>BTPG01000002.1:161731375-162423875 GCA_036245525.1 Semisulcospira habei
ACACACACACACACACAAGCACGCACATGTACACATCTGAACACACGTGTAAGTTATCCCAATACTGTAATGATTTGATTACGTCAGAGATTCTAGGTGTTTGAAGAGGCTGTCCCTATATGAGGTGAGCGTCTTTGCGTTTCTAATTTCTGCAGGAATAGAATTCCAGAATGAACTTCCCGAGAATGACAAGCTGGTTTTGAATAAATCAATACGCGGCAGGGGTACTTTGAATTGTTGTCCATGTCTAGAAGCTACAGATGTCCGTTCTGAGAAAAAAGAACTCAAGTACAGTGGACATGATTGCTTGTACAGCTTGTACATCAATACACCTTTATTGAACTGAAAGTGCTGGGATAGAGGGAGAATTTTTAAAGTTTTAAGCTTTTCGTCAGTTGAGAGTTCGGGATCGGGAAATATAAGCTTAGCAGCTCTCCTATGTAGGGAGTTCAGCCTCTTCAAATGTACATCACTAGAACCATCCCACACTGTTGATGCATAGTCTATGTGCGACTTGACATGAGCATTGTAGAAAAGAAGACGCGTATCTGTGTCAGTAATTGTTTTCAATTTTGACAACATATACAGGCTTCTGGAAACTCTTTTGCACACATTATTAATATGCAGTTGCCATTTAAGCTGATCATCTATAGTGACCCCCAAGAGGCGGTGGTGTGATACTTGCTCAATTGGGCTGCCGTTTATAGACAGACTAAGAGAGAGCGGGCATAGCTGGTGCTTTTGACGTGTGGTTATAACCATGCATTCTGTTTTTGACGGATTCAGGGACATGGAGTTGGAATGACACCAGTCGGTGACCTCGCGCAGGCTTTCCTGCAGACGCGTGTTAATTGCAGCTACATTTTTGTGAGGAGTGTGTAGTGTGCAGTCGTCAGCAAACATGTCACAAAAAATATCCTGGCAACTAATATGCAGTGGAAGGTCATTGATAAATATGCAGAACAGCAATGGCCCGAGGACAGAGCCCTGAGGCACGCCGCTTTTGACGTGACCATACGAGGAGTAGGATCCATTTAACAGTACTCTTTGCTTCCTTCCGCTTAAATATGAAGTGAACAATGAGACAGCACTTGCATTGCAAAGATATGCTTGAAGTTTTGACAAAAGAATGTTATGATTTACAAGGTCAAAAGCTTTCTTAAAATCAATAAAGATCGACCCAGTTATTTGGGAGTTATTTATGGATGCTAGCCACGCATCAATAAGTCTTGTTAGTGCCGTGTGGCAAGAATGCTTGGGGCGAAAGCCGGACTGAAATACGTGCAATAGACTACGACTCTCCAAATATTGATAAAGGTGTTTGTGCACGTGTCTTTCAAGAGGTTTGGAAAGGCTGGATAATATTGAGATGGGTCTATAGTTATTAACATCAGACAGATCTTTTGATTTAGGCAAAGGGATAACCTTGGCTTGCTTCAGTTCTGATGGAAATATATTTTGTTGGATGCATAAGTTATAAATATACGTTAACGATTCTACTGTATAGGGAAGGGACAGTTTCAGGATTTTAGGACTGATCTCGTCAGGTCCCGATGATTTTTTGTTTTTCAGTGACCCGATCAGTTTTCCTACTTCATACACAGCTAGAGGCGGTATAGAGAAGGGGGGTTTGTCCTTAGTCTTCTGCTTACAGAAGTTAAGCAGGGACTCCGGGCATGTGTAAGACGTTTTTTCCGCTTGAGGGTATGATTGACTCGGCAACAGACAAAAAATGTTTGTTAAAGATGTCTGCAGTAATACTAGAAGGAATGGCTGACGATTTCTTGCTGTTACCTCGGGTGATGAGATTAACTGCGCGCCAGAGTGCGGCAGTATCTCTGTCTTCTTTAATCATTCGTTCAAAGAGAGACTTTTGAGCCCTGCGTACCATAGACTTGACACGGTTACGTTGTTTTTTGTATTCGTTAAATAGCTTGTGTCTTCTTAAGTCATTTCTCAATTTCATAGCTTCAATTATTCCTTGCGTTAGCCAAGGCGGTAACGTGTGGTTTTTTACCCGCTTTTGCCGTAAAGGGGCGTGTTTGTTAAGTACTCTTGTAAAGAGTCGATACCAAATAGTCAGAGCCTTTTCAGGGTCAGTTTCGTTATTAACGACATTAAATGGTGTTTGATCAAGGTCTGCTAGAAAAGCAGACTGATTAAACTGTTTAAATGAGCGGTACGTTATAGTTGTGTGCCCGTTCTTACGATGCACTGGCAGTTTTGTTGACCAGGAACACACAGTAGGAAAGTGATCACTGATGCTGAGGTCAGGAACACTAACATTGAACACACTAAGGGGACGGTTGGTGTAAATGTGATCAATGAGTGTTGCGGTTGTTTTTGTGATCCTAGTAGGGGCCGAAACTAATTGTTCTAAGCCGGTTTGTGTGGTGATGCAATCCCACGCGGTATGGGGCTTTAACATATCTATGTTAAAGTCGCCTAGTAGCAACGCATCACAGTTAGGTAGGCCAACTTTTTCTACTGCATGCAAGAAATCGTCGTACCATTCAAACTTGGCTGATGGGTTACGATAACAAAAGCCGATGAAGACGGGTTTAGTTTTTGGAGCCCTAAATTCCAACCAAATGCACTCAACTTCCGGAGTTTCTATGTCCTCACGCCTTTTTACTAAATGTTGGACTGAGTTATGGATGTAAACGGCAAGCCCAGTCTGACCAAGTACACGAGGGTCACGTCGAGTGATGCTAAAGTTAGGTATGTGAACGGCTTCATCGCTTATGTCGGAGTTAAGTCGCGTCTCACTAAGACCAAACAGGTGGAATGGTTCAGACGAGTTTAGAAAAACATTCAAATCGGCCACCTTGTTAAAAAGATGGTAGATGTTCAAGTGACCAGTTTGAAGGCTTCCGTGTGTCTGAGCATTATGGGTCATGTTGAATTTTAACTTTCCCAAATGAAGTGCAACACAATACAAAAAATATATAAACAGAGGGAATAGGGAATAAAGTTTCAATGCAGTAAAGCGCGGCTGAAGTTATAGCACCTCGTATCAAAACGTCACAAATGGTGTCCAACACAGCGTTATCAAATGAAGATCGCTTTTGATTAATAGTGTATCCACGTATTAATGCTGCGCAAGCTGTCTAAATAAATAAACAAATGGTGTAGCCTGCGATGTGAAGTATCGTAGGCTGAACACTTGAAACCGTACTGTCACAATGAAAACTTAGCGGAGCTTTGGTAATCAAACCAGGCGAGAAAATCACAGAATTTGAGGCACACAGTCAATCACTGCTTTGGAATAAATCACAAGCGAACGCAGAAGAACCGTATATAAAGAAGCACACGTAACACTGACGTAATAATGAACTGCCTCACACACCCACGGTGAAATCTGCGAAGCACAACGGTGAAGGATCACTGATCACACGACACTGAATTACCAACCGCGTAAGTAGCTGACGTATCCATTGGCACCATTCGCTGTGGGCACCTAGCATAACTGGTGGTACGGTGGCAGACTATTAACCGGATAAGCAGATACACTGGTTGCTGGGCGATGATTCGACCACACACCATGGCAACCATCCGGGTACTGTGGTTGTTGCCAGGGTGCTGCAGTTGAAGAGTTGGTATGTATTTGCAGCAGATGATGGTACTGGAGTTGCTGCCAGTCAGGAACCGGCATGAAGGGCATCTGTTGTAGATGTTGCTGCTCCTGTTGTAAATGTTGTTGCTGCGCCTGTTGTAGCTGCAGCTGCTCCTGCTGTTGAAGTTGTTCATGGTCCTGTGGTTGAGGCTCCTGGCGTAGAGGTAGTTGTACTGGTGATGTGGGACCAGCAGAACCGGATACAATAGTGTCAGAAGTGGAAGTGCCACTCTGTACATTCAAGCTACCACCAGCTAAGGCCTCTGAGTAGAGTTTCGTCTTAGTGGTCGCCTGAGAGCTTCTGTGCTGGTGAGTAATTGCATCAGCCTGGTTGACAGCTGGACCACCATACTTGATATTGCCGGCAAGCCTCCGGGTTCCCACGTGGGATGGATGAAGAGGAGGAGGGTGCCGCCCCTATTACCTACCCCAGCAGAAATGCTTAGCCAATGCCCCTTAGGCGCAAACTCCCGACGATTTCAGCTAAGAGTTACCTTTGGTGCCGGGAGGGAGTGTTGCGCCGCAGCGATGTCCCCCACTAGCGCTAGGTCCGCTCGTTGGCCAGAGAGGTCTCAGAATTAGAACCGTGCAAAGGGAGATTCTGTTCGGCAGCCCACGGCTGCCACAATGTCCTGACAGCACAGTTGCGGTTGAAGGCGAAGCTTGCAGCAACGGCTCTGACCTCATGCGCCTTTATCTGTAGCCTCATAGCACCCCGCGGGGAGAGGTCTTCATATGCGGAACGTATGATTCCTCGGAGCCAGGCGGATATAGTTTGGGCAGAGATGTCTTCCCGGCCCAGTGTCAAGGGCAGAAATAGGCGAGAACGTCCCCTCCGACGGTGCTTTGACCGGCGAAGGTATATTTTCAAAGCCCTGACCGGGTCCTGCTGTCAGGATTCCCGGAACTGGTCACGGCCTCTGAGAGGATGAATAGTGATCGGCTGAGGAGCCGCTGAGGGGGTTCTATTTTTGGCCCAAAACGTTGGGCTGGTGAGAAGTTGAACTGAGCCATTGGCCTGGAGCTGCAGACAGGAGGGATGCACAGAGAGGGCATGCAGCTCGCTCACTCGTGACGCTGTGGCGAGGGCCAACGGGAAGCACGTCTTCCGAGTCTAATCAGCGAACCGTGCCAAGGGCAGAGGTTCAAAACAGTCAGAGTTTAGCCAAGTTAAGAACCATGGTAAATCCCATCTTGGAATCAGCGAGCAAGACACCGGTCTTTGAAGGTCGAAAACCGCCATTAGATCGGCTAGATCCTTACAAGTTCCCGGGTCCGTCCGGCTCAAGTGCCGGTAAGTGTCAGCCACCATAGACAGGTAGCCCCGGATGGTGATAGGTGCTAAGTGCTGTTCCACAAAGAGCCACAGGAAGAACTCGGCGAGCTGGGGTATCATCAGATCTGTGGGAGAGAGGTGCTTGCCGCTGCACCAGGACTGCAAGACCCGCTACTTTCCCTTGTAGATTTACAGGGTCGAAGGTCTGCGTGCTGTAGCAATGGCCTCCACTGCTGCACTCGAGAAACCTCTATTGGCGAGGGCACTCCGCACAATCTCCATGCGTGTAAGAGGAGTCGCTCCGGGCAAGGATGAAAGAGATGCTGCCGTGGCTGTTTCAGCATTGTGTATGGTGTGGGGAGTCTCAGGGAAGGGTCCGTGGCGAGGCGTAGGAGATCGTTGGTCCAGCTACGGTTCCAATTGAATGAGGGCACCAGAAATAGCACTGTTTGGCATCCCTTGAGTTTTTAGAGGACCTTGGGTACCAGCACGGCCGGGGGATATGCATAAGCCAGGAGGCCGTCCCAGGGGATGGAGATGGCGTCCACCGCCCAAGCAAGTGGATCGGGTACTGGCGAAACGAAGAGGGGAAGCTGCATGTTACACCTTGTCGCGAACAGGTCGATCATGGGTGTCTCCCAGTGTGTGCAGATCATCCAGAAAAGGTCGGGGCGGAGGGTCCACTCGGTGTGCAGTAGTTGGCCCCGCCTCGAGAGGGTGTCCGCTAGGACGTTCAAGTGGCCTGGAATGTGTTGCGCGCGAAGCGAAATGCTGCGGTCCCTGCACCACACTAACATGTGATAAAGGAGGATGCAGAGCGAAGCCGAGCGAGTCCCTCCCTGCTTTTGGATGTACGAGACCACCGTCGCGTTGTCGGAGAGAATCAGAACCGCCTGATGTCTGAGGCGAGTTTCCCATGTGACGAGAGCGAGCCACACCGCCTTCAATTCCAGCCAGTTGATATGTCGCCCGACCAGGTCCGGCAGCCACTGGCCGGCCACAGTGCAGAAGTCCGGGAGGAGGTGAGCGCCCCAACACGAGAGGCTCGCGGGGAAGGGGAGAGGATAGGGGAACTCCCGTAACAAGCCACTCTGGGTCCGTCCCTCTCTGGAGATGTGGGCGGACTAGCTGCGACACGAGAACCAAAGCCGCAAGATCGTCTGAGAAAGGGTGCCAATGGAGCAAGAGATGTAGCTGGAGAGGCCACGAGTAGAGCCGGCCTAGAGGCAAAAGGTCTGCCATGGCACTGATGAGCCCTAGGAGTTGAAGCCAAACTCTGGCCGGGACCGCATCGGAGCGGGACACCTGTAGGGCTAGTCCCGCCAACTTCTGGACAGGCGCCTCGGGTAGTCTCACTGTGTTGTGATCGGTCAAGAACTCCATGCCGAGATGTGTAAATCGTTGGGAGGGTGTGAGGTCTGACTTTCCCAAGTTGACCAGAAAGCCAAGGTGGTGCAGAAGGGAGAGTAAGGCATCCCTGTCGCTCAACAGAGCGGCTGCATCCTGGTTCTGGAGGAGCAGGTCATCGAGATAGTTGGAGGTCGGACTCGAAGTCGACCGGCGGGCTGTGGCCACAACTGCATCGTTAATCCGAATGAAGGCCCAGGGGCTGAGGTTGAGGCCAAAAGGTAATGCTCGGAACTGGTAAACCACCCCGCGGTAGGCGAAGCGTAGGTACCGCTGAGCTGCGGGATGCATGAGCACATGTAGGTTTGCATCAGATGTCGAGGCTGATGGCGAAATCCATGGGCTGGATCAGCGCTCTCAAGGCTCTGGTGGTTTCCATCCAAAAGGTCGGGGCGGTAATGAACTTGTTCAGCGCCGAAAGATCTATTACTGGTCGCCATCCCACCGTCCGGCTTTGGCACCACAAAGAGACGACTGTAGAACCCCAGCGAGACGAAATGCGTGACTACTTCCGTGGAAGCCTTCAGAAGCAGCGAGTCTACCTCTTTTTGTAGAGAGTGACCCTTAACCAGTCGCCCGGAATCTGGGTCCACAGAGGGAAGCGCCGTAGCGGAGGAGGGGACTGAAAGAAGATCTGTAGACCCTCGGTGATGGTAGACAAGATCCATGGGTCGTCCGGGAACAGTGCACGCCACACGTCGCTGTGTAGCGCCAGCCTCCTGTCGACGGGAGACCCTACAGTGGTCAGCGAGGGCAAAATGGGCAGAGTCAGTGAGCCCTACCCAGCCCGGATCTCCGGGCAGTCTGGGGCCAGGTGGGGTTGCGGGCCGGGGCCGGGAAGGAGCTGGAGCAACCATCCGGAAAGGAGCGGGAGCGAGTGACCAGGAGGGGGCGAGCGGAGCCACGGAAGCCTCTGGAAGGACGGGGAATGGGTCTGTACATCCACAGGGCATGACCCACGGCCTTGCGGGCAGTGTGAAAGCGAGTGGAAGTTGGACCCGCGGGACTGGACCATAGGCCCTTGTTGGCTTCTTTAACCGACTGCCAGGTAGGGCCGAAGAGGAGAGAGCTGCCGAGCGGACATTGACGCAACTGGGACTTCAGTAACATGGGGATCCGCGGGCAGCCATCAAGAACAATGTCATGCTGCATCAGGTTACAGTTGGCCGCTGCAGCCATGGCGTTGACCGAAGAATGGTAAGCCGCCCGATTCGCCACAACCTCCAAGGAGTGTACCTCGCAAAACTGGGGAGAGGAATCCAGGTCGCACGTGTCCTCCAGTCGGTGGATGATGGCCTGCGTATTCAAGTCAAGGAACCCAGCACAGGCCAGAGAGTTGCGGATCAGGGTGGCTGTCTTGTCCAAACCACGAGGCATCTGAAGCTGAAGCGCCTTACGTCCGCCGGCTTGCGTTTCTGCCCCGACGTCGATCGGAGGGAGGGGGCAGGCAAAGGATTGGGAGTGTCCGGCATACCAGTGTTGGCGGAACTTGATGTCAATTCCATCTGGCCACTTGTCAGCGAAGAAGCCAGAGCCTATCCAAGGTCCCTGCAGCTGAGCGGAGAACGCTTCCGAAAGGTCCTGGAAGCTGGGTGGTAGAGGTAGCGACCTTAAACGCTTTGCCTGATGCGGAGCGTCCACCGAAGCAGAGGCCTTCCTCTTGAGAGGTGGAGCTTGGGGGCAAATCTCTGGAGGAAGAATTTCCACGATGAGGAGCGCAGCTTCTTCTAAAGAGCGTAGAGTCTCCACCCGTGGTGGATCAGAGAAGGATGAAGCCCGCGAACGAGGTGAGTTGAGTGGAGAATGGTGCCAGTCAGACTGAACCAATGCCGACACAGAGTCCTCGGGATGAAGACTGAGAGCGTCTTCCATCGCGTTAGCAGGTGGGTATCGGTAGGGACTGAGACAAATTTGGGAGTGATGAGGACTGCCATGCCGTTGAGTATCTGGCCTAAGGACGGGTAAATGGCTGTAAGGACGGTAGTCATGGTCTTGCGTACGTCTCATCAAGTGTCCCAATGACGCAAAAGGGTCGGAAGGATCCCTGCCACTGCCGGCAGGGTTGATCAGAGAGGTCAGGCGGAAGACAAGCACGGATGGATGACGCCGCAACATCTGGAGACCGCCATTGCCGTCTGTCATGCTCCGCAGAGCGGGTGTGCACCAACAGAGTATTACGCTCCGCAGAGCGACAGTGCCCGGTCTGCGGCCCCCCTCCTCCAGTCGTGTATGCTCCGCAGAGCTGGAGGGGCTGGAACATCTTCTACGCTCCGCAGAGCGGGAGGGCCTAGTAACATGATCATACTTTGCCGATCGAGAGTGCTCCGCAGAGCTGGGCCAATTAGCACGTTGTGTCTCCGTATAACGTAAATTATCCCCAGATCGGCTGTGGTCAACACATAATCTACGCTCCGCAGAGCGGAATGACCCAGTATCAGTATGACTCGCCACACGATGTTCACGCTCCGCAGAGCAGTGAGGCCCATAACTTGGTATAGTCACAGAACATGTACGCTCCGCAGAGCGAGTGGGCCCAGAGCCACGCGAACGCTCCGCAGAGCGGGATGAGCATGTCCAACGTTTACGCGTCTCATAATAGTTAGCCCGAGACTGGCTTACCTGTACCTCTAAACGAGGGGGCATGGTCGTAGTGGTCAGACTACATGGCTTGAAGCCCTCTGCCGTTGTCGACCCCTGTCCACAGATCATGTGGGCACGGACTGTAACTCAAGCTTCGCGGAGTGGGAGGGTGGTAACTTTAAGGCACGCTCCGCAGAGCGGGTGGGTGCGGTCTCGGTAACACTGTGGTGACCACTTGGCACAGCTGAACCAGCGGAACGTCTGCGTCCCTCCCTCAGTGTGGGCAGTGCCTGGGAAGGTAAAGGCAGTAACGGAGGAGTCAGATGCGACGCTGGGGGTGGGGGTGGACCCGTTGACCCGCTAGGATGCTCACGCCGGTAAAACCACACAGCTGCGACCAACATTCCTCCTCCCAGGAAGTACATGTAACACAAGTCCGTTCAGATGAACAACCCGAACATGGTAGGCATAAGACGTGGGTATCACTTGGCTACTGAAAGTTGCCGCACTTGCTGCAAGACCGTACCTGCATACTGGAACAGAAAGCAGAAACGTGAAAGACAATCGAACGCGGCACCGACGCCATGTAATATACGATTGGTCAATGTCCGTTGGGACCGAATCCCAAGTCGAATTCAACGCCACAGAAAATACCAGAGCCAGAAGTCGAATCGCACCGGCTGCGGGCAGTAACTGAGGCCATACAGAACATGAAAGACAACCGAACGCGGCACTGATGCCACGGAAGAAACGATTGGTCAGTGTCCGTTGAGACCGACTCCCAAGTCAAATTCAATTCCACAGAAAATGCCAGAGCCAGAGACGAATTATGCCGGCTGCGGGCATTAACCGAGGCCTTACCTCGACATAGCGTAAGAAAAATGGACCAAAATCCAAGGAAAATGAAGGAGAATCCAGAAGGAATGTGAGGAGACTGAAAACAGTACAACCGTTGTACTGGAAGCTAAGAGTAAGAATGATGGGAAGGTGCCACGTCATGAGGAAGGGAGGCTACTCAGGGGACAGGGAGAGTTGCTTCCCTGGTTGTGTAGCAATGCACAACAAACTTTTAGGCCGAAATCGATAAACTAAGAGTATCTTCCTTATAGTAATGCCATCGGTAATGTTTTTGAAGAAACAATGGATCTTTCATGATTTATACATATTAAAAACACAAAACTGTTATCATGTCACAGTGTAAGGGAAGAAGTTACACACCGATGGTGTATGCCAGGTCATTCCACTTTATAACTGATTAATTCATCCTGGGACAAAATATTTGTCAGGACTAATAATTTATCCTAGGACAAAATTGATTTAATCCTAGGACAAATTCAGTTTACTCCTAGGACAAATTTGATTTAATCCTAGGACAAATTACTAATCCAGCCAATCCGCCATGATGCCTGGCGCAAAGTTGTCCAATGAATGAATTTTCCACCAATTACTGCATGTTTATCATGTCATGTAGGGTGATTCCTGCTGTCTGATTGGCTGGAATTAGTCCTAGAAATAATTATTTATTCCTAAGATTAAATCAAATTTGTCATAGGAGAAATTATTTAGTTCTAGCATTAAATAGTATGAATTATTCAGTTATAAGCTTACAACGGATTAATTCATCCTATTATTATACGGATTAATTCATCCTATTATTATCCTGTTCGTGCTATCTTTTTAAAGATAAATGTGCTATCTTCTCACTACTTTTATTTTGCAACATGTCTTGTACATGTGACAGGCTTGTAGCCTTTTGGCAGATATTGCATGGCAGCTAGGTCACATTTACAGTTAGTTGAACTTGGTCTTTTGGAATTCATATTACACATCTCTACAGACTATGTTGCCAATTTGACATGGTCATTTAATGTTTAAGTGTCAGTGGATAAAACATGACAGTTCATGGGCCATGAATTGGCACCACCAGGTGCCATTTATCAGCCATGATTTTCAAGGGTGGTGCCAGAACAGTTTGGCATTAGCAGGTGCCAGTCTACTCTGGCACCATCCTAACACTATCATGGTCGATCCATGGCTTGAACTGGTATGTTTTCTTCAGAGGATGATTTCTAAATTGACCTATTGTGGAATTCTGACTTTGGTCTTCAGTGTATTAATCTGGTGAGACTTCAATTTGTATATGTTAGTGTAGTTTATATTGTTTGGCACAAGACTGATTTTAGGTGTGTTTCATTTTTCTGCTGCATCCTAACGTGAATAATGAAATGAACAGTATCAGTGATAGTTCTAGTGGAACTCTGCCAAAGTGTGCTCCAGAGATTGAAGTGGAGGATTCGCAAGATGAACCACAGGAGGAGGGCAGAACCCAAATGCGCGGTGCCTCACATATAGTGACTGCTGTTCCAAGTGTGTATCAAAGTGGGCCAGGCTCTGTTAAGCTTTGGCACGATTTCAGTAAAGGTTTGAAAGCGCCATCTCAACTTATTAATGCACATGATGTACACAAATCTCTGGATAGCCCTTCCAGAGCCTGTCATGGCTGGGTGCAAGATGGTGAAGTTCTGCTGAAAGCCCCCGCATGAGTTGGAGGTAAATATTTCCAGCAAAGCCTATCTAGAGGTGGTTTGCAGCCAAGACCATCACATTTCACTCCTTCACTGAGTGAAGGCTCCACAGTGGGCAATATGTTACCTAGTGCCAAAGTGTGCCAGCGTATGTCAACATTAGCCAGTGCTAATGTGTCGCAGCTTGCAGGCAGGACGGGGTGAACTTCACAGGCCAGGGGTAGAAAGCCTGCAGGTTGTAAGAGACGGGGTGCAATGACCAACATTAAAGAGGACGAAGAGAGGTAATCTTTTCCCTCTGTCTTCACTCACAAACAGCATACATACTTATTTACAAGGGGGTTAACACCTTCACTTGGAGCAACAGCTGCACCTTGTGTTGTTTTGCTCAGCAAGAGGCATATACATGTACTTTCAAGAGACGCAGAGTCACACGTTCTTGTGACACTATTTTCCTTGAAGATGTTGGATGACGTGTTGCTATGTATCTGCCTTATGTGTGATAGCAAAGCGAGTCTCTGTAAGCCATCTGTCTGTATGTCTTCATTGTATCTCTCATCTAATGGCCCTTTGTCATCCATTGTAAAATTTGCTCTAGGCATTTCTTGGAAACTATTGAAGCCACAGACTAAAACTTACCCCAAGGATACTTTGTGGCAAGACAAAACCATTTTGAGTGACCTCCCTCAAAGGCTTAAGTCATAGAGGGTCAATAAATTTTGGAGGGGGCTCACATGCGAAGCAAAAGTGCGTATATATTCTGGGCCAGTGGTCGTCCATCCGCCGTCATCCATGGTAAACTTTAACGTTGGCATTTTCTCGGAGACTATTCAAGCCACTGTCTTTAAACTTGGCCCAAGGAAACTTTGTGACAAGAACTTTCTAAACATAACAATTTCATTGACCTCTCTCAAAGGTCAAAGTCACAGGGGATCAGGAAATAGGTTTAAAAAAATAGCCATATTTTGACCCAAATTTATTTTTCAAATACTATTGTCAACTTCAAACCCAAACTTGGTACAAAGATACCTGAAGGTAAGACCTTTCTATGCATATTAATTTGGATGACCCCTTGGAAAAGTCAAAGGTCACAAGAGATCAGGAAATAGATACAAAATTAGCCTTATTTTGACAAAAGATGTTTTTTTTCTCAAAGACTGTTCATAACTTCAGAACCAAACTTGGTACAGAGATACCTGATGGTAAGACCTTCCTATCTGCATACTAATTTGGATGACCCCTCGGAAAGGTCAAGCGTCACAAGAGATCAGGAAATAGGCCACAAATAGCTATTTTTTGACATGTTTTTTTTCCCCAATGCTGTTTACAACTTCAGACCCAAACTTAATACAGAGATACCTTATGGAAAGACCTGTGTATGCATGCTAATTTGGATGGCACCTCAAAAAGGTCAAGGGTCACAAGAGATCAGCAAATGATGTGAAAAAAGTAGAAGTTTAGTTTTTATCAGCACATTTTTGCAAAACTTTTCAACCAAATTTGACAGTAATGTAGCTGATAAGACCTTTCTATGCATACTATTTTGGATCACTACTCGCATAAGTCGAGGGTCATGGGAGATTGACAAAAATGTGAAAAATGAATACATTTTGAGAAAACATCACCAGTACAAAAGCCAGTTACCCTTTACTTACGTTAGAACTGGATCGTTCATGCATGTGAGCCTTAACCCTTTCATTACTGAATTCTCTGGTTCGTGAATACCACTGAGTACTGCTTTTATAAAGTTCTGTATTACCCCTGCTTACTGAGTTTAGAGACTAGAAAAATACCAAAATATAGTAGTGTACGGGAAAGGCTGATAGCAGAGTATTCATCCACCGCAGATACCCATAACCCTATATTGCTGTGACAGGCTTTGGACGGGCTACACATTGACGTCATGTGTCAGGGTCGTGTGATTGATTTGATGACACACAGGTGCAAATATGTGACAAAATGACAGTACATTAACAACACACACCTATGAAACAAGCAAACATGCATGAAAACGGATCTAAAAGTGTTTGCATGCTCTTACCGTGACAATGATGTTTTGGAAACGCATAATCCAAACTTGTGACTGTTATTGTCTGTTTATTGCTGTCACATAGTGTCCGCAATGCACACACAGGTGTCCAAAATACAAAAAGTAACTGAAAAAGATCCACTATTATATTATACACCTTGATTGTCCATGTTTACGCATACACTATGTACAGTTACTAGGAGGGTGAAGATGAAATTACAACACTGCTATACACTGTCATACACTGTCACACACTGTCGCCACTGTCACCCTGTATTTACAGTTGTACCTGTGTGTGGTACAAAATAAAACAATTGTTGTCATTACAACAAAGGTACACTTCACATTTCCGGCACATGATAACAGTTTTGCACCTCTTGTAAGGGTTGTCTGCATATCTAACCCCTGGGTTTGCGTCTCTGTAGCGGGTGTGTCGCTTGTAGCACAGAGCACATCTGTGATCACGGCCCTCCCCTTTGACAGGTAAATGGTCAACTCGGTCAAGGCGAGTCTCGTTGTTGCTGGCGGCAGAGCGGGGACGGCCGATGGACGGTCGCCGTAGATGATAGTCGGCTACCAACTCATGGGCCAGGTCCAGCCTGAAGCTCAGGTAGTCTCTCTTGCGCCTGTCAGCGTTACGCAACTGTCCCCTGTTTGTCACCTGGCCCTCGATCACATAGGCATTGTACATGCTGGTCTCCAGCAGCTTCCGTTCTACACGCCTATACCACTTCATGGTTCGCTTGCTTTTGTTGATTCGCGTCATTTGATCAAGCCAATCGACGCCACCCATGAACTGACTATAGGCTGCTGCTGTCGGAGGGCATGGAAGCTGCACCAGTGTCCCGTCTTTTTGTCGTCGCTGTGTCGTCAGGCCTGGTTCTTCAGGTGCATGTGCTGTAGAGACATAGTACATGACACGCTTGTCTTTCCAAGCCGTAGCCACCATGCCCCTACATTCTCGCCACTCTGTATGTCCGCGATCGAGACGCCTTATGTCACGCTGTGCCTTGATCAGAGTACGGGGAAAGCCGATGCGTTCAGGGCGGACCGTCCCACACAGGTAAGTCCCTTTGCTAAACAGGTAGCGAGCGAGAACAGGTGAAGTGTAAAAATTGTCGGTGAAGATGATGTGACCCGAGTTTTGCAAGCTTTGGGTCAGGCCGACAACGACTTTGGAGCTCAATCCAAAAATTTTGTTGACCTGGTCACCATGGCGACCCACATACACCTCAAAATTGTAGCAATATGCAGTGACACTATCCGCCGCCACCCACACCTTGATCCCAAATTTCACCGGTTTGTCTTTCATGTATTGCTTGAACGACAGCCGTCCTTTGAATGGTACCATCGCTCATCCACTGTCACTTCTCGGTGGGGTGTGTATTCTGCCATAAATGAAGCCCTGATGATGTCAGTCATGTATCGGATCTTGTACAGCTTGTCGCCATTGTTGACAGGTGCTGACAGGTCACAATAGTGCACGTAGCGACGGATTAGGAAAAACCCATCTCTGCTGAACACCTTCGCGATGTTGGTTCCAAGCATGTGGTACTTGGAGCCTGTGTCCCAGTACAAGTGGTCTCTGTCAAGTTTGACGATGTCCATCATGATAATCATGCCGTAGAAGGCTTTGATGTCTGACACTGTCACATCTATCCACTCCCCTTTGTTGTTGTCCGGGTCCTCTCTCCTCCTCTTAGCTGCATTCGCGTTTGTATATGTTGTAATCGTTTTGAACACACTCTCAGAGTAGAAGAGGCCAAAGTACCTGGACGCACTGACAGATGTGTCAATTACACGTGTTGGACCTGGCCTTCGGGTGAATGTCACCCGCTCAGGTGCAACAAATGGTCCTGCTGTCCATTCAAATTGTGGATTTCGGAACCACAGTGGCACATTGTCATCATCAAGTTCATCGCCACTTTCGTCGTCGGCATCACGATCATTATCATTGTTGTTGTTGTTAGTGTCTTGTCGCACAACACGCACAAAATCAGCCCTTTCTTCCTCTGTCAACTGAACTAAATCCATCTCTCCAAAATCGCCTCTATCCCAAAACTCATCATCACTAAATTCGTCGCTGTCACGGTCACTTTCTTCTCTCTCTGCCATTTTTGCAAGCACAACCAAAGTTCTGGAAGGAATTTTTTTTATATAAACTCCCGCATCCTGTTTCTCAGGCCCCGAGCCGGAAATAACAAACACTACGCGCCTGGCGGTACCACTCTAGCGCTGTCAAGGTCGCCGCTAATTAGGTAGCCACTCAGCGCAAACCGCTTTAGTGGGCAGCCGTACGCGGGGGAGTAGAAGCTGCGGTCCCGCTATACCGGGAGGCCGTAAGCAGAGGAGGCGTGTCTCCATCCCCGCGATAGCGGGCGGCAGTAATGAAAGGGTTAAGGGCTTTGCCGCCATTGTTATATTTAATAAGTGCTTTTTGCTGCATAGTTGGACCCAGCTTTGTGCATTTTTGAAGGAGCAGATATTAGTGCTGAAAGCAATAAATGTTTTGCAAATTTGCATCAGGCTAAGTAAGAAACACACATTGTTTCTATTTCCAGTGCATACTTTAAATCACACTAGTAATAAAAATGTTATTTGTCAGTGAAAACTAGAATAACAGTTTCAGGAATATAAATAATTTGAATGAAATGTGAGTCTGAAAATGTGAAGTGTAACCGTGCAAGTTACATTGCATTTTCTTTAATGTTGAACCAACAAGCAGTTTCTATTTTTCAGGAAGCACAAGTGCTTTCATTATATCCTGCACTTGACTTCAGTTGACAAGAGTCTTATTGCTCCTTCTTTTCGTATCTGTAACACCGCACACAATTTCGAGGCTTTTCAGCATGTACTGGCACAATGGAATGATCTGTTACTTGCAATGACTTCTCTTAAAAAACAGGGGTGTACAACAAAATGCAACACATCTTTAACTGATAGCAGTGAGTAAGCGAAATCTTTGAGCCTCAAGACGAATGCAAGCAAAATTTAATATAGATCATTACGAGTGTAAAAATAGTATAACAGACCATTTGTTGCCTTGGTCACAGTGACCCGACGTTCAATTCGGCAGTATATTTTCTGTGTCCTAGCTGTCCTACTTGTCTTCTGACTCAAAAACAGTAACAGAGTTATCATTGGAGTAGAATTCTTCCTCTCCCGACTCAGGTGAATTCATTTTGATCGCAAATGTGCAGTCAAATGTCACTTGGAAAGACACATGAGCACAGGAAACACTATAGTGACCATTTCAGTATCAATAGATGATGGTACATGTTACACGTATTCTTGTCCTGCACAGTGGATCGGACAGTAGATGGTGGTACATGTTGTACCTATATTCTTGTCAGGATCCAGTTGGTCACTGTTGTAGTAGATCACTGCATATACATGTAGTATTTTTCACAGTCAATAGATAATGAGTACATGTTGCACCTCATTCTTGTCAGACACCAGTGGATCATTGCATTTCATGTTTTTCACAGTCGATAGATGATGGGTACATGTTGCATCTACGTGTCCATCAGTGGATCACTGCATATGGGCATATGTACACATAGATTGTGGTGCCTTTCTGTTGAGTAGAATCAGTGCATTTTATACTCATCTCACATGCAGGTTGGGTTATATTCATTTATGTTACTCCATTAATTTTCCATTCTTTGACACATGTACTGATATATTGTATACAAGCAAATTAATATTCATGAATTTGCATGGTATACTTTCCTTCCCAAAAAAACTTTGCAGGCCAAGAATTAAGATACAATCCAAATACTTGCTTTTGTTAAAGCAAAAATGCAAAATGTGCTCAGTGTCTACATACTCTTCAAATTTCTGTCCCATAAACACACATGAATGGAGAACAGACAGTAACAAACATGAAGTAAATCGCCACACTAGTGAAACTGATGCGACATCTGCTAGCATTTCTCACAAAACTGATAACCTGAGGAAAGGACTAAACAGACAAACCTGCTGGTATTTTTGGTCATTATCCTTGATATAATTTAACTCTTTCAGCCCGACGCACGTATTTCCCAAATTTTGGAGGCGTCATCTAACGACTATGCACCTGTTGCAGGAGATGGATTGACCATGATAATTCAAGGGTAGTGCCAGACTAGCATGGCACCAACAGGCGCCAAGCTAATCTGGCACTGCCCTTGAATTATCATGGTCGACCCATCTCCTGCTGTAGTGCTTCAGTGCTGAATGGGTTAAAGCAAAATTTACTCATTAACACGTACTGACCTGATGTTGAGAATATAGTGCTTAGACAATAGGGTTAGAGTGGATTACAGAAAATTTGTTCACCGAGTATGTTAATTGGTGGTGCCCGGAATGTGAGGTTCGCATAGTCAACGAATGAACAGTGTGGTGCCAGCATTCTTTGACAGGTTTTATTTTATATATATATATATATCACACATACACAAAATCCAGACCAAAAAGGTGACTGCCAAGCATGTAAAATGCAGAGCAAAACCCAACAGAAAAAGAAAGACGCTTAGAAAATACAGATAAACACAATTTATTAAATATTTATAAATTGTGTTGTAACTGTCTTTTCTAAGCATGTTTCTTTCTCTGCTGGATTCTTCTCTGCAATATATACTCAAGTCTTCTTACGTCACACTTTCACTTCAGCATGTGCTCATCTTCAGTCATCGTTCCATTTTTTGTTGCTAGGTAAATCACAGGTTGCTAGGTAGATCGAGCATTGGTAATCCAGAAAACGACATGCGAGTGGTATAAAACAGCTTTTTTCTTTTCTCTTAATTGTCAAACAAATAATCATGTACTAACAGTGAATACAACTGGTGGAAAAAGTGCACGCATAACTCTTTAATTTTTTAGTTTGTGCAGGTGTGAAGCATTAATGTACTGTGTGTGTTTAAGGTTGCTTGACATAAAACCACCAGCTTACTTTATTACAGGACTATTTAGGAAAAGCATGGTAACTACTGTATGGAGTGTATCCAACACAGCTGCAAAACATACAATATGTAACATACATTCTCTATTGCTTAGGGATTTACAACAGTGGTGGATTTTCAGCACAAATAACTGCAAATAGCACTGTAAAGCTTGTCAAAGAACACAGAAAAAAAACAGCACCCTGGCAGTTATCATGTCAGAACACTGAAATGTTGTCCTTGATGCTTTGATCCTTTTTGGCTCTCGTGTGAAGAAAAAGTGAGTTTGTGTTCTGGGCCAGTCGTCGATCATCTGTCGTCCGTGGTAAACTTTAATGTTCGCATTTTCTCAGGGACTATTTAAGCCAAAGTCTTCAAACTTGGCCCAAGGATACTTTGTGGCGCCAAGCTATTCTGGCACCACCCTTGAACTAAAGCCACTGGTCTATATCCTTATCTGTAAGTACTATAATGTAGCTTGTGTATGTCAGTGTACAAATTTGAAGCTTTTAGCCTCAGTATGATATGGGTTCAAGCTAGACGTACAAAGAGCATTATGAGATTGCAAACTGTTAACCCTTTCTTGTCTGGAATGGGTTATTTTAAGGGACATCGTGCATTGTAAGAGTATATAAGTTTATATGTATTATTATTTTGAGCATACTGCTTTCTTGGTTGTAGTTTGTTTGGTTCGGTGTTTTGGTTGTTTTTTTTTCATTTCATATGACTGACATTTATCCATACGGTCTGTATTTTGTTTACTATTTTATTGAACATTGATATTGATTGTATACGGAGAGCATTTGTGTCTGGCTGTTGTAATAATTGTCAGCATACAAACTACATGTACTATACAAGACAGTTTTTTATTATATGTAAGTTAAATATTGTGAATGTTTTGTTGAAACAGTAGTATACTGTATTAACGGTATGTGGAGAGCATTTGTGTTGGATTGTTGTATTGTCACTACTGCACACGACAAATTCCCTTTAGTTTGTTCATACGTTATCTGAACATTGATATGTATTGTATATCGAGAGCATTTGTGCATAGCTGCTGCATTGTCATTGTATTAAACACGACAGTTTATTACTGCTCTGTTTTCACTGGGGTGTAGTGAGACATCTGCACGAAATGGTAGTACCAGTCAACAAGCCACAAAAAATGCAGGAGGCAAACGACGGTAACTCGCCTAAAAATGTTGCAACACTCAGACTTAATGCACATTGCGCTGTTATTTTGGTCAGTTAATGGGCTGTACAATAGTTGATAACATTTTTGCACATGCCATACTCTTCATTCTGATTTGGATCTTTTGATGTGCATGTTTCAGTGTCTTGCCGAAAAAGTATGTTAAATCAGGTTGTTATTTGGTGTTGAATATAGTTTCTTTATGTTCGGGTGTTAGTTTTTTGTTTGTGTATTTTTTCATCTTTGTTACTTGCTTAAGTTTTCTTCATTTGGTTGCCTGCTCGGCGTTAAACCCAAATAACTAACTAATCTTCATTTGGTATATATGTACCTACTCCATAAATTTTTTTCTTATTTGACACATGTATTGACATATTGTGTAACAAGCAAATTAATATATTTATGAATTTGTTTGATAAACTTTTCTTCCCAAAATCCATTGCGCGCCAAGATTCGATCTTGATGATACGTGCAATTTTCAAAACGGAAACGCGAAATATTTTCATACGGCAACATTAACAAGCTTCTTATATGTAGTAGCAGTGAAATACTTTTTAGTGTGTACGAACGCTCAAAATTTACATCTTATACACAAACATGAACGAAGAACAGATGCCAGGAAATGTGCAAGTTGCTGGACTGACTGGTAAAATTGAGGAGATGTCAGCTGGCGATATCGACAACTTGAGAAAAGAACTAAATAAACAAACCTGCTGTCATTTTCCGCAATTGTGCATGATCTAGTAACAAGTAGAATTTACTCAGTAACACACATGGTTATACAAAGCACTGAATGTGTTCATAGACAAAATCTATGTGCTGAGTCAACACTGATATATGCAATCATCTACTATTCATGTGTTTTGTCTGAACGCCGCAATCAGCTACAAAATGAAATTTTTGTTTTGTTTTGGACTGGGTACATAAATTATATTGAGCAACATTTTGCTTGATATAGTGCCGATAAACAGACAGATGTGATTACTTGACCCGAATAAAATGTCTTCGTCTTACGACTCGGACATTTTGGTTTGGGTCTCGTAATCACATCTGCCTGTTATCGGCACTATATATATATATATATATGTCATAAGTTTTTGTTTGCCTTGATTTTGTTTGGAACTTGCAATGTTTCACATTGTGCTTGTTGATTTTCATTGTTGTTAGTTCATTTCAAGCTAACAGAGAGAGAGAGAAAGTCAATGTCTGTGATTGTCTGGCATCACTGACATATCTGTATCCATTGCATCAATAGCTTTATGGTGATATGATAAAATTGATGTTTTATGTCACTTCCTTTAGGATTTGTAGGGTGGGGGGAGGGGAGGGGGATGGGGGGGGGGGGGGGCTTTGCGATCACTCCTTTGTCTACTAGAAAGAAAGAAAGTTTGCTTTTTCATTGTAAATAAATATAAAACTCCTAAAATTCACAGTTTCTACATCTTAAAATTCAGCACAATTATTCATAGAATAGTGCCTTAGAAAATTCCTGAATTAAAAGTTGATCGAGGGAAAACAGTTTTGATTTTCCAAACTTATCATAATTTTCAGTCAAACATTCAAAGAGCTACAAGGTCCAGTTACAAATATTATGGACTCAGATTTTCAAGTTTTTAAGTGTACAAACATCAGTGATATTTTGCACTTACACACACACACACACACACACACACACACACACACACACACACACACACACACACACACACACACACACTGCATACATCATTTCCCACCATAAAAGCCCCAGATATAATTTTGGTATTATCGCCAGCCACGACATCACATTTGCTTTGTTACATCTTCCTCTAGAACCTGAGACCAAGTTACTTTAGATGTAATTGCGCCACTGAATGCACTCCACTATGACCCCTCTCAATAGTCTTTCTATTTTCAATATGTGAAACTAGAACTGGGATTTGGCATTCATCTGCATATAACTAAGAGATGTCCAACTTCCGATCAACTACAGGAAGTGATGCATGTACATACAATTTAGGAGTGAAACCACCAATTTTGCCAACTGAAACCACCAATTGTAGTTGGTATGCACACAGCCAGTTGTGCTAGGCAGCTAACCGCAGTTGGTACGTGCACAGCCAATTGTGCCAGCCAGCCAACCATGGTACGAACACAGCTAATAGTGCCAGACAGCTAACCACATTTGATGCGCACACAGTCGGTGTGTCAACTGCTGTTGGTACATGCACAGCCAGTTGTGCCAGCTAACGTCAGCCTTAGGACCTTTGTGTACTGTTCACTTTATTGACAACTGAAATGTTGGACAAGAGTATGTGCTTTTTGGCTCATGTGTGATAGCAAAGTGAGTCTATGTAATGGGCCATCCGGCATCCATTAAACTGTAAACGTCCAGTAGACTTTAACGTTGGCATTTTCTCAGAGACTATTTAAGCGTTGGTTGTGCGGGTAGTGGGGAACTCTTACAGCGCCTCCTCCGGGATCACCCTAGTCTAGGGCCTCTTGGCTTTTGCGAGGCACCCTCGTGTGTAATCCCTCCGGGCTAGCATAGCATCCCTCTATCCCAAGACCGCCCGTGCGTGGTCCCTGGCCACATCCTCTCCGAGGTGACCCCAAAAACTGGGCAGCACGAGCCCCCAGGCTAAACGTGGCGGATCTAGAGGAGAGAACCTCGAAAATTAATCATTGTCCTGCTACCTTGCAGGCCTGGCCGCTTTGCTGGGGAAAGGCTAAGGGAGAAAAACCCTGACATCAAAGCCCCTGCGTCTCCGGGGGAGGTTTTTGAGCCTGAGAATAGGACAAGGACAGTCTGATATAAAAACTATGACCCAAGGACCTCGATGCCATCGTCCCAGCGTGCTAGGCCATGGCAGATGAACCAAGGGTTTAAAGGGTGGGGCCAGTACTGCGCACACTGCACTCCACCAAAAAGCTCCACCGCGCAGGCTTTAGGAAATGTCCACGGACCATGACACCGACCATTCCAAGTCCTGTAGCGACGGGCGAGGGGTGAAACGGCAGGTGAAAGATGTCACTGAAAGCCGCAGTCTAAAACCTGCATTCAGGCGGTTCAGGATATTGGTCGCCTGATGTTGACCTGGGGATGACAACGTCACTCGGCACACCCTGAACGACCAAGCAGCCTTCTCTAGGGACAGCACTGCTTGCTCCACACGGAGAGGGGCCTAGAAAAGGTGGCCTAACCAAAGCTCGTCCCCTCACAACCCCAGTTGGCTAGCCGCGGTCAACGGGCATCTTCTCCTGCGGTCAGAAAACAAGAAAAAATAACGGATCCACTCTCATGACGACCATGACCGGACTCAACGTAGCATGCTGGAACATCCGAACCATGCGCGACACAGCAGACAGCGGACGCCCTGAACGTCGCTTCGCCCTCATTGCCCATGAATTGCGGAGGTTAAACATCGACATCGCCGCACTCAGCAAAGTACGCCTTCCGGACGAAGGCAGCCTCCAAGAACTTGGCGCTGGCTACACCCTCTACTGGTCAGGCAGGCCTGCATCAGAAAGATGGCTCTCAGGCGTGGGCTTCATGGTCAAGACCTCCATTGCGACTAAACTGGAAAACCTACCAACGGGTCACTCAGACCGCATCATGTCTATGCACCTCCCACTGAGACACCAGCAACACGTCACCCTTCTCAGTGTGTGCCAAACCCTCCTGGCAGAGCCTGCAGAAAAAGACAAGTTCTACTCTGACCTGCACAGCCTCCTCCAGAGCACCCTTGCAGACGACAAAGCCATCATCCTTGGCGACTTCAGTGCCAGAGTGGGCCAGGACTCTGAAGCCTGGAAAGGAGTCCTCGGCAAGCATCGCGTCAGGAACTGCAATGACAATGGCCGCCTACTGTTGGAGTTCTGTGCAGAGCAGCAACTGGTCATCACCAACACTACTTTTCAGCAAAAGGACAGTCGAAAGACCACCTGGATGCATCCTCGCTCCAAACATTGGCATCTTATCGACTATGTCCTAGTGCGTCAGAGGGATCGCAGCGACGTCCTCCTCACCAGAGTGATGCCCAGCGCAGAGTTCCACACTGACCACCACCTTGTCCACTGCAAACTCAGGCTCCACTTCAAGCCAAAATCCAAGAAATGGGGCCCCCCCCCAAAAAAAAAGCTTGATGTTGCCAGCCTTCAGCGTGACGATGTGAAAGCTGCCTTTCAGATTTACAGCGCAGGCTCAAAGACACAGTGGACCCAGCAGACTCCTCCCCTGAAACACTCTGGGAACAACTGAAAACTGCTATTGCAAAATCCTCTGCAGAAGTCTTGGGTTTTGCTAGAAAGAGGAACAAAGACTGGTTTGACGAAAACGATGTAGAGATCCAGGAACTCCTAGCAAAAAAAAGAGCCGCCCATCAGGCCCACCTAGCCCAGCCTTCCGCCTCGTCTGCAGCAGTCTCCAGCGCAAGCTCAGAGATCTCCAGAACGAGTGGTGGACCAGACTCGCACAGAGGACCCAGCTCTGCGCTGACAACGGTGACTACAGGGGCTTCTACGAAGCACTGAAAGCAGTGTATGGCCCCAGGCACCTGGTACAGAGTCCCCTGCGAAGCGCTAATGGACAGGCATTGCTCACAGATAATACCTCCATCTTGAACCGCTGGTCGGAGTACTTTCAGAGCCTCTTCAGCGCTGAACGCACTGTTCAAGAAGCAGTCGTCCTCCAAATCCCACACCTCCCAGTAAAGGTTGAATTGGACGAACCGCCCACCGCTGAAGAACTCAAGAGTGGCAAAGCAGCAAGCATTGATGGAATACCGCCAGAGATCTGGAAACATGGAGGCCCAGCACTGCACAACAAGCTCCACAACCTCTTTCTATGCTGCTGGGAAGAAGGAACACCACCAAAGGATCTCCGTGATGCAGTCGTTATCACCCTGTACAAGAACAAAGGCGAGAAGTCTGACTGCTCCAACTATCGTGGAATTACCCTGCTGTCCATTGCCGGGAAAATTCTCGCAAGGCTGCTCCTGAATCGGCTGGTACCTGCCATCGCCGAATACCACCTCCCAGAGGGCCAATGTGGCTTCAGAGCCAACAGGAGCACCACGGACATGGTCTTTGTGCTGAGACAGCTTCAGGAGAAGTGCCACGAGCAGAACAAAGGGCTGTACATAATGTTTGTTGACCTAACAAAAGCGTTCAACACTGTGAGCAGGCAAGGCATGTGGCAGATCCTGGAGCAACTTGGCTGTCCCCCAAAGTTCCTCAGCATGATCGTCCAGCTACACGAGGACCAGCAAGGCCAGGTCAGACTCAACAATGACCTCTCAGAACCATTTCCTATTCTCAACGGTGTAAAGCAGGGCTGTGTGCTGGCACCGACCCTCTTCACCATCTTTTTTAGCATGATGTTGAAGCAGGCCACAGTGGACCTCGACGATGACGATGCAGTGTACATCAGGTATCGTCTCGATGGCAGCCTGTTCAACCTCAGGCCCACACCAAAACCCTAGACCAACTGATTCGGAGCTGCTTTTTGCTGATGACGCTGCCCTCGTTGCACACACAGAGAGAGCCCTGCAGCGCATCACCTCCTGCTTCGCAGACGCTGCCCAGCTCTTTGGACTCGAGGTCAGCCTGAAAAAGACAGAGGTCCTCCATCATCCGGCACCCACGGTAGAGCATCGCCCTCCCCACATCACCATCGCCGAGTCTGAACTAAAGTCAGTGAACCAGTTCATTTACCTTAGCTGCATCATCATGTCGGACGCCAAGCTGGACAAGGAGCTTGACAGCAGGCTGGCAAAAGCGAACAGCGCTTTCAGACGACTATTCAAGCGGGTGTGGCACAATCAACAGCTGAAAACAGGCTCCAAGATCAGCGTGTACAGAGCTGTCGTCCTCACCACCCTGTTGTATGGTTCCGAGTCCTGGGTCCTCTACCGCAGCCAACTACGACTCCTCAAACTCTTCCGAAAACGAAATAGGTCCAAAATAGACATATTTTGACAAAAACTATTTTTTCTCAAATACTATTTTCAACTTCAAACCCAGACTTGGTATGGAGATAACTGCTGATGATGAGGCCTTTCTATGCATACCAATTTGGATGATGCCTCAGAAAGGTCAAAGGTCAGAGGAGGTCAGCAAGTGTGTGAAAATGCCTGTTTCTGATAGAATTGTAGTTTTTGTCAAAGTTTTCAATCAAATTTGGCTTGAAGGTGATAATACCTTTCCATGCATACTAATCAAGTTGACCCCTCGCAAAGGTCAGGGGTGATGGAGGGTTGACAAATTTGTGAAAAATGCTTTCATTTTGAGAAAACTCGGCTATTGCTGGTACAAAAGCCAACCCTTTACTTATGTTGAGACACTTGAACACGTCAGTGACCTGTTGGAAAGGTCAAGGTCACATTTATGTGGATTGGTCACATGTAAGCCTTAAGGGCTTTGCTCTTACTTGCCTAAATATAGGATGCTTGCTGGTCACTCTTTATTGACTCCAGAAATGTCTGTTTTTAAATTTGCTCCTCTACATATAGGGCACTTTGCAGCAATCAGACACAACACATGTTTGTATGCCTTCTCTGCTACAGTTTGTAGTTACTACGCAAAAATAATGCAACCTGTCTTGTGTGGTTTGCTCGTACCCTTCACTTCAGTGCTTCACAAATTTGTTCCAGAAAGATCTGATTTTATTGCTAAGCAGTTTGTTTTGCACAGCCTCATACTCTTAACAGGTCAGTGAGGAGAATGATCAAAGCAAACACAGCAGTCAGGTAGGTTGTGGAGGTTGCCATGCTGAATCGCAATTGCTAACAGAACTCCCCTTAACAACAAGTAGTTCTTTCAGAAAGTGCACCTGATTAGGTAACTGTTTGTAAAATTATACCACTAAAGCTGCTTGTGAATAGCATTTACAAATGCAAATGTATAAAAGCTATACAGGTGTCAAATTGTCGAAAAATCAGTTATTTTGCAGAGATTGAAGGAAGGATGATGTTATTGCGAAAGCAAGCTGTGTGCTCAGCGACACCACAACCTTTCTTCAAAATTACTGGCCCCAGGGTTTACACACCTTAACACAGTTTATATTGTTACTGTGCTGACATTTTACAACAGTCAGTCGGGGTGTACACTTAAGAGACACTGTTGACCCTTGTTTGAAGATACTGTCCTGGGGATTTACATATCTTAACGCTGTTTATAACGTTACAGTGCTGACATTTTGCAGGAGGATGTTGCACATTACAATTTATGAGTTACCTGATTGATATATATGTTTATATTGTGGAAGGACAAGTCCCAATGGGCCAGTCTCACCTGATATTGGGTATGTTAACCAATTTATCATCATCAGTTATCATGATTGTTATTGTTTTTGTTTTTTGTACAGACAAGAACCATCAGGCCAGTCCCGCCTGGTGCTAGGAATGTTCACCATTTTCCCGGCCTTTGGGATCATCCCTCCCAACAGCCAACAGACCATCTCGGTCGACTGTGTGGCTGAAACTCAAGGCCGATTTGATGAGGTTTGTTCTTATGCTTGTCTCTCCAAGTCACTTGTCTGTCCAAGCCACTTGTCTGCCCAAGACACAATTTGTAAATTATCTGGTTCTGCTGTTTCTGTATCCATATCTGTCAAGTCGACCAATTTCGGCAGGAGACTCACCACTTTGCAACCCATTTCCAGCTTTCTCCTGCTTTCCTGATTTCTGCCACTTTCATGACTTTTCCTCCCAATTCTCCTAAAACATATCTGCAGTTTTGTTTTCTTTCAGCCATTTTGGAATGAAGGGAGACAACCCACATGCTCTGTTTATTTAGATTCAAACCAAAGTAATCGTCTTCTATTCTTAAAAAGACAATCAAAGGCAAAATGCAGATGTATCTAGCAAGAGACAAAGGCAAGTAAAAAATGTCATATACTTCCTATCAGATTTTCTCCTGTATAGCATGCGAAAGGCTTTTCAACCAAAATACTTGGGGCAGAGGGCAGTACCCAACAGCAAGTCTTACCACAGACATTTTTCTTTGTCTTTGGTCTTACGGAGAGCCCACCTGAGCAGTAGGCAGACATATAAACTGGATGCACATCCTTACCAACCAGTTTAGAAGAATTTGAATATCATGAAAGTAAGATGAATCATTTCTAGTTCAAATATTGAAATTTTGTTGAAGGGTATCAGTATTATTGGAGGTGTGCTCTTTTTGGCTCACGTGCAAAGCAAAAGTGAGTCAATGTTCTGGGCCAGTGGTCATCTGTCCATCGTCTGGTGTCCATCTGGTGGCGTCCATGGTAAACTTTAATGCTGGCTTTTTCTCGGAGACTATTCAAGCCACAGTCTTCAAACTTGGCCCAGGAATACTTTGTGGCAAGACCTTTTTAAACTTACCAATTTCATTGACTTCTCTCAAAGGTCAAGGTCACAGGGGATCAGGAACTAGGTTTAAAAAAAGCCATTTTTGACAATCTTTTTTTCCTCAAATACTATTAACAACTTCAAACCCAAATTTGGTACAAAGATACCTGATGGAAAGACCTTTCTATGCATATTAATTTGGATGACCTCTTGGAAAGGTCAAGGGTTACAAGAGATCAGGAAACATGTAGGTCAAAAATATTCATTTTGACAATAGATTATTCTCTCAAATACTGTTAATAACTTCAGACCCAAACTTGGTACAGAGATACTTGATGGTAAGACCTTCCTAGGAAGAGATCAGGAAATAGGTCACAAATTGCTGTATCTTGACATAATGTTTTTTCTCCAATACTATTTACAACTTGAAACCCGAACTTGCTGTGACATCGCAAAAAAAGGCTGCAAAAAATCTCCAGATTTCCCATGTTCAAAACTTGACAGATATATGTATCCATCCTGAGAATAAATGCTGACAAAAGAATTGATGCTGGGTCAAAGTCTGTGACTAGCTAGATAAGAATGAGTGTACCCCTAGTGGTCACTGACAGTCTATCTATCTATCCCGTGGTCTTGCTGACCATTGGGGCACCACTGATGACTTGGCAACCAGCTCCCTCCATTCCACTCTGTTCTCTGCCATTCTTAGTGTGTCGCTCAGCTTCAGTCCCGCCCACTCTGAGATATTGTCCTCTCATCTTTTCCTCTGTCTTCCTATCCTTCGTCCTCCTTGCACAGTGCCTTGCAGGATTGTTTTGGCAAGCCCTGCTGATCGCGTGACATACTTGATGGTAAGACCTTCCTAGGCATACTAATTTGACAGTGGTACACTGAATACACTGACAGTGGTTCATGTTAATTTTGCAACTGGTACACTTTTTTTCTACTCTGCACAATGATAGCTGAGGCTTTAATTTACCCTGTAGATGCTATTTTTCTTCACATCACACTGGTTGATGTTGTCCACAGGACATCAGCATCGACATCACGGAGCGTGACCCCAAGTCATACCCAAGTGGTATACCCTACAAGCTGATTGCCGAGGCCTGCATCCCCTCTATTAACATTGATGACATTGGATCTATCTTTGAGGAACACCGCATCTGCAAGAACCTCAGCATCTGGCAGCACTCCAGCGAGGTAAGTCAGTCATGTGGAAATAAATAACCAACAAATAATAAAAGAAACAGTCTTTGGAATGATGAAGCACAAAGCAGTAATTTTTTGGGATTGAACTGTTGTGTATTGATTTTTCAATACCTGTTTCTCTATCTTTTTTTTTCTTTTTTTTTTTCTTTTTTTTTTTTTTTGTCTGGTAGACTTTGAAATTGGGTTGGTCGGAGTGCATTCGGTAGCATGCTATTATTCTTCTTCAGAATAGTTGTCGCTACGCCAGCCCACAAAGCGTATAAGTGGTGGGAAGCAGTGTGTGTCTGTCTTTATTTGTCTGCACCAGTGTGTGTGGATCATAGGATGGGTTAGGGTGGAGGAAGATGGATCAGAAGGATAATTGCCCAAAATTAGGAACAACTCAATGTTCCTAAAAGAAAAACGCATGTGAGCTCAAACAATACATTGGACTTTTGGATGAAATCCTCGTCTTGTTTGTTTTGTATTTTACATGTTTGACATTCACTATTTTGGTTAGAATTTCTGTATAAATAAATCCCTGCAAACACAAGGGGATTAATGCAATGCTTTTTGTTTACTGTTTTGAAAATACGGTAGACTTTAGGATGGGGCTGGTTGGAGCACGTTCTGTAGAATGCAAATGATCTGGCAAAGAAGTAACAAGATAAAAATATCGTCAGGTCTAGCCACTCTAACCTTTCTGTTGAATGTTTTGGCTTGAAGCGCCGTATGTGCATATGTATATGTGTGTGTGTGTGTGTGTGTGTGTGTGTGTGTGTGTGTGTGTGTGTGTGTGCGTGTGTATGTATGTAAACACGATAATCTCCGATATTTCTATACGCACAAGCTTGAAACTTGGCAAAATACTTTTTTATTCAAGG
This sequence comes from Semisulcospira habei, assembly GCA_036245525.1. NCBI lineage: Eukaryota > Metazoa > Mollusca > Gastropoda > Semisulcospiridae > Semisulcospira > Semisulcospira habei. Next base: position 161,761,307 of record BTPG01000002.1, read on the forward strand.
GGTGGCTAAGAGAGCCTTCGAGCATATTGTCATTGGATGTCTCATTGAAGACATAAAAGACCATGTATAAAAAGTCGGTTGACCCAGATTAGAGTGCAATTTTGATTATATGCACTTGAAATTATGGATATAGCTAGTGTGTAGAAAGACATTGGATGAGTTGGTTAGCCAGCTTTGTACCTCTTCAACTTTTTGAAAATATAAGTTCAATGCAGAAAAAATGTCAAAAGTAAGACTCCTTGATTTCATCACAAGAATCAAACAGTGAAAGTGACATAAAACCACCAAACGCGTCAGTGTTTTATACAATGTTTCTAATTGACACAAATCACCAGCATGTCAGTGTTTGTTTCTTCAAAACCCTTACCGATGGCATTACTGATAGGAAGACACGCTAGCTAGCCTGATTTCAGCCTAAATCCGTTGTGTGAATAAACACAAACGAGGAGGCAACTCCAGGGAGCCCGTTAATTAAACGCAATTCCGGGTGGCCTCCCCTCCCTTCCCATCAGGCCCTATGGGCTGATCTCCCAGTTTCACGCTTAGCTGACTTCCGGTCGGTTGCACCGTTTTCCGTTGTGATCGTTTCCGCTGGCTCTCTTCACCATTTCGGAATTCTTCGACAGACTGGTTGTTGGTGGTGTTGCCTTCTTCATTTAGGAAGACAGTCTCTCTATTTATTTCTTCAAAAACGTTACCGATGGTATTATTGATAGGAAGACATACTTAGCCTGTCAATTTCAGCTTTCAAAATGTTGTGTGTTGCTACACAACCAGGGACGTAACTCTAGTAAGCAGTTACCTAATCCCCTGAGTGGCCTCCCTCTCCTCCAAGTAGCCTCCCTTCCTAATCTCGCGAGAGTCCGTTAATTGCCAGTTCCTTACTTAGCTTCCATCTTGTTTGGTTTCAACATCCGTCTCCACGTTTTCTTCATCTCCCTTGTTCCTCCTTTGGTTTCGTTAGTCTTGACATGGCCAGGTAAGGCCTCGGACATTGCCTCGCCCGACGATTGTGGAAGACAGGGGCAATTTCCATGGATTTGCGGCGCTTTGCCGCTCGTTTCGACTTCGCCTTCAACTGTCGGTTACAACGGTCGTGTGCTCGGTTATGTAGCCTCTGGGCTACGCGTGCTTACTTTCTTTCTGTTCCCTGGTGCAGTACTCAACTTAAAACGTGCCCCATCTGTAAAAATTTCCAGTGACCTAGTGATTTACACCCTTGCTGTCTGCCTTGTTTGGGCTGTGCATTGGAGCGCACGTGTGTGACTTGTGCTACGTGGGAAGAGGACCGCTGGTCTGAACTTTGGCGATTCTACCGTCGTAAGCGCTGCATGCAATCCGACGAGGCTACATATCGCCCAGCCACTCCCATCTCTTCCGCCATTGGTGTTTCTTCTCGGTGCTCCCGGTCACCGGACCCCAGTTGCATACTATTACCACACTCCCGTTCTTCGGAGATGGGACCATTGCAGCTACTTTCCACCCCGGCCAAGGTGACAGACGTTGTCCCTTTTGCCACGGGTTGTGTTGTACTGGGCAAGATTTTACGCCCCCGCTCTCTCGAGCGTATTTCGCAGCCAGCCCCGCGCACCCGATCTTTTGAGACGGGTCTCTCGCGGAGGTACCCCCATCTCCCTCGGGGAAGGAGACATCGGCCCCCGGCTGTCCCTGGCACGGCTCTAGACCAGCCAGGCGTGACATTGCCTACTTGCGCTTTTACGCCACCGCGTCACCATCTGTGGTCACATCACGACTTGTTGCTCGGCGCTTCAGGGCTCCCACTGTCTCCTCGTGCCCTGGCTAGAAGCCGGTCATGACGCAAACATTACACACATTACGTCCGCTAGGCGTCCGTCTCACCACTCAGGCCGGATAGCTTCTCCTCCGACACCTCCTCCTCTGGACATACCACTTCAGGGTCTTACACACACATACACCAGCTTCCGCCGTGATCTCCACGCTTCTCCCACCTTCCGTCGTTCGCAGCGCTCCTCTCATGGATGGGTAGGTCTGCTTCCTGCTGAGTGGCCTCCCCCCCCATGTCGCAGCCGCCGTCATCACATCCCAGAGCGGGGACAGTCTCGGTCCTGTTCCCGTTTTCCTTTTCGCCATGGTTCTCGCTGATGCCCATTTCTTCAGGTGAGCCGCCGGCGTGCTCCCTCTTCCGTGCGACGCCGTTCTTTTTCTTCTTTTTCCGCTGGCCGTCGGAGCGCTCGCCACTCTTGGCACCAGCCCTCCTCTTCCATCCTTTGGCGGTCTTCCCCTCGGTCACAGCGCGACCATAGCCCTCTCCACGGACCCTGTTCCCCCGGCGCTTGATGGCGACTGTCAACGAGGAAGTTCTAAGCCTTCATCATGCGGATTCTGCTTACGAATTTGGTGTTTTGGAGCAGCTTTCCCCATCCATGAGTCCCATGCCCGCGGACTCTCAGCACATCTGTTCAGCGTCTTTGTCACGCTTTATTCCGGGTATCGAGACTCGGCAGTTACTTGAAGAGGTCACGGGTCTCATTCTCCATTTTCTTCCTCCGGAGGTTTGTCTGAAGCGGAAGGCTTCGGCCTCGGTGGATGTTACTCTTCAGCCTAAGCGTTTCATATCCCTCCCGCAACCTCCTGGCTTCCGGGATCTGGCGGACGCCTTCTCGGTGCAGTTACCTGTTGGAATCTCAAAAGAACCTCTCTTCTTTTCGGATACCAAGTGGCCTGAGGGCATCGACATCCGCTTTCACCGTTGGTACGCGGGTCACTCGCAGGCGTTTTCGTGCCCTTTACCTTCTCTCGATGACGCGGCAGATTTGCAAGCGGGTGGTCACAGCGCCGCCTTTTCCCAGGTTCCTTGCAGTTTTAACAAGACTGCTGTCCTGATCCGCAACACACTGGCCTGCTCGGGTTTCTTAGACCTCACTGGGCCGCGCGCTCGAGGACAATTGGGACCCTCAGTCTACAGCTCCGCTGCGCGAGGTGCATTCTCTGGCGGTTGTGGCTAATCGGGTGTCTTACCATGCTTCTACCAATGCGATGGCTGCCACCATCAACTGTGATTTAATCCGGCGGGATGCGGTGCTTGATGCTTGTTCTGGGTTACCCATCGGCGGTCCCTTACTGTTTGGCTCCACTTGGCAGGCCATGAAGGAGACTCACAAGGACATCTGGCCTACGTCTCGCCTAGCCTTTTCTCACTTTCGTGCGGCCCTCAAGGCTGGGGGTCGCGCCCTGCATGCGGTCCTTCAGACCCGCCTCCTGCCCAGTTGCCAGTGTGCCTCTTGGCCCCTCCCGTCACCCCCATTTTGGCCGTTCCCGCACCCTCCCGGCCCCGGCCTCCGCACACTGCCCCCGCTGATTTCTCTCGGGTCCCCGGTCGGCGGGCGGCTATCCCAGTACAGCGACGCGTGGTGGTCACTGTTCCCGGACGACCATTGGATCCTTTCTACCATCTCGGCGGGTCTTCAACTCAAGTTTCTACGCCCTCCTCCTCTTTGACGCTCCCCGCTTTTGACTCGGGTTCCAAGCGTTCGCGTCAAGGCGGAGGCGTTGCAGGGCGAGGTGGTCTCTTTGCTTCACAAATCCGCCATGGAGGTCGTACGGCGACACGATTCTCTGGCTTTCTACAGTCGTCTCTTCATTGTCCCGAAGTCGGACGGCGGTTGATGTCCGGTAATCGATCTCTCGGCTTTAAACAAATTTCTTGCAGCCCCTTCTTTCTGTATGGAAACGACTCGAGCCCTTCGTGCCATCCAGCCCATGGATTTCGCTGTCAGTCTGGATCTTGCCGATGCCTACCTTCATGTTCCTATGCACCCTTCGGCTCGCCATTACTTCGCCTTCCGAGGGGTGGTGTATCAGTTCCGGGCCATGCCTTTCAGTCTCAACCTCAGTCCATGGGTCTTCACCATGATTATGGATGCGGTGATCGCCCGCACTCGGCGGTCGTCTCTCAGTCCGACCTCCCACTACCTCGACGATCTTCTTCTCCGGAATCCGGACGAGACCTGCTTGTCTGCCAACAGGGACGCCCTGCTCTCCCTTCTTCACCAGCTTGGTTTTCTGATCAACTTCAGCAAGTCGGACCTATCGCCGTCCCACCATTTTCTCCACCTTGGGATGGAGTTTCAGACTGACTTAAACTTGGTGCACCTTCCCCAGGCTCGGATCAACAAGTTAGCTGCTTTGGCCCGGCAGATGTATCATGCAACCGAGGCTCCGGCGCGGATGTGGTTACAGTTGTTGGGGCTCATGAGCGCTGCGGCGGACTTGCTTCCACTTGGACGGCTCTACTCGCGGCAAATTCAACTCCATCTCCTCCTTTGGAGGCCATCTTCGGGGGATTTGGATGTCCACGTGCCTGTGTCTCCATTGGTTCGGCCACATCTCCTTCGGTTAGCATCGGGTGTTCCCCTCGTGTCTCTGCTACCCTACCTGTCGATCTGCACAGATGCCAGTCTCTCCAGTTGGGGCGCTCACCTGCTCCTGGACTTCAGTGAGACAGCGGGCCTTTAGCCTCCGGATTTAGTGGGCAAGCACATCAACTGGTTGGAGTTGAAGGCAGTTTGGCTCACACCAGGACATCTTGGTTCTCTCCAACAACACGACAGTCGTCTCCTATATTCAGAAGCAGGGTGGGATGCATTCTCCCTCACTTTGCATCCTTCTGTTCCAGCTTTTCGTGTGGTGCCGAGATTGGGGTATCTCACTGCGGGCACGTCATATTCCGGGATGGCTGAATGTCCTGGCAGATTCCCTGTCTCATCAGGGCCAGCTCCTCCATACCGAGTGGGCTCTGCACCCCGACCTTTTTCGGATGATTTGCCTGCACTGGGAGACGCCCATGATCGACCTGTTTGCAACGAGATGGAGCACACAACTTCCCTTCTTCGTCTCTCCTGTTCTGGACCCCTTCGCGTGGGCGGTGGACGCTCTCTCCATTCCCTGGGAGGGTCTCCTGGCTTACACGTACCCTCCCTCTGTGCTGATACCCAAGATTCTCCTCAAGCTCAGAGGCTGCCACGCAGTACTGTTTCTGGTAGCTCCATTCTCTTGGAACAAGAGCTGGATCACAGATCTCCTGAGTCTCGCCACGGATCCCCCCCTGCGGCTTCCCACGCCGCGCAAGATGCTGAAACAGCCATGGCAGGATCTTTTTCACCCTTGCCCGGAGAGCCTCCTCTTACTTACTTACTTACTTATGCATGTCACCCCTCCCAGGGTATAGTAAGCCCCACCCGGGTCTGCCCTGGGGGACTTGGGTAGGGTTAACTACTTTTTAGTTTCCTGGGTCACCCTGGTCAGCCCCACAGGGTGGGTTTTTCCCTCTATTCTGGGGCATGTGTTTCTGTCTACCCTTGGTTCATTCACCTGTATTTTCCTTTTTAAAACTCTCCCTACTGTCTGCGCTGTCTGTAGCTCTTGATATTGGATGTGTGTTGCTAAATGGTCTTGGCTTTATTTAGGCCCCATGTTGTAGGTTTATTTAACGTATTGGACCGGCTGGCAACATACATTCAATATTCTGTTTAGTTTTTTTTTTTTTTTTCCGCAAGCAGTGCAGGCACATCCTGAGAAAGTCTTGTTGCTGTCGGGCCCACTCGGCACCGGCCTCTACGTGGCGTGGGTGGGTAGTCTCCTCAGTCACTGACTGAGTGGGCTAGCAGACGGGTGCCATCTTTGTCCAGGATTAGGACTTGATGTCAGCAGATATGTTGTTCAGTCTTTTTAACTGGTCCGGTTTTTAAGGAGCTGTGCTAACCCAGGTCGTACCATGTTGGATTGGTCCTTAAAAATACTCGTGAGCTTTTGGTCCTTTGGATCCCAAGTGTTTGCCGTGCTTGGAGACCCGTGTCGGGGGAGAAGAGGATCCTGGTGGCTGAGGTTCCCTTTGGGCTGTGGCTCACTGGTGCCAACACTCCACTTCGGCCTTGACTTCTACCTAAACGGGAAGCTAGTCGTACCGGCCTAGTCAATCGGCTCTTGTCACGTTGAGCCCTATCCCGCTGTTGACATGCTATGCTGAACACCATGCTATAGCCTCTGCTGCTGATTAGGTGCTTTACGCCAGTATTCCCCTGCATTCAACAGTGTGATAGAAGGCGGTGGCTCAAACGGTTCAATCGGGCTTACCCCCTTGAGTATATCTTTCGGGCAGTCTCCATTGTGCGTCGGCTGGAGACTCGCCGACATTTGCACTTTCCCTTGTTGGGCTCGGTGGCGGGCGGGGACCCCCAGGGGATGAATATCTCTACTATAATAATATGGGAAAAAAAAAAAAAAAAAAAAACTTGCACAGAAGCGGCACATAGCCACCAACATTGAACATGACAGGGACTCAGATTGTGAGGAAGCGACGCCTCAGGCGTCGGCCGTATGGCCTCGCTTCCTCATTGTCCATAGCAAGGTGAAGGAGAAACCTGTTACCAAGCTGCATCCTTTTCTGGTGGGGGAGACCCTCAGGAGCCGTGTTGGCAGGCCTGACGCCCAGCGCCTCAGGTCTGGTGACTTGCTGGTGGAGTGCCGTACCCGGGCACACTCCAGCGGGCTACTGAGGCTCTCTTCCATCGGAGACACTCCGGTGGAGGTCACACCCCACAAGACTATGAATTCGTCAAGAGGCGTAATCAAAGATCAAGCTTTGGCAGAACTGTCAGAAGATGAACTTGTACGGAACCTTAAGTCTCAGGGGGTGACTTACGTCAGGCGCTTCGCTTCCAAGCGAGGTGGTGGGGAGATCCGTCTCCCTACCATCATCCTGACATTTGGCACCCCCACCCCTCCTACTACCATCTGGGGAGGTTACTACTCCTTGAGAGTGAAAAAGTAGGTCCCTCTCCCCCTCCGGTGCCAAAAGTATGGCCATGGGCAGAAGACATGCCATCAGGCAGAGGCTTCATGCGCCCGTTGCACTAAGCCTGGACACTCTGCTGTGTCCTGCACAGCCACCCCCCTGTGTGTGAATTGCCAGGGGGCGCATATGGCTTCGGATAAGAAATGCCCTCGTTGGATATCCGAGTGCAAGATTCAGCAGGTGCGTGTGGAGAAGGGGCTGTCCTTTCTGGATGCCAAAAAAATGGTTGAAGGCCCTGGTGCAGCTGCGGCTGCCCCAACCTCTTAACACCTCAGTATATACTTTCAGTGCAGCGGTGGCAGGCAAGCGCCCCACCAAAGACTTTTTATGTCAGACCCCAACTTCTTGGTTGGGGGCGGAGCCTCGGCTCGTCTCGCCCCTGGAGAGTAACCCTCCTCCGGTGGTGAAGAGGAGCCAGGGAACGCAGAAAGCGGACACTGCCAGTCCGGTTGTGCCGCCTTCTGTTGCCCCTAAGCCTCAGCCCCCACCCAAACCTGTTAGTCAGTCAACTCCAAAGGCTTCTGGCTCTGGTCAGCCTTCTAAGGCCGCAAACTCTAGCGGCAGGAACGCTGCCCAGGACCAGGGATCTAAGAAATCTATGGGACCGCTGTGCGCACGGGCCCAGAAGGGGAACACTGATGTCCCCCTTCAAAACAAATATGCTGCACTGGAGGAGCAGATGGAGGGAGTGGAAGTTGTCGTTGCTGATGCTGCGGCAGCTCTACCCCCTTCATCTCCGAAGAACCAGAGGAGGCCCGGGAGCCGGCCCCCCTCTGTTTCTTCAACTCCTTCCAAGGTAAAGGAAAAAGGGGGGAAAAACTCTTCACCCCCAGATAAGACATAATCATGTACTCTGTGCTTCAGTGAAATTGTCGTGGTTTTCAAGCTAACTTTGAGGAATTACGTCTTTTAGTCAAGTTCTATAACCCCTCAGTAATATCTCTTCAGGAGACTTACCTGAAGACTTCTGACCATGTATCCTTTAATGGTTTTAACGTTATACATAAAGGCTCTGATTCGGAGAGGCGCTCGAGTGGAGCGGCTCTTCACATTAGTAGCCAAATTTTATGTAGCCCCGTTAGCATCAACACCTGTCTTCAGGCTGTCGCAGCTCGGGTTACCTTGAAGAAGACCATAACCATATGCAGTATTTACCTGCCACCATCACTGCGGGTCAGTAGCAATGATATTTTTAACTTGGTAGATCAACTGCCCCCTCCCTTTATTCTCATGGGGGATTTTAACGGTCACGCTCACCTTTGGGGCAGTGACCACTATGATGGCAGAGGTCAGATGTTAGAAGATGTTTTTTCTCAACTTAACCTATGTGCCTTTAACGATGGCTCACCTACATACTCTAACTCAGGCTCAGGGTCTAGTTCTGTTCTGGACCTCACTGTGTGTGATCCTTCTCTTATGCTGGACTTTGACTGGAAGGTTCACGACGACCTGTGTGGTAGTGACCACTTCCCAGTAGTTCTGTCATCGGTCAGCTGTGAGGAGGATTCGCCGGTGGGGCGCTGGAATCTCAAGAAAGCTAACTGGCCTCTGTTCGCCTCCCTCTGTCAGTCTCGTCTTACAAAGGAGGTGGTCATGTCAGCTGAAGAACCTGTTTCTTGTTTTACTTTTATTTTGTTGGACGTAGCAGGTGAAACCATCCCTAGAACTTCCACATCAGTCCCTCGGAAGCCGAGAGTACCATGGTTCAATGAAGAGTGCCGCAAGGCCCAAAAAATGCGCAAATCTGCTCAGCGACGTGCTTTTCATAATCCGTCGCAAGCAAATATTTTAATATTTAAAAGACATTTTTAAACGCGAACGCCGTGCTTCCTGGAAACGCTTCGTCTCATCTTTATCTTCTAGGACTCCATCCCAAAAAGTCTGGAAGGCTGTTCGAAGAATTAGGGGCAGGGGTGGCTTGGCTTCTGTCGGCCATCTTAGAGATGGTGCCAGTTTGGTCACAGATAAAAAGGCTGTGGCTAATTTGCTTGCCTCCACCATTGCCCATAATTCTTCAACAGAGCATTATTCACCTTTCTTCCAGAGAGAGAAGGAGAAGCGAGAATCTTGTGCTTGTGATTTTATATCGGATAACTCGGAAGACTATAATGCCCCTTTTACGTTTTCAGAATTGCAGCAAGCCATGCAGAAATGTACTGACTGCTGCTGGATTAGATACCATCCATTATCAGCTCCTAACACATCTGCCTGAGGATTCACTCCTTGTACTTCTCAAGGCCTTTAACCATATCTGGATAACCGGTCATTTTCCGCCATCTTGGCGCCAGGCAGTGGTTGTGCCAATCCCCAAGCCGGGTAAGGATCCTTCCGACCTGGGCAACTACCGGCCAATAGCTTTGACATCATGTTTATGTAAGACTATGGAACGCTTGGTGAACTCGCGACTGGTGTGGCATCTTGAGTCACGTGGTCTCATCACAGACCTCCAGTGCGGTTTCCGGTGCTTCCGTAGTACAACTAACCATCTAGTCCGCTTTGAGTCTTTTATCCGAGATGCTTTTGTCAACAAGCAGCATGTCTATGCAATTTTCTTTGATCTTGAAAAGGCATATGACACTACCTGGAAGTATGGTATAATGTCTGATTTGTCGGACATGGGTTTTAAAGGGCACCTGCCTGTTTTTATTCACAATTTTTTGTCTAACAGGTCGTTCCATGTCCGTGTGGGCTCCACCCTCTCCGACTCCTTTGAACAGGAGATGGGTGTCCCGCAGGGCAACATTCTATCCCTTGTTTTATTTAGCATTAAAATAAATAACATTGTAAAGGCCGTCAAGGATGATTCTGAATGCTCATTGTTTGTGGACGACTTTGCTTTGTGTGCACGAGGTCGAGGACTTGCGTCCCTTGAGAGGCGCTTGCAGCTGTGCGTTGATCGCATCCAGGGGTGGGTATCTCTCAACGGATTCAGGTTCTCGCCCTCCAAGACAGTCTGTGTGCATTTTACTAACCAGACGAAATTTTTTCCAAAACCTAGCCTGAGCATTGCTGGAGTGCCAATTAAGGTGGCCGAAGAGGCAAAGATTTTGGGGGTCATCTTTGACAAAAGATTGACCTTCTGCAACCATGTTAACTACCTTAGAACCTCTTGTCAGAAGGCCCTCGACATTCTTCGTGTCGTTGGTCGTACTGACTGGGGTGCAGACCGCATTGTCTTACTTCGACTGTACCGGGCCCTTGTTCGGTCCAAACTAGATTACGGCTCTGTGGTATATAGCTCGGCTTCCAAGTCTGTTCTACAGTGTCTAAACACAATTCACTATCAAGGTCTGCGCATATGTCTAGGGGCCTTCAGGACATCTCCAGTTCCTAGTCTGTATGCCGAGGCAGGGGAGCCTTCTCTCAGGCTCCGCCGCATCCGCCTCATGCTCAGCTACGTTCTGAAGCTGAAGGCCCATCCAGACAATCCTGCCTATGATTGTGTTTTTAACCCGTCGTTTGCAGAGATTTACGATGCCCATCCGGGAGCTGTGCGTCCACTTTCCTTCCATGTCCGACCTCATCTGCAGGTGGCCGGAGTGGACCTGGACAAAGTTTCGGAATCTCTGCAACACGTCACTCCACCCTGGCTACTACCAGTTCCTGACATCTTGCTGGACTTGACCGCCCACAAGAAGGATTGTACTCCACCAGCCATATACCAACAGAGCCTCAATGAACTCCTTTCAATTTTTTCTGGTTATTGTCGTCTTTATACGGATGGGTCCAAGTCTGAGGATGGGAGAGTGGCTGTGGCTGCAGTGTCCTCTCGCCATCCTAGACGCCCATTTAAGCTCCACCTACCTGACCATTCCTCTGTATTTAGTGCAGAACTGCAGGCAATTCTGCTGGCACTCAAGCATGCCTATCAGTCTCGGGAAAGGAACTTCCTGATTCTGTCTGACTCTCTTTCTGCCCTGCAGGCCCTTCAGAGCGCGGGAACAGACCACCCACTGTTGGTGCAGATTAGAGAGCTCTACGCGGACTTGATGAAGGAATATTATGACATCATTTTTATTTGGGTCCCAGGCCATGTGGGCATCGAAGGCAACAGAATCGCAGATTCTGCTGCCAACAGTGCCCGCAGTGACCCTGTCCCTGACACACAGACTGTTTATAGCGATTTTAAACCTGTGATTAGTGCGTACATAGGCCACGAGTGGCAGTCCGAGTGGGACAAAGAGGAAGGGAACACATGAAGCTCTTCCTACGGTGTCCGACAGTCTACCTTTCCGCTGCGGCAGCCGCCATGAGGAGACTGTCCTTGCTCGGCTCCACATCGGGCACACGTATGTTACGCACTCTTACTTACTTAAACAGGATGAGCGTCCATGGTGTTTTGCCTGTGATGAGCAGTTTTTTGTTTGACACTTTTTGCTGTATTGTGCTGACCTAATTGACACCAGATATAAACACTTCACAGCGGACTCCTTGAAAGTTCTGTTCCGGGATGTTCCCCCGGACAAAATCTTCAATTTCTTGAGAGAATGCAATATTTGTAACAAGATCTGAGCATTCATAGACTATGTGAATTTTTTTAGTTGCCCTTTTTGAGAGTCTGTAGACGTTTCTTTTAAAGACGTGCGACATTTTAGCCTGAGATTTTTAATCTATATTTACATCTTGTCTTAAGACCTTGCTTTTAGTCTGGCTGACCAGATTTTTACCCATCCCGCTGTGAGATGGCCTTAGTCGCCTGCTCGGCGTTAAACCCAAATAACTAACTAATTGTTGCTGTCGGGATGTTAAGCAATGTACAATCAATCAATCAATCCCAGGGTATAGGCTGTCGATGAGAGACCTCCATTGACTTCTGTCCTGTGCTTCTCCTTCGATTTTACTCCAGGTGGTTCCCAGTTTCTTGATGTCTGCTTGGAGGTCTCGACGCCAGGTGTTTCTCGGCCTGCCTCTTTTCCTCTTTCCCTGGGGGTTCCATGACAATGCCTGCCTAGTGATACTTGAAACTGGCTTTCTCAGACTGACCAATCCATCCCCATCTTCTTCGTCCAATTTCATTCTCTGCTGTTATCTGCTCTGTTCTCTCCCAGAGTCTGACGTTGCTGATCTTCTCTGGCCAGTGGATTTTCAAGATTCTTCTAAGGCAACTGCTTATGAAGATCTGTACTCTGTTGACTGTGGTTTTTGTCAACTTCAAGTCTCTGCTCCATATAGGAGAACTGCTTTTACGTTTGAGTTGAAAATCCGGACTTTGGTGTGTTGTGACAGCTCTCTGGAACTCCACACTTTTTTCAACTGAAGAAAGGCTGCTCTGGCTTTACCGATTCGTGCTCTGACATCTGCATCAGTGCCACCTTTTTTGTCGATGATGCTCCCGAGATAGGTGAAGGACTCGACCTCCTCCAACGGGGTGCCAGCAAGCAAGACTGGTTTTTCCCTGGTTGCGTTCAGCCTCATTGTCTTTGTTTTCTGTTTGTGGATAGTGAGGCCCACTTGGGACGAGATGTCAGCAAGCCTCGTGGTCTTGTCCTGCATTTGTTGATGAGTGTGGGACAGTAAAGCCTCATCTGCAAAATCGAGGTTGTCAAGCTGTGTCCACAGTGTCCACTGTATTCCGCTTCTTCTCTGCTCAGTGGTCCTCTTCATGACCCAGTCTATGGCCAGTAGGAAGAGGAACGGAGACAGCAGACACCCCTGCCTGACGCCGGTTCTGACCTGGAGCTCCCTGGTGAACTGCCCTTCGTGGATCACGCGACATGTCATGCCATCATAGCTGCGCTTGATCAGGCAGACGAGCTTTGTGGGTACACCGTAGTGTCGTAGGAGTTTCCACAAAGTCTCTCGGTCCACGCTGTCAAATGCTTTCTCGTAATCCACAAAGTTGACGTACAGTGGGGAGCTCCACTCCAGAGACTGTTCCACGATGATGCGGAGAGTGGCGATCTGGTCTGTACATGAACGTTTTTTTTCTGAATCCTGCTTGCTGGTCTCTCAGCTGGGGGTTAAAGGAGCTCTTCATTCTCTCCAGGATGATCCTGTTGAAGACCTTTCCTGGTACTGACAGCAAGGTGATTCCTCTGTAGTTGGAACACTTGCTGAGGTCACCTTTCTTGGGAAGCTTGATTAGGTACCCCTCCTTCCAGTCAGCTGGCATCACCACTTCTTCCCAGATCTTTCCAAACAGTGGGTACAGCAGCTCTACTGTTGTCTCTAGGTCTGCTTTCAGAGCCTCCACTGGGATGCCATCTGGCCCTGCTGCTTTTCTTCAAAAATGCCACTGCTCTTCTGATCTCTTCCTGGCTGGGTCTGTCACAGCTGATGGGTAGGTCGGTCTCTGCTGGCTGGATGTCTGGGGGGTCGGGTGGGCTGGGTCTCTTCAGTAACACTTTAAAATACTCGGCTCATCTGTCGAGTTGGTCTGCTCTGCCTGCAATAGGCTTGCCTTCTTTGTCTTTTACTGGTCTTTCTGTATGGCCATACTTACCCGACAATCTTCTGGTAATGTCATAGAGCTGTTTCATGTTGCTGCTGCCTGCTGCCTTTTCTGCCTCTGCTGCCAGGCTGTCTGTGTAGGCCCTCTTGTCTGCCCTGATACTTCTCTTCACCTCACGGTTGGCTTCCAAGTATTCCTCCTGTGCCCTTGCTTTGGCTGCTCTCGTGCGACTGTTGTTGACAACTGCTTTCTTCTGCTTCCTCACTTCTATCTTCTTTAAGGTCAGTGCCGACAGCCAGTTCTTGTGATGGTGTTTCCTGAACTCTACAGTGTCTTTGCAGGTTGAGTTTAGAGCCTCTCTAACTACCTTCCACTGCTGCTCTGTGGTGACCGCCTCCTCTTCGTTTACTAGCTCCTGTAGCGCTTGAAACCGGTTGGACAGCACCAGTTTGAACTCTTCTCTCACTCCAGTCTCTCTCAGAAGGCCTACATTATAGCACCGTCTTCTTGTTGTCTCTTTTCTTTAACTTGAGCTTTATTCTTAAGGTAAGCAGATGGTGGTCTGAGGCGACATCTGCTTCCCTCCTCACTCGAACATCTAGAAGGGATCTTCTAAATCTCTTGCTAATGCAGATATGGTCTATTTGGTTCTCTGTAGTATGGTCAGGTGAGACCCAAGTTGCTTTGTGTATTCTTCTGTGTGGGAAGATGCTGCCTCCAATGACAAGTCTGTTTAGAGCACAAAAGTCTACAAACCTCTCCCTGTTCACACTCATCTCCCCTAGTCCCTGTCTCCCCATCACCTCTTCGTATCCAGTGTTATCCTCCCCTATTTTGGCATTAAAATCGCCGATGACGATGGTGATGTCTCGCTCCGTACAAATGTCCACAGCACTCTGGAGTCGGTCGTAGAACTCTTGTTTCTCTTCCTCGTCACTGTCATTAGTGTGTGCATAACACTGGATGACATTGAGTTTAATCTTTTTCCTGGTTCTAAAGGCTGCTGTGATAATTCTTGGTCCCAGAGGTTCCCAGCCCATCTGCGCTCTCTGTGCCACTGGTGACAGCATGAATGCTACACCTTCAGTATGGGGGGCATTCTCCTCTTCATGACCTGAATACAGAATCATCTCCCCACTTAACAGCCTTTTCTGGCCAGACTGCGTCCATTTGGCTTCACTGATACCTAGCAGGGAAAGGTTGTACTTTTGCATTTCCGCTGCTATCTGGGCGGCCTTGCTGCTCTGGTACATGGTCTTGACATTCCATGTGCCCATGATTGTGTCCCTGGATAGAGAGAGGCGGCTCGGTCCTGTGGCTTATGAAGACTTCTGGCTTTCACCACACGATGTCATAAATCTTCTGGTAGAAGAACCTTTCTCCTCCAGTAAAGGAATTGCTGTTTGTCTATTCGTCTGCATTTCTGTAGCTATTTCCTTATTTGCAGGGTGGGGAATCTACCCCCATGCCAAACCCCCTTACTAGGAGGACCAGGGGTTTTCTGTCGGGGTATCCTTCCCTTAGACCTCCCCACCCGGGTCTGCCCTGGGGGACTTGGGTGGGGTTAGGTATTTTTTAGTTCCCAGGGTCACCTTGGTCAGCCCCACAGGGTGGGTTTTTCTCTCTATTCTGGGGCATGTGTTTCTGTCTACCCTTTGTCCATTCACCTGTATTTGCCTTTTTAAAACTCTCCCTACTGTCTGCACTGCCTGTAGCTCTTGATATTGGATGTGTGTTGCTAAATGGTCTTAGCTTTATTTAGGCCCCATGTGTTAGGTTTATTTAATGTATCTGACCGGCTGTCGACATACATTCAATGTTCTGTTTCTTTTTTTTTTTCACATGCAGTGCAGGCACGTCCTGAGAAAGCCTTGTTGCTGTCGGGACGTTAAGCAATGTACAATCAATCAATCAATTCCCTTAGACCATGTTGGTTCATGGCACCTTATTTCATTCGGTGCACCCCTCTCGCATCCACCACCCAGGAGATGCGCCTCAACGCCATATGGTCCCAGCGCGAGGAGCCTCCGAGGATGCGGCGGTGGAGGCTATTGCTTCAGCCCTACGGCCTTCCACCAGGAAAGTCTATGAGGGAAAATGGCGGGTTTTGCAGTCTTGGTGCGGGACTCGACACCTCTCTTCCACAGCTTTGACTATGCCCCAGCTTGCCGAGTTCTTCCTGTGGCTCTTCGAGGATCAGCACCTTGCACCAAAGACAATACATTATAAGACAAATCACTAGCCCCGAGAGTGCGAGGACGCATTTTGAGATTTTCTCCCTTGTAATCGTGTTGAATCATGGCAGACCAAACGAGGCAAGGGTCTGACTTTTGCAGCGCAATTTCTTGTTTGAACGCCCGCTACACGCCAAGTTGCACCGGCATATCATTTTTCCTTTTTCCCAAGGAAGAAACAAGGTAAGCTGATTACTCTGTGGTCTTATCTTTGCATAAATTTACGACCGTATAATAATTTCATGGCGCAGAGGATGTTTATCTCGAATTTTTTGTATTTTGAATTAGAGTTGCCAGGGCGATACTCAGGCATAGGTCCCTCGTATGATATGTATCTTTGGGTTTAAATCTGGGAGAGTGAAAAACTGATCCAACTGCAAACAGACCCTAGCCAGCTCTCAACGCCGTAAATTCCGAGAAATGTCATTGGAAAAGTGGTCTACTGAACGACCATTTAGATCCAGAGTAATTATAAGTTTCTAATAATTTGTTTTCAAATGTAGAAGATGGCCATATGTACATAGACCAGTTTTCCTGTCCCATTTTATCCACGTAATGTTGGTCTAACTCAAGTTAGATCTAGTCATTTGTGCCACACGTGCTTAACTTGGGCGAGGAAAAGTATTCTTTAGGCTACACGGACCTTTCCCTTTAGTTCAAGGCAATACGACTGATAGGGAGAAGCCTGTGTAAGTTTAAAGTTCTTAATCGAGTTGTTTTAAGACCGATGTTCCGATCAAAAAGAGGAAAGTACTGGTACTGAGAAATTAAGCAAAGAAACCTTGAGTTGTAAGGTCGTTGATAAAATTCAGTCATTGCAAAGTTACTTCGCTTTCATTGTCTATCAAGACTTAGAATACAAAAGTATAAAAGGTCTTGCAGAACTCTGTCCACTGTACTGTTTTCACGAATTACGCCTACATACTACAGTGTTTAGCTGGTGGTGTTTTAGTACTTGTATTTAAGTCTTTGTTATTCTCCCAACAGATGTTAGAAATGGGTGCAGAATACGCGCAGGGAAGATCTGTTGGGACTGTCACCTGCTGAGCTGCGTTCACGTTCCTGCAGGCTGTGCAGTGCCCATTTTGAAAACAACCAGTTCACATGCAGTGTGCCATGCAGAGGTGCAGGCTTCTATGGAATGCTGTGCCGACTTAGTTTTCGGTGCCCAACCAACCCCCACAATTAACAACAAAGAGACAGCCACCCAGGACGAGGGGTACTGCTACAGATTCAGAATCGCCGCCTCATGGGCCCGCATGTCACTGCAACCAGGTACTTTCAATGAATAAATATGAATCTGATTATAATTTGTAATTTATAAAAAGATTACCAAAACTGAAATGACAGCATAAAAGATCAGGAGTTGTTTTCACAACTATGGTCATAAAATCTGTTGACTATTAAAATCACACAAGCAAATTTTAAATTTGGATGAATTTTCGATGGCCTTTTTGTGTGTGTTCGCGCCTGCATGTGTGTGTGAAAATACATTTCTTGTCAGTCAGATGAAATGTGAATTGATTTTCTGAGTAAATATGCTGTGGATTATCATATTGATATCATTAATGATTTAATGCATGGTTGTTTGTGTGTGTGCAGATGCCGAGTCCAGTGAGTGGAGAAACTGATCTGGGGGGAACTGCAGCAACACGTGGTCACGACAGCGAACTCACCAAGAAAGCAGGCTTTGCAAAAAAGTATTAAACCTGTGCGCAACAGATTGTACTGCCTGCAGAAGAAATGTAAGTTACGACAGAAAGACGGCAAACAAGGAAAGAAAAGATATTAACACTCAAAGAGAAGAAGGATGCAGCAGTGAAGAGCTTGGCCCATTTTTTGTTTTTGCCTGATTCGTGTGTTCAGTTTATTTCAGCAGCATGGTTGCGTGAAATACACAAAAAGAAACAAGGCCGGAGATGGACGGAGACAGGCAAAACAACAGCTCTATCTTTGTTTCATGCAAGCCCCAAGGCATATCGTATGCTTGCAAAAATCGTTGTCCTCCCGTCAGTTTCAACCTTACAGAAAACTATGCAAAAGGTTTCAGGATAAAACTTCTGAAAGCGCTTCAGATTAAAGTGTCTGCACTGCCGCCAAAGTCAGATCTGTGTGTAATAGTACTAGATGAAATGACAATAAAAGAACAAGTCAACTACAACAAAAAAACATGATGAAATAGAAGGGGCAGAGGATTTTGGGGAAAATGAGAGGAGGATGAGAGAACAAAGTTTGTGGCAAACCATGTGACTGTCTTTGTTGTATGGGGTTTAGTTTCCCACTGAAAGCAGCCGATGGTCTGGTGGGGGAGGCGCCGGAGAGGGTTGTTGGAGAACATAATTCTGATCGGTGATGATATGTTTATCTGTTTACCCGGTAATGACTTTTAGATCTAAAGGCTTCGTGCACACGATGAGGGAGTAGCGGTGGGCATGTGACTGGTGGTATTGTCTGTTGTACGTCCTATGATAATTCAGCCTAATGCGTATATTCATGTTGACCTACTATTTCGTGTATGATGAATAATTTTGTCATAAATTTACATGTGTTGGGTGGAGGGATGAATGGAGAGGATGAGAAAGAACAGGTAATTAGTGATAATTTCTTATTAATTTCTTTGTGCATACAACGCCAGGTACTGTTTACAGTTTCTAACGAGTGTATGCATAAGGTGGTTAGCGTGGCCTGTGTATAATCACTATTTGGTTTTCTTGATAATACCTGCTGCAAGTTGAACGTGTATTAATAAACTGATCTTCTTGTGAGATTGTTCAAAACAACTGATGTTTGCTGTAAATTATTTCTTATTTAGTCCTGTGCTGGTGGTTTGTTTGTATGTGAGTTCATTTGTGTGCATGTTTGTTCGTTTGTGTGCATGTGTGTTTGCGCCGTGCGGCACGGGTGTGTGTGTGTGTGTGTGTGTGTGTGTGTGTGTGTGTGTGTGTGTGTGTGTGTGTGTGTGTGTGTGTGTGTGTGTGTGTGTGTGTGTGTGTGTGTGTGTGTGTGTGTGTGTGTGTGTGTGTGTGTGTGTGTGTGCCTGCGTGCATGCGTGTTTGTGAGTGTGTGTGTACTAGACATCAACTCACACTTACGGCAACAATGAAATGCCTGATTTATTTATTTTTCAATTGCACTGTCCGTGCTAATTAGCACTTTCCCAAAAAATCTTTTGATTAGAGATAAAAAACAAATATCTTAGAAGCAAAGCTCATGTGATTTTAAAACGGTTTTCCGCAATGCACGCACAAAAAGCACTTGTTAACCTTCAAAACGCCTGGCGTCGGAGCTCGAGTCCATTACCAGATAGTGATAGACATACGGCCACAACACGATTACACCATGGGACGCAACTGCTACACTGACTTCGCTTTTTTCAGTAAGCTTTATGAAGGAGTGATCTGTCTTATAATGTATTGTCTTTGCTTGCACCCATCACCATTCGAGGATATCTTTCTATGGTGGCTGACACTTACCGCCATTTGGGTCGACCAGATCCCGGATCTTGCAAGGACCTTGCTGACCTCATGGCTCATTTTGACCTTCGGCGACCAGTGACCCACTCACTGCTCCCATGATGGGACCTTGCGTGGGTGTTAACCTGGCTCAACACTATTTGCTTTGAACCGCTACCCTTGGTGCGGTTCTCAGACTTGTCGAGGAAGACATGCTTCTTGCTGGCTCTAGCCACCGCTTCTTGAGTGAGCTCCATGCTCTCTCCGTGCACCCATCTTGCCTGCAGCTCCGGGCCGACGGCTCAGTTCAACTATTCACCCTCAGCCACTCCTCAACCGATCACTATTCGTCCACTGAGGGGTCCTGACACACCCCAGGATGTCAGACAGCAGGATCCAGTCACGGCGTTAAAAATCTACCTCCGCCGGTCAAAGCCCTTACGGCGGGGTCGTCCACGCCTTGTCCTGCCCTTGGTTCCGGGCCAGCACGATATCTCCGCCCAGACGATCTCCGCTTGACTGCGCAGAGTCATCCATTCCGCTTACAACGACCTCTCAACTGAGGGAACGCAGAGATTGCAGATTTGGGCGCACGCGATCCGGGCTGTCTCCACGAGCATCGCGTTCGACCGCAACTGCGTCATGAAGGACATTGTGGCAGCTGTGGGCTGGCGGGCCGAAACTACTTTTGCCCGTTTTTACTTGCGTGACCTCTCCAGTCAGCGACACAACCTGGCTCTGGTGGGGGACATTGCTGCAGCGCAACACTCCCTCCCGGTGCTGGAGGCGCCATAGGTAACACTTAGCTGAAATTGTTGGGAGTGTGCACCGGCAAGGGACCTAGCTAAGCAGTTACATGGGGGGTTGAATGTTGGGTGGCACCCTCCTCCTCTTTGCAATTCTATTAATTAATTAATATTTGCAAGATTTTGGAGCCACTATTTACTCCCATCAGCCCTGGAAGAGGCTGTGTGGAATGAAACAGCTCTGGAAGAGGCTGCGTGCCTTTCGGATGAGTGACATGAACCATCAAATTCATCACAGTGTACACGGCATCGTGAGAACAGCGATGCCATGACGTAAAGCTTATAGTGACGTCATTTTGCTGCTTGTGCTATTCTTCTTATTCAGATTTCGGATTCAGATTTCCTGTCGCTACTCCAGCCCACAGAGCGTACTAATGGTGGGAAGCGTCGTGTGTCCGTCTTTATTGTGTGCACCGGCATGTGTGTTGATCAGAGGTTGGATTAAAGAGGAGGGAAATGGATCAGAAGGATAAGCTTAAAAATATGAACAACTCTGAATGTTCCTAAAAGAAAAACGCATGTGAGCTCCAAACAATATGGTAGACTTTGGCATAAAATCCTCATCTTGTTCACTTTCACCTTCATTAGATTAAGAAAATTTAATGATTAAATGTAGGGAATTAAGTGCAGAAATCTGACCATCGCTAGTAGTAGATGCATGCAGGGAATTGATCATTAGATGTAGCTAGATGATAATTATGTGCAGGGAATTGATCGTTAGATGCAGCAGATCATTATATGCAGGGAATTGATCATTAGATGTAGCTGGATGATAATTATATGCAGGGAATTGATCATTAGATGTACATTAGCTAACTGATCATTAGATGCAGGGATTTGATCATAAGATGTAGCTAGATGATACTTATATGCAGGAAACTGATCATTAGATGCAGGAAATGGATCATTAGACACAGGGGACTGTTAATTATATGCAGGGAAATCGATCAGTAGATGTAGCTAACTGATAATTAGATAAAAGGAATTGATCATTAGATGCAGAAATCTGATCATTGAATGCGAGGAATTGATCAGCCAATGGGTCAGGGGTCATAATGATTACAATAATGTAATCCCTTCAATGACTGCTGTGTGCAGGTGGAGAGCGGGGGAGTGTATGGAGAGGAGGAGAAGAAGTTCGTCTTTAACAACGTCATTGTTGGCAGGAAGGCCAAGGCACGATTCAAAATCAGCAACACCACCAAGGTATGTATTCGCTCATAATACCAAGACAAAACAAGAGAGAAGCCACACACTGGTTTATTGACTTAGTTCAGTTCATAATGCTAAGAAAAAACAAGAGAGGTAATTGTACACTGCTTTATTGACTTTGTTCTGTTCATTTGTTTGTCTGTTCATAAGGCAAAAACAACATGATTGTGTGTTTACAGCAACCTGACTGATTCCTGTTTATTTCTTCAAAAACGTTACCAATGGCATTACTGATAGGCATTACTGATTATGAAGATATACTTAGCTTGTCAATTTCAGCCTCCAAAATTGTTGTGTGTTGCTACACAACCAGGGACCTAACTCTAGCAGGCAGTTACCTAATCCCCTGAGTGGCCTCCCTATCCTCCGGGTAGCCTCCCTTCCCAATCTCACAAGAGTCCGTTAGTGCCAGTTCTATGCTTAGCTTCCATTTTATTCGGTTTCTTCGTTTTCAGTCTCTACATTTTCTTCTTCTCTTTCGTTCGTTCTTCATTTTAGCTCTCCTAGACATGGCCAGGTAAGGCCTCGGACATTGCCTCGCCTGGCGATTGTGGCTGACTGAGGCAATTTCCGTGGAATTACGGCATTTTGCCGTTCATTTCGACTTCGACTTTGACTGTCGGTTACAACGGTCATGTGCTCGGTGATGTGGTCCCCGGGCCATGCGTGATTCTCTTATGTTTTCAGTTCCCTGTTGCAGCGCTCAGCTTAAAACTTGCACCACCTGTGGCAACTTCAGTGGCCCAGCGATTCGCATATTTGCTGCCTCCCCTGCTTTGGCATTTTTATCGCCGCAAGCGCCCCGTGCCTTCCACCGCGGCGCCAGCCCACCCGGCCCCTCCCAACTCGGACACAGTCGGCGCTTCGACTCGGCGCTCCCGGTCCCTGGACTCCGGTCGCTGACTAACCCCGCACTCCCACTCTACAGAGACAGGACTGACTTACTTACTTACGCCTGTCACCCCTACCCGGGTATAGGCCGTCGACGAGAGACCTCCAGCAACTCCTGTCCTGTGCTTCTCCTTCGATTCTACTCCAGGTGGTTCCCAGTCTCTTGATGTCTGCTACCCCACCCGGGTCTGCCCTGGGGGACTTGGGTGGGGTTAGGTATTTTTTAGTTCCCAGGGTCACCCTGGTCAGCCCCACAGGGTGGGTTTTTCTCTCTATTCTGGGGCATTTGTTTCTGTCTACCCTTTGTCCATTCACCTGTATTTGCCTTTTTAAAACTCTCCCTACTGTCTGCACTGCCTGTAGCTCTTGATATTGGATGTGTGTTGCTAAATGGTCTTAGCTTTATTTAGGCCCCATGTGTTAGGTTTATTTAATGTATTTGACCGGCTGGCGACATACATTCAATGTTCTGTTTATTTTTTTTCACAAGCAGTGCAGGCACGTCCTGAGAAAGCCTTGTTGCTGTCGGGACGTTAAGCAATGTACAATCAATCAATCAATCTTGATGTCTGCTTGGAGGTCTCGACGCCAGGAGTTTCTCGGCCTACCTCTTTTCCTCTTTCCCTGGGGGTTCCATGACAATGCCTGCCTGGTGATACTGGAAGCTGGCTTTCTCAGACCGTGACCGATCCATCCCCATCTTCTTCGCCCAATTTCATTCTCTGCTATCTGCTCTGTTCTCTCCCAGAGTCTGACGTTGCTGATCTTCTCTGGCCAGTGGATTTTCAAAATTCTTCTAAGGCAACTGTTCATGAAGGTCTGTACTCTGTTGACTGTGGTTTTTGTCAATCTCCATGTCTCTGCTCCATATAGGAGAACTGCTTTTACATTGGAGTTGAAAATCCGGACTTTGGTGTGTTATGACAGCTCTCTGGAACTCCACACTTTTTTCAACTGGAGAAAGGCTGCTCTGGCTTTACCGATTCGTGCTTCGACATCTGCATCAGTGCCGCCTTTTTTGTCTATGATGCTCCCGAGATAGGTGAAGGACTCCACCTCCTCCAACGGGGTGCCAGCAAGCAAGACTGGTTCTTCCCTGGTTGCGTTCAGCCTCATTGTCTTTGTTTTCTGTTTGTGAATGGTGAGGCCCACTTGGGACGAGATGTCAGCAAGCCTCGTGGTCTTGTCCTGCATTATTTGATGAGTGTGGGACAGTAATGCCAAGTCGTCTGCAAAATCGAGGTCGTCAAGCTGTGTCCACAGTGTCCACTGTATTCCACTTCGTCTGTGCTCTGTGGTCATCTTCATGACCCAGTCTATGGCCAGTAGGAAGAGGAACGGAGACAGCAGACACCCCTGCCTGACACCAGTTCTGACCTGGAGCTCTCTGGTGAACTGCCCTTCGTGGATCACGCGACATGTCATGCCATCATAGCTGCTCTTGATCAGGTGGACGAGCTTTGTGGGTACACCGTAGTGTCGTAGGAGTTTCCACAGAGTCTCTCGGTCCACGCTGTCAAATGCTTTCTCATAATCCACAAAGTTGACTTACAGTGGGGAGCTCCACTCCAGAGACTGTTCCACGATGATGCGGAGAGTGGCAATCTGGTCTGTACATGATCGGTTCTTCCTGAATCCTGCTTGCTGGTCTCTCAGCTGAGGGTCAGCGGAGCTCTTCATTCTCTCTAGGATGATCCTGTTGAAGACCTTTCCTGGTACTGACAGCAAGGTGATTCCTCTGTAGTTGGAACACTTGCTGAGGTCGCCTTTCTTGGGAAGCTTGATTAGGTACCCCTCCTTCCAGTCAGCTGGCATCACCTCCTCTTCCCAGATCTTTCCAAACAGTGGGTACAGCATCTCCACTGTTGTCTCTAGGTCTGCTTTCAGAGACTCCGCTGGGATGCCATCTGGCCCTGCTGCTTTGCCATTCTTCAAAAATGCCACTGCTTTTCTGATCTCTTCCCGGCTGGGTCTGTCACAGCTGATGGGTAGGTCGGTCTCTGCCGGCTGGATGTCGGGGGGGTCGGGTGGGCTAGGTCTGTTCAGTAACTCTTCAAAATACTCGGCCCATCTGTCGAGTTGGTCTGCTCTGTCTGCAATAGGCTTGCCTTCTTTGTCTTTTACTGGTCTTTCTGTATGGCCATACTTACCCGACAATCTTCTGGTAATGTCGTAGAGCTGTTTCATGTTGCCGCTGCCTGCTGCCTCTGCTGCCAGGCTGTCTGTGTAGGCCCTCTTGTCTGCCCTGATACTCCTCTTCACCTCGCGGTTGGCTTCCGAGTATTCCCCCTGTGCCCTTACTTTGGCTGCTCTCGTGCGACTGTTGTTGACCGCTGCTTTCTTCTGCTTCCTCACTTCTATCTTCTTCAAGGTCTGTGCCGACAGCCAGTCCTTGTGGTGGTGTTTCCTGAACCCTACAGTGTCTTTGCAGGTTGAGTTCAGCACCTCTCTAACTGCCTTCCACTGCTGCTCTGTGGTGACCGCCTCCTCTTTATTTACTAGCTCCTGTAGCGCTTGAAACCGGTTGGACAGCACCAGTTTGAACTCTTCTCTAACTCCAGTTTCTCTCAGGAGGCCTACATTATAGCGCTGTCTTCTTGTTGTCTCTGTGCGGCTTTTCTTTAGCTTGAGCTTCATTCTTAAGGTAAGCAGATGGTGGTCTGAGGCGACATCTGCTCCCCTCCTCACTCGAACATCTTGAAGGGATCTTCTAAATTTCTTGCTAATGCAGATATGGTCTATTTGGTTCTCTGTTGTATGATCAGGTGAGACCCAAGTTGCTTTGTGTATTCTTCTGTGTGGGAAGATGCTGCCTCCAATGACAAGTCGGTTTAGAGCACAAAAGTCTACAAACCTCTCCCCGTTCTCACTCATCTCCGAGCCTAGTCCCTGTCTCCCATCACCTCTTCGTATCCAGTGTTGTCCTCCCCTATTTTGGCATTAAAATCGCCCATGACGATGGTGATGTCTCGCTCCGCACATTTGTCCACAGCACTCTGGAGTCGGTCGTAGAACTCTTGTTTCTCTTCCTCGTCACTGTCATTGGTGGGCGCATAACACTGGATGACGTTCAGCTTCAGCTTTTTCTTGGTTCTAAAGGCTGCTGTTATAATTCTTGGCCCAAGAGGTTCCCAGCCCATCGGCGCTCTCTGTACCACTGGTGACAGCATGAGTGCTACTCCTTCTGTATGGGGGGCATTCTCCTCTTCATGACCTGAATACAGAATCATCTCCCCACTTAACAGCCTTTTCTGGCCAGACTGCGTCCATCTGGCTTCACTAATACCTAGCAGGGAAAGGTTGTACTTTTGCATTTCCGCTGCTATCTGTGCGACCTTGCCGCTCTGGTACATGGTCTTGACGTTCCATGTGCCCATGGTTGTGTCCCTGGATAGAGAGAGGCGGCTCGGTCCTGTGGCTTCCGAAGACTTCTGGCTTTCACCACAGGACGTCATAAGTCTTCTAGTAGAAGAACCTTCCTCCTCCAGGAAAGGAATTACTGTTAGTCTTTTCGTCGGCGTTTTTGTAGCTATTTCCTTTTTTGCAGGGTGGGGAAGCTACCCCCACGCCCAACCCCCTTACTAGGAGGACCAGGGGTTTTCTGTCGGGGTCACCTTCCCTTAGACCATGTTGGTTCACGGCACCTTATTTCATTCGGTGCACCCCTCTCACGAGGGACCCCCTATCCACCACCCAGGGGACGCGCCTCAACGCCATATGGTCCCAGCGCGAGGACAGAGACAGGACACTTGAGGAAATGTTCCCCACCGGCCAAGGCGACGGACGCTGTCCCTTCTGCCGTGGGAGGTGAGTTACCTTACGAGACCCTGCGCTCCCGTTCCCTTGAGCGCAGTTTGCTGTCAGCCCTGCGCACACGCTCTACAGAGACAGGGCCCTCGCAGCGGTACTCCCCTCTCCCTCGGGGGAAGAGACACCGGCCCCCAACAGTCCCTGGCGCGGTTCCCGACCAGCCTGGCGTGGTCTTGCCCCCATACACCTTTGAGCCGCCGCATTGCCATCAGTTGTCACCTCACGACTCTTTGCACGGCGCTTCGGGGCTTCCAATGTCTCCTTGCGCCCTGGCTCTGCAGACACAGTCTCCGCGCACCCATCGATCAGATGGTAAGCCCTCTCGGCGACTATCTCGCCACTCTGGTCAGATTGCTTCCCCTTGGATTCCCCCCCCCTCACCCCCCCCCCCCCCCCCCCCCCGGGACATACAACTTTGGGGTCATCCACAGACACGGTCTCCGCGCACCCATCAATCAGACGGTAAGCCCTCTTGGCGACGATCTCGCCACTCTGGTCAGATTGCTTCACCTTGGACCCTCCCCCCCCTCACCTTTTTGAGAGTCTGTCGATGTTTTCGCCTACCTGGCACCGGCCTCCACGTGGCGTGGGTGGGTAGTCCACTCGGTCCCTGACTGAGTGGGCTAGCAGACGGGTGCCATCTTTGTCCAGGATTAGGACTTGATGTCACCAGATATGTTGTTCAGTCTTTTTCACTGGTCCGGTTTTTAAGGAGCTGTGCTTACCCAGGTCTTACCATGTTGGATTGGTCCTTAAAAATACGCGTGAGCTTTTGGTTCTTTGGATCCCAAGTGTTTGCCGTGCTTGGAGACCCGTGTCGGGGGAGAAGAGGATCCTGGTGGCTGAAACACTCCACTTTGGCCTTGACTTCTGCCTAAACGGAAGGCTAGTCGTACCGGCCTAGTCAATCGGCTCTTGTCACGTCGAGCCCTATCCCCCTGTT
Source organism: Semisulcospira habei (assembly GCA_036245525.1). Lineage (NCBI taxonomy): Eukaryota > Metazoa > Mollusca > Gastropoda > Semisulcospiridae > Semisulcospira > Semisulcospira habei. The sequence continues at coordinate 161,787,881 of BTPG01000002.1, forward strand.
GACATGCGGGTTGTTATACGGAGCACCATGCTATAGCTTCTGATGCTGATTAGGTGCTTTACGCCAGTATTCCCCTGTATTCAACAGTGTGATAGAAGGCGGTGGCTCAAACGGTTCAATCGGGCTTACCCCCTTGAGTCCCCTTACCCGCCGACAATTGCACTTTCCCTTGTTGGGCTCGGTGGCGGGCGGGGACCCCCGGGGGATGAATATCTATGATACTATAATATGGAAAATATCAAAAAACCAAAACTAGCACCAAAGCGGCACATAGCCGCCGACATTGTCATTGAGAACGATAGTGACTCTGACTGTGAGGAAGCGACACCTCAGGCGTCGGCAGCCTGGCCTCGCTTTCTCATTATCCACAGCAAAGTAAAAGAGAAGCCTGTTTCAAAGCTGCACCCTTTCCTGGTAGGGGAGACCCTCAGGAGCCGTGTTGGCAGGCCTGAGGCCCAGCGCCTCAGGTCTGGTGACTTGTTGGTAGAGTGCCGTACCCGGGCACACTCCAATGGGCTACTGAGGCTCTCCTCCATTGGAGACACTCCAGTGGAGGTCACTCCCCACAAAACAATGAATTCCTCTAGAGGAGTGATTAAAGATCAAGCATTGGCCGAACTGTCTGAAGATGAACTTGTACGGAACCTTAAGTCACAGGGGGTGACCTACGTCAGGCGCTTCATTTCCAAACGAGGTGGTAGGGAGATCCGTCTCCCTACCATCATCCTGACGTTTGGCACCCCCACAGCTCCTACTACCATCTGGGGAGGTTACTACTCCCTAAAAGTGAAAAAGTACGTCCCTCTCCCCCTCCGGTGCTTTAAGTGCCAAAAGTATGGCCATGGGCAGAAGACATGCCGCCAGGCAGAGGCTCTATGCGCCCGTTGCACTAAGCCCAGACACTCTGCTGAGTCCTGCACAGCCATCCCCCTGTGTGTGAATTGCCAGGGGGCGCATATGGCTTTGGACAAGAAGTGCCCTCGTTGGATCTCCGAGTGCAGGATTCAGCAGGTGCTTGTGGAGAAGGGGCTGTCCTTTGCGGACGCAAAAAAACTGGTTGACGGTACTGGTGCAGCTGAGGCGGCGCCAAACTCAAATAACAACTTTGTGTATACTTTCAGTGCTGCGGTGGCAGGCAAGCGCCCCACCAAAGACTTCTCTTGTCAAACCCCAACTTCTTGGTTGGGGGCGGAGCCTCGGATCCTCTCGCCCCTGGAGAGTAACCCTCCTCCGGTGGTGACGAGGAGCCAGGGAACGCAGAGGGCGGACGCTACCGATCCGGTGGCACCGCCTTCTGCTGCCCCTAAGCCTCAGCCCCCACCCAAACCTGCTAGTTTGTCAACGCCAAAGGTTTCTGGCTCTGGTCAGCCTTCTAAGGCCGCTAACTCTAGCGGCAGGACCGCTGCCCAGGACCAGAAGTCTAAGAAATCTATGGGACCGCCGTGCGCACGGGCCCAGAAGGGAAACACTGATGTCCCCCTTCAAAACAAATATGCTGCATTGGAGGAGCAGATGGAGGGAGTGGAAGTTGCCGATGCTGCGGCAGCTCCACCCCCTTCATCTCCTAAGAACCAGTGGAGGCCCGGGAGCCGGCTCCCCTCTGTTTCTCCGACTCCTTCCAAGGCAAAGGAAAAAGGGGGGAAAAACTCCGCACCCCCAGATAAGACATAATCATGGACTCTCTGCTTCAGTGGAATTGTCGTGGTCTTCAAGCTAACTTTGAGGAATTACGTCTTTTAGTCAAGTGCTATAACCCCTCAGTAATAATTATCTCTTCAGGAGACTTACCTGAAGACTTCTGACCCTGTGTCCTTTAATGGTTTTAACGTTATACATAAAGGCTCTGATTCGGAGAGGCGCTCGGGTGGAGTGGCTCTTCTCATTAGTAGCCAAATTTTATGTAGCCCCGTTAGCATCGACACCTGTCTTCAGGCTGTCGCAGCTCGGGTTACCTTGAAGAAGACCATAACCATATGCAGTATTTACCTGCCACCATCCCTGTGGGTCTGTAGTAATGATTTTTTTAATTTAGTTGATCAACTGCCCCCTCCCTTTATTCTCATGGGGGATTTTAACGGTCACGCTCACCTTTGGGGTAGTGACCACTATGATGGCAGAGGTCAGATGTTAGAAGATGTTTTTTCTCAACTTAACCTATGTGTCTTTAACGATGGTTCACCTACATACTCTAACCCAGGTTCAGGATCTAGTTCTGTTCTAGACCTCACTGTGTGTGATCCTTCTCTCATGCTGGACTTTGACTGGAAGGTTCACGATGACCTGTGTGGTAGTGACCACTTCCCAGTAGTCCTGTCATCGGTCAGCTGTGGGGAGGATCCGCCGGTGGGGCGCTGGAATCTTAAGAAAGCTAACTGGCTTCTGTTCGCCTCCCTCTGTCAGTCTCGTATTACAGAGGAGGTGGTCATGTCATCTGAAGAACCTATTTCTTCTTTTACTACTATTTTGTTGGACGTAGCGGGTGAAACCATCCCTAAAACTTCCGCATCAGTCCCTCGAAAGCCGAGAGTACCATGGTTCAACGAAGAGTGCCGCAAGGCCCAAATAGCGCGCAAATCTGCTCAGCGACGTGCTTTCCGTAATCCATCGCAAGTGAATATTTTAACCTTTAAAAGACAGAGGGCGAAAGCCCGTTACATTTTTAAACGTGAACGCCGTGCTTCCTGGAGACGCTTCGTCTCATCTTTAACTTCTCGGACTCCGTCCCAGAAAGTATGGAAGGCTGTTCGGAGAATTAGGGGCAGAGGTGGCTCGGCTTCTGTTGGCCATCTTAGAGATGGTGCCAGCTTGGTTACAGATAAAAAAGCTGTGGCCAATTTGCTTGCCTCCACCATTGCCCATAATTCTTCAACAGAGCATTATTCACCTTCCAGAGAGAGAAGGAGAAGCGAGAGTCTCGTATTTGTGATTTTAAGTCCGATAACTCAGAAGACTATAATGTCCCGTTTACATTATCAGAATTTCAGCAAGCTTTGCAGAAATGCAATGACTCTGCTGCTGGCCTAGATACCGTCCACTATCAATTCCTAACGCATCTGCCTGAGAGATCACTCCTTGTACTTCTCAAGGCCTTTAACCATATCTGGAGAACTGGTCATTTTCCGCCGTCTTGGCACCAGGCTGTGGTTGTACCGATCCCCAAGCCGGGTAAAGATCCTTCCGACCCGGGCAACTACCGGCCTATCGCTTTGGCCTACCCGGCACCGGCCTCCACGTGGCGTGGGTGGGTAGTCCACTCGGTCCCTGACTGAGTGGGCTAGCAGACGGGTGCCATCTTTGTCCAGGATTAGGACTTGATGTCACCAGATATGTTGTTCAGTCTTTTTCACTGGTCCGGTTTTTAAGGAGCTGTGCTTACCCAGGTCTTACCATGTTGGATTGGTCCTTAAAAATACGCGTGAGCTTTTGGTCCTTTGGATCCCAAGTGTTTGCCGTGCTTGGAGACCCGTGTCGGGGGAGAAGAGGATCCTGGTGGCTGAAACACTCCACTTTGGCCTTGACTTCTGCCTAAACGGGAGGCTAGTCGTACCGGCCTAGTCAATCGGCTCTTGTCACGTCGAGCCCTATCCCCCTGTTGACATGCGGGTTGTTATACGGAGCACCATGCTATAGCCTCTGATGCTGATTGGGTGCTTTACGCCAGTATTCCCCTGTATTCAACAGTGTGATAGAAGGCGGTGGCTCAAACGGTTCAATCGGGCTTACCCCCTTGAGTATATCTTTCGGGCAGTCTCCATTGTGCGTCGGCTGGAGACCCGCCGACAATTGCACTTTCCCTTGTTGGGCTCGGTGGCGGGCGGGGACCCCTGGGGGATGAATATCTATCATACTATAATATGAAAAATATCAAAAAACCAAAACTGGCACCAAAGCGGCACATAGCCACTGACATTGACCTTGAAAATAATAGCGACTCTGATTGTGGGGAAGCGACGCCTCAGGTTTCGGCCGTCTGGCCTCGCTTTCTCATTATCCACAGCAAAGTTAAAGAGAAGCCTGTTTCCAAGCTGCACCCTTTCCTGGTGGGGGAGACCCTCAGGAGCCGTGTTGGCAGGCCTGAGGCCCAGCGCCTCAGGTCTGGTGACTTGTTGGTAGAGTGCCGTACCCGGGCACACTCCAATGGGCTACTGAGGCTCTCCTCCATCGGAGACACTCCAGTGGAGGTCACTCCCCACAAAACAATGAATTCCTCTAGAGGAGTGATTAAAGATCAAGCATTGGCCGAACTGTCTGAAGATGAACTTGTACGGAACCTTAAGTCACAGGGGGTGACCTACGTCAGGCGCTTCATTTCCAAACGAGGTGGTAGGGAGATCCGTCTCCCTACCATCATCCTGACGTTTGGCACCCCCACAGCTCCTACTACCATCTGGGGAGGTTACTACTCCCTAAAAGTGAAAAAGTACGTCCCTCTCCCCCTTCGGTGCTTTAAGTGCCAAAAGTATGGCCATGGGCAGAAGACATGCCGCCAGGCAGAGGCCCTATGCGCCCGTTGCACTAAGCCCGGACACTCTGCCTACCCGGCACCGGCCTCCACGTGGCGTAGGTGGGTAGTCCGCTCAGTCCCTGACCGAGTGGGCTAGCGGACGGGTGCCATCTTTGTCCAGGATTAGGACTTGATGTCAGCAGATATGTTGTTCAGCCTTTTTACTGGTCCGGTTTTTAAGGAGCTGTGCTAACCTAGGTCGTACCATGTTGGATTGGTCCTTAAAAATACTCGTGACTTTTTGGTCCTTTGGATCCCAAGTGTTTGCCGTGCTTGGAGACCCGTGTCGGGGGAGAAGAGGATCCTGGTGGCTGAGGTTCCCTTTGGGCTGCGGCTCACTGGTGCCAACACTCCACTTCGGCCTTGACTTCTACCTAAACGGGAGGCTAGTCGTACCGGCCTAGTCAATCGGCTCTTGTCACGTTGAGCCCTATCCCACTGTTGACATGCGGGTTGCTATACGGAGCACCATGCTATAGCTTCTGCTGCTGATTAGGTGCTTTACGCCAGTATTCCCCTGCATTCAACGGTGTGATAGAAGGCGGTGGCTCAAACGGTTCAATCGGGCTTACCCCCTTGAGTATATCTTTCGGGCAGTCTCCATTGTGCGTCGGCTGGAGACCCGCCGACAGTTGCACTTTCCCTTGTTGGGCTCGGTGGCGGGCGGGGACCCCCGGGGGATGAATATCTCTACTAATATAATATGGATAAAACCAAAAAACCAAAACTAGCACAGAAACGGCGCATAGACACCGACATTGCACATGACAGTGATTCAGACTGTGAGGAAGCGACGCCTCAGGCGTCGGCCGTATGGCCTCGCTTCCTCATTGTCCATAGCAAGGTGAAGGAGAAACCAGTTACCAAGCTGCATCCTTTTCTGGTGGGGGAGACCCTCAGGAGCCGTGTTGGCAGGCCTGACGCCCAGCGCCTCAGGTCTGGTGACTTGCTGGTGGAGTGCCGTACTCGGGCACACTCCAGCGGGCTACTGGGGCTCTCTTCCATCGGAGACACTCCTGTGGAAGTCACACCCCACAAAACTATGAATTCGTCAAGAGGCGTAATCAAAGATCAAGCTTTGGCAGAACTGTCAGAAGATGAACTTGTAAGGAACCTTAAGTCTCAGGGGGTGACTTGCGTCAGGCGCTTCGCTTCCAAGCGAGGTGGTGGGGAGATCCGTCTCCCTACCATCATCCTGACGTTTGGCACCCCCACCCCTCCTACTACCATCTGGGGAGGTTACTACTCCCTGAGAGTGAAAAAGTACGTCCCTCTTCCCCTCCGGTGCTTTAAGTGCCAAAAGTATGGCCATGGGCAGAAGACATGCCATCAGGCAGAGGCTTCATGCGCCCGTTGCACTAGGCCCGGACACTCTGCTGAGTCCTGCACAGCCACCCCCCTGTGTGTGAATTGCCAGGGGGCGCATATGGCTTCGGATAAGAAATGCCCTCGTTGGATATCCGAGTGCAAGATTCAGCAGGTGCGTGTGGAGAAGGGGCTGTCCTTTCTGGATGCCAAAAAACTGGTTGAAGGCCCTGGTGCAGCTGCGGCTGCCCCAACCTCTAACACCTCAGTGTATACTTTTAGTGCAGCGGTGGCAGGCAAGCGCCCCACCAAAGACTTTTCATGTCAGACCCCAACTTCTTGGTTGGGGGCGGAGCCTCGGCTCATCTCGCCCCTGGAGAGTAACCCTCCTCCGGTGGTGACAAGGAGCCAGGGAACGCAGAAGGCGGACACTGCCGGTCCGGTTGTGCCGCCTTCTGTTGCCCCTAAGCCTCAGCCCCCACCCAAACCTGTTAGTCAGTCAACTCCAAAGGCTTCTGGCTCTGGTCAGCCTTCTAAGGCCGCTAACTCTAGCGGCAGGAACGCTGCCCAGGACCAGAAGTCTAAGAAATCTATGGGACCGCTGTGCGCACGGGCCCAGAAGGGGAACACAGATGTGCCCCTTCAAAACAAATATGCTGCACTGGAGGAGCGGATGGAGGGAGTGGAAGTTGTTGTTGCTGATGCTGCGGCAGCTCCATCCCCTTCCTCTCCGAAGAACCAGAGGAGGCCCGGGAGCCGGCCCCCCTCTGTTTCTTCAACTCCTTCCAAGGTAAAGGAAAAAGGGGGGAAAAACTCCTTACCCCCAGATCAGACTTAGTCATGGACTCTTTGCTTCAGTGGAATTGTCGTGGTTTTCGAGCTAACTTTGAGGAATTACGTCTTTTAGTCAAGTTCTATAACCCCTCAGTCATATCTCTTCAGGAGACTTACCTGAAGACTTCTGACCCTGTGTCTTTTAATGGTTTTAATGTTATACATAAAGGCTCTGATTCGGAGAGGCGCTCGGGTGGAGCGGCTCTTCTCATTAGTAGCCAAATTTTATGTAGCCCCGTTAGCATCGACACCTGTCTTCAGGCTGTCGCTGCTCGGGTTACCTTAAAAAAGACCATAACCATATGCAGTATTTACCTGCCACCATCACTGCGGGTCTGTAGCAATGATATTTTTCACTTAGTAGATCAACTGCCCCCTCCCTTTATTCTCATGGGGGATTTTAACGGTCATGCTCACCTTTGGGGTAGTGACCACTATGATGGCAGAGGTCAGATGTTAGAAGATGTTTTTTCTCAACTTAACCTATGTGTCTTTAACGATGGCTCACCTACATACTCTAACTCAGGTTCCGGATCTAGTTCTGTTCTAGACCTCACTGTGTGTGATCCTTCTCTCATGCTGGACTTTGACTGGAAGGTTCACGACGACCTGTGTGGTAGTGACCACTTCCCAGTAGTCCTGTCATCGGTCAGCTGTGAGGAGGATTCGCCGGTGGGGCGCTGGAATCTCAAGAAAGCTAACTGGTCTCTGTTTGCCTCTCTCTGTCAGTCTCGTCTTACAGAGGAGGTGGTCATGTCAGCTGAAGAACCTGTTTCTTGTTTTACTTCTATTTTGTTGGAGGTTGCAGGTGAAACCATCCCTAGGACTTACACATCACTCCCTCGGAAGCCGAGAGTACCATGGTTCAATGAAGAGTGCCGCAAGGCCCAAACAATGCGCAAATCTGCTCAGCGACGTGCATTTCGTAATCCGTCGCAAGCAAATATTTTAACCTTTAAAAGACAGCGGGCGAAAGCCCGTTATATTTTTAAATGTGAACGCCGTGCTTCCTGGAGACGCTTCGTCTCATCTTTATCTTCTAGGACTCCGTCCCAAAAAGTCTGGAAGGCTGTTCGAAGAATTAGGGGCAGGGGTGGCTCGGCTTCTGTCGGCCATCTTAGAGATGGTGCCAGTTTGGTCACAGATAAAAAGGCTGTGGCCAATTTGCTTGCCTCCACCATTGCCCATAATTCTTCAACAGAGCATTATTCACCTTTCTTCCAGAGAGAGAAGGAGAAGCGAGAATCTTGTGCTTGTGATTTTATATCGGATAACTTGGAAGACTATAATGCCCCTTTTACGTTTTCAGAATTGCAGCAAGCCATGCAGAAATGTACTGACTCTGCTGCTGGATTAGATACCATCCATTATCAGCTCATAACACATCTGCCTGAGGATTCACGCCTTGTACTTCTCAAGGCCTTTAACCATATCTGGATAACCGGTCATTTTCCGCCATCTTGGCGCCAGGCTGTGGTTGTGCCAATTCCCAAGCCGGGTAAGGATCCTTCCGACCCGGGCAACTACCGGCCAATAGCTTTGACATCATGTTTATGTAAAACTATGGAACGCTTGGTCAACGCCCGACTGGTGTGGCATCTTGAGTCACAGGGTCTCATCACAGACCTCCAGTGCGGTTTCCGGCGCTTCCGTAGTACAACTGACCATCTAGTCCGCTTTGAGTCTTTTATCCGAGATGCTTTTGTCAACAAGCAGCATGTCTATGCAATTTTCTTTGATCTTGAAAAGGCATATGACACTACCTGGAAGCATGGTATAATGTCTGATTTGTCGGACATGGGTTTTAAAGGGCATCTGCCCGTTTTTATTCACAATTTTTTGTCCAACAGGTCGTTCCATGTCCGTGTGGGCTCCACCCTCTCCGACTCCTTTGAACAGGAGATGGGTGTCCCGCAGGGCAGTATTCTATCTCCTGTTTTATTTAGCATTAAAATAAATAACATTGTAAAGGCCGTCAAGGATGATTCTGAATGCTCTTTGTTTGTGGACGACTTTGCTTTGTGTGCACGAGGTCGAGGACTTGCGTCCCTTGAGAGGCGCTTGCAGCTGTGCGTTGATCGCATCCAGGGGTGGGTGTCTCTCAATGGATTCAGATTCTCGCCCTCCAAGACAGTCTGTGTGCATTTTACTAACCAGACGAAATTTTTTCCAGAACCTAGCCTGAGCATTGCTGGAGTGCCAATTAAGGTGGCTGAAGAGGCTAAGTTTTTGGGGGTCATCTTTGACAAAAGATTGACCTTCTGCAACCATGTTAACTACCTTAGAACCTCTTGTCGGAAGGCCCTCGACATTCTTCGTGTCGTTGGTCGTACTGACTGGGGTGCAGACCGCATCGTCTTACTTCGACTGTACCGGGCCCTTGTTCGGTCCAAACTGGATTACGGCTCTGTGGTATATGGCTCGGCTTCCAAGTCTGTTCTGCAGCGTCTGAACACAATTCACCATCAAGGTCTGCGCATATGTCTGGGAGCCTTCAGGACATCTCCAGTTCCTAGTCTGTATGCAGAGGCAGGGGAGCCTTCTCTCAGGCTCCGCCGCATCCGCCTCATGCTCAGCTACGTTCTGAAGCTGAAGGCCCATCCAGAAAATCCTGCCTATGATTGTGTTTTTAACCCGTCGTTTGCAGAGATTTACGATGCCCATCCGGGAGCTGTCCGTCCACTTTCCTTCCGTGTCCGACCTCATCTGCAGGCGGCTGGAGTGGACCTGGACAAAGTTTCGGAATCTCTGCAACACGTCACTCCACCCTGGCTACTACCAGTTCCTGACATCTTGCTGGACTTGACTGCCCACAAGAAGGATTGTACTCCACCAGCCATATACCAACAGAGCCTCAATGAACTCCTTTCAACTTTTCCTGGCTATTGTCGTCTTTATACGGATGGGTCCAAGTCTGAGGATGGAAGAGTGGCTGCGGCTGCAGTGTCCTCTCGCCATCCTAGACGCCCATTTAAGCTCCGTCTCCCTGACCATTCCTCTGTATTTAGTGCAGAACTGCAGGCCATTCTGCTAGCACTCAAGCATGCCTATCAGTCTCGGGAAAGGAACTTCCTGATTCTGTCTGACTCTCTTTCTGCCCTGCAGGCCCTTCAGGGCGCGGGAACAGACCATCCACTGCTGGTGCAGATTAGAGAGCTCTACGCGGACTTGATGAAGGAATATTATGACATCATTTTTATTTGGGTCCCAGGCCATGTGGGCATCGAAGGCAACAGAATCGCAGATTCTGCTGCCAACAGTGCCCGCAGTGACCCTGTCCCTGACACACAGACTGTCTATAGTGATTTTAAACCTGTTATTAGTGTGTACATAGCCCGCGAGTGGCAGTCCGAGTGGGACAAAGAGGAAGGGAACAAGCTTCATGAAGCTCTTCCTAAGTTGTCTGACAGTCTAACTTTCCGCTGCGGCAGCCGCCGTGAGGAGACTGTCCTTGCTCGGCTCCACATCGGGCACACATATGTTACGCACTCTTACTTACTTAAACAGGATGAGCGTCCATGGTGTTTTGCCTGTGATGAGCAGTTTTCTGTTCGACACTTTTTGCTGTATTGTGCTGACCTAATTGACACCAGATATAAACACTTCACAGCAGACTCCTTGAAGGTTTTGTTCCGGGATGTTCCCCCGGACAAAATCTTCAATTTTTTGAGAGAATGCAATATTTTTAACAAGATCTGAGCATTCATAGACTATGTCAATTTTTTTATTTGCCCTTTTTGAGTCTGTAGACGTTTCTTTTCCAGACATGTGCGACATTTTAGCCTGAGATTTTTAATCTATATTTACATCTTGTCTTAAGACCTTGCTTTTAGTCTGGCTGACCAGATTTTTACCCATCCCGCCGTGAGATGGCCTTAGTCGCCTGCTCGGCGTTAAACCCAAATAACCGGACACTCTGCTGAGTCCTGCACAGCCATCCCCCTGTGTGTGAATTGCCAGGGGGCGCATATGGCTTCGGACAAGAAGTGCCCTCGTTGGATCTCCGAGTGCAGGATTCAGCAGGTGCGTGTGGAGAAGGGGCTGTCCTTTGCGGACGCAAAAAAACTGGTTGACGGTCCTGGTGCAGCTGAGGCGGCGCCAAACTCAAATAACAACTTTGTGTATACTTTCAGTGCTGCGGTGGCAGGCAAGCGCCCCACCAAAGACTTCTCTTGTCAAACCCCAACTTCTTGGTTGGGGGCGGAGCCTCGGATCCTCTCACCCCTGGAGAGTAATCCTCCTCCGGTGGTGACGAGGAGCCAGGGAACGCAGAGGGCGGACGCTACCGGTCCGGTGGCACCGCCTTCTGCTGCCCCTAAGCCTCAGCCCCCACCCAAACCTGCTAGTTTGTCAACACCAAAGGTTTCTGGCTCTGGTCAGCCTTCTAAGGCCGCTAACTCTAGCGGCAGGACCGCTGCCCAGGACCAGAAGTCTAAGAAATCTATGGGACCGCCGTGCGCACGGGCCCAGAAGGGAAACACTGATGTCCCCCTTCAAAACAAATATGCTGCATTGGAGGAGCAGATGGAGGGAGTGGAAGTTGCCGATGCTGCGGCAGCTCCACCCCCTTCATCTCCTAAGAACCAGTGGAGGCCCGGGAGCCGGCTCCCCTCTGTTTCTCCGACTCCTTCCAAGGCAAAGGAAAAAGGGGGGAAAAACTCCGCACCCCCAGATAAGACATAATCATGGACTCTCTGCTTCAGTGGAATTGTCGTGGTCTTCAAGCTAACTTTGAGGAATTACGTCTTTTAGTCAAGTGCTATAACCCCTCAGTAATAATTATCTCTTCAGGAGACTTACCTGAAGACTTCTGACCCTGTGTCCTTTAATGGTTTTAACGTTATACATAAAGGCTCTGATTCGTAGAGGCGCTCGGGTGGAGTGGCTCTTCTCATTAGTAGCCAAATTTTATGTAGCCCCGTTAGCATCGACACCTGTCTTCAGGCTGTCGCAGCTCGGGTTACCTTGAAGAAGACCATAACTATATGCAGTATTTACCTGCCACCATCCCTGCGGGTCTGTAGTAATGATTTTTTTAATTTAGTTGATCAACTGCCCCCTCCCTTTATTCTCATGGGGGATTTTAACGGTCACGCTCACCTTTGGGGTAGTGACCACTATGATGGCAGAGGTCAGATGTTAGAAGATGTTTTTTCTCAACTTAATCTATGTGTCTTTAACGATGGTTCACCTACATACTCTAACCCAGGTTCAGGATCTAGTTCTGTTCTAGACCTCACTGTGTGTGATCCTTCTCTCATGCTGGACTTTGACTGGAAGGTTCACGATGACCTGTGTGGTAGTGACCACTTCCCAGTAGTCCTGTCATCGGTCAGCTGTGGGGAGGATCCGCCGGTGGGGCGCTGGAATCTTAAGAAAGCTAACTGGCCTCTGTTCGCCTCCCTCTGTCAGTCTCGTCTTACAGAGGAGGTGGTTATGTCATCTGAAGAACCTATTTCTTCTTTTACTACTATTTTGTTGGACGTAGCGGTTGAAACCATTCCTAAAACTTCCGCATCAGTCCCTCGAAAGCCGAGAGTACCATGGTTCAACGAAGAGTGCCGCAAGGCCCAAATAGCGCGCAAATCTGCTCAGCGACGTGCTTTCCGTAATCCGTCGCAAGTAAATATTTTAACCTTTAAAAGACAGAGGGCGAAAGCCCGTTACATTTTTAAACGTGAACGCCGTGCTTCCTGGAGACGCTTCGTCTCATCTTTAACTTCTCGGACTCCGTCCCAGAAAGTATGGAAGGCTGTTCGGAGAATTAGGGGCAGAGGTGGCTCGGCTTCTGTTGGCCATCTTAGAGATGGTGTCAGTTTGGTTACAGATAAAAAAGCTGTGGCCAATTTGCTTGCCTCCACCATTGCCCATAATTCTTCAACGGAGCATTATTCACCTTTCTTCCAGAGAGAGAAGGAGAAACGAGAGTCTCGTATTTGTGATTTTGAGTCCGATAACTCAGAAGACTATAATGTCCCGTTTACATTATCAGAATTGCAGCAAGCTTTGCAGAAATGTAATGACTCTGCTGCTCGCCTAGATACCGTCCACTATCAATTCCTAACGCATCTGCCTGAGAGGTCACTCCTTGTACTTCTCAAGGCCTTTAACCATATCTGGAGAACTGGTCATTTTCCGCCGTCTTGGCGCCAGGCTGTGGTTGTACCGATCCCCAAGCCGGGTAAGGATCCTTCCGACCCGGGCAACTACCGGCCTATCGCTTTGACATCATGTTTATGTAAAACTATGGAGCGCCTGGTCAACGCCCGCCTGGTGTGGCATCTTGAGTCACAGGGTCTCCTCACAGACCTCCAGTGCGGTTTCCGGCGCTTCCGTAGTACAACTGACCATTTAGTCCGCTTTGAATCATTTATTCGAGATTCTTTTGTCAACAAGCAGCATGTCTATGCAATTTTTTTCGATCTTGAGAAGGCGTATGACACTACCTGGAAGTATGGCATAATGTCTGACTTGTTGGACATGGGTTTTAAAGGGCACCTGCCCGTTTTTATTCACAATTTTTTGACTAACCGGTCGTTCCATGTCCGTGTGGGCTCCACCCTCTCCGACTCCTTTGAACAGGAGATGGGTGTCCCACAGGGCAGCATTCTATCTCCTGTTTTATTTAGTATTAAAATTAATAACATTGTAAAGGCCGTCAAGGATGATTCTGAATGCTCTTTTTTGTTGACGACTTTGCTTTGTGCGCACGTGGTCGAGGACTTGCGTCCCTTGAGAGGCGCTTGCAGCTGTGCGTTGATCGCATCCAGCGGTGGGTGTCTCTCAATGGATTCAAGTTCTCGCCCTCCAAGACTGTTTGTGTGCATTTTACTAACCAGACGAAATTTTTTCCAGAACCTAGCCTGAGCATTGCTGGAGTGCCAATTAAGGTGGCCGAGGAGGCAAAGTTTCTGGGGGTCATTTTTGACAAAAGACTTACCTTCCGCAACCATATTAATTACCTTAGAACCTCTTGTCAGAAGGCTCTCGACATTCTTCGTGTCGTCGGTCGTACTGACTGGGGTGCGGACCGTACTGTCTTACTTCGTCTGTACCGGGCCCTTGTTCGGTCCAAACTGGATTACGGCTCTGTGGTGTATGGCTCAGCTTCCAAGTCTGTGCTACAGCGTCTGAACACAATTCACCATCAGGGTCTGCGGATATGTCTTGGGGCCTTCAGGACGTCTCCAGTTCCTAGTCTGTATGCCGAGGCAGGGGAGCCTTCTCTCAAGCTCCGCCGCATCCGCCTCATGCTCAGCTACGTTCTGAAACTGAAGGCCCATCCAGACAATCCTGCCTATGATTGTGTTTTTAAACCATCGTTTGCAGAGATTTACGATACCCATCCGGGAGCTGTCCGTCCACTTTCTTTCTGTGTCCGACCTCATCTGCAGGCGGCCGGATTGGACCTGGACAGAGTTTCGGAATCCCTGCAACACATCACTCCACCTTGGCTCTTACCAGTTCCTGACATCTTGCTGGACTTGACTGCCCACAAGAAAGACTCTACTCCACCAGCCATATACCAACAGAGCCTCAATGAACTGCTTTCAATTTTTCCTGGCTATTGTCGCATCTATACCGATGGGTCAAAGTCTGAGGATGGGAGAGTGGCTGCGGCCGCAGTGTCCTCTCGCCATCCTAGACGCCCATTTAAGCACCGCCTCCCAGACCACTCATCTGTATTTAGTGCGGAACTGCAGGCGGTTCTGCTGGCACTCAAGCATGCTTATCGATCTAGAGAAAGGAACTTCCTGATTCTGTCTGACTCTCTTTCTGCCCTGCAGGCCCTTCAGGGCACGGGAAATGACCACCCACTGCTGGTGCAGATCAGAGAGCTCCACGCGGACTTGATGAAGGAATATTATGATATCATTTTTATTTGGGTGCCAGGGCATGTGGGCATCGAAGGCAACAGGATCGCAGATTCTGCTGCCAACGATGCCCGCAATGACCCTGTCCCTGACACACAGACTGTTTATAGTGATTTTAGACATGTGGCTAGTGCGTACATAGCCCGGACAAGATCTTCAGTTTTCTGAGAGAGTGCCATATTTTTAATAAGATTTGAGCGTTTATAGATTATGATGTTTCTATTATTTTGACCTTTTTGAGAGTCTTTCGACGTTTTCTTTAAAGACCTGTGCGACATTTTAGCCTGACATATTTTTAAGGTATATTTACATCATGTCTTAAGACCTTTCTTTTAGTCTGGCTGACCAGATTTTTACCCTTCCCGCCGTGAGATGGCCTTAGTTGCCTGCTCGGCGTTAAACCCAAATAACTAACTAACTGCATCCTTTTCTGGTGGGGGAGACCCTCAGGAGCCGTGTTGGCAGGCCTGATGCCCAGCGCCTCAGGTCTGGTGACTTGCTGGTGGAGTGCCGTACCTGGGCACACTCCAGCGGGCTACTGAGGCTCTCTTCCATTGGAGACACTCCAGTGGAGGTCACTCCCCACAAAACTATGAATTCGTCAAGAGGCATAACCAAAGATCAAGCTATGGCTGAACTGTCAGAAGATGAACTTGTACGCAACCTTAAGTCTCAGGGGGTGACTTCCGTCAGGCGCTTCGCTTCCAAGCGAGGTGGTGGGGAGATCCGTCTCCCTACCATCATCCTGACGTTTGGCACCCCCACCCCTCCTACTACCATCTGGGGAGGTTACTACTCCTTGAGAGTGAAAAGGTATGTCCCTCTCCCCTCCGGTGCTTTAAGTGCCAAAAGTATGGCCATGGGCAGAAGACATGCCGTCAGGCAGAGGCTTCATGCGCCCGTTGCACAAAGCCCGGACACTCTGCTAAATCCTGCACAGCCACCACCCTGTGTGTGAATTGCCAGGGGGCGCATATGGCTACGGATAAGAAATGCCCTCATTGGATATCTGAGTGCAAGATTCAGCAGGTGCGTGTGGAGAAGGGGCTGTCCTTTCTGGATGCCAAAAAATTGGTTGAAGGCCCTGGTACAGCTGCGGCTGCCCCAACCTCTAACACCTCAGTGTACACTTTTAGTGCAGCGGTGGCAGGCAAGCGCCCCAACAAAGACTTTTCATGTCAAACCCCAACTTCTTGGTTGGGGGCGGAGCCTCGGCTCATCTCGCCCCTGGAGAGTAACCCTCCTCCGGTGGTGAAGAGGAGCCAGGGAACGCAGAAGGCGGACACTGCCGGTCCGGTAGTGCCACCTTCTGTTGCCTATAAGCCTCAGCCCCCACCCAAACCTGTTAGTCAGTCAACTCCAAAGGCTCTGGTCAGCCTTCTAAGGCCGCTAACTCTAGCGGCAGGAACGCTGCCCAGGACCAAGGGTCTAAGAAATCTATGGGACCGCTGTGCGCACGGGCCCAGAAGGGGAACACTGATGTCCCCCTTCAAAACAAATATGCTGCACTGGAGGATCGGATGGAGGGAGTGGAAGTTGTCGTTGCTGATACTGCGGCAGCTCCACCCCCTTCATCTCCGAAGAACCAGAGGAGGCCCGGGAGCCGGCCCCCCTCTGTTTCTTCAACTCCTTCCAAGGTAAAGGAAAAAAGGGGGAAAAACTCCTTACCCCCAGATAAAACCTAATCATGTACTCTTTGCTTCAGTGGAATTGTCGTGGTTTTCAAGCTAACTTTGAGGAATTACGTCTTTTAGTCAAGTTCTATAATCCCTCAGTAATATCTCTTCAGGAGACTTACCTGAAGACTTCTGACCCTGTGTCTTTTAATGGTTTTAATGTTATACATAAAGGCTCTGATTCAGAGAGGCGCTCGGGTGGAGCGGCTCTTCTCATTAGTAGCCAAATTTTATGTAGCCCCGTTAGCATCGACACCTGTCTTCAGGTTGTCGCAGCTCGGGTTACCTTAAAGAAGACCATAACCATATGCAGTATTTACATGCCACCATCACTGCGGGTGTGTAGCAATGATATTTTTAACTTAGTAGATCAACTGCCCCCTCCCTTTATTCTCATGGGGGATTTTAACGGTCACGCTCACCTTTGGGGTAGTGACCACTATGATGGCAGAGGTCAGATGTTAGAAGATGTTTTTTCTCAACTTAACCTATTTGTCTTTAACGATGGCTCACCTACATACTCTAACTCAGGTTCCGGATCTAGTTCTGTTCTAGACCTCGCTGTGTGTGATCCTTCTCTCATGCTGGATTTTGACTGGAAGGTTCACGACGACCTGTGTGGTAGTGACCACTTCACAGTAGTCCTGTCATCGGTCAGCTGTGAGGAGGATTCGCCGGTGGGGTGCTGGAATCTCAAGAAAGCTAACTGGTCTCTGTTCGCCTCTCTCTGTCAGTCTCGTCTTACAGAGGAGGTGGTCATGTCAGCTGAAGAACCTGTTTCTTGTTTTACTTCTATTTTGTTGGAGGTTGCAGGTGAAACCATCCCTAGAACTTACACATCACTCCCTCGGAAGCCGAGAGTACCATGGTTCAATGAAGAGTGCCGCAAGGCCCAAACAATGCGCAAATCTGCTCGGCGACGTGCTTTTCGTAATCCGTCGCAAGCAAATATTTTAACATTTAAAAGACAGCAGGCGAAAGCCCGTTACATTTTTAAACGCGAACGCCGTGCTTCCTGGAGACGCTTCGTCTCATCTTTATCTTCTAGGACTCCATCCCAAAAAGTCTGGAAGGCTGTTCGAAGAATTAGGGGGGGGGGGGGGGGGGGTGGCTCGGCTTCTGTCGGCCATCTTAGAGATGGTGCCAGTTTGGTCACAGATAAAAAGGCTGTGGCCAATTTGCTTGCCTCCACCATTGCCCATAATTCTTCAACAGAGCATTATTCACCTTTCTTCCAGAGAGAGAAGGAGAAGCGAGAATCTTGTGCTTCTGATTTTATATCGGATAACTCGGAAGACTATAATGCCCCTTTTACGTTTTCAGAATTTCAGCAAGCCATGCAGAAATGTACTGACTCTGCTGCTGGATTAGATACCATCCACTATCAGCTCCTAACACATCTGCCTACCCGGCACCGGCCTCCACGTGGCGTAGGTGGGTAGTCCGCTCAGTCCCTGACTGAGTGGGCTAGCGGACGGGTGCCATCTTTGTCCAGGATTAGGACTTGATGTCAGCAGATATGTTGTTCAGCCTTTTCACTGGTCCGGTTTTTAAGGAGCTGTGCTAACCTAGGTCGTACCATGTTGGATTGGTCCTTAAAAATACTCGTGACTTTTTGGTCCTTTGGATCCCAAGTGTTTGCCGTGCTTGGAGACCCGTGTCGGGGGAGAAGAGGATCCTGGTGGCTGAGGTTCCCTTTGGGCTGCGGCTCACTGGTGCCAACACTCCACTTCGGCCTTGACTTCTACCTAAACGGGAGGCTAGTCGTACCGGCCTAGTCAATCGGCTCTTGTCACGTTGAGCCCTATCCCACTGTTGACATGCGGGTTGCTATACGGAGCACCATGCTATAGCTTCTGCTGCTGATTAGGTGCTTTACGCCAGTATTCCCCTGCATTCAACGGTGTGATAGAAGGCGGTGGCTCAAACGGTTCAATCGGGCTTACCCCCTTGAGTATATCTTTCGGGCAGTCTCCATTGTGCGTCGGCTGGAGACCCGCCGACAGTTGCACTTTCCCTTGTTGGGCTCGGTGGCGGGCGGGGACCCCCGGGGGATGAATATCTCTACTAATATAATATGGATAAAACCAAAAAACCAAAACTAGCACAGAAACGGCGCATAGACACCGACATTGCACATGACAGTGATTCAGACTGTGAGGAAGCGACGCCTCAGGCGTCGGCCGTATGGCCTCGCTTCCTCATTGTCCATAGCAAGGTGAAGGAGAAACCAGTTACCAAGCTGCATCCTTTTCTGGTGGGGGAGACCCTCAGGAGCCGTGTTGGCAGGCCTGACGCCCAGCGCCTCAGGTCTGGTGACTTGCTGGTGGAGTGCCATACTCGGGCACACTCCAGCGGGCTACTGGGGCTCTCTTCCATCGGAGACACTCCTGTGGAAGTCACACCCCACAAAACTATGAATTCGTCAAGAGGCGTAATCAAAGATCAAGCTTTGGCAGAACTGTCAGAAGATGAACTTGTAAGGAACCTTAAGTCTCAGGGGGTGACTTGCGTCAGGCGCTTCGCTTCCAAGCGAGGTGGTGGGGAGATCCGTCTCCCTACCATCATCCTGACGTTTGGCACCCCCACCCCTCCTACTACCATCTGAGGAGGTTACTACTCCCTGAGAGTGAAAAAGTACGTCCCTCTTCCCCTCCGGTGCTTTAAGTGCCAAAAGTATGGCCATGGGCAGAAGACATGCCGTCAGGCAGAGGCTTCATGCGCCCGTTGCACTAGGCCCGGACACTCTGCTGAGTCCTGCACAGCCACCCCCCTGTGTGTGAATTGCCAGGGGGCGCATATGGCTTCGGATAAGAAATGCCCTCGTTGGATATCCGAGTGCAAGATTCAGCAGGTGCGTGTGGAGAAGGGGCTGTCCTTTCTGGATGCCAAAAAACTGGTTGAAGGCCCTGGTGCAGCTGCGGCTGCCCCAACCTCTAACACCTCAGTGTATACTTTTAGTGCAGCGGTGGCAGGCAAGCGCCCCACCAAAGACTTTTCATGACAGACCCCAACTTCTTGGTTGGGGGCGGAGCCTCGGCTCATCTCGCCCCTGGAGAGTAACCCTCCTCCGGTGGTGACAAGGAGCCAGGGAACGCAGAAGGCGGACACTGCCGGTCCGGTTGTGCCGCCTTCTGTTGCCCCTAAGCCTCAGCCCCCACCCAAACCTGTTAGTCAGTCAACTCCAAAGGCTTCTGGCTCTGGTCAGCCTTCTAAGGCCGCTAACTCTAGCGGCAGGAACGCTGCCCAGGACCAGAAGTCTAAGAAATCTATGGGACCGCTGTGCGCACGGGCCCAGAAGGGGAACACAGATGTCCCCCTTCAAAACAAATATGCTGCACTGGAGGAGCGGATGGAGGGAGTGGAAGTTGTTGTTGCTGATGCTGCGGCAGCTCCACCCCCTTCCTCTCCGAAGAACCAGAGGAGGCCCGGGAGCCGGCCCCCCTCTGTTTCTTCAACTCCTTCCAAGGTAAAGGAAAAAGGGGGGAAAAACTCCTTACCCCCAGATA
This sequence comes from Semisulcospira habei, assembly GCA_036245525.1. Taxonomy (NCBI): domain Eukaryota; kingdom Metazoa; phylum Mollusca; class Gastropoda; family Semisulcospiridae; genus Semisulcospira; species Semisulcospira habei. The sequence continues at coordinate 161,807,583 of BTPG01000002.1, forward strand.
AGACTTAATCATGGACTCTTTGCTTCCGTGGAATTGTCGTGGTTTTCGAGCTAACTTTGAGGAATTACGTCTTTTAGTCAAGTTCTATAACCCCTCAGTCATATCTCTTCAGGAGACTTACCTGAAGACTTCTGACCCTGTGTCTTTTAATGGTTTTAATGTTATACATAAAGGCTCTGATTCGGAGAGGCGCTCGGGTGGAGCGGCTCTTCTCATTAGTAGCCAAATTTTATGTAGCCCCGTTAGCATCGACACCTGTCTTCAGGCTGTCGCTGCTCGGGTTACCTTAAAAAAGACCATAACCATATGCAGTATTTACCTGCCACCATCACTGCGGGTCTGTAGCAATGATATTTTTCACTTAGTAGATCAACTGCCCCCTCCCTTTATTCTCATGGGGGATTTTAACGGTCATGCTCACCTTTGGGGTAGTGACCACTATGATGGCAGAGGTCAGATGTTAGAAGATGTTTTTTCTCAACTTAACCTATGTGTCTTTAACGATGGCTCACCTACATACTCTAACTCAGGTTCCGGATCTAGTTCTGTTCTAGACCTCACTGTGTGTGATCCTTCTCTCATGCTGGACTTTGACTGGAAGGTTCACGACGACCTGTGTGGTAGTGACCACTTCCCAGTAGTCCTGTCATCGGTCAGCTGTGAGGAGGATTCGCCGGTGGGGCGCTGGAATCTCAAGAAAGCTAACTGGTCTCTGTTTGCCTCTCTCTGTCAGTCTCGTCTTACAGAGGAGGTGGTCATGTCAGCTGAAGAACCTGTTTCATGTTTTACTTCTATTTTGTTGGAGGTTGCAGGTGAAACCATCCCTAGAACTTCCACATCACTCCCTCGGAAGCCGAGAGTACCATGGTTCAATGAAGAGTGCCGCAAGGCCCAAACAATGCGCAAATCTGCTCAGCGACGTGCATTTCGTAATCCGTCGCAAGCAAATATTTTAACCTTTAAAAGACAGCGGGTGAAAGCCCGTTATATTTTTTAACGTGAACGCCGTGCTTCCTGGAGACGCTTCGTCTCATCTTTATCTTCTAGGACTCCGTCCCAAATGAAAATCCACTGGCCAGAGAAGATCAGCAACGTCAGACTCTGGGAGAGAACAGAGCAGATAACAGCAGAGAATGAAATTGGGCGAAGAAGATGGGGATGGATCGGTCACAGTCTGAGAAAGCCAGCTTCCAGTATCACTAGGCAGGCATTGTCATGGAACCCTCAGGGAAAGAGGAAAAGAGGTAGGCCGAGAAACTCCTGGCGTCGAGACCTCCAAGCAGACATCAAGAGACTGGGAACCACCTGGAGTAGAATCGAAGGAGAAGCACAGGACAGGAGTTGCTGGAGGTCTCTCGTCGACGGCCTATACCCGGGTAGGGGTGACAGGCGTAAGTAAGTAAGTACTCCGTCCCAAAAAGTCTGGAAGGCTGTTCGAAGAATTAGGGGCGGGGGTGGCTCGGCTTCTGTCGGCCATCTTAGAGATGGTGCCAGTTTGGTCACAGATAAAAAGGCTGTGGCCAATTTACTTGCCTCCACCATTGCCCATAATTCTTCAACAGAGCATTATTCACCTTTCTTCCAGAGAGAGAAGGAGAAGCGAGAATCTTGTGCTTGTGATTTTATATCGGATAACTTGGAAGACTATAATGCCCCTTTTACGTTTTCAGAATTGCAGCAAGCCTTGCAGAAATGTACTGACTCTGCTGCTGGATTAGATACCATCCATTATCAGCTCATAACACATCTGCCTGAGGATTCACTCCTTGTACTTCTCAAGGCCTTTAACCATATCTGGATAACCGGTCATTTTCCGCCATCTTGGCGCCAGGCTGTGGTTGTGCCCATTCCCAAGCCGGGTAAGGATCCTTCCGACCTGGGCAACTATCGGCCAATAGCTTTGACATCATGTTTATGTAAAACTATGGAACGCTTGGTCAACGCCCGACTGGTGTGGCATCTTGAGTCACAGGGTCTCATCACAGACCTCCAGTGCGGTTTCCGGCGCTTCCGTAGTACAACTGACCATCTAGTCCGCTTTGAGTCTTTTATCCGAGATGCTTTTGTCAACAAGCAGCATGTCTATGCAATTTTCTTTGATCTTGAAAAGGCATATGACACTACCTGGAAGCATGGTATAATGTCTGATTTGTCGGACATGGGTTTTAAAGGGCATCTGCCCGTTTTTATTCACAATTTTTTGTCCAACAGGTCGTTCCATGTCCGTGTGGGCTCCACCCTCTCCGACTCCTTTGAACAGGAGATGGGTGTCCCGCAGGGCAGTATTCTATCTCCTGTTTTATTTAGCATTAAAATAAATAACATTGTAAAGGCCGTCAAGGATGATTCTGAATGCTCTTTGTTTGTGGACAACTTTGCTTTGTGTGCACGAGGTCGAGGACTTGCGTCCCTTGAGAGGCGCTTGCAGCTGTGTGTTGATCGAATCCAGGGGTGGGTGTCTCTCAATGGATTCAGATTCTCGCCCTCCAAGACAGTCTGTGTGCATTTTACTAACCAGACGAAATTTTTTCCAGAACCTAGCCTGAGCATTGCTGGTGTGCCAATTAAGGTGGCCGAAGAGGCATAGTTTTTGGGGGTCATCTTTGACAAAAGATTGACCTTCTGCAACCATGTTAACTACCTTAGAACCTCTTGTTGGAATTCCCTCGACATTCTTCGTGTCGTTGGTCGTACTGACTGGGGTGCAGACCGCATCGTCTTACTTCGACTGTACCGGGCCCTTGTTCGGTCCAAACTGGATTACGGCTCTGTGGTATATGGCTCGGCTTCCAAGTCTGTTCTGCAGCGTCTGAACACAATTCACCATCAAGGTCTGCGCATATGTCTGGGAGCCTTCAGGACATCTCCAGTTCCTAGTCTGTATGCAGAGGCAGGGGAGCCTTCTCTCAGGCTCCGCCGCATCCGCCTCATGCTCAGCTACGTTCTGAAGCTGAAGGCCCATCCAGAAAATCCTGCCTATGATTGTGTTTTTAACCCGTCGTTTGCAGAGATTTACGATGCCCATCCGGGAGCTGTCCGTCCACTTTCCTTCCGTGTCCGACCTCATCTGCAGGCGGCCGGAGTGGACCTGGACAAAGTTTCGGAATCTCTGCAACACGTCACTCCACCCTGGCTACTACCAGTTCCTGACATCTTGCTGGACTTGACTGCCCACAAGAAGGATTGTACTCCACCAGCCATATACCAACAGAGCCTCAATGAACTCCTTTCAATTTTTCCTGGCTATTGTCGTCTTTATACGGATGGGTCCAAGTCTGAGGATGGAAGAGTGGCTGCGGCTGCAGTGTCCTCTCGCCATCCTAGACGCCCATCTAAGCTCCGTCTCCCTGACCATTCCTCTGTATTTAGTGCAGAACTGCAGGCCATTCTGCTAGCACTCAAGCATGCCTATCAGTCTCGGGAAAGGAACTTCCTGATTCTGTCTGACTCTCTTTCTGCCCTGCAGGCCCTTCAGGGCGCGGGAACAGACCATCCACTGCTGGTGCAGATTAGAGAGCTCTACGCGGACTTGATGAAGGAATATTATGACATCATTTTTATTTGGGTCCCAGGACATGTGGGCATCGAAGGCAACAGAATCGCAGATTCTGCTGCCAACAGTGCCCGCAGTGACCCTGTCCCTGACACACAGACTGTCTATAGTGATTTTAAACCTGTGATTAGTGCGTACGTGGCCCGCGAGTGGCAGTTCGAGTGGGACAAAGAGGAAGGGAACAAGCTTCATGAAGCTCTTCCTAAGTTGTCTGACAGTCTACCTTTCCGCTGCGGCAGCCGCCGTGAGGAGACTGTCCTTGCTCGGCTCCACATCGGGCACACGTACATTACACACTCTTACTTACTTAAACAGGATGAGCGTCCATGGTGTTTTGCCTGTGATGAGCAGTTTTCTGTTCGACACTTTTTGCTGTATTGTGCTGACCTAATTGACACCAGATATAAACACTTTACAGCAGACTCCTTGAAGGTTTTGTTCCGGGATGTTCCCCCGGACAAAATCTTCAATTTCTTGCGAGCATGCAATATTTTTAACAAGATTTGAGCATTCATAGACTATGTGAATCTTTTTTATTTGCCCTTTTTGAGAGTCTGTAGACATTTCTTTTAAAGACATGTGCGACATTTTAGCCTGAGATTTTTAATCTATATTTACATCTTGTCTTAAGACCTTGCTTTTAGTCTGGCTGGCCAGATTTTTACCCATCCCGCCGTGAGATGGCCTTAGTCGCCTGCTCGGCGTTAAACCCAAATAACTAACTAACCTAACACATCTGCCTGAGGATTCACTCCTTGTACTTCTCAAGGCCTTTAACCATATCTGGATAACCGTTTTTTTTCCGCCATCTTGGTGCCAGGCTGTAGTTGTGCCAATTCCCAAGCCGGGTAAGGATCCTTCCGACCCGGGCAACTACCGGCCAATAGCTTTGACATCATGTTTATGTAAAACTATGGAACGCTTGGTCAACGCCCGACTGGTGTGGCATCTTGAGTCACAGGGTCTCATCACAGACCTCCAGTGCGGTTTCCGGCGCTTCCGTAGTACAACTGACCATCTAGTCCGCTTTGAGTCTTTTATCCGAGATGCTTTTGTCAACAAGCAGCATGTCTATGCAATTTTCTTTGATCTTGAAAAGGCACTACCTGGAAGCATGGTATAATGTCTGATTTGGTATAATGTCTGATTTGTCGGACATGGGTTTTAAAGGGCACCTGCCCGTTTTTATTCACAATTTTTTGACTAATAGGTCGTTCCATGTCCGTGTGGGCTCCACCCTCTCCGACTCCTTTGAACAGGAGATGGGTGTCCCGCAGGGCAGTATTCTATCTCCTGTTTTATTTAGCATTAAAATAAATAACATTGTAAAGGCCGCCAAGGATGATTCTGAATGCTCATTGTTTGTGGACGACTTTGCTTTGTGTGCACGAGGTCGAGGACTTGCGTCCCTTGAGAGGCGCTTGCAGCTGTGCGTTGATCGCATCCAGGGGTGGGTGTCCCTCAATGGATTCAGGTTCTCGTCCTCCAAGACAGTCTGTGTGCATTTTATTAACCAGACGAAACTGTTTCCAGAACCTAGCCTGAGCATTGCTGGAGTGCCAATTAAGGTGACCAAAGAGGCAAAGTTTTTAGGGGTCATCTTTGACAAAAGATTGACCTTCCGCAACCATGTTACCTACCTTAGAACCTCTTGTCAGAAGGCCCTCAACATTCTTCGTGTCGTTGGTCGTACTGACTGGGGTGCAGACCGCATTGTCTTACTTCGACTGTACCGGGCCCTTGTTCAGTCCAAACTGGATTACGGCTCTGTGGTATATGGCTCGGCTTCCAAGTCTGTTCTACAGCGTCTGAACACAATTCACCATCAAGGTCTGCGCATATGTCTGGGAGCCTTCAGGACATCTCCAGTTCCTAGTCTGTATGCCGAGGCAGTGGAGCCTTCTCTCAGGCTCCGCCGCATCTGCCTCATGCTCGGCTACGTTCTGAAGCTGAAGGCCCATCCAGACAATCCTGCCTATGATTGTGTTTTTAACCCGTCATTTGCAGAGATTTACGATGCCCATCCGGGAGCTGTCCATCCACTTTCCTTCCGTGTTCGACCTCATCTGCAGGCGGCCGGAGTGGACCTGGACAAAGTTTCGGAATCTCTGCAACACGTCACTCCACCCTGGCTACTACCAGTTCCTGACATCTTGCTGGACTTGACTGCCCACAAGAAGGATTGTACTCCATCAGCCATATACCAACAGAGCCTCAAAGAACTCGGACTTTCAATTTTTCCTGGCTATTGTCGTATTTATACGGATGGGTCCAAGTCTGAGGATGGGAGAGTGGCTGTGGCTGCAGTGTCCTCTCGCCATCCTAGACGCCCATTTAAGCTCCGTCTCCCTGACCATTCCTCTGTATTTAGTGCAGAACTGCAGGCAATTCTGCTGGCACTCAAGCATGCCTATCAGTCTCGGGAAAGGAACTTCCTGATTCTGTCTGACTCTCTGCCCTGCAGGCCCTTCAGGGCGCGGGAACAGACCATCCACTGCTGGTGCAGATTAGAGAGCTTTACGCAGACTTGATGAAGGAATATTATGACATCATTTTTATTTGGGTCCCGGGCCATGTGGGCATCGAAGGCAACAGAATTGCAGATTCTGCTGCCAACAGTGCCCGCAGTGACCCTGTCCCTGACACACAGACTGTTTATAGCGATTTTAAACCTGTGATTAGTGCGTACATAGCCTGCGAGTGGCAGTCCGAGTGGGACAAAGAGGAAGGGAACAAGCTTCATGAAGCTCTTCCTACGGTGTCCGACAGTCTACCTTTCCGCTGCGGCAGCCGCCGTGAGGAGACTGTCCTTGCTCGGCTCCACATCGGGCACACGTATGTTACGCACTCCTACTTACTTAAACAGTATGAGCGTCCATGGTGTTTTGCCTGTGATGAGCAGTTTTCTGTTCGACACTTTTTGCTGTATTGTGCTGATCTAATTGACACCAGATATAAACACTTCACAGCAGACTCCTTGAAGGTTTTGTTCCGGGATGTTTCCCCGGACAAAATCTTCAATTTCTTGAGAGAATGCAATATTTTTAACAAGATCTGAGCATTCATAGACTATGTGAATATTTTTTATTTGCCCTTTTTGAGAGTCTGTATACGTTTCGTTTAAAAACTTGTGTGACATTTTAGCCTGACATTTTTAAGGTATATTTACATCTTGTCTTAAGACCTTGCTTTTAGTCTGGCTGACCAGATTTTTACCCATCCTGCCGTGATATGGCCTTAGTCGCCTGCTCGGCGTTAAACCCAAATAACTAACTAAATTCACAGCAGACTCCTTGAAGGTTTTGTTCCGGGATGTGCCCCCGGACAAGATCTTCAGTTCTCTGAGAGAGTGCCATATTTTTAATAAGATTTGAGCATTTATAGACTATGATGTTTCTATTATTTTGACCTTTTTGAGAGTCTGTTGACGTTTTCTTTAAAGACCTGTGCAACATTTTAGCCTGACATATTTTTAAGGTATGTTTACATCATGTCTTAAGACCTTTCTTTTAGTCTGGCTGACCAGATTTTTACCCATCCCGCCATCAGATGGCCTTAGTTGCCTGCTCGGCGTTAAACCCAAATAACTAACTGGAGATTGTGCGGCATGCCCTCTCCTCTCGAGGTTTCTCGGATGTGGCGGTGGTGGCTATTGCAACAGCAGGACGACCTTCCACCAGGAAAATCTACGAGGGAAAATGGCGGGTTTTGCGTGGTGCGGGACTTGACACCTCTCCCCCACAGCTTTGACTATGGCCCAGCTCGCCGAGTTCTTCCTGTGGCTCTTCGAGGATCAGAACCTGGCGCCCATCACCATTCGGGGATATCTTTCTATGGTGGCTGACACTTACCACCATTTGGGCCGGTCAGATCTAGGGGCTTGCAAGGACCTTGCCAACTTCATGGCTCACTTCAACCTCCAGCGGCCAGTGACCCGCTCCCTGCTCCCATGATGGGACCTTGCTTGGGTGTTAACCTGGCTCAACACTGCTCGTTTTGAACCTCTGGCCTTGGCGCGGTTATCCGACTTGACAAGGATGACGTGCTTCCTGCTGGCTCTTGCCACTGCCTCTTGAGTGAGTGAGCTCCACACTCTCTCCATTCACCCGTCCTGCCTGCAGCTCCGGGCTGATGGCTCGGTTCAACTCCTCACTAGTCCTTCCTTTTGGGCCAAAAACAGGCTCCCCTCTGCCGCCCCTCAACCGATCACTCTTCGTCCACTGCGGGGCCCTGACACGCCCCGGGAAGTGCGACGGCAGAATCCAGTCAGGGTGTTAAAAATCTACCTCCACCGGTCTAAGCCCCTATGGCGAGGTTGTTCCCGCCTCTTCCTGCCCTTGGCTTCGGGCAGGAACGATATTTCTACCCAGACGATCTCCGCTTGGCTGCGCTGAGTCATACGATCTGCATATGAAGACCTCTCGACAGAGGGAGCAAAGAGGCTGCGGATTCGGGCACACGAGGTACGGGCTGTCTCCACAAGCGTCACGTTCGACCGCAACTGCGCCGTGAGGGACATTGTGGCAGCTGTGGGCTGGCGGGCAGAATCTACTTTCACCTGTTTCTACTTTCGAGACCTCTCAGGCCAGCGACAGAACCTGGCTCTCGTGGGGGAGATTGCTGCGGTGCAACACTCCCTCCCAGCGCTGGATGCTCCATAGGTAACGCTTAGCTGAAATTGTCAGGAGTGTGCACCTACAGGGCTCCTAGCTAAGCAGTCACACAGTGGTAGAGCTTTGGGCGGCACCCTCCTCCTCTTCGCAATTCTTCCTTTCAGTAATGCCATCGGTAACGTTTTTGAAGAAATAAATGTATTTTTCTTTAAAATAATTTTTTTGCGAAAAATACTTACCGATGGCATTACTTAAACTTCCGTCCCACCTTCCCCGCTTGCCGCCAGTCCGCTAAGATAGAATGGCACTAACGGACTCTCACGAGATTAGGAAGGGAGGCTACCCAAAGGAGAGGGAGGCCACTCAGGGGATTAGGTAACTGCTTGCTAGAGTTACGTCCCTGGGTTTATGTTGCAACACACAACAATTTTGGAGGCTGATATTGACAAGCTAAGTAGATCTTCCTATCAGTAATGCCTATTAGTATTGCCATCGGTAAGTATTTTTCAAAAAAAATTATTTTAAAGAAAAATAAATTTTTTCACCCTGACCCTAAATTTGTTTTCTTTAATGATGAAAAAAACCCACCAAAAACAAAACCAAAACAAGCAGACGTCCAAATGATCTAGAGATCAGTACCGTCACATTTAAAGGGAGGGAATCCATGTAGTATTCTTCAGCAAGTACACAGTGTCTTCCTCTAGCTTTACATCAATGGTGTCCTGTGCCTGAAGTTTGGCTTGTTTTGCTGTTATATTTGACAGATGTGGAGAAAATGGAGATAACAAGAATAATCAGCAAGCAAAACTGACAACAGCTGAAAGGTTTCACTCAATGTTTATTTACCAATTTGTAGACAGTAACTGTTGTCCATTCCTTTGGACCCACAAACAAATTCTACCTACCGAATCTATGTTTTGGCTCACATGCTATAGTATAGTGGTTCTATGTATTGAGCCTCCATCATCTGTCTGTTGTCTGTGGTAAACTTTAGCGTTTAAGCATTTTCTTGGAGCTTATTCAAGCCATAGCCTTAAAACTTGACCAAAGCATATTTTGTGACAAGACCTTTCTAAACATACCAGTTTGTGTGACCTCTCTTTATTGTGAAGGTCACAGAAAGTCCAGGTAAAAAACATAGCCATATTTTGACCAAACAAAAATTTTCAAATACTAGCTGATTTCAACTCCAAACCCAAACTTAGTACAGAGATACCTTATGGTAAGACCTTTCTCTGCATACTAGTTTGGATGACCCCTCGGAAAGTTCAAGGGAAACAAGAGGTTGGCAAATGTGTGAAAAATGCAGATTTTTTATAGAATTTTAGGGGTGAAGTTCAAGGTGAACAAGAGGTCGGCATAATGTGTGAAAAATGCACATTTTTGATAGAATTTAAGTTTTTAACTAAGTTTGTTCAAACGTTTTAATTAAATTTATCACAAATTTAGTTGATGTTAAGACCTTTCTGTGCATAGTAATTTAGTTGACCCCTCACAAAGGCCAAGGGGGAGGGTTAAAAAAAATTTAGAAGAATTAGATAGCCCTTTTTTTTTTAATATCAAATACAATTTCACATTCAAACCCAAACTTGCTACAGAGATACCTGATGATAACTCCTTTCTATGCGTACTAATTTAAATAACCCCAGGCAAAGGTCAGGAGTCACAATAGGTCAGCAGATGCGTGACATGACTTTTTGGCTCAAGTGCGATAGCAAAAATGAGTATGTAATGGGTCATCTGTTGCCTGGCTGACGTCCGGCATCTGTCGTCCATGGTAAATTTTAGCATTGGCATTTTCTCAGAGGCTATTCAAGCCTCAGACTTCAATCTTGGCTCAAGGACACTTTGTGGCAAAACCTTTCTAAACATACCAATTGATTGAATGCAAGCGAGGTCACACAGTTGCGTCTCACGTCATCTGCAGTCGGCCATTTTGTGTACTAGAAACAGTGGACACTAGTAACAGTGAACTTAGAGCTCGGTGAAAATATGCTGAGATGCGCAATTTTCTATGTAATAATAGGTGAGGCCGGAAACAAATAAAATATTCCCAAAGGCGTACTAGTGAAGTTTTTTTCTGTACACCTGCTGTCCATTTGAGGGAAGGAGGGAAAAGTTGAGTGCTGAGTGAAGAGAGTAGACGACAATCCGAAAGATTACCAGCACTATAGAGGAGACTTAAGCCTATGTGCACAACACACTTGTAAATTAAAACGGTTTTAACCTTGAAAAACGCTTAGTCAAAAGAGGTTTGAAAACAGTTCCAAAACTGTTGCAGTTCACTCTTCTAAAAACAAAAAAGTTGGTTAACCCTTCTTCTGCTCTTTATCTTCGATTTATACATATACTTCATTTTGCAATGAAACATCCTTATCCTAAAGTATGACAAAATTTGAGAACAGTGACTGTTTTGAAATAATGTCTAGGTGCCAGAGGTAAAGAAAATCAGTGACTGCAAATAAAAAAATTATAAAAAACAAAACAAACACATATCAAGGAACAAGATAGCCAGCAATTCTATAGATCAGTGTCACGAGCAATAAAATAAACAAAACAAGCAATCAAACAAGCAGCAAGAGCAATACTAAATAAATAATTAACTAATTAATATGTAATAGATAAATAATAAACTAAGAAGAACAACAAATAAATAAATAAAGCAAAAATAGCGGCGTGGGAGAAAGGGCAGGGGGTTGAACTGGTGACAGCATCAAACTACATGTGATTTAGGCTGTGTGCTTTACCTTTTGACATACTGGGACATAGAAATAAATTGTGCTTATTATAATTATATGCAAATCATTGTTAGCTTATATTGGCTAAAATCGCATTGGCTTGATGCAATGATTTAGCATCTGAGGATGGATTCCTTCCTAACTGTGTACTAAGTATATGATTTCCTCAAATCACTTGTTCTGTTGGAGTCATTGAGACTGCCTTTTTGCCGACACTTGCACATTCAAGCTGACCTCTGATCACTCCAACAACTGCAGTTTTATTTCAGTTACATAGTTCTTTTATGTATTACGTTCACGTTCATGATTGCTACTGTTTGCCGAGGCCATTTCTGCTGCACAAAATGACAGCTGTAGCAGATGAACCCAGTTGCGTATCACGTGACCGATTCTTCTTGTATTCAATCAATTTCAGTGACCTCTCTCAAAGGTCAAGGTGCAGGGGACCCAGAAAGGGGTCAAACAGCCAGTTTCACACGGATTGTTTCTCCTCAAATACTATTGTCAACTTCAAACTCAAACTTGGTACATAGATACTTGATGGTAACACCTTTCTATGCACACAATTTACTGGTCCCCTCGTAAAGGTCAGGGGTCATGGGGGGTCTCGACAGGGGTAAAAAAATAGCCATATTTGGACCCCCTCATTTTTTTTCTTTTCCAAATACTATTTTAACCCTCATCATTCGGAATACACCAGTGTGTGAAATAAGTTTGACTAAAATAGTTCAAAGGTAGCGCTTCTAGGCGCCAAGCTATTCTGGCACCACCCTTGAACTAATGCCATTTATCTATATCCTTATATGTAGGTACTATAATATAGCTTGCATATGGCAGTGTACAAATGTGAAGCTTTTAGCCTCAGTATGATATGGGTTAAACTTCAAACCCAAACTTGGTATAGAAATGCCTGATGATAAGGCCTTTCTATGCATAGTAATTTGGATGACCTCTCAGGAAGGTCAAGGGTCAAAGAAGGTTGGCAAGTGTGTGAAAAATGCCAGTTTTTGATACAATCGTAGTTTTTATCAAAGTTTTGGCAATCTTTTCAATCAAATTTGATATAAAGATAGCTGCTGCTAACACTTTTCTGTGCATACTAATTTAATCGACTCCTCACAATGGTCAGGGGTCACAGAGGGTTAACAAATTTGTGAAAAATGCACACATTTTGAGCAGACTTTGATTTCATTTGTACAAAAGCCAACCCTTATGTTTAGACACTTGAATACTTGATCATTTCAGTGACCTGTTGGAAAGGTCACGGTCACACTTTTGGTCATACATGTGAGCCATAAGGGCTTTGCCCTTCTTGTTTTATATAGTGTTTTAGTTTTTATCAAAGTTTTGGCAAACCTTTCAATCAAATTTGGCATGAAGGTAACTGATGATGAAACCTTCTGTGTATACTCATTTATTTGACTACTCACAAAAGTCAAAGGTCAAGTTGGTGGGGGGGGGGGGGGGGGTAGACTGACATGTGAAAAATGCATCAATTTTGAGAAAACATGGATTACTCATGTTAAGACACCTGAACACTTGCTCATTTCAGTGACCTGTCAAAAATGTCAGGGTCACACAGGTCACACTTACTGTGTGGCTCAGCCATACGCGTGAACCAGAAGGACTTTGCCTGTCTTATTTTCACCTATGTTGCAAGAAACAACAGTTTTTGTTGTACCTAATTTGCTAAGTTTGTTATGGCTGGCATATGACAAATGCTAGGTGTTCAGTTACCATCAGTTACTTCATGTCTGTGCTTTATTGGCAAAGCTTTCAGCATGGTCCATAGACTTCCTAGTGCTGAATGCTGAGTGCCTATGCCCCACTGTTGCACAGAGGGGCATGTGTGGTACTGATGCTGGTGGGAAAACTCCTCCAGATGACCGTATCATGTACAGTACTGATGGTGGTGGGAAAACCACTCCAGATGTCCGTACCATGTACAGTCCTGATGGTGGTGGGAAAACCACTCCAGGTGACCAATACCATGTACAGTACTGATATTGGTGGGAAAACCACTTCAGATGACCATATCAGGTATGGTACTGATGGTGGTGGGAAAACTGCTCCAGGTGACCGATACCATGTACAGTACTGATATTGGTGGGAAAACCACTCCAGATGACCATACCATGTACGGTACTGATGGTGGTGGGAAAACCGCTCCAGGTGACTGATGCCATGTATGGTACTGTTGTTGATGGGAAAACACTCCAGATGTCCGTACCATGTACAGTCCTGATGGTGGTGGGAAAACCACTCCAGGTGACCAATACCATGTACAGTACTGATATTGGTGGGAAAACCACTTCAGATGACCGTATCAGGTATGGTACTGATGGTGGTGGGAAAACTGCTCCAGGTGACCGATACCATGTACAGTACTGATATTGGTGGGAAAACCACTCCAGATGACCATACCATGTACGGTACTGATGGTGGTGGGAAAACCGCTCCAGGTGACTGATGCCATGTATGGTACTGTTGTTGATGGGAAAACACTCCAGATGACCGTACCATGTATGGTACTGATGCTGGTGGAAACACCACTCCAGGTGACCGATACCATGTACAGTACTGATATTGTTGGCAAACCACTCCAGATGACCATACCATGTACAGTACTGATGGTGATGGGAAAACCACTCCAGGTGACCGATACCATGTATGGTACTGATGGTGGGAAAACACTCCAGATGACCGTACCATGTACGGTACTGATGGTGGTGGGAAAACCGCTCCAGGTGACTGATACCATGTATGGTACTGATATTGGCAGGAAAACCACTGCAGATGACAGTACCATGTATGGTACTGATGGTGGTGGGAAAACCACTCCAGGTGAATGATACCATGTATGGTACTGATATTGGTGGGAAAACCACTCCAGATGACTGTATCATGTACAGTACTGATGGTGGTGGGAAAACCGCTTCAGATGACCATACCATGTACAGTACTGATGGTGGTGGGAAACACTCCAGGTGACCGTACCATGTACGGTACTGATGGTGGTGGGAAACACTCCAGGTGACCGTACCATGTACGGTACTGATGGTGGTGGGAAACACTCCAGGTGACCGTACCTTGTACGGTACTGATGGTGGTGGGAAACACTCCAGGTGACCGTACCATGTACGGTACTGATGGTGGTGGGAAACACTCCAGATGACCGTACCATGTACGGTACTGATGGTGGTGGGAAACACTCCAGATGACCGTACCATGTACGGTACTGATGGTGGTGGGAAACACTCCAGATGACCGTACCATGTACGGTACTGATGGTGGTGGGAAACACTCCAGATGACCGTACCATGTACGGTACTGATGGTGGTGGGAAACACTCCAGATGACTGTACCATGTACAGTACTGAGCTTGAAATCACCTTTGGCCTGCGTGAAACAGTTCTCTCTTGGTTTGAATTTTACGTTTCTGATCGGTACCAGTTTGTAGGGGTAAAAGACAGTGTCTCTAGACCTTCCATTCTGGAGTTTGGAGTGCCTCAGGACTCTGTCTTAGGCCCTGTATTGTTTTCGTTGTATTCACAACCGCTGTCAGAAGTTATTTCCAGCCATCAGTGTTCTTATCATAAGTATGCTGATGACTTTGAAATCTCTCAGAGTAGTCCACCTGGGGAATTTCGGTCTGTTGAAACTGGCATCAAGTCTTGTGTTGACAATGTCATGACATGGATGGACAGTAACAAACTTATGTTAAACCCAGAAAAAAACAGAGTTACTGCCCGTTGGCTCAGCATCTCGGCTTCAACAAATTCACACTTAGTCTTTACGCATAGATGACACTGATAATCCATTTCAGTCTTCGGTCAAATATCTTGGTGTCAAGCTCGATAAGACTTTGAGTATGCAGGATCACGTTGGTAAAATCTGTCATGGTGCTTCATACTTTCTGAGACGCATCACCTCTGTCCGACATAGTCTTTCTGAATCTGCCACTGCAAAGTTCTCTCTCATGGCTTGACTTCGCGAACGAAGATTTTATAGGAGTTGCCCACGACGTCTGCAGGCTTGTTCGTGGCTGCGGAGGCCAATCCGAGACAGGCAGGTTCGACCGCAGTGGCTGCAGGGGAAGGTATGGCCAGGGTTCTGAGCTGCGGCATCTCTGTTTTTTCTCCTGAGCCGCTTGTCCTTAAGGCTAGCTCTCTGAGAGTCCTCAAAGGAGACAGCTGCCTTGTAAATGGTGGAGCGCCAGGTGTCATGGTCCGCAGCAAGTGAAGACCACTGGTGGTGGTCGATTTGGCAGGCACTAAGTGACTTCTTGAGACAGTCTTTGTATCTCTTCTTTGGTGCCCCTCTGTCACGGTGTCCAGTAGCAAGCTCGCCGAACAGGGTGATCTTTGGTAGGCGATGATCCTCCATCCTGGAGACATGCCCCGCCCAGCGGAGCTGTGTCCGCAGCAGCAAAGCCTCGATGCTCACAGTTTCAGCCTGTTCAAGGACCTCGACGTTGGTGACATAGTCACTCCAGTGAATGCCCAGGATGGTACGCAGGCAGCGCTGGTGGAAGCGTTCGAGGAGTCGTAGTTGGCTGCGGTAGAGGGCCCAAGACTCGGAACCATACAGCAGGGTGGTGAGGACCACAGCTCTGTACACGCTGATCTTGGTGCCTGTTTTCAGCTGTTGATTGTGCCACACCCGCTTGAAAAGTCGCCCGAAAGCGCTGTTCGCTTTTGCCAGCCTGCTGTCAAGCTCCTTGTCCAGCTTGGCGTCCGACGTGATAATGCAGCCAAGGTAAGTAAACTGGTGCACTGACTTTAGTTCAGACTCGCCAATGGTGATGTGAGGAGGGCGATACACTGTCTTGGGTGCCGGCTGATGGAGGACCTCTGTCTTTTTCAGACTGACCTCGAGTCCAAAGAGCTGGGCAGCATCTGTGAAGCAAGACGTGATGCGCTGCAGGGCTCTCTCTGTGTGTGCAACGAGGGCAGCATCATCAGCAAAAAGCAGCTCACGAATCAGTTGGTCTAGGGTTTTCGTGTGGGCCTGCAGTCGTCTAAGGTTGAACAGGCTGCCATCGAGACGATACCTGATGTACACTGCATTGTCATCATCGAGGTCCACTGTGGCCTGCTTCAACATCATGCTAAAAAAGATGGTGAAGAGGGTCGGTGCCAGCACGCAGCCCTGCTTTACGCCGTTGAGAATAGGGAATGGTTCTGAGAGATCATTGTTGAGTCTGACCTGGCCTTGCTGGTCCTCGTGTAGCTGGACAATCATGTTGAGGAACTTTGGGGGACAGCCAAGTCGCTCCAGGATCTGCCACATGCCTTGCCTGCTCACAGTGTCGAACGCTTTTGTTAGGTCAACAAATGTTACGTACAGCCCTTTGTTCTGCTCGCGGCACTTCTCCTGTAGCTGTCTCAGCACAAAGACCATATCGGTGGTGCTCCTGTTTGCTCTGAAGCCACACTGGCCCTCTGGGAGTTGGTCTTCAGCGATGGCAGGTACCAGCCGATTCAGGAGCAGCCTTGCAAGGATTTTCCCAGCAATGGACAGCAGGGTAATTCCCCGATAGTTGGAACAGTCAGACTTCTCGCCTTTGTTCTTGTACAGGGTGATAACGACTGCATCACGGAGATCTTTTGGTAGTGTTCCTTCCTCCCAGCAGCAGAGAAAGAGGTCATGGAGCTTGTTGTGCAGTGCTGTGCCTCCATGTTTCCAGATCTCTGGCGGTATTCCATCAATGCCTGCTGCTTTGCCACTCTTGAGCTGGTGGATGGCTGTGAGGGTCTCTTCAGCGGTGGGCGGTTCGTCCAATTCAACCTTTACTGGGAGGTGTGGGATTTGTAGGACGACTGCTTCTTGAACAGTGCGCTCAGCGCTGAAGAGGCTCTGAAAGTATTCCGAAAGAATTTTGGTCTGTTGAAACTGGCATCAAGTCTTGTGTTGACAATGTCATGACATGGATGGACAGTAACAAACTTATGTTAAACCCAGAAAAAAACAGAGTTACTGCCCGTTGGCTCAGCATCTCGGCTTCAACAAATTCACACTTAGTCTTTACGCATAGATGACACTGATAATCCATTTCAGTCTTCGGTCAAATATCTTGGTGTCAAGCTCGATAAGACTTTGAGTATGCAGGATCACGTTGGTAAAATCTGTCATGGTGCTTCATACTTTCTGAGACGCATCACCTCTGTCCGACATAGTCTTTCTGAATCTGCCACTGCAAAGTTAGTGAATGCTTTAGTCACAAGTCGCCTTGACTACTGCAGTTCTATGCTTTTTGGTCTTCCATCTGAGCAGATTAACCGCCTTCAGCGAGTTCAAAGTAATGCCGGAAGGCTTGTGAAGCGCAGGCAAGAACGAGACCACGTAACCCCTATACTGAAAGACCTTCACTGGCTTCCAATCCAATCCCGCATAAAGTTTAAGATAGCAACCCGTGCATACCGCCACTTTGATGGCAGTCTTCCGTCATACCTTTTCTCCTGTCTAATTACTTACCAGCCCTCTCGCTCACTGCGTTTATCGGGAGATAAACTTCTCAAAGTTCAAAAGTTCCATCTCAAATCTGCCAGTGAACGCTCTTTCAGATCAGATGTACTGCTCCTTTAATTTGGAATTCCTTACCGACTGAGCTGATAAATGCCTCCACCCTTACGCAGTTCAAAGCAAAGTTAAAAACTTACTTTTTAGCAGACTTTCGTGTAATCTCTACGGTATTTCTGTACACACCCCCTGCAGACTCTGTGCGTGTGTGTGTGTGTGTGTGTGTGTGTGTGGTTTTCGCCTGTGCATTGAGTTATATTATAAATATGAGAAATGTGCCATATAAATACCATGTATTATTATTATTATTATAACCATAACATGTACAGTACTGATGGTGGTGTGAAAACATGCCAGATGACCGGTAACATGTACAGTACTGATGGTGGTGGAAAAACCTCCACAGGTGACTGGTACCATGTACAGTACTGATATTGGTGGGAAAACCACTCCAGATAACCATACCATGTACGGTGCTGGTGTTGGTGGGAAAACACTCCAGATGACCGGTAACATGTACAGTACTGATGGTGGTGGAAAATCCACCACAGGTGACTGGTTTTGGTGGGAAAACCACTCCAGTTGACAGGCAGCCAGTCAGCACATAGTCCTGAGGCTGACATTCAGATTCAGAAAACATCAGTTGCTGTTGGCCTGTGCATGTGCTGTGTATGTGCCAGTGATGACTGATGTCATCCCCATGGTCTTTGCTGACCAGGCATGTGTGTTGCTGTATGCAGGTGCCATGTGACGTGATCTTCCAGCTGAAGCCTGTGTCGCAGAAGGGTGTACCCAAGGTACAGGAGATCTTTGATGTGGAGCCGGCTAGGGCGCAGATTGCAAACCACAGCCACATATATGTCACCATCACATTCAACCCTCCATCCATGCAGGTGAGTTATTACACACCACAGTCACATGCAGGTGAGTTATTACACACTACCGTCGCATGCAGGTGAGTTATTACACACCACAGTCACATGCAGGTGAGTTATTACACACTACTGTCACATGCAGGTGAGTTATTACACACCAGTCACATGCAGATGAGTTATTACACACCACAGTCACATGCAGGTGAGTTATTACACACCACAGTCACATGCAGGTGAGGTATTACACACCACAGTCCTATGTATGTGAGTTATTATACACCACAGTCACATGCAGGTGATCTAGTAAACACTATAGTCATTTGGGTGAGTTTTACACACCAATGTCATGTAGGTGAGTGATTACACACCATTTACATGTAGATAAGTTATTACACATCACAGTCACATGCAGGTGATTTATTATGCATGTACAGCACAGTCACATGCAGGCGAGTTATTACACTCCACAGTCACATGTAGGTGAGTTGTTACACACTAATCACATTTATTTCACCTTCAAGCTGCCATACATGCAGTTGAATTATTACACACCATGTTGGCAAGTTATTACACACCACAGTCACATACAGGTGAGTATTACACACAACAGTCACATGTATGTCACTTTCAACCCTCCATCCATGCAGGTAAGTTATTACACACCACAGTCACATGTATCAGAAAATACCTCGGTACCGAAGCTGCCACCAAACTTGCTGTCTCTCTCATCCTATCTCGCATCAACTACTGCAACTCTCACCTTTCTGGCCTCCATCACTCCACCACTTTCACCCTCCAGCATGTCCAGAACAATGCTGCCCGCCTCGTCCTCAGAAAGAAAAAATCCGACCACATCACTCCCCTGCTCAAACTCCTTCACTGGCTTCCCATCCCCCAATGCATCCAGTACAAGATTCTGTCTCTCTGCTACAAATCCCTGAACAACTGCGCTCCTGCCTATCTCTCCAACTTACTTCACCCCTACACTCCTCCCCGCTCCCTCCGCTCCGCCTCCGACCCTCTCCGCCTCCACATCCCCCACACCAAACTCAGCACTTTAGGCCCCCGCTCCTTCTCTGTATACAGTCCATCCGCCTGGAACACTCTCCCACCCTCTCTCTGTCAGAAACACTCTCTCTCCTCCTTCCAGTTCGCCCTCAAAACTCACCTCTTTCAACAGTTCTAGCACTATATCACCACACTCCCCACCCCAAGTCGACTGTCGTAATGTATTTCACTTTTTGTGGTACGCGAGCCGTTGTTTAAGCGTGCGCATGTGTGCGTGAGTTGTGAGTGCACGCTTAGAGTTATAATTATTATAAGATAAGCGCATTATAAAATACCGTAATTATTATTATTATTATTATCACTTCTTCCCCTTCAACCCACATCCATGCAGATAGCTGTAACTTTCTCACTCTGGTTTTGTGCTCGCATTGTGTAATCTAGGTTCATGTTTTGTCAGCTCTTCATATGCCCACCTCCTTTCACCCCAGCCTACTTAATGTTGTATAAATATGATGCTCTTATAACACTCATCCCACCCCCCACCCCCCTTCACCTCCACCATCACAGAGAAGAAATGACACAAATAAACATGCTGCAAATAATACAATAATGTAAATTTGTGGTACTTTCTATAAGACACTGTTTTTACACATAGAGCCTTATGGTGGAAATTTCCAAAGTTCAATTATGATCGAACAAAGTGCCTTTCATTGCCTTTCAGACGTACAATGCAATATTTGAGGCATCAATTGAGGGTGTGACCCAGAACCAGGCGCGTGGCAAGTCTTTGATGTTTGAGGTTGCTGGGGAGGGTAACTTGCCCCGTGTGATGGTAGCCCGGCCCACAGTGCGTAACAAGCGTGGACAGCCCCTCCTGCTCTTCAAACGCATCCTGCTGAGCACGTCACAGAGTTTGCCTCTAGAGCTCTACAACGACGGAACGCTGCCATGCAAGGTGGGTCCTACATCGGCAGTCACTTGCAACATATAATCAAACCCAATCAAGAAGAAGAAATAAGAATTCCTCATAATTTTCATTTTAAAGTGTGCTTTTTTTGTTCTTAGGTACATGTACTTCATTTAATTTCAAGAGCATTCAAAAGAAAGAAAAGATGGAAGAGAGATTTAAAAAAAAAAAAAAAAAAGACAGATAAGAATGATGGCTCTTACTGCCATGCAGTATGTGCTGATTGAAATGCAGTGCCAATAATAGCTGAAGGGTTAGTGTCTGATCAGGAGGTCACCTGTTGAACTGTCATGGCAGATCCATCTTATATATGGTGGTTAGCAGACAAGGCTACAATGGCCACCATTTGAAACTGGGATTTCAACTGACAGGTTAACCCTCTTGAACTAGTGGCCAACAGTTCTGTTTACAGTGTGTGTGTGTGTTTGTACAGTTTACAGTGGGTGCATGTTATTGTTTTGTTTACTGTGGATGTGTGTGAGTGTACTGATTATGTTGTGTGTGTGTGTAGTGTTTACAGTTTGTTTGTGTGTGTGTGTGTGTGTGTGTGTGTGTGTGTGTGTGTGTGTGTGTGTGTGTACTATTTACTGGTGGCTGCCATCTGCCAGATCAGGTACATGTTGCAGGGGCGGCGCCAGGTCGGGAGAGGGGGTGTTCCAGAACCACTACCACCCCAACCCAAGATTCTTAATGCGATAACAAAGTCCCCCCCCCCCCCCCTCCGCCCCCCCCCCCCCCCCCCTCTCTGTATGATTCGTTTTTATTCTCGACAAACAAGCATGGAAACACCACCCACCACCGTCGTTTGATATTTTGGCGATTGGTGAGAGTCTTGACGCACACGTGCCATCCTCCCCCCACCCCAAACCCATTGTTTGGTTTTTTGGGGCCTCAGGAAGAGGGTCTAGCATCGGGGATGCCTTTTGTGCCTAGTTAAAGGTCCCAAACATAAAGTTGGAACACCGCCCCCCCCCCCCCCCCCCCCCCCCCCCCCCCCCGAGGTAACTGTGTAACCCTTGTGTTCTGTGTGTTGTCAGGTGGACATAGATCTGATTGACCCAGATGAGGCGTTCCTGCTACAGCCCACCGGGTCCACACAGAACACCATCAGCAACACTGCTGACTACGACTTCCCAGGTCAGGATTTACACCACTGCGCTTAGTAATTTTCACGGTCACAGTAACTGTTTAAACATGTATTGTTGGATCACGTGCGAAGCAAAAGTGAGTCTATGTTCTGGGCCAGTGGTCATCTGTATGTCAGCCATGGTAAACTTTAACTTTGGTATTTTCTCAGAGACTATTCAAGCCAGTCTTCAAACTTGGCCCAGTGATACTTTGTGGCTAGACCTTTCTAAAATACCAATTTCAGTGACATCTCTCAAAGGTCAAGATCACAGGGTATCAGAAATAGGTGAAAAACTGCCATATTTTGACAAAATAGATTTTTGGCTCATGTGCGAAGCAAAAGTGAGTATGTTTTGGGCCAGTGGTCGTCCGTCTGTCGTCTGTTGTCCGTCGTCCGTGGTAAACTTTAACGTTAATTTTTTCGGAGACTATTCTAGCCACATGCTTCATACTTGGCCCAAGGATACTTTGTGGTAAGACCTTTCTAAACATACCAATTTGAGTGATCTCTCACAAAGGTCAAGGTCATAGGTGGATCAGGAAATAGGTCAAAAATAGCTACATTTTGACATAATTTATTTTTTCTCAAATACTATTCACAACTTCAAACCTAAACTTGGTACAAAGATACCTGATGGTAAGACCTTTCTATGTGTACTAATTTGGTTGATCCCTCAAAAAGGTCAAAGGTCACAAGGGCTCAGAAAATAGGTGAAAAATACCTATATTTTGACAAAAGATGTTTTTTTCTCAAATACTATCCACAACTTCAAACCCAAACTTGGTACAGAGATACCTGATCGGCTGATGGTAAGACCTATCTATGCATAGTAATTTGGATGACCCCTCAGAAAGGTCAAGGGTCACAAGGGCTCAGGAAATAGGTCTGAAATAGCCATATTTTGACAAAAGATTTTTTTTCTCAAATACTATTCACAACTTGAAACCCAAACTTGCTACAGAGATACCTGATGGGAAGACCTTTCTATGCACACTAATTTGGTTGATCCCTCGGAAAGGTCAAGGGTCACAAGAGCTGAGGAAATAGGTCTAAAATAGCCATATGTGACCCGCCACCACAAAATGAGTCTTAAGTCACTTTTTGGACATTTTGAGATATTGATATCAGCAGAAACTAGAAAGAAAACCCTTTTCAATGGTGCCAATAACATGTGAATCGGACGATTGGTCACCGAGTTATGGTTTATAGAAACTGGGGACCCCACACATGTACCCGACCACGCCACCCGACAATTTTCAAAATGAGTCTAAAGTCACTTTTTGGACATGTTGAGATATTGAATATCAGCAGAAACTAGAAAGAAAACCCTTTTTAATGGTGCAAATAACATGTGAATCAGACGATTGGTCACCGAGTTATGGTTTTTAGAAACTGGGGACCCCACACATGTACCCGACTATGCCACCCGACAATTTTCACGAATAGCGGGAAATCGGGTCAGGGACATTACGACTCATTTCGTGGTGGCGGGTCACATATTTTGACAAAAGATGTTTTTTTCTCAAATACTGTTCACAATTTAAAACCCAAATGTGGTACAGAGATACCTGATGGTAAGACCTATCTATGCTGTTACATGGTGGAGTTGTAGTCGAAGTATGATAAACACACCAGACACACACACACGTAGAGTTCTTTAAAGTAAACCTCATTCAGCTGCAATCCGTCACACGTGGCTTAAGGATGTAGACAATACTGGAGTAATAGTTCCAACAATATTTAATTCAGCGATGCGATATCCACACAGTAATGCACTCTCAAATGCACAAACTACTGAATACAAAGTCTCTTTTGCTATGTCCACACTACGACTCAAAGTTTCTCATACACAGCGTCTCTCGCAATAAACTGCGTATCTCTACAACTGACAAAGCAAGACAATGTCCTCACGGGCTTTCCCAGCGCCCTCCTTATATACACTATCAAAATCTAGAATCTTCTATGGAAATCATATAACTCAACCAATCAGAACGAAACGCGCAGCCGAAACTCATTAACATGATTTTTCCAGAAACAATATATCAGGCTACAAAAACATGGCTGCTCACTTCAGCTCTAAATTCTAGCATATAATAAAGACACATAAAAGTATGGTATCCCTATCTATGATAGCTCAAAAAGGTACGAGAACATTCACCAAACAAAAAAAAAACTGCTCACTACACGCGCACAGGAAAACAAAAAGTAGCGAAAAATGTTGCGATGTCCCCTAACCGACGTGACACTTACGAGGCCACAAGACAGTGCGACCCTTCTACAACGTTCCGGACTAAACTTAACAAAACGAAATCGGCTCTACTCACGAACAAAAGAAAAACTTAATAAAAAAAGCACGAAATCATAACCGTGATAGCTCAAATAAACAACATATCATTACCTACGAATAACACATGTAGGCTCTCACAGGATAACACAACCACAATCGTAACATATGCATACTAATTTGGATGACCCCTTGGAAAGGTCAAAAGTCACAAGAGGCTGGCAAATGTGCGTAAAATGCTGATTTTTCATAAAATTGTAGGTATTCCCAAATTTTTGCAAATTTTTCAACCAAATTTGGTACAAAGATAGCTGATGATAATACCTTCCTATGCATACTAATTTAGTGGACTCATCACAAAGGTCAAGCAAGGGTCACGGGGGGTTGACAGATGTGTGAAAAATGCTTACATTTTCAGAAAATATGGATTTTGCTGCCCCAGAAACCAGCCCTTATCACAAAGGTCACACATATGTAAATCAGTCATACATGTGAGCCATAATGGTTTGCCTTTCTTGTTTCCAAAATACTATTAATAACCTCATATCCAAAGTTGGTACAAAGATACCTGATGGTAAGATCTTTCTATGCATATTTTGGTTGAGCCCTCAGAAATAATAATAATACCAGTTATTATATAGGCGCTTTACCCAATTCTGTGAATCGGCTCAAAGCGCCATGAACTGAACCCAACACACATGCTCATGTGACACACATGCATTCACTCTGGAGACAAACACAGTACAAGACAAACACAGGACATTCACCTGGTGTGAAGGGTCAGCTCAGCTACTGAGGTTTCAGAAATTTTGATCGCTTGTATTTAAAATTTATAACTGGGCCCTCAGCCATATTTTGACAAAATTGGTGTTTTCTAAAATACTATTCACAACTTCAAGCCCAAACGTACCTGGTGATAAGATCTTTATATGCATACTATTTTGGATATCCCATCAAGTTCAAGGGTCAAAAGTGATCAGGAAAGAGGTTACAAATAGCCATTTTTCTGACAAAAATTGTTTATTCTTAAAGCTTTCATCCCAAACCTGGTACACTTCATAGTAAGACTTTCCTATGCTTACTAAGTTTGGAAAGGTCAAGGGCCACAAGAGATCAGCAAATGATGTGAAAAATGTCTGTTTTTTGGAGAATTTTAGTTTTTAATCAGGATTTTTGCAAAACTGTTCAACCAAATTTGGCAGAAAGGTAGCTGAAGGTAGCTAAAAAAACATGGATTTTATGGGTACCAAATTAATGCCAACAATTTCCAAATGTTATGTTAGAACACTTGCTTACTTCAGTGACCTGTTAGAAGGTCAAGGTCACAAAGGTAATTAATTGCGTGGAGCAGTCATGCTTTGCTATTCTTGTTGTGGGGTAAGGTGTTGAATCCACTTTGTGTGTGAATTCAGGCTTGTTTTACACTGCTGGTATGTTCAGCAGGCTTTAAGCACTCTTTGACCAGCTTTTGAATGCTAACATTTAGCTTGGTCGTTACATGGTGGGTTTTTTCTTTGTCAATTTTATCTTCAAAGTTAGAGCACAAGCCTGTGGA
Organism: Semisulcospira habei; assembly: GCA_036245525.1. Lineage (NCBI taxonomy): Eukaryota > Metazoa > Mollusca > Gastropoda > Semisulcospiridae > Semisulcospira > Semisulcospira habei. The sequence continues at coordinate 161,832,827 of BTPG01000002.1, forward strand.
ATTTGCCTTTACGCCTTGAACATTCTGTAACTTTGTGCACAGTAGAAACAAGACCCACAGCATGGGCAGTTTCTGTTTGGCACAGAAGTTGTCCAGTATGCAAAAAACAAGCCCATAATTTTGTAATAACTGCATCTGGCATGTTCCTGCTTGCGGTCTACTTGGAAGGTGCAACTAATGTAAAATTACAGGTTTGTTTTCAAAATACTCTAGACATTGCACAAGCATGCTGCTGTAACTCTGTACCAAGCAGAAATCAACCATGCGCCTGAGCTGTCAACCTGCCTAAGTGTATGGCATATGTGAGGGATGATGAGTAAGAATCACTGGCTTGTAGTCGAATGTACTTTTTGCCTTTGCTGAAGACAAATTGCAAGAAGCATCTGTGTTAGAAAGCACATTCTTGGCTGATGTTGACAAACTGGTTGCCTGTGTGTGTGCAGACCCCCTGAAGCGCCCCCACACGGCATCTGTGGTGATCCACGTAGGCGAGACGGCCACATTTGATGCCATCTACCACCCATCCCAGCCCCAGCGCTCGCAGGCTTTCGTGCGTCTCAGTGTCATCGACAACCAGTATGAGGACTCCATTGTGCAGCTGGTGGGTGAGGGATATGTGGACGACATCACGCTCGACAACATCACCAGCACCCCGCAGCTCGTGGCTCCTGAGGATCAGGAGGGAAATATGGCTGAGGACGATGTAGCAGGTATGGAGTTTGGGGGTGCAGTTTCTTGTCTGCTGGTTGGAAGTGGGAGGAGGAGGGGTGGGGTGTCTATAGCTGCTTTCATGCATCCAGCACTGACTATGAAGATGATCTGATTATGGGGTGGTGGTGTTTACAGATTCTTTCGTGAATCCAGCATTTAATATGGGGTGAACAAAATTTGACCCCAGCAGGATTGGAGCCCACAACCTTCTACTCTACCACTGAGCCATCCAGCCCTTCTCTAGACACAATGCTTAAATCCCACACAAGCTCTCCTAACACTTGTTATTACCGTGTAAAGAATGTTAAGTATAGATTTGAATTTTTGTGTTTTGACAAAATAGTCTTTCTTGTCTGCCTTACAACCAAGCTGCGTGTTTGACTGGCTACAAACAGCCACAGATTTGGAAAGGCCAGCCATTTTTGCACTGAACAGTCAAACGGAGATTAAACTGCGCTTGCGGGTTTTAATTATACACCATCACACAAAAAAGTGGCCTCATGCTGTAACATTTGTTCTTCAAAATCTTTTACGGTCATTAGCAGTAAAAACAAAAAATCCATGCAGTTAGTTAGTATTGGGGTTTAAGCAGGTGACTAAAGCCATCTCATGGTGGGGTGGGGGGGGGGGGGGGAATCCACGCAAGGACATGGTCTTTAGTATTGTCATTCTTCCAGGAATGCTTTCGCACCCATTATTGAACAGCCAAGCTCTGCTTTTTCAGACAGCCTGTTCTAAAATGTTCTAAATGACTGTAGTAGGCATTCCTAATTTTGTGGGCAGGCTAACAATATTTACTACATATGTATCTTGAAACTGTACTGGGATGACAAAATAATTTGTAAATCTACCGGTACATTGCTGTTTTGTGAAATAATTGTAAAATCAGTATGTGAATACACAGCAGGGCTAGCTTTGTTATAAAACGTGACAGCCTGCCAATTTAACTAGCTTAAGCCATCAGGCACCCAAAAATAATGGAAAGAACTCTACATTAGGTAGTAAAATCAGCTAGAAATTTACCAAGTTTGATCCTCTCATACATAAAATGTTAGTACTGAGATGAGTGTTGTAAAACATCAATCTTGTCATGTGTGCACACAGCGTTGTGGGACCAACGATGCGATGACGTGAAGATTATAGTGAGGTGATGTCATATTACTGGTATTATGCTTTGTTAGAGTAGCTGTTGCTACGCCAGCCCACAGAGCATACTGATACAAATGGCATGAAGTGCGATATGTCTATCTGTTTGTGCCAGTGGAGTGGATCAGAGGGTTGGTTAGGTTGGAGAGAGATAGATCATGTAGCAGTTGTCTCCCTAAATTGATGAAAGGCAACGCTGGGGTGGGTTCTGCTTTCTCGGCTTTTTATTAGGACACGTAGGAAAAGTAACAATAACGATAATTCTTGTCCTGCAACAGAAACAATGCAATCAAAACTAACAGTTGCAGACTACCAGTCATGAGTAGAACAGATGTACATCATACTCACTAAAACATGTAACTCCATGAAAACAATGTTCACCATCTTCAACATGGCACAAGTGTAAAAGATTGGAAAGTAGTAACCAACTAATTTCAGCTACAATACATGGTTTGATCAATTACGGAAGCTGACAATAACCAAAAACCACTACCATAAAACTATACTGATACATCAAGCTCAGGTAAATTACAGGTAAGTCACATGCTTCCACAAAACCCAAAAATGATCAGCAAAACCCGATCTTACAATAAAAAGAAGAGTGAAACCAACATAGCTTAGTTTCAAATACACAAGTACAGCAAAATATCAAATAATTGTACTTACAGAAAATATGGTTCTCCAACATCAAGACTGATACAGAAAATGTAGACATACAGAGCAAGACAATAGATGTTGCTCCTTCAACAGCCAAGGTAAAAATGACACACGGTTAAATGGTAAATAGCTGAACCGGTTTGTGTGAACACTGCTCACGTGCAGCACACAAACACACCTGGAAGTTTCCAGCCTAAGCTAAAAGAGTTCAAAAAGGTTAAATTCAAAGGTCAAGGTTACAAGCTGACCAGCTGGTGAAACCAAGGGACATTACCTACTACAAGTTACTAAGGCAAACTCTCTCTCTCTCTCTCTCTCTCTCTCTCTCTGATACACAACTTGTACACATCAAAATCAGACTCTACCACAATCAGAAGGATAAGCTTAAAAATAGGAACAACGTTTGGCTTGTTATTTATCTGGCTTTTTTGTGGTTGCGCTGTTTTGGTTCATGTACCATAGCTTACTAGCTCACTGGGTGTCTGCACTTTCAATTTTCATTTTAAAAAAATGTTTAGCTCATATGCGAAGCAAAAGTGAATCTATGTTTTGGGCCAGTGGTCGTCTGTCCGTCGTCAGTCATCCGTCGTCCGTCCGCCGTCGTCAGTGGTAAACTTTAACGTTGGCATTTTCTCGGAGACTGTTCAAGCCAGAGTCTTCAAACTTAGCCCAAGGATACTTTGTGGCAAGACCTTCCTAAACATACCAATTTGAGTGACCTCTCACAAAGGTCATGGTCACAGGGGATCAGGAAATAGGTTAAAAAAAGAAAGCTATATTTTGACATTATTTTTTTTTTCCAAATACTGTTCATAAATTCAAAAACCCAAACTTGGTACAAAGATACCTGATGGTAAGACCTTTCTATGCATATTAATTTGGTTGATCCCTCAGAAAGGTTAAGGTCACAAGAGCTCAGGAAATAGGTCCAAAATAGCCATATTTTGACAAAAGATATTCTTTCTTAAATACTATTCACAACTTGAAACCAAAACTTGCTACAGAGATACCTGATGGTAAGACATATCTATGCATACTAATTTGGATTACCCCTTGAAAAGGTCAAGGGTCACAAGAGCTCAGAAATTAGGTCCAAAATAGCCATATTTTGATAAAAGATGTTTTTTCTCAAGTACTATTTCCAACTTGAAACCCAAACGTGTTACAGAGATACCTGATGGTAAGACCTATATATGCATACTAATTTGGATGACCCCTCAGAAAGGTCAATGGTCACAAGAGGCCGGCAAATGTTTGATAAAGTTGTAGGTATTGTCAACATTTTTGCAAAAGTTTCAATCAAATTTGGCACAAGGTAGCTGATGATAAGACCTTCCTATGCATACTGATTTAGTCAACTCATCACAAAGGTCAAGGGTCATGGGGGTTGACAGACATGTGAGAAATGCTTACATTTTGAGATAACATAGATTTTGCTGGTGCAGAAGCCAGCCCTTTACTTATTGTCACAAAGGTCTCACATATGTCAATGTGAGTCATAATGGCTTTGCCTTTCTTGTTTTGTATTTAAATTGGTACCTGTGGTATGGCATGACACCTGCGTACAGCTCTTTTATGTGTAACCCCTTAAATTATTTATTTATCTGCATTTTTGTGCATAGCGGTTTGACTAAATGAAAGTTACTATGTGTTTGTACTGAGAAATGTGATTGGCCAAAGCCATATTTGCTGAAGATAATGGTTAAGAAGTGGCCTCCTGTTGCTTTGAGAACAGGCAACCAGGGGGAAAAAAGGCAAATAGAGCTAGGCCAATGAGAAAAAGTGTAAAGAGTTGGAAAGAAGACAACCTCTTGTAGCAGCTCTTTTCCTCTTGTAGCTGCCAAACCTAACCTGATGAAGTTTGGGGACTGCTACATCAATGAGGCACGCTCCCTGACTCTAACAATGACCAACCACTCCAAGACAGACTGTGTGCGCTTCTCCTGGCCTGACCACTCACAACTCAAATTCACACCTCAGGTACGTAGTTACGTGTACTCTTTATCATAGATGTGGCTTTGCTTGTGTTGTAGAGGGGGGTGTATGGGGTCTTTCTCACGCACTCACACCCTAGGGTTCGCTTCCATGAGGGTTGAGAAGAGGCTTACTTCAAGAACATCTTTTTATTCATGGCATTAAATCAAGGCTGTAAGCCAAGGTCCTTAAATCAATGCCCTTAATTCAATGCCTTTAAGTCAGTGCCTTTAAGTCAATGCCACCCTGCAACAAACATTACAGGTCATAAATATATGTCGTATACAATATAGCTTGGACGTACGTTCTAGCTATTATCAAACTACCATAAATATACATATGCCGCTATAGCTTGAACATACATTCTAGCTATTGTCAAGATAAGATAAGATAAGATGGTTTATTGCCATATGTTTCCATGTACAAAACAATAAAAACATTGGAATTTGTCTTGATGTCAGTTACTAAGACTAAACACACACACACACACACACACACACACACACACACACACACACACACACACAGAGAGAGAGAGAGAGAGAGAGAGAGAGAGATCTGATACAGTTAAAAACTGACTGTACACAATCATTCTCACTCGCCACTCGCGCTCTCTCCAATTAGTCCGGTTGATCAGAGAGAGCGTGAACAGCAAGAGGGAAAAAACTGTTGCGGAATCTGCTGGTCCTAGTACTGATGGACCTGTACCTGCGCCCTGATGGTAAAATTTGAAAAAGCTCATTGCCGGGGTGGGTGGAATCACTGGAGATAAGACGTGCTCTACGTAAGAGACGCTGCTGGTACAGTGAGTCCAGGCTAGGAAGATCTCTGCCTATGATTTTTGAAGCGGTCTTGACCACCCTACTCAGTCTGATTTTCTCTTTGGCCGTGATGGAACCATACCAAACCGTGATCGAAAAGGTGAGCACGCTCTCAATCACAGCTCGGTAGAATTGCATCAACATGTGGGCACCGAGACCGAAACTTTTCAGACGTCGCAGGAAGAACAAGCGCTGCTGTGCTTTTTGGACGATAAGGCGAGTGTTTTCCTCCCACTTCAGGTCACATGACAGGGTAGTGCCAAGAAACTTAAAGTTCTGGACTGTTTCAATGATTTCACTATTGATCACAAGAGGGGGAGGGGGAGGGGACTGTTTCTTTCTAAAGTCCACAATCATTTCTTTTGTTTTGCCAGAGTTCAGTTCAAGGTTGTTGTTATTACACCAACTAATTAGAGTCTCAACCTGACTACGGTAAGCGGATTCGTCTGAGTTTGTAATGCACCCTTCCACTGTGGTGTCATCTGCAAATTTCAGAACTTTAGTACTGGCATGGCATGAAGCACAGTCATAAGTAAACAGGGAGTAGAGCATAGGGGAGAGCACGCACCCCTGAGGCGTGCCCGTGGATAAAGTGAGGGTGGATGACACATTTCCACCAATTTTAACGACCTGTGGTCTCATCAACAGGAAATCGAGGGTCCAGAGGCACAATGTCTCTGGAACTCCGATTTGCTGGATCTTCTGGTACAATTTAGATGGAATAATGGTGTTAAAAGCAGAACTGTAATCAACAAATAAAATTCTGGCATAGGTGTTTGGGATTTCAAGGTGTTGTAAAACATAAAACAAACCAAGTGACACCGCATCCTCCACGGAACGTTTTTCGCGATACGCGAATTGAAAACAATCCAGCAGAGGGTCGGTAAATGTTCTCAGAAACCGGAGGACGAGGCGCTCAAGCGTCTTCATGACAACTGAGGTCAGAGCGACCGGTCTGTAGTCATTTAGGGAGGACACTTTGGATTTTTTCGGAACAGGAATGATGGTGGACCTTTTGAAACACTTTCAAGCAACCGAAATTACAAAATAATGTACAGTACAAATCGGCTCTAAACAGGGCCGTCTACTATCAAATCACTGCTATGGATGTTAAACCCTCAACCAACCAACCAACCAACCAACCTAACCAGTGTCAGTTTGCAGTTTTCTAAAAAGGTACAATCAAGAAATGATGGGGAAGAAAAAGATAACACACGGCCCCCCCCCCCCCCCCCTGCCCCCCCCCCGCCCCCCCCCCCCCCCCCCCCCCCCATGATATTGAGATGATGCTTGCTCAGGGGCAGATCTCGAGGGTGTCTCAACAGGGGCACAACAGCCCCCCCACCCCCCAAAAAAAAACACCAAAAACAAACAAACAAAATAAACAAACAAAAAACCAATGACTATCAGGCAAGCATCATGCAAACAAAACAAAATCATAACAAAGAAAGAAACACGCTTAGAAAAAACAATTACAAGTTGTGTTGAAATTATTTTTCTTTGTGCTTTTCTTTTGGGGATTTTCTTTCATATTGTTCTATCATGTTGTAACTGTTCTTTCTATGTATGTTTCCTTTATTTTTTTCTTAGGGTTTTCTCGGACATACAGTTTTCAGAGATTAAGATTTTCATTTCTTGAAACTTTTTGTCTTTTATCTCGGGATGCAGCACTTTTTTTGTTAAAAGTAGGGGCTGATGATAACTACATGCACTTCTCCTCCTCCCCACCTCCCTAACAAAACAAGATTAATCAGGCACTCTGATTCTTATATGGTGTTAATTTTCTTATTGAAAAGAATGTTGTACCCAAGGATGCTTTGTGGTAAGAACATATGAATTTTAATGACTTCTCTCAAAGGTCAAGGTCACATGGGAGCAAGAAGTAGGTTTTAAAAAAGATGTCATTTTTTGACATAAGTTGTTCTTTCCCAAGTACTATTTTCAACTTCAGACTCAAACTTGGCACAAAGATACCTGATGGTAAAGCCTTCCTATGCATACAAATTTGGATGATCCTTTGGACAGGTCAAGGATCATATGAGGTCAGCAAAGGTGTGAAAATGCCTATTTTGTTGTAATATGTTAGTTTTGATCATTGTTTTTCAACTTCTTCAATCAGATTTGGCAGAAAGGTGCATGTATCTAATTGTAAAACCTTTCTGTGCATACTAAGTTGGTTGACCCCATGCAAATGTCAAGGGTCACAGGAGGTTGACAAATGTGTGAAAATGCATACATTTTCAGGAAACATGGATTTCAGAGGTGCAATACCAACCCTTTACTTATGTTAAGACACCTGAACACTTCAATGACTCGCGGGAAAGATCAGATTAATTATGTGGATCAGTCATACATGTGAACTTTAAGAGCTTTGTTATTCTTTTGTATAATGGATAGTCCATGGTATAATCAAAAATCTTGGTCACTGTCTATGGGGCCCAGGATACAAACTTATAATCTTTATGAAAGTCATGTTTGTAAACTGCTTTTACTACAGGTCTTTATGAAAGTCTTGACTAAATCCAAAAAGAGTGAAACACTTGGCATCTTTGCTTTGACCTTCATTGTGATTACTTGCTGCAGGTGGGTCACCTCCATGCAGGCTGTAGTAAGGATGTGTCGGTGATGTTCCGCACCGACGCCACCATCACGCTGTCAGAAAATGTGGTTCCTGCACGTGTGGTGAAGATCACCTTCGACAAACCCATGGACCAAGTGTCTGACTGGGATGACAGAATTCGCACTGTCAAGTGGGTGGATGTCGGTCCCACACTCGCCCAGACCGTGGACAGGTGGGTGGATCTTTTTATGCACAGTTGTGCAAGAGGCATAGATTTTTATGAGCGCCTGCAGACATATGGTGTTGTGAGTTAAATGTGCACCAACAGACACAGGGTATTGTGTTTCATGAGCACATGCAGTCTCAGGATATTGTGAGTTACACGTTCGCCTATAGACACAGGGTATTGTGTTTCATGAGCATATGCTGCTGATCCTTGCAGGTCCCATTTATTGTACTTGTAATTGCTCATTGGGGATCAGTCATGAGTTAATCATTTGACTCCCAGAACTAAGTGACTTTCATTATATACAAAGGAACTCATTTAGTTCTGTGAGTCAAAGGGTTATTGTCACTAGCCAGGATATGACTAAGCCTATCACTGCTGACCTCGCGCTGGGACCATACGGCGTTGAGGCGCGTCCCCTGGGTGGTGGATAGGGGGTCCCTCGTGAGAGGGGTGCACCGAATGAAATAAGGCTCCGTGAACCAACATGGTCTAAGGGAAGGTGACCCCGACAGAAAACCCCTGGTCCTCCTAGTAAGGGGGTTGGGCGTGGGGGTAGCTTCCCCACCCTGCAAAAAAGGAAATAGCTACAAAAACGCCGACGAAAAGACTAACAGTAATCCCTTTCCTGGAGGAGGAAGGTTCTTCTACTAGAAGACTTATGACATCCTGTGGTGAAAGCCGGAAGTCTTCGGAAGCCACAGGACCGAGCCGCCTCTCTCTATCCAGGGATACAACCATGGACACATGGAACGTCAAGACCATGTACCAGAGCGGCAAGGCCGCCCAGATAGCAGCGGAAATGCAAAAGTACAACCTTTCCCTGCTAGGCATCAGTGAAGCCAGATGGACGCAGTCTGGCCAGAAAAGGAGATGGTTCTGTATTCAGGTCATGAAGAGGAGAATGCCCCCCATACAGAAGGAGTAGCACTCATGCTGTCACCAGTGGCACAGAGAGCGCTGATGGGCTGGGAACCTCTTGGGCCAAGAATTATAACAGCAGCCTTTAGAACCAAGAAAAAGCTCAAGCTGAACATCATCCAGTGTTATGCGCCCACCAATGACAGTGACGAGGAAGAGAAACAAGAGTTCTACGACCGACTCCAGAGTGCCGTGGACAAATGTGCGGAGCGAGACATCACAATCGTCATGGGCGATTTTAATGCCAAAATAGGGGAGGACAACACCGGATACGAAGAGGTGATGGGGAGACAGGGACTAGGCTCGGAGATGAGTGAGAACGGGGAGAGGTTTGTAGACTTTTGTGCTCTAAACCGACTTGTCATTGGAGGCAGCATCTTCCCACACAGAAGTATACACAAAGCAACTTGGGTCTCACCTGACCATACAACAGAGAACCAAATAGACCATATCTGCATTAGCAAGAAATTTAGAAGATCCCTTCAAGATGTTCGAGTGAGGAGGGGAGCAGATGTCGCCTCAGACCACCATCTGCTTACCTTAAGAATGAAGCTCAAGCTAAAGAAAAGCCGCACAGAGACAACAAGAAGACAGCGCTATAATGTAGGCCTCCTGAGAGAAACTGGAGTTAGAGAAGAGTTCAAACTGGTGCTGTCCAACCAGTTTCAAGCGCTACAGGAGCTAGTAAATGAAGAGGAGGCGGTCACCACAGAGCAGCAGTGGAAGGCAGTTAGAGAGGCGCTGAACTCAACCTGCAAAGACACTGTAGGGTTCAGGAAACACCACCACAAGGACTGGCTGTCGGCACAGACCTTGAAGAAGATAGAAGCGAGGAAGCAGAAGAAAGCAGCGGTCAACAACAGTCGCACGAGAGCAGCCAAAGTAAGGGCACAGGGGGAATACTCGGAAGCCAACCGCGAGGTGAAGAGGAGTATCAGGGCAGACAAGAGGGCCTACACAGACAGCCTGGCAGCAGAGGCAGAAAAGGCAGCAGGCAGCGGCAACATGAAACAGCTCTACGACATTACCAGAAGATTGTCGGGTAAGTATGGCCATACAGAAAGACCAGTAAAAGACAAAGAAGGCAAGCCTATTGCAGACAGAGCAGACCAACTCGACAGATGGGCCGAGTATTTTGAAGAGTTACTGAACAGACCTAGCCCACCCGACCCCCCCGACATCCAGCCGGCAGAGACCAACCTACCCATCAGCTGTGACAGACCCAGCCGGGAAGAGATCAGAAAAGCAGTGGCATTTTTGAAGAATGGCAAAGCAGCAGGGCCAGATGGCATCCCAGCGGAGTCTCTGAAAGCAGACCTAGAGACAACAGTTGAGATGCTGTACCCACTGTTTGGAAAGATCTGGGAAGAGAAGGTGATGCCAGCTGACTGGAAGGAGGGGTACCTAATCAAGCTTCCCAAGAAAGGCGACCTCAGCAAGTGTTCCAACTACAGAGGAATCACCTTGCTGTCAGTACCAGGAAAGGTCTTCAACAGGATCATCCTAGAGAGAATGAAGAGCTCCGTTGACCCCCAGCTGAGAGACCAGCAAGCAGGATTCAGGAAGAACCGATCATGTACAGACCAGATCGCCACTCTCCGCATCATCGTGGAACAGTCTCTGGAGTGGAGCTCCCCGCTGTACGTCAACTTTGTGGATTATGAGAAAGCATTTGACAGCGTGGACCAAGAGACTCTGTGGAAACTCCTACGACACTACGGTGTACCCACAAAGCTCGTCCGCCTGATCAAGAGCAGCTATGATGGCATGACATGTCGCGTGATCCACGAAGGGCAGTTCACCAGAGAGCTCCAGGTCAGAACTGGTGTCAGGCAGGGGTGTCTGCTGTCTCCGTTCCTCTTCCTACTGGCCATAGACTGGGTCATGAAGATGACCACAGAGCACAGACGAAGTGGAATACAGTGGACACTGTGGACACAGCTTGACGACCTCGATTTTGCAGACGACTTGGCTTTACTGTCCCACACTCATCAACAAATGCAGGACAAGACCACGAGGCTTGCTGACATCTCGTCCCAAGTGGGCCTCACCATTTACAAACAGAAAACAAAGACAATGAGGCTGAACGCAACCAGGGAAGAACCAGTCTTGCTTGCTGGCACCCCGTTGGAGGAGGTGGAGTCCTTCACCTATCTCGGGAGCATCATAGACAAAAAAGGCGGCACTGATGCAGATGTCAGAGCACGAATCGGTAAAACCAGAGCAGCCTTTCTCCAGTTGAAAAAAGTGTGGAGTTCCAGAGAGCTGTCACAACACACCAAAGTCCGGATTTTCAACTCCAATGTAAAAGCAGTTCTCCTATATGGAGCAGAGACATGGAGATTGACAAAAACCACAGTCAACAGAGTACAGACCTTCATGAACAGTTGCCTTAGAAGAATTTTGAAAATCCACTGGCCAGAGAAGATCAGCAACGTCAGACTCTGGGAGAGAACAGAGCAGATAACAGCAGAGAATGAAATTGGGCGAAGAAGATGGGGATGGATCGGTCACGGTCTGAGAAAGCCAGCTTCCAGTATCACTAGGCAGGCATTGTCATGGAACCCCCAGGGAAAGAGGAAAAGAGGTAGGCCGAGAAACTCCTGGCGTCGAGACCTCCAAGCAGACATCAAGAGACTGGGAACCACCTGGAGTAGAATCGAAGGAGAAGCACAGGACAGGAGTTGCTGGAGGTCTCTCGTCGACGGCCTATACCCGGGTAGGGGTGACAGGCGTAAGTAAGTATCACTGCTGAGTGTTTTATCCAACTTGTCTGACTTCGCTGACTGCAATCTGTATGTACACTAAGCAAGAGTGGAGTCTGGACTAAACCCAGCCTGCAAGCCCATGAGTACCGAGGTGGTGCTGATGCGGGCTCTGAGTGGTTTGCCTGTGGCTATCTGGGGCCCGCATCAGCCCCACCTCGGTACTCATGAGCTTGCAGGCTGGGAAGTTCCTTATTTACACTTAATGTCCCATATGGGGAGGTGTAACTGGTTTAGCTGGTTAGCAGACTGTGAAATGCCAACACTGAACAAAGGAATTCATTGCAACAGGAGCAACTATATATATTAAACTTATTCAGTGAGACTAAATGGCTAAGTTTTTCCAAAAATTTGAGCAGATGCTGTTTTGAAAAATGACGTCACACTTTACAGCCAGATGTAAGATCCACAGTTTGCAAGATACGTAGTATCTGTAGGATCCAGTTTGAAAGCTCTTGACAAGACAAATTTGAATATATCAGTTTCAACTGTATTCAGTATGATACGAGTCAACTGGTATGGGTCCTGTTACCCGCAGCTGTTTCACTTGTAAGGTAACAAAAATTGTCAGTTTTCATGATAAACATATCATGTACAATCTGATTGGAAAAATCTTGTTGAGAGAAATCCAGATATATAGGTTTCCAGTGTTTTTAATTGATTCCCATATTTTTGCAAAGTTTTTACCGTATCAGGTGAAACAGCTTCATGTATCAGGACTTAGCATACCAGGTAGCACAAATCACCCCTTATACACTTCAAACCTATATATTTAAATATGTTGCATCAACATTTGTTTCCTCAAAACACATTACTGATGACATTACTATTAGGCAACGTGCACTTAGCTTACCATTTCAGCCCAAAATTCCGTTGTGTACCTACACGACAAGGGAGGTGACCCAGGGGCGCCGTAGCAGTAGCCAGGTACCCGAGTAGCCTCCCTTACCTCCCCATCCGGTGGCATGAGCGTTGGTGTCACTCCATTCCTGTTCGCTTAGCTTACTGCGAACGGACATGTTCAGCCTACTGGATCTTCGGCTGTGTACGGTTGTGACCGGTCTAACTGGTGTTGACTTTGCCTAAGGCTTGCCGTGCCTACCTTGGATTAACTTCATTCTCTTTGAGTGTTCAGTGCTAAGGATTGGCCGTGTGGGCGCTGGTGGTTCCTTTGGACAAGGCTAACTCGGCTTACTGTTGACACTTCACAGTAGAGACTTCCTGTTCATGGAGACATTGAATTTGTAAATACACTTTGTCTGCCCAAGTGCAAGTGCATTTGTGAGGCTATCCAGACACATGCCTGCTAGATTTCGTGAAGCTTGTCTGCTATGTAGTTGGGGACTGAATGACGGCAACAAGCTTAGACTGCAGCGACGACAAACGGAAGCCATGCTGGGTGCATTTTGCTTGGCGGGGACTTTGTTGGCTTGGGAGGTGTTGGGCCCTTCTCCACTGCGCACATGGATCCTTCTACTTCCGCCTCGCGGGACGGGCTACAGCTTCTTCGTAAAGCAGTAGCCGACGGCCTTCGATCAGATTTCCCCCAGGTCTCTCTCACCATGGCAAGGTAAGGCCTTGGTTCTTGCCCTCGACCGGCGCTCAGCGCGCCGGGCAGTGACACGTCCCGTGAATTTGGCTAGTTTTACGGAGGTTTCCTTCACATGTGCCATAGCGCGTCCCAGTAGGAAGGCCGGGACTGTCATATCTCTGTCTAACGCATCTGTGGCTACTGAGCTTGACAGTTCGTCTTTTTTTTTTTAAGCAGAGAAAGAAGTGACGCAGAGCGGCGCAGTGGGGTCGGGCTGGGCCCTTACCCATTGGTCCGTTAATCGTCAGCACGCTCTGCTAAGTGATGGTTCTTTTCAAACAACAAAAAAAGCAATGGCTCACCTGACCAAGAAGGCGGTCGGTGAGGAAGGAATTACTGAATTACTGGGACGCTCTATAGAGGTTGCTTATGTCGGTTTGCGTGGCCTTGCGGAATCGCGCTCGCTCGCCGTGCGCATGGTTTCCTCCGCTATGTGTTTATGTTATAGCTGTGTATATTAGATACGGCTGCTGTTTACACCTGGCAGAGGGTAGCTGTGAATGGTACGGACTTGTACTGGGCGTGCAGTGCTTTATCATACACTCATTAGGACATACCCATATACCCATGTGGTCTTTGGAAAAGCGTTGGGTTCTTTTCCCCACTACCGCACGAAGGTAATCTTACTCTGGGTAACTTGGACATGACTTCACTGTGCCATGCGGCAGGCGGTAGGTACAGTTATGAATGAGTGATGGGATAATGCGAGCGTGGGTGTGCTGCTTCATGGGGCCTTCCGGGCCACAGCAGCTCACCTCTCACCTTGCCTATGTTGCAGTTATAGCCCGCACACATTGTGGAGACTTCCAGTGGTCGGGCGAGATGCTTGCGGGATGCTTCCGTTGCCCCAACTACACTTCCGGTCTTGCCTGCGGCATCTGCACGCCCTGGGTGGACGAACATGGTCACAGCTTGGGGCTCTTTCAGCATGAACGACCGACGCCGTCCCAGGACCAGCCACCCACTACCGCTACAGTCTGGCTTAGACGCACCAGATCTGGAACTGTTGGGGGACTGATGACTCGCCCGACAAGCCTTCCCCCCCCTCCCCCCACCCCTTGCGTGCCAGCTCGCTCGAGCCTGGTGTGCAGCGAGCTTGCGCGCCCAGCTCGGCACGGGACCTAATAGGAAGGATAAAAGCCTGCTGGACGAGGCTTCTGGATACTGGGGGACTGACGATGACCCCCCTTGCGCGCGCCCCCTCTCCCAAAGAAGAGAGCCTGGCCCGCAGCTAGCTTGCTTGCCCCGCTCTGCGGAACTTAGGCAGCTGGAAGAAAGGATACAGTCAGCCGGACGAGGCCACTGGATACTGGGGGACTGACGAATCGCTGGACGAGACCCCCCCTTGCGCGCCCGCTCTCCCAGGAAGAAGAGAGCCTGGCTCACAGCGAGCTTGCTTACCCTGCTCTGCGGACACTAGGGAGCGGCCACATGAGATAAGGTGGACTGCCGCTACTTACGTTCAGTCCAGCAGCCACGTCGTTCGCTCCACTCCCAGCTGGAAGGGGCTACTGGATGTTGCGGGACTGCCAGCTCGCCGGATGACTCCCTCCTTGTACGCGACCTACGCCGGTCCGCAGCTCGACGCACGCCTTGGCCCTTGACCAGCTTAAAAGCACCTGCTTGGCTGTTGAGGGACACCACAGGATGGATTCCCCCTTGCGCACCAACTCGTCTGAGTCTGACCCACAGCGAGTTCGCTCACCCCACGCTGCGGAAAATTACCAGCTACCATGCCTTGATGTTGGGGGACGGACGACGCACACAATGGGACCCCCCCTTGTGCACTAACTCGCCCCGCACTGCAGGAAAGAGACAGCTACCAAGTCCTGAGGTTGGGGGACTGTGGCTCACAGGATGACACCCCCCTTGCGCACCTGCTCTCCCAAAAGGAGGGAGCCTGGCCCGCAGCGAGATTGCTCGCTCCGCTCTGCGGAAACTAGGACATGGCAAAGATTTAGGGGAAGAGAACTGCCGCTATCCAAGTCCTGTCCAGCGGCCACGTCGTTCGCCCCACTCCACAATGTGTGACAAGTGCCCCCAGCCAGATGAGGCTAGCGGACCCTTGGGTGTGCCCGCTCGCTCGAGCATAGCCCACAGCCGCTAGAGGCTTCTCAAGTGCAGCAGTGGAAGCTGTCGCTACAGCCCGCAGGCCTTCGACCCGATGAGTCTACAAGGGAAAGTGGCGAGTCCTGTGCTCTTGGTGCGATGCCCGATGCCCCACCCCACAGATCTGACGGTCCTACAGCTGGCGCAGTTCTTCCTTTGGCTCTTCGCTGGGCAGCGCTTGGCACCGTTCACCATCGGAGGTTTCCTGGCCATGATCGCTGACACGCTGCTGGCTGCAAGACCTCGCCGACCTGATGACCCAATTCGGCCTCCAGCGGCCTGCCCACCGCTCACTGTTTCGCGATGGGACCTGCCCTGGGTACTGACGTGGCTCAACTCGGACCGCTCTGTGAGATGACAGTTGACCTATTCTCTGGAGGCCCCTGGTCCCCCTGACTCCCGCTCGCAGAGCGGCTGGCTGCTCGACACCAAGTGGGCGCTCCGCCTGGGTATCTTCAGAGGAGCTGCGCGCAGTGCAAGATGGCCGTGTGCGACCTCTTCCGACACAGTGGATTTGCCTTCTCCCCCTCGCAGCGGTCGCCGCACTCTCTCCATCTCTGGGGTGGCCCTCTTCGTGGATGCTTTTCCACCAATGCTACTAGTCCCCGGTCCCGCGCCAGCTCGCTGCTAGAGGTTCTCAAGAGCGCCGATGGAGGTCATCGCTACAGCTTGCAGACCCGTCCTCGAGGGACAGTGGCAAGTCCTGCGATACTGGGGCGACGACAGTGCTGCCTTCTCCTCTGGTTTGCGTCGAGCAGTCCTTGGCGCCGATTACCTGCGATAGCGACCTGGCCTTGTTGTGGACACGTGTCTCCACCGGGCAGACAGCGCAGACAGGCGGTATCTCCCTGTCTCCATGGGGATTATCCGGTCCTCCTACTTGGACCTCTCCCCGGAGAGCACTCAAAGGCTGGAGATCAGGGCGCATGAGGTGCTAGCCCTGGCCGCGAGCGTCTCTTTCACCCACCGCTGCACCATCAGGCTTGGGACGGTCGTGGGTTGGCGGGCATGTTCTACCTTCGCCCGATGCTGCCACAGTGACCTTCGGGCGCACTGAGCCCAGACTGGGGCCTTCACCGCGGCACGACACTCCTTCCCGGCGCCTAGGTGCCTTGTGGTAGCTTAGCTGAAATGGTCAGGAGTGTGGCCGGTGTGGGCGGCTCTGTTGGGCCCCTCACAAGGGATTGTGGCTAGGCGGCACCCACCTCCTATTCATTATTCTTCCTAAAAGTAATGTCATCGGTAATGTGTTTTGAGGAAACAAATGAATTTTTCTCTAAAATGTATTTTTTTCGGAAAATACTTACCGATGACATTACTCGGAGGACCCTCCCGCCTGCCCCGCTTGCCACTCCTAAGCTAAGCTTCAGAGTGGTGTGACACCAACGCTCACGCCACCGGATGGCGAGGTAAGGGAGGCTACTTGGGTACCTGGCTATGGCTATGGCGCCCCTGGGTCACCTCCCTTGTCGTGTAGCCTACCCGGCACCGGCCTCCACGTGGCGTAGGTGGGTAGTCCGCTCAGTCCCTGACTGAGTGGGCTAGCGGACGGGTGCCATCTTTGTCCAGGATTAGGACTTGATGTCAGCAGATATGTTGTTCAGCCTTTTCACTGGTCCGGTTTTTAAGGAGCTGTGCTAACCTAGGTCGTACCATGTTGGATTGGTCCTTAAAAATACTCGTGACTTTTTGGTCCTTTGGATCCCAAGTGTTTGCCGTGCTTGGAGACCCGTGTCGGGGGAGAAGAGGATCCTGGTGGCTGAGGTTCCCTTTGGGCTGCGGCTCACTGGTGCCAACACTCCACTTCGGCCTTGACTTCTACCTAAACGGGAGGCTAGTCGTACCGGCCTAGTCAATTGGCTCTTGTCACGTTGAGCCCTATCCCACTGTTGACATGCGGGTTGCTATACGGAGCACCATGCTATAGCTTCTGCTGCTGATTAGGTGCTTTACGCCAGTATTCCCCTGCATTCAACGGTGTGATAGAAGGCGGTGGCTCAAACGGTTCAATCGGGCTTACCCCCTTGAGTATATCTTTCGGGCAGTCTCCATTGTGCGTCGGCTGGAGACCCGCCGACAGTTGCACTTTCCCTTGTTGGGCTCGGTGGCGGGCGGGGACCCCCGGGGGATGAATATCTCTACTAATATAATATGGATAAAACCAAAAAACCAAAACTAGCACAGAAACGGCGCATAGACACCGACATTGCACATGACAGTGATTCAGACTGTGAGGAAGCGACGCCTCAGGCGTCGGCCGTATGGCCTCGCTTCCTCATTGTCCATAGCAAGGTGAAGGAGAAACCAGTTACCAAGCTGCATCCTTTTCTGGTGGGGGAGACCCTCAGGAGCCGTGTTGGCAGGCCTGACGCCCAGCGCCTCAGGTCTGGTGACTTGCTGGTGGAGTGCCGTACTCGGGCACACTCCAGCGGGCTACTGGGGCTCTCTTCCATCGGAGACACTCCTGTGGAAGTCACACCCCACAAAACTATGAATTCGTCAAGAGGCGTAATCAAAGATCAAGCTTTGGCAGAACTGTCAGAAGATGAACTTGTAAGGAACCTTAAGTCTCAGGGGGTGACTTGCGTCAGGCGCTTCGCTTCCAAGCGAGGTGGTGGGGAGATCTGTCTCCCTACCATCATCCTGACGTTTGGCACCCCCACCCCTCCTACTACCATCTGGGGAGGTTACTACTCCCTGAGAGTGAAAAAGTACATCCCTCTTCCCCTCCGGTGCTTTAAGTGCCAAAAGTATGGCCATGGGCAGAAGACATGCCGTCAGGCAGAGGCTTCATGCGCCCGTTGCACTAGGCCCGGACACTCTGCTGAGTCCTGCACAGCCACCCCCCTGTGTGTGAATTGCCAGGGGGCGCATATGGCTTCGGATAAGAAATGCCCTCGTTGGATATCCGAGTGCAAGATTCAGCAGGTGCGTGTGGAGAAGGGGCTGTCCTTTCTGGATGCCAAAAAACTGGTTGAAGGCCCTGGTGCAGCTGCGGCTGCCCCAACCTCTAACACCTCAGTGTATACTTTTAGTGCAGCGGTGGCAGGCAAGCGCCCCACCAAAGACTTTTCATGTCAGACCCCAACTTCTTGGTTGGGGGCGGAGCCTCGGCTCATCTCGCCCCTGGAGAGTAACCCTCCTCCGGTGGTGACAAGGAGCCAGGGAACGCAGAAGGCGGACACTGCCGGTCCGGTTGTGCCGCCTTCTGTTGTCCCTAAGCCTCAGCCCCCACCCAAACCTGTTAGTCAGTCAACTCCAAAGGCTTCTGGCTCTGGTCAGCCTTCTAAGGCCGCTAACTCTAGCGGCAGGAACGCTGCCCAGGACCAGAAGTCTAAGAAATCTATGGGACCGCTGTGCGCACGGGCCCAGAAGGGGAACACAGATGTGCCCCTTCAAAACAAATATGCTGCACTGGAGGAGCGGATGGAGGGAGTGGAAGTTGTTGTTGCTGATGCTGCGGCAGCTCCACCCCCTTCCTCTCCGAAGAACCAGAGGAGGCCCGGGAGCCGGCCCCCCTCTGTTTCTTCAACTCCTTCCAAGGTAAAGGAAAAAGGGGGGAAAAACTCCTTACCCCCAGATCAGACTTAATCATGGACTCTTTGCTTCAGTGGAATTGTCGTGGTTTTCGAGCTAACTTTGAGGAATTACGTCTTTTAGTCAAGTTCTATAACCCCTCAGTCATATCTCTTCAGGAGACTTACCTGAAGACTTCTGACCCTGTGTCTTTTAATGGTTTTAATGTTATACATAAAGGCTCTGATTCGGAGAGGCGCTCGGGTGGAGCGGCTCTTCTCATTAGTAGCCAAATTTTATGTAGCCCCGTTAGTATCGACACCTGTCTTCAGGCTGTCGCTGCTCGGGTTACCTTAAAAAAGACCATAACCATATGCAGTATTTACCTGCCACCATCACTGCGGGTCTGTAGCAATGATATTTTTCACTTAGTAGATCAACTGCCCCCTCCCTTTATTCTCATGGGGGATTTTAACGGTCATGCTCACCTTTGGGGTAGTGACCACTATGATGGCAGAGGTCAGATGTTAGAAGATGTTTTTTCTCAACTTAACCTATGTGTCTTTAACGATGGCTCACCTACATACTCTAACTCAGGTTCCGGATCTAGTTCTGTTCTAGACCTCACTGTGTGTGATCCTTCTCTCATGCTGGACTTTGACTGGAAGGTTCACGATGACCTGTGTGGTAGTGACCACTTCCCAGTAGTCCTGTCATCGGTCAGCTGTGAGAAGGATTCGCCGGTGGGGCGCTGGAATCTCAAGAAAGCTAACTGGTCTCTGTTTGCCTCTCTCTGTCAGTCTCGTCTTACAGAGGAGGTGGTCATGTCAGCTGAAGAACTTGTTTCTTGTTTTACTTCTATTTTGTTGGAGGTTGCAGGTGAAACCATCCCTAGAACTTCCACATCACTCCCTCGGAAGCCGAGAGTACCATGGTTCAATGAAGAGTGCCGCAAGGCCCAAACAATGCGCAAATCTGCTCAGCGACGTGCATTTCGTAATCCGTCGCAAGCAAATATTTTAACCTTTAAAAGACAGCGGGCGAAAGCCCGTTATATTTTTAAACGTGAACGCCGTGCTTCCTGGAGACGCTTCGTCTCATCTTTATCTTCTAGGACTCCGTCCCAAAAAGTCTGGAAGGCTGTTCGAAGAATTAGGGGCAGGGGTGGCTCGGCTTCTGTCGGCCATCTTAGAGATGGTGCCAGTTTGGTCACAGATAAAAAGGCTGTGGCCAATTTGCATGCCTCCACCATTGCCCATAATTCTTCAACAGAGCATTATTCACCTTTCTTCCAGAGAGAGAAGGAGAAGCGAGAATCTTGTGCTTGTGATTTTATATCGGATAACTTGGAAGACTATAATGCCCCTTTTACGTTTTCAGAATTGCAGCAAGCCATGCAGAAATGTACTGACTCTGCTGCTGGATTAGATACCATCCATTATCAGCTCATAACACATCTGCCTGAGGATTCACTCCTTGTACTTCTCAAGGCCTTTAACCATATCTGGATAACCGGTCATTTTCCGCCATCTTGGCGCCAGGCTGTGGTTGTGCCAATTCCCAAGCCGGGTAAGGATCCTTCCGACCCGGGCAACTACCGGCCAATAGCTTTGACATCATGTTTATGTAAAACTATGGAACGCTTGGTCAACGCCCGACTGGTGTGGCATCTTGAGTCACAGGGTCTCATCACAGACCTCCAGTGCGGTTTCCGGCGCTTCCGTAGTACAACTGACCATCTAGTCCGCTTTGAGTCTTTTATCTGAGATGCTTTTGTCAACAAGCAGCATGTCTATGCAATTTTCTTTGATCTTGAAAAGGCATATGACACTACCTGGAAGCATGGTATAATGTCTGATTTGTCGGACATGGGTTTTAAAGGGCATCTGCCCGTTTTTATTCACAATTTTTTGTCCAACAGGTCGTTCCATGTCCGTGTGGGCTCCACCCTCTCCGACTCCTTTGAACAGGAGATGGGTGTCCCGCAGGGCAGTATTCTATCTCCTGTTTTATTTAGCATTAAAATAAATAACATTGTAAAGGCCGTCAAGGATGATTCTGAATGCTCTTTGTTTGTGGACGACTTTGCTTTGTGTGCACGAGGTCGAGGACTTGCGTCCCTTGAGAGGCGCTTGCAGCTGTGCGTTGATCGCATCCAGGGGTGGGTGTCTCTCAATGGATTCAGATTCTCGCCCTCCAAGACAGTCTGTGTGCATTTTACTAACCAGACGAAATTTTTTCCAGAACCTAGCCTGAGCATTGCTGGAGTGCCAATTAAGGTGGCTGAAGAGGCTAAGTTTTTGGGGGTCATCTTTGACAAAAGATTGACCTTCTGCAACCATGTTAACTACCTTAGAACCTCTTGTCGGAAGGCCCTCGACATTCTTCGTGTCGTTGGTCGTACTGACTGGGGTGCAGACCGCATCGTCTTACTTCGACTGTACCGGGCCCTTGTTCGGTCCAAACTGGATTACGGCTCTGTGGTATATGGCTCGGCTTCCAAGTCTGTTCTGCAGCGTCTGAACACAATTCACCATCAAGGTCTGCGCATATGTCTGGGAGCCTTCAGGACATCTCCAGTTCCTAGTCTGTATGCAGAGGCAGGGGAGCCTTCTCTCAGGCTCCGCCGCATCCGCCTCATGCTCAGCTACGTTCTGAAGCTGAAGGCCCATCCAGAAAATCCTGCCTATGATTGTGTTTTTAACCCGTCGTTTGCAGAGATTTACGATGCCCATCCGGGAGCTGTCCGTCCACTTTCCTTGCGTGTCCGACCTCATCTGCAGGCGGCCGGAGTGGACCTGGACAAAGTTTCGGAATCTCTGCAACACGTCACTCCACCCTGGCTACTACCAGTTCCTGACATCTTGCTGGACTTGACTGCCCACAAGAAGGATTGTACTCCACCAGCCATATACCAACAGAGCCTCAATGAACTCCTTTCAATTTTTCCTGGCTATTGTCGTCTTTATACGGATGGGTCCAAGTCTGAGGATGGAAGAGTGGCTGCGGCTGCAGTGTCCTCTCGCCATCCTAGACGCCCATTTAAGCTCTGTCTCCCTGACCATTCCTCTGTATTTAGTGCAGAACTGCAGGCCATTCTGCTAGCACTCAAGCATGCCTATCAGTCTCGGGAAAGGAACTTCCTGATTCTGTCTGACTCTCTTTCTGCCCTGCAGGCCCTTCAGGGCGCGGGAACAGACCATCCACTGCTGGTGCAGATTAGAGAGCTCTACGCGGACTTGATGAAGGAATATTATGACATCATTTTTATTTGGGTCCCAGGCCATGTGGGCATCGAAGGCAACAGAATCGCAGATTCTGCTGCCAACAGTGCCCGCAGTGACCCTGTCCCTGACACACAGACTGTCTATAGTGATTTTAAACCTGTTATTAGTGCGTACATAGCCCGCGAGTGGCAGTCCGAGTGGGACAAAGAGGAAGGGAACAAGCTTCATGAAGCTCTTCCTAAGTTGTCTGACAGTCTACCTTTCCGCTGCGGCAGCCGCCGTGAGGAGACTGTCCTTGCTCGGCTCCACATCGGGCACACATATGTTACGCACTCTTACTTACTTAAACAGGATGAGCGTCCATGGTGTTTTGCCTGTGATGAGCAGTTTTCTGTTCGACACTTTTTGCTGTATTGTGCTGACCTAATTGACACCAGATATAAACACTTCACAGCAGACTCCTTGAAGGTTTTGTTCCGGGATGTTCCCCCGGACAAAATCTTCAATTTTTTGAGAGAATGCAATATTTTTAACAAGATCTGAGCATTCATAGACTATGTGAATTTTTTTATTTGCCCTTTTTGAGAGTCTGTAGACGTTTCTTTTCCAGACATGTGCGACATTTTAGCCTGAGATTTTTAATCTATATTTACATCTTGTCTTAAGACCTTGCTTTTAGTCTGGCTGACCAGATTTTTACCCATCCCGCCGTGAGATGGCCTTAGTCGCCTGCTCGGCGTTAAACCCAAATAACTAAACTAACTAAACCCTTGTCGTGTAGGTACACAACGGAATTTTGGGCTGAAATGGTAAGTTAAGTGCACGTTTCCTAATAGTAATGTCATCGGTAAGTATTTTTAGAAAAAAATACATTTTAGAGAAAAATTCATTTTTTAAATGTGATCCTATGTGATATTTTTATCTTGACAACTGTGGATTTTACATCTTGCTGTAAAGTGTGACCTCACATTTACAGAATAACAGCCACTATAATTTATTTATGGCAGTCACCTTTTTGGTCTGGATTGATTTATAATTTATTTGCAGGACCTTGCAGTCTATTATTGTGGTATCACATAATATAGTTCATTGCTACTGTTGCAAATATTTCTCATTATTTTTTTGTCCATATTTCACTAGGTTTGTAAGAAACTTTTGTGGCAGTTGTAGGTAGAGGTACTCATTACATCCAGTTCCATGTGGCTAGTGCAAGAGTTAATGTTTTAATCAACAGCAGTCAGATCAAGTCACAGCCAACCACACCACAGAACCCACGGCCACTGAAGAAGAAGATCATAGAGACGGAGGTGGAGCCGGCCTACACAGAGGTTGTGGAGTCAGCACGCAACGTGGACCTGTTGGTGTCCGGGGTGGCTGATTACTGTAAATACTCCTGCAAGTATGACCTCATACAGTTCCGCGACACGCTCATGTTCCAAACTCGAGTCTACGAGTAAGTAGCAGATTTTTTTGGCTTGCGTGCAATAGTAAAAGTGAGTCTGTGTATGGGGACATCTGTCCATCCAGCATCTTATGTCCATCATCCATCACCTGTCTGTCTTAGGTCAACTTTAACGTTGACATTTTCTCAGAGATCATTCAAGCCATAGACTTCAAACATGGCAGGGATACTTTGTGGCAAGACCTCTTGAAACATACCAGTTTGAGTGACCACTTTCAATGGTCAACATCACAGTCAATGAACAGGTCAAAAATTGTCATATTTTAATGAAAGTTGTATTTTCTGAACTACTGTTTTTGGCTTAAAAACCAAACTTGGTACAGAGGTACCTCATGATAAGACATACCTCATACTCATTTGGCATGCCCTTCGCAAAGGTCAAAGGTCTTAATCGTTGGCACCTGGGTAAAATGGCTTTTAAAAAAATATATACTGTTTTGGGCGGGCATTTTTACACAGTTTTATTTCAATGCCTGCAGAGTTTGGTTGATCACTCGTAAAAGTCAAAGGGCAAGGAGGTCAATAAATGTTTCAAAAATTTACATTGACAGAATGTAAGACTTTTCAGGTACTGGATTGGATTGGATGTTTGAAAAAGACAGGACATGCTCTTTTGAGTGCCCTTTAATGAAGGTCAAGGTCACAGGTCTAAAGTCAGACTCTTGAGGCGTTAGGACTTTGCTCTTCTTGTATCTTTCTCTTTCTGTGATATGCAGTATTAGACTGGTGGTTGTGCCTTAATCCCTTCACTGCTGAGATGAAGTAAACTAACTCCAGCTGCAGGAGACATAGATCCTTATGACCCCTGTCAGTTGTGGGGGCTTTTGAAGATCTTTGACACCACTTTGTATCTATGTTCCTTGGATGGCTAGAGGTCTTTAGCTTTGAATTAACCCATAAAGCTCTGACACGATATGACAGGATATGGATCGACCCTGATATTTCAAGGGTGTCTGAATAGCTTGGCGCCTTTCAGTGCCAAGCTATTCCAACACCACCCTTGAAATACCAGGGTTGACCTGTCTCTAGAACTGTGACACAGATTTCATAGGATATCTCCAGTTTTTGAAAATTTCATCCTCAGGGCTTCATGAGTTGACAGATTTCAGAAACACAGTGTGCGTCCACTGACATTAAAGGGGTTAAAGACTAAAGTGATTGTTGAAGAAGGCTGGAGTTCTGTGTTTGTCTAGCCAAGTCTAGTACTAAAGTGATTCTGGAATACGGCTGGAGGTCGATGTTCATGTGGCCAAGTCTAGCGCTAAAGTGATTCTAGAATAAGGCTGGAGTACTGTTTGCATCGAGCCAAGTCTAGCACCAAATGAAACACTTTTAGTCACTCATTTACACATTCATTGGTTCCAGCCCTACAGTAGAACTACTGTTGTGGTCATTCTGGCTACCAATATGTAGTTGGAAGATTTCTGAAAGGTGTCAAAGTGAATCCAATGCAATCTTGCAGGTTTCATTGTCCTCTGTGGTGTTTCGGATCAGATTAATTATGTTCACTGTATGACCAGGATCGCACTGCGTAATGTTGGCTCAGTGGGCATGGACTTCAGCTGGCAAATGGTGATGGACAACTTCACCCCCACCCTCCAGCGTTCTGTCACATTCATGTCGGAGGGGGAACGCCCAGAGTCACGTGTGGATGTTGTGGAGGCCTCCTACATGCCCTTCTCTGTGGAGCCACAGTATGGAAACATCCCAGCTGGCAAGAAGGCCACGTGCTACATCAAATTCACACCACTGGATGTCAATGAGTATGAGGGACGGCTCCTCTGCAGGTGAGACACAATTGTTCCTGGCACCTTCTTCACCTATAGCTCAAGGATATTGCCAGATGAGCATGGTTATTCTGGCACCACCCTTCAGCTGTCATGGTCAGTCTTTCTCCTTTAGTAATCTTTCTTGTGTGTATATGTGTGTGTGTTTCAGCATCCCTAACCTGGAGAAGGATGTACAAGGTCCAGTGATTGGCCTCAAGGCGCGCAGTCTCATGCCATACTGCCACTTTGAACTTCATGATTCTGACTACATCACCGGTGCTCGCCGCAACCCAGAACTGCGTGGTCCTAATGGAGCACCCCCTGGATCCACACTTGACCCCAACACTCGTGTTGTGGAGTTTGATGTCGTTGGCATGGGTGTGCATGCTGTCAAGTAAGTCTGACACAAAACTGTGCCTGAATGTTAACCCATTCAGCCCTGACGCACTACAGCAGGAGATGGGTCTACCATGATAATTCAAGGTAGTGCCCTTGAATTATCATTGTCGATCCATCTCCTGTAACTGGTGCATAGTCATTAGATGACGCCTCCAAAATTTGGGAAATACGGCTGTCGGGCTGAATGAGTTAATATTCCTTTTGGCGAGTGCTGCATTTCTGCTTGGTATGGGTCATAATCCTTAGAGGGGGATAAAATCCATTTTTAGGCTCATGTGTAAAGCAAAAGTGAGTCTATGTTCTGGGCCAGTGGTTGTCCACCTGGTGGCATCCGTTCAGCGGCATCTGTCTGAACGCATCCAGCGTCCATGGTACACTTGAACGTTTTGTGCTCGGAGACTATTCAAGTCACAGTCTTCAAACTTGGCCCTAAGATACTTTGTGGCAAGACCTTTCTAAACATATCATTGTTTCCTCAAAAACGTTACCGATGCCATTACTACAATGGAACAACCTATAGCTCACATAATTTTAGCCCAAAAACTTACGATGTGTACCTATAGGGCCAGGGGAGGCCACCTAGGGGTGCTGCGACCTAGCACCCGCGGTAGCCTCCCTTCCCACCCCATATGGGTTACTGCGAGAGCAGCCTAACCAGTTTTCTCTTTTAGCTTGCAGCGTCTAGATGTGCTTTAGCCCTCTGCAGCGTGCCTACGGCTGTGTATGGTTCTAGGCTTGTGGAATTCTGCGACTTCGACTTGTTCCCGGCTGTGCTTTCGTCTTGCCTTGGAACTTCGACTGTTTCCTTGTGTACCTTACTAGTGACTTTGCGCTTCCAGTGCCTGCCTTCGACGGAACGTGACTTCGTTCCCGGACGAGCCTGGCCTTGGAGCCGAGCTCTTAGCTCCACGTGGGGCACTGTTCTACACCATGTGTTCCGGCACTTAGAAACTTTTGCGTGTGCTGTGCCTGGCTCGGAGCCATCCCTGGCGTACGGTGTGCTTCTTCTTTGGCGGCCCCGGACGCTTTCGCCAGTTTGGACTGCTGGGACTTCGTCGACCCGGCCTCTTACCTGTCATGCGTGGCCCTCAGCCACGTGGGCCCCCTTCTTCTTCGACTCAGGTTCTACCTCTCCTGCCCTCTGCGAGATGGCCAGGCAAGGTCTCGGTGTTTGCCAGTGCCCCGCGCCTTTGGCGCCATGCGGTGGCTTCACTTTTGCATTTCATTGTAATGTAATGCTGAACTCAGGGTCGACGGGAATAGCGGGGAATGGTGCGCGGTTATTTCATCTCATGGCCTTCAGCTACGACCGGTCACCTTGTAGTTTCGCCTCTATGTTGCAGTTATCAAGTTTGTACCTGCACCCGTTGTGGCGATTTCCAGTGGCCGAGTGACACGCATGTGCTTTGCCTCCCCTGATCCGGTTGTGCTTCCGGCCACACCTGTGACGTCTGCGCACCCTGAGTGGGCCCAGCTGTGGAGTTTTTATTGGCGTGAACGAGGCTCGCTGCTCTCACACAGCCACGCGCCTGCATTGGCCCCGGACCAGCCAGGACGCACACGTGCCGCTGTTAGGGGACAGCTTACTAAAGATCCCCCCTTGCACACCCACTCTCTCAAGTCAGGTTCGCAGCGAGTCCGCTCGCCTCGCTTTGCGGAAAACATTCGGCCTCCAGGCCTTGACGTTGGGGGATGGTTATCTCCCCCCTTGCGCACCAGCTCCCTCGAGCCTGGTCCACAGCTCGCTCGCTCGCCAAGCCTTGCGGAAACCAAGCCTCACAAACTCAGAAGAAAGAAGAAACAGCAGTAGACGCCATGCCTCCCCGACGCCGGACCCTCGGCATCGTCATGCGGCCCCCGATCGTTTGGACACAGCCCTCTCGTGACACAGCCCCCGCCCTCGTACGCCCCCTCGGACTGCGGATTCCCGCCTACGGCTCCACGGTGCTTCGCCCTGTTGCCCGCCCCGCCGCCCGCCCCACTCTTCGGTCTCTGCTTGCTCTTCGCGCCCTACGTCTCCGTCTGCTTCAGCCTCACGGACTCCTCGCCCTCTTCGTCGGTCTTCTCCGCGGGCTTCAGGGAGGATCCCTCGTCTGGTCGTCGCTCCTCCCGGTCGGTGGCCTCTTCCTTCGTCCTTTCTGCGCCTGGTTCATGGCTGTTGTCTTCTCCCCCCCCCCTCCCCGCCACCCTTCCCCCACCATCCCCGCTCCCCCTCCCCTTCGCGCCGCTGACCACACGCTCGCCACTCTTTTTCGCGTGGACGCTCGCCCCGCCGGACTCGCCACTCCTGTTTGTGCCATCGCAACCGCTCGCCTCGGTCTCACTTTTCCTTTGGCAGCAGCGGTGCGTCACCCTCCTGCGCCTCCCGTGGATGTCAACACTCTCAGCATTGCCCCGGAGGATTCTGCTTTGGCTCTCTTCAGCCGTTCGGCCTCATCACATGCCCCCTCGCCGTCGGCTCCCTCTTCGCCTACACTGTGTACGACTAGGGCAGAGACCCTGGCCTGCCTCGACTAGGCGGCGCACCTGATTGCTTCGCGTCTTCCCCCGGACGCCTGTCCCCCGTCGCCGCCCCCCAAGCGGAAGCTCTCGGCCTTCATGGACGTGGATCGCCCAACCAAGCGGTTTCGGTCCCTGCCTCAACCTCCAGGATTCTAGGGCCTTCGCGACGCCTTCTCCGCTCTCCTTCAGCAGGGTTTGGGCTCCGACGCGGGCTTCTTCTTCTCCGACACCTGCTGGCCAGCGGCCTTGGATCGCCTTTCAGCACAGCTGGTACGCCAGACACTCCCAGAGCTTCGCTACCGCCCTCCCAGCAGTGGACCCGGTGGTGCAGCAGCAAGCTGGTGGACTTCGCGCTGCGCGCCGTTGCATCCCCCCCCCTCCCCCCCCCCCCGGCCTGGAACGGACAGCAATTCTCATCCGCAATGCCCTCGCCTGCGCTGGTTTCCTCGACTTGGCCTCGCAAGCTGTCATCTCCCTTCTGGAGCAGAACTGGCAGGTGTCGGTCTCGCCGCTGTTAGGGGACATCCTCGCCCTGGCCGTGGCCTCCAACCGGGCGGCGTACCATGCTTCGGTCAACACCATGGCTGCTGCCACGAACTGCGACCTGCTCTACCGGGATGCGGTTGTCTCCGTCTGCCCCGACCTTCCGCAGGATTTACGAAGACAGTTGCGACAGGCCCCGCTGGGTGATCCCCTCCTCTGTGGCCTTCCTGCACCACCTCCTCCTGGTTTCAAGCCGCCCGCAAGGCCCTGGGTCGCACCCTGCGGACCGTTAGACCCACCCCGTGCCCGCCCTCCTGGCGCGGCCGCCTCCCGCCTCGCACCCCGGCCTCCCATCGCGCCTGACCGCTCTCCGACCCCACCCCCACCCCCGCCTGGCCCAGGCCCGCCTGCCGCGCGGCACGGGGTAGGGCCCGGTGACTTCCTCCCCCCTGCGCCCCCGCTGACCACTCTCAGGTCCCCTGTCAGCAGGAGGCTTTGCCCTCTACAGTGACGTGTGGCGGTCGCTACTCCCGACGACCCGTGGATCCTATCCACCATTTCCGAGGGCCTCCTGCTCTCCTTTTGGACCCCGCCGCCCCTGCAGCGCAGCCCCGTCTGGACGTCCGCCCCTTCAGATCGCTTCAAAGCAGCTGTGCTCCGAGGGGGGTGGTGTCGCGTCATGACTCGCCCGCCTTCTACAGTCGCCTCTTCCTGGTCCCCAAGTCCGGTGGCAGGTGGTGTCTGATCATCGACCTCTCAGTGCTGAACAAGTTCATCACCGCGCCGTCCTTCCGTTTGGAGACCTCCAGAGCCCTTCGCGCTGCGGTTCAACCCATGGACTTCGCCATCAGCCTGGATCTGGTGGACGCTTACCTTCACTGGTTGGAGCTACAGGCGGTTTGGCAAGCCCTACTCGCGTGGGAAACGACTCTCGGACGCCAGGAGCTGCTCGTCCTTTCCAACAACTCCACGGTAGTGTCCTACATACAGAAGTAGGGCGGGACTCGCTCCCCTTCCCTCTGCATTCTTCTTTACCGGCTCTTCCGTTGGTGCGAGGATCGCGGCATCTCCCTCCGAGCGAGACATATCCTGGGCCGCCTGAATGTCCTCGCCGACTCCCTCTTGAGACGCGGTCAGCTACATACCGAATGGGCGCTTCGCCCGGACATCTTTTGGATGATCTGCGCCACGTGGGAGACCCTGCTTATCGACCTCTTTGCGACGAGGTGGAACCACCAACTTCCCCTCTTCGTCTCGCCCATTCCTGACCACCTAGCCTGGGCGGTCGACACGCTCTCCGTCTCCTGGCACGGCCTCTGCGCTTATTCCTACCCTCCCAACATCCTGGTCCCCAAGGTCCTTCTCAAACTCAAGGGATGCAACGCGACCCTGTTCCTAGTGGCACCGTTCTGCTGGACCAAGTCTTGGACCACCAACCTCCTCAAACTCGCCACGGGCCCCCCGCTGTGGCTACCCACCCCTCGCACGATGCTCAAGCAACCACGCCAGGCGCTTTACCATCCGTGCCCCGAGCGACTCCTTCTCCACGCTTGGAGATTGTGCGGTGCACCCTCGCCGCTAGAGGCTTCTCGAGTGAGGCAGTGGCAGCTATCGCTGCAGGCTGCAGACCCTCGACCCTGCGAGTCTACGAGGGAAAATGGAGAGTGCTTGGAGCCTGGTGCGACCACCATCACCTCTCCCCTACCGATCTGACCCCCCCCCCCCCTAACTTGCCGAGTTCTTCCTCTGGCTTTTCGCCGAACAGCACTTGGCACCGATCACCATCAGAGGCTACCTCGCCATGATTGCGGACACTTACCGTCACTTGGGCCGAGCGGACCCCGGCAAGTGTAAAGATCTCGCTGACCTTATGGCCCACTTCGGAATACAATGGCCTGCCCTCCGCTCCCTGATCCCACGCTGGGATCTGCCCTGGGTACTCACCTGGCTGAACTCTAAGTGTTTCGAGCCGCTTCCCCTAGCAAGCCTGCCCGACGTGACGCGAAAGACCTGCTTTCTTCTCGCCCTTGCCACGGCCTCCAGAATGAGTGAGCTGCACGCGCTCTCTGCGCGCCCCGCCTGCCTGCAGTTCAGGTTGGATGGCTCCGTGCAGCTACTGACGGACCCGGCCTTCTTGGCCAAGATGCAGTCCCCGTTGACAGCCCCCCAGGTGATCACTGTGCGACCGCTGAAGACAGTCAGCCCCAACAGGGAAGTCAGACAGCAGGACCCGGTGAGAGCCATATGCGTGTACCTACGCCGAACCAAGCCGCTCCGCCGGGGGCGCACCCGCCTCTTTCTCCCTCTGTCCCCAGGTAGACAGGACATCTCAGCCCAGACAGTCTCTTCCTGGCTAAGATGGGTGATACGTTCCGCCTACCAAGACCTCTGCCCCGACGCTGCCAAGCGACTTCACATCAGGGCCCTCGAGGTCAGAGCCATGGCTGCCAGCATCGCCTTCGACCGCAACTGTGCTGTCCAAGACATTGTGGCTGATGTAGGCTGGCAGACCGAGTTGACCTTCACCCGGTTCTACCTCCGAAACCTGGCTGGCCAGCGAGATAACCTGGCCCTGGTGGGGGACATCGCGGCGGCGCAACTCTCCCTCCCGGCGCCTTTGGTGCCGTAGGTAATCCTTTAGCTAAAATTACTGGGAGCTTGCGCCGGGGAGGACTGGTCGTGCTAGCTCGGTCGGTTACTGGGTTACGCGGCGCACGGCTGTGCAGAACGCTGGATTTTCCACTCTTTAGTTTAGCCAGCCAAATGCTTGCTGCAGCCGACTCCGGCAGCGCGCAGGCTTATGTAGGTCACAGTCTGAATCAGCTATTCCTTCTTTAATCTCTGTAACGGACTGCTGATGTGTGGTGGTTATGCCTGTGTTTAATGTTCTCTATCTCCTCTTCCAAGATTTTCTACATAGAACCGTTTGACACACTTGTGTACTGTTTTGTGCTGGTTCCTGTGTTGGTGGTATTATTCCAGTTACGTTTTTTTTCAGAGTGCAATCCGAGGATAAAGACAGGTACCGTGTTTGTGTGTGACTAAACATGGCTGGTAAATTATCTGAGCCTCACAGTACCGAGTTGGTTTGAACATTCATTCTCTGTTCTGGTGTTAATATAAAGGAACCAGTGTGATGTGCTTAAGACCTGTTGTGTTAGTGGTTATGAATTTACTGTGTAAACCCAAGTGTACTGCATAAACACTGCTGGGATCAGCATGTTTGTTTTGATCGTCTTGACGGACCTAACGGATTACCAGCTTACCAGCTTCTCAGCAGTGGAGTGCTTTCTGACGCTAGTGTGACCGAGCCGAGGGGATGTAATGATGTGCAGGTAGTGTGGGTGTATTTGACAAAAGGGAGCTAACTCTTGTCCATGGTTCTCATTCTTTTATTTTATGACCAACAAAAAGCAATACCTGAAAAATAAAAATAAAAGGATATAAGCAAACAATGTTAAAGAATATAAAATCTAAGGAACGGAAAATGTCATGCACCAATAGCAAACCAATAATTAATCAAACTCCAAAGCTGTACAAATAAAACCACTAAATTTCTACACAAAGACTAAATACTAAAATACACAAATTAGGAGGCCAATAAACTCAATATAGTCCTACAGAAGCGAGCCACTATGATTTGGAATCATAGAGGTACGCTACCGTAAATACGGCCACCAACAAATATATAACTAATGACTGCACTAGCGGTAGCATGACAGATGCACTCCAATAGGCATAGAGATCCTAGAGGTGGGCACCTGCATGCAACAAATATGCTGCCACGTTCCCGTAGGATTCAGAATCCTAGGGGCGCGCAACTGCGTTAGCAAAATTGAAATACCACCAAAACATAACCGATGAATTACAACTAGTAACTATTACCCGTGTTATCAGCCACGTTCCCGTAGGATCGAGGATCCTAGGGGTTCGCGGCTGCGTACGGTGTGATTATGGTTGCCGCAGAAGCGTTCCCGTATGATCGGGGATCATAGGGGCGCGCACCTGCATCTTTGGTAAAACATGTTCACACGCTGATGCATGACCAACGCAAACATAGGAATAAGCAAAATCAATGAGTAACTACGTAATCTCATGGGTAAATGGCAAGTAACAAATGCATGGCAATGCATAAACAAACATGGCGGATAGTAGTGACGTCAATGAGTAGCACAGGTAGGGAGTACTAGCAAAGCGATAGACAAAGGAGAGAGAAGACAGAGCATAGAGTCAAAATGGCAAGGGAGCCCAACATAAGAATGGATACAAAAGTAACTAACATGAATTTAACAAAGCGATGCTGATACCTCAAGATTGTCAACCTCGAATAACTATATTCTCCTTAAATCGGAATTGGATTCAAGTTCAGACGCAAGTAATACCGGCGCTACAAACTGCGGTGATCCCCACAATCACACTGTAATGACTTAAAATTCAAATCTAAATGCACTCGATCATGGCGGTGACGCTATCGCCACGCCACGACCGGTCATGGTACCGTCTAACGCGGAAAGGCTCTTCAAAGACTAGATAACCTACACAAACTCTCGATCGTTCCCACAAGACAGTAATAATGATCGAGCCAAAGCTACATTCTCCAACTTCGAGCACTGACGTTACAAATGTGAACAAAAGAGAAACC
Source organism: Semisulcospira habei (assembly GCA_036245525.1). Classification (NCBI taxonomy): domain Eukaryota; kingdom Metazoa; phylum Mollusca; class Gastropoda; family Semisulcospiridae; genus Semisulcospira; species Semisulcospira habei. Next base: position 161,866,308 of record BTPG01000002.1, read on the forward strand.
ACCCCAAAGTTACAATGTGAATCGCAACATATTATAAACAGCGGAAACACATTATCCAAAACTCAGTGGCTTCCTAAAATGCGAGGTCTGACAATAATGAAGAATCAAACTTCCTAAAATGCGAGGTCTGACAATAATGAAGAATCAAACATCAAGAAAATCATCACTTAGCAAAAATACACAATGAATATGTACACAAAATAATCACTACTTACAGGGCATTCGACCCGCAGTCCAGTTTCCCGCAGAAACACAGTGAACTTGAATACTCGATGTGACGCCGGCACGCTACTAGCTATATGCACTAATACTAGTACGCAAATAGTCGTCTGCTACACGCCGGCCGGATGCTCGGCTTTAAATACGCATAGCGCGGGCCGCTTAGAGAGCAGCTCTCTCACGGAGCCGAAACGATTCGGCCAGACAAAGAAAAGAGCGAAAACTGTGCTAGTTCCAACCTGAATAAACTTTAATAACTAACGATCTATACGTTCAATACTAATAAATCTTAGCATTTCCGAAAGAGAATTTAAAGGGCTTGTCAATGAACTAAATCAGGAAAAGCTTAACGCTAAACTGAATTTAATATGAATTTTTAATGACTGTCACACAAGCCAAGTGAAACGTGAAAAAGCATGAAAAACGTAAATCTAACTAAGACAGGTTACAGATCGTACAAAACCAAATAGATATTCTAAAAGCAGGAACTGTGCTGAATCTAATGACTATTGAAACAGCCTTCTACGTTTACTAGAACGGAAGCTATGAGGCTTCAAAAATAAGCAAAAGACACAAGTTACAAAACCATTACTACCACAGAAGACTCGCCGCGCCACGCAAGTGGTGCCGTCGCGGCTAGCGGCTGAACGGGGAACCTAAGACGTGGACTAAAAATAGCTACATGGGGCCAGAGGCATATGGCGCTCTGCTACATCCTAGCAGGAAAGAAACAAGAATTCTAGTAAGTGATAACAGTAGAGGCTAGAATGCTGCGTAGATACATCAACTTTTCATCCCACAGAAAACTTAGATGCACAACAGATTGAGCTTGAAAGTTAGTGCTTTTTTGTGTCAGTGCATGTTCATTGTATTGCAAATCTGAAATGTAACTGCTCTTGAAGGTGTACTGGTAGTAATCAGCATGGGCATGTTTAGTATGAAAAGAAAGCAAATTTTATCAGCTACAAATCTGCACTCATGTGATAATGACATTCTTGCGAAAAAAAAACATTTTGTGAATGTTCAGTTACTAACACTTTTCAGCGTTTCCGCTGCCGAGCGCCGGAATGCGGCTGTCGGCACGTACACATAGCGTAGCGTAATGAAAGAGCACTCCTCTCTAGGACCATGAACAGCTCTGTCACTCTGCCTGAAGAGGCGCGCGCTAATGACTAGCCCGGCCTTGCCACAGATGGCTTATCTTGCACTCAGTGGCCCCCGGCCGCTCCTAACTAAAAGTGTGGTTCTGCACAGCCGTGGGCGCCCGCCTCCTTTTCACAATTCTTCCATTGTAGTAATGGCATCGGTAACGTTTTTGAGGAAACAAATGAATTTTTCTCTAAAAATGTATTTTTTTGAAAAATACTTACCGATGCCATTACTCGGACGGCCCTCCCACCTGCCCCGCTCGCTGCTGGCGGCTAAACGAAAAAAACTGGTTGGGCAGCTCTCGCAGTTGCCCGTATGGGGTGGGAAGGGAGGCTACCTCGGGTGCTAGGTCGCGGCACCCCTAGGTGGCCTCCCCTGGCCCTAAAGGTACACATCATAAGTTTTTGGGCTAAAATTATGTGAGCTAAAGGTTGTTCCATTGTAGTAATGGCATCGGTAAGTTGTTTTTTTTTTAAATACATTTTAGAGAAAAATTCATATTTCATTGACTTCTCTCAAAGGTCAAGGTCACAGGGAGTCAGGAAATAGGTTAAAAAAAAATAACCATATTCTGACTAAATTTGTTTTTTTGCTCACGTGCAGTAGCAAAAGTGAGTCTATGTAATGGGCCATCCGTCGTCTGTCCAGCGTCCATCGTCTGTCATCCGTCCGTGATAAACTTTGGCATTTTCTCGGAGACTATCCAAGCCTCAGATTTCAAACTTGGCCCAAGGGTACTTTGTGTTAAACCCTTTCTAAACATACCAATTTCAGTGACCTCGCAAAGGTCAAGGTCACAGGGGTCCAGAAAGGGGTCAAAATTAGGCATATTTTGAGACAAATTGTTTCAACTCGAATACTATTTTCAACTTCAAACCCAAACTTCATACAGAGATGCCTAATGGTAGGACCTTTCTAAGTATACTAATTTGGATGACCCCTCGGAAAGATCAAGGGTCACAACAGATCAGGAAATAGGTCCAAAATAGTCATATTTTGATAAAAATTTGTTTTTTTTTCTCAAATACTGTTCATAACTTCCGACCCAAACTTGGTACAGAGATACCTGATGGTAAGACCTTCCTATGCATACTAATTTGGATGACCCCTCAGAAGGGTCAAGGGTCACAAGAGATAAGGAAATAGATCACAAAAAGCTATTTTTGACAAAAAATGTTTTTTTCTCCAATACAGTATACAAGTTCAAACACAAACTTGGTCCAGAGATATCTTATGGTAAGACCTTTGTATGCATGCTAATTTGGATGACCCTTTGGAAAGGTCAAGGGTCACAAGAGATCGGCTAATGATGTGGAAAAAGTTGAATTTTAGCTTTCATCATCACTTGCAAAACTTTACAACCAAATTTGGCAGGAAAGTAGCTGATGAGATCTTATTATGCATACTATTTGGTTTACTACTCGCAAAGGTCAAGGGTCATGGGAGATTGACAAAAGTGTAAAAAAATGTATAAATTTTGAGAAAACATTGCAGGTTCAAAAGCCAACCCTTACATTAGAATTGGATCGTTCATGAACGTGAGCCTTAAGGGCTTTGTCATTCTTGCTTCTGCATCTTGCAGTATACTTTGAATATTTTTGTAAAATTTAGTTTAGGAAAGACTATATTTGGTGATGGAAAATGTGGGTTAAATACCTTATGAATCTGTTGGCCTACAGAACACAGATACGTAAGAGCCAGCAAATTGTGTTTTGTTGTTTGGTGTAACCATCCTTATTTGTGTGTTTGTCACTGTGCAGAGAGTTCAGTGTTGTGAATCCCACCAATAAAGTATAACTATCCTACTTTGTGTGTGTTTGTCACTGTGTAGAGAGTTCAGCATTGTGAATCCCACCAACGAGAAGTATGAGTTTGAGTGGCAGTGTGAAGATGAAATGGATCACAGATCACCGCCCTCCTTCAAGTGTCTCAGTCCCAAGGGAGAAATCAGGAGCGGACGCAAATATAAGGTGCCTACCATTTTCCATTGTCATGTTGGCATGGGTTTCATTCAGGGTGCCTGATCATTTCTAGCAAAAGGCAGACATCCTCATCAGTCCCTGTATTCACACAATCTTTGATCATTGCGAGCAAGAGGCACATTAAACCACAAAATGTTGCACATATTGCTGCAACATTTTGCTGTTCGGTCATTGGTGCTGGCACCACAAAATGCAACATTTTGTGGTGCAATTATTGTAAGACAATAAAGAAAGATGCAGAAACAGAAAATCATGGTCATGTCTCTCTCTTGCTCTGTGTGTATGGGTGGACCCTATATTTTGCAGCAGGCCCTTAATCTTGGCAGGCGCTTTAACCACCCCCTACCCCCAGCACATCTATCATCAACCAGCAGGGTCAGCTTGATTGATGGTTCCCCTGGTCAATGGATGCCTGTGATATACATGACATGCATAAATCAGCCGTTATATATGAGAAAACAAAAAACTAAATTGAAGTTGAAAAAGTTTTATGGCAGTCCCTTCACTTGCAGGCCCTTAGCTGTGACAGACCTGTACTTACCCTCCTCCCCTCCATTCCAAGCACTCCCACCTTACCTACCCGCACCCCCTCATAACCAAGTTTAAGTTTATCCAAATTTAATGTATGCGTACATGTGAGTGAGCATGTGTGTGTGTGTATGTATGTGTGTGTGTGTATGCGCATGTGTGCTTGCATGCATGATTGTAACACATCACTCGAGTAACAGGCATCATGCATTACTCTTGTGCTGCCTTACATCTGACTGAATTTGTGTGTGTGTCTTTAATTGTTTATTTATTATTATTATTATTATTAGTTTTATTATGTTTTTAAACACATTTTTATTGTATTTGTCTTGTTACCTTTTCTGATTTTATATTTAAAATAGTATTAAGGACAAACACATCAAAAGGCCTGCATGCCTACTGTCTTTATCCTTACAAAATAAAGTTTCAGTTCAGTTCAATTCCCACATACCCCCCTCCCCCAACCCCCCGCCAGGAGGGGTTATGACGGGGCAGGTGGGTGGGTAATGGGATGTTGGTTTAGGATGTTGTTTAGGTGAAGAGCCCGCCACAAGGGAATGCTTCAGTAAAAGACATGCCACAATGAAGGCCGTATCTTTTATTATGTTGTAGGTTGGGTTTGAGTTTATGTCCAGCAAGCTGGATATTGTGGAGTCGTTCTGGCGTTTCAACATTCCCAAACAGGACATCTCTGTTCCCTTTCTGCTGGTTGGCAGTACACGTGAGCCAGACATCGCTCTCGACCGATCACACCTCAATTTCAAAGCACTTCTCATTGGTAAGATGCTTGTTTTTGCTAATGTTTATGGTTTGGTTGTTTTCATTAAGATTAAGAATGGTATTACCATGATGGTTTCAACCATCTGCATTAAGTAGAAAGTAGCTGATTTATTATCTTTATGCATTATAACATGGCTTAGCTATGTAATGACTTATATGACTGCACTGTTGAAAGTGTCCTGTCATTTTGCTGCGCAATGCTGCAGACGTGAAAGAGATTGACAGAGGTGTGAGGTTTCCAAAGGGTGAGCTCCATGTGTCGCATACAACATTCAGCGTTTCACTATATGTGGCCAGCACACCACAGCTCTTACTTTCTGTATATATTTCTCTCTCACAGAAATGTTCTTCACTCTTACATATATTATTTTCATTAACCCCTTCACTGTCAGTGCAGGTGAACACTACTCAGCTGCAAGAGACATAAACCCTCATGAGCCCCCGCAGTTGTGGGGGCTCATGAGGATTTGTTGGCTCACGTGCGACAGCAAAAGTGACTATGTAATGGGCCATCCGGCATCTGTCATCCATGGTAACTTTAACATTGGCATTTTCTCAAAGACTATTCAAGCCTCAGACTTCAAACTTGGCCCAAAGGTAATTTGTGGTAAAACCTTTCTAAATGCACCATTTCAATGTCCTCTCACAAAGGTCAGGGTCACAGGGGGACCCGAAATTGTTTCTCCTCAAATACTATTTTTAACTTCAAACCCAAACTTGGTACAGAGATACCTGATGGTAAGACCTTTCTATGCATACTAATTTGGATGACCCCTTGGAAAGTTCAAAGTTCACAGGAGGTCAGCAAATGTGTGGAAAATGACAGTTTTTGAGAGAATTGTAGTTTTTGGCTCACGTGTGAAGCAAAAGTGAGTATGTTTTTAGCCAGTGGTCATCCATCCGTCAGCTGTCCGCCATAGTCTGTGGTAAATTTAACGTTGGCATTTTCTCAGAGACTATTCAAGCCACAGTCTTTAAACTTGTCCCAAGGATACTTTGTGGGAAGACCTTTGTAAACATACCAATCAGGAAATAGGTAAAAAATTGTCTTAACAAAATTTATTTTTTCTCGAATACTATTCACAACTTCAAACCCAAACTTGGTACAAAGATACCTGGTGGTAAGACCTTTCTATGCATACTAAACCGTGAGGCAATAAAAACGTGAATTTGTCACCATAGCGCTTTTCTTTGTAAATATGTTTTAACCCAGGTTATTTTTACATCAGATATTAGAAAATGTTATGAAGAGTGTGTTATGTCACGTGTAAATGGAATATTTAGTCTTTGAAATATCACATCAATGACTTATGACATCATCAGTGACACAACCATCACATGATATTCAAAGTGAAATGGGGAGCATCTACAGCTGAAAACCAACCAACGTGCAGTGTTAGTAGGATCCGTGTGAATGAAAATCCGTCTTGTTTGGTCTCGACGTACTTTTTGGTTGTCAAAGGTGCCTAAATAATCAACATGACCTAGAAACATAACAATCCATAATTAAGTTGTTTCTTTTTAGGTTAGCAGCCATATTTACATGATCAAATGGATATGGGTGTGTTGTTTATCACTGTGTCAATCACTGGAGCATAAAAAATGGGTCGAAAGTAATTCACATTAAATAAAATAAGATTTATTTTAAAAAATGATGTGCACCAGAAGTTCTGGTTCTCTATTGAATTTTTTGAGTCAAATTTATTTTGAGGCAGTTAATAACATCATAAGCAATCCACACAACATATGTGTCACATGCTTATTTCAGTGACCTGTCGGAAAGGTCAAAGTCACAAAGGTTAGATTAAGTATGTTGATCAGGCACGCATGTGAGCCTTACAGGCTTTGCCATTCTTGTTATCAAAGTTTTTGACAACTTTTCAGTCAGATTTGGCACAAAGGTAGCTGCTGATAAGACCTTTCTATGCATACTGATTTATTGGTACCCCCCCCCCCCCCCCCAAAGGTGTTTGGGGGGGGGGGGGAAGGGGGAAGGGGCTAGAAATGAGGTGAAAAATATCCATATTTTGACAAAAATATATTTTCTCAAATACTATTTTCAACTTGAAGCCCAAATCTGATGAGATACCTGATGATAAGGCATTTCTATGCATTCTGATTTGGATGACCCCTCGGAAAGGTCAAGGGTCACAGGAGGTTAGCAAGTGTGTGAAAAATGTAAGTTTTTGATAGAATTGTAGTTTTTATCAAAGTTGTTTGCAAACTTTTCAGTCAAACTTAGCATAATGATAGCTGATGACAACACCTTTCTATGCATGCTAATTTAGTCACCTCCTCACAAAGGTCAAGGGTCACAGAGGGTCATCAAATGTGTGAAAAATGCATACATGTTGAGAAAACTCATTTCCCTGGTACAAAAAGCCAACTCTTTACTTATGTTTAGACGCTTGAACACTTACTCATTTCAGTGACCTGTTGAAAAGGTCAATTACCAGAAGATTGTCAGGCAAGTATGGCCATACAGAAAGACCAGTAAAAGACAAAGAAGGCAAGCCTATTGCAGACAGAGCAGACCAACTCGACAGATGGGCCGAGTATTTTGAAGACCCAGCCCACCCGACCCCCCAAGACATCCAGCCAGCTGAGACCGACCTACCCATCAGCTGTGACAGACCCAGCTGGGAAGAGATCAGAAGAGCAGTGGCATTTTTAAAGAACGGCAAAGCAGCAGGGCCAGATGGCATCCCAGCGGAGTCTCTGAAAGCAGACCTAGAGACAACAGTAGACCTGCTGTACCCACTGTTTGGAAAGATCTGGGAAGAAGTGGTGATGCCGGCTGACTGGAAGGAGGGCTACCTAATCAAGCTTCCCAAGAAAGGCGATCTCAGCAAGTGTTCCAACTACAGAGGAATCACCTTGCTGTCAGTACCAGGAAAGGTCTTCAACAGGATCATCCTGGAGAGAATGAAGAGCCAGCTGAGAGACCAGCAAGCAGGATTCAGGAAAAACCGATCATGTACAGACCAGATCGCCACTCTCCGCATCATCGTGGAACAGTCTCTGGAGTGGAGCTCCCCGCTGTACGTCAACTTTGTGTATTACGAGAAAGCATTTGACAGCGCGGACCGAGAGACTCTGTGGAAACTCCTACGACACTACGGTGTACCCACAAAGCTCGTCCGCCTGATCAAGAGCAGTTACAATGGCATGACATGTCGCGTGATCCACGAAGGGCAGTTCACCAGGAAGCTCCAGGTCAGAACCGGTGTCAGGCAGGGGTGTTTGCTGTCTCCGTTCCTCTTCCTACTGGCCATAGACTGGGTCATGAAGAGGACCACAGAGCACAGATGAAGTGAAATACAGTGGACACTGTGGACACAGCTTGACAACCTCGATTTTGCAGATGACTTGGCTTTACTGTCCCACACTCATCAACAAATGCAGGACAAGACCACGAGGCTTGCTGACATCTCGTCCCAAGTGGACCTCACCATCCACAAACAGAAAACAAAGACAATGAGGCTGAACGCAACCAGGGAAGAACCAGTTATGCTTGCTGACACCCCGTTGGAGGAGGTGGAGTCCTTCACCTATCTCAGGAGCATCATAGACTAAAAAGGTGGCACTGATGCAGATGTCAGAGCACGAATCGGTAAAGCCAGAGCAGCCTTTCTCCAGTTGAAAAAAGTGTGGAGTTCCAGAGAGCTGTCACAACACACCAAAGTCCGGATTTTCAACTCAAATGTAAAAGCAGTTCTCCTATATGAAACAGAGACTTGGAGGTTGACAAAAACGTCAGACTCTGGGAGAGAACAGAGCAGATAACAGCAGAGAATGAAATTGGGCAAAGAAGATGGGGATGGATTGGTCACAGTCTGAGAAAGCCAGCTTCCAGTATCACTAGGCAGGCATTGTCATGGAACCCCCAGGGAAAGAGGAAAAGAGGCAGGCCAAGAAACACCTGGCGTCGAGACCTCCAAGCAGACATCAAGAGACTGGGAACCACTTGGAGTAAAATCGAAGGAGAAGCACAGGACAGGAGTCGCTGGAGGTCTCTTGTCGACGGCCTATACCCTGGGAGGGGTGACAGGCGTAAGTAAGTAAGTAAGTAAGTTGGAAAGGTCAAGATCACAAAGGTCACACATTATATGGATTGGTCATATACATGAGTCATATGGGCTTTGCCTTTCTTGTTTCTCTTGTTAGTCCTGTGTTCTTTACGTTTCCCATTTACATCTGTGTTTTTCATGCGAATGTCGGTCAGTGTGTAATGGTTTCAGATGTGAAATTTGTTTTCACTGGCAGAAGGTGTTAATTGTTTGATGCAGTGTGATTTTATAGGTAATGGTGGTAAGGTTCAGCATTGTAGATCAGCACACACATATATACATGTACTGCAGTGGCATGGTCTGTGCAATCCATTCGATGTGTATCTGCTCACCTGCATGGTTACCACCTGGCATTGTTTGTCTTTGCAATTGCAGCACCACTTTAGACATGACTATCAATTATTTTTACAGTTATGTCTTGGTCAGTCCTGTTTTGTATGTCCATTTGTATGTGTGTGGACACTTTAGATATGACTGTGTATTGTGGTTGTCAGCCATGTCTTTCAGACCAAAATGCGTGTAAAATGCAGAGGTGAACCCATGTTTAGAATTTATTTTGTGTTTGGAAAATGCTTGCAATGTCTACATGAAACCGGGAACCAACACAAACATGCACATGCACAACACAACACAGAAAAACATTTAACCAAGTTGATGAATAAAGGGAATAAGAGAAAGAGAAAAGGAAAACTAGTTTCCCATGTGTATGTGATACCACTATGTTCACGAGGAACGTTCAGTTCAACTGTAAGGTTTAACTCTTTCAAGACATGCTGCATCTGGATTCATGGCATAAAGCCATGAATCCGGATGCGGCACATCTTGAAAGAGTTAACTATTTATAACAGCAAGAGGCATACTTCCCTGTGAGCCCTGGCAGCAGCAGTGGCTCATGAGAATAAATAATATAATAACTAAAATGGCAAAAGGCATACATGCTCATTAGCCCCTGCGACTGCAATGGCTTGTGAGAATACATGCCCATTGCCTGCCTCAGCACTACACATAAACTAGTAATTCATGTCACAAATTAATAATGTAATAACTATAATGGCAAGAGGCATACATCCTCATGACTCCCAATGACTGCAGGTTCAGTGCCTTCCACTCCACCACAATACAACTAGTAATTCATGTATTCTGATTATCTATCATGTCTTGGTTAGTCCTGTTTTGTGTGTCCGTGCATTCTGGAAAGTGTGTGGACAGGATGTGACTATGTATTATGACTGTCGGTCACGTCTTGGTCAATCCTGGTTTGTGTGTTGACAATTTAGACTTGACCATGTATTATGGTTGTTAGTCACGCCTTGTTCAGTCGTGGTGTGTATGTCCATTCTGTAATGTCTTTTGACACTGATCAATATGTGATGGTGTAGAAGACAGTAGAAGCCCTGATGGAATTCCTCTCACTTTTATTATCGGATGTACAAAAAAAACTTTGGAATGCTCTTTGTCTTAGCAGAATGACGGATGCTCATATATAAAATGCATCACATGATGACCATTCAGAACATTTACTTCATCTGACATTTTGGAGTTCTTTTATATTTTTCCAGCATGTATAACAACACAAAAGAACTCCAGGAATGGGGATTTCTCAAACTGTATAAAATACAATAAACGTATCACAGTTCAAACTTACGGAATAACTTGCATAATATTCTGTCATGATGTAAAAGAAGAAATGGGAGTGTAAAAAGGGTAATCACATAAAAACATCTGAACATATGTTGGTCTAAAAATGCTGGCTTTAGCCGGTGAGGTTGTGAGTGAGATATTTCTGGTTTGTCCTGTGCTCAGGGCGTGAGGCAGTGGAAACAGTGTACCTGATCAACAACGAAAACTTGCCATTCAACTTCCACTTTTTGGAAGACTCTTGCCACTCGGAGGGTTACGCATCACACCTTGTTGTGGAGCCCATGGCCGGACAGATTCCACCCAAATCACGGTACGTACATAGCACACTCTACGTTTATGCAGCTTTGTGAGGAACAGGACTTTTTGTCACAAACCCATTTATCTCTACAAGATATGGATATCGACCATAGTGGTTCAAGTGGTTCCAGAATAGATGGCTGTTCCGGCACCACCTTTTATCTGTCTTGTTCAGTCTGTCTCCTAAACTGTAATATAGTCTTCATGGGACTACTCTCTACTGCCACAACACACCTGGGGCTGCAAGGGCTGATGGGAATATTTCCCCTTGGTAAGGGTCATGTATTGACATCTGTGTTTGTATATTTCTATCTATCTATCACATAGTCTTGTCCACCATTGGGCAGGGTTGATAGTCATTACTTTTTTTCTTTAATGAAATAACTTTTCTTTAATTCTGGTAAAGGTTAAAGAAATAAATTTTCTTTACTTTTTTTTTAAATTAAAGAAATAAATTTTCTTTAATTTTTCTTTTTAATGAAATAAATGTGCGTTAAATACATGAATGATCATTTATTGCTCAGCTCAGACAAAAAAAAGTGGCATGCAGTTGAAAAGTGACACGCCACCAGATTTCCTCCTCTACCCACTATCTAAAACACTATCTGGCCAGATACATGCAGTAGTTATGAGAAGGGGGAAGAAAGAAAAAAAAAAAATCGGAAAACTGCACAGCGCAAGAAAAAGTCATGCGGCTAAAAATGGAACAATTCAGGCTTGTTTGATCTTATTTCGTGCGGCTGACAAATCCACTCATCTGCAAGAGCCATAGATCCTTAAGAACCCCAGCAGTCTTGGGTGGGTGGGTGGGGGGGGGGGTTGGTGGGTTAATGACGATCTATGCCTACTACAATTAAAAATGTTTTCACCTGTGCTGTCCAATCGTTGCTGTACCATCTGCCTTCTCACTCCTGAAACAAAAACCACCCAACTGCAAGAGGCATAGATCCTCATGAGCCCCCGCAACTGCGGGGGCTCATGAGGATCTATGCCTCTTACTGGGATAATCTGCGCTCATGTTTCGCTCAAGCAAAGTGGATCTCTTAAGTTTTTCACCTGGCCAATCGTTGCTGTACCATCTGACTTTTTACTCCTGAAACGAAAACCACCAAACTGAAAGAGGCATAGATCCTCATTAGCCCCCGCAACTGCGGGGGCTTGTGAGGATCTATGCCTCTTTCTGGGATAATCTACGCTCGTGATTTTCTCAAGCAAAGGGGCTCCGTTAAGTTTTTCAACTGTCCAATCTTTGCTGTACGAGTGCCATCTGCCTTCTCACTCCTGAAACGAAAACCACCCAACTGAAAGAGGCATAGATCCTCATGAGCCCCCGCAACTGCAAAGGGCTCGTGAGGATCTATGCCTTTTCCTGGGATAATCTACGCTCATGATTTTCTCAAGCAAAGGGGATCCGTTAAGTTTTTCACCCAGAGGCTTAGATCATCGAAACCGCCTCAAACCGGCTGCAACTGGGTCAAACCGGCTTTGCGCATAGGCACCTGTTTGTTCATGGCGGAAAAATGAACTGAAGTAACGAAATTTTTAACAAAAAAAATCGATAATTGTTACTTTTATTTTTTAATTCGTTGAATTTCTTTAACTTTTTAAAAAACATTAACGCGTTAAATTTTCTTTAACCAAAAATTTAATTTGTTAAATCGTTAAATCGTTATATCGTTAAATCTTCCAACCCTGCCGTTGGGGCACCACTGATGACTTGACAACCAGCTCCCTCCATTCCAGCTTGTATTTGTATATTTACCTGCTGATCATTCTCATACACTGACATCTATGTACCTTTATCTGTGGATCATCCACATACACTGACATCTCTGATTGTACCTGTACCTGTGAATCATCCCCATATACTGGCATCTCTGTTTGTATCTGTGGGTCATCACCTTATACTGATATCTCTGACTGTACAGGCGCCATCTTGTTTGTGCGACCTACCACGTGTTTTCGCTCCCAGTGTTTAGTGGTTTTTCGTTGGATGTACTGTGTTCCATGTGCTGAAAGTCTGCTGAGTATCATATAAGAGTGCGCTGATGAGGATTATGCTTGTGTTTCGTCGGATCTGGTTGCTGTTTGAGTGGTATCGTATTGAATTGTGTCTGTCATTTGAATTTTTGTTTATGTCGCCATTTTGCTTCTTCCGCAGCGTGGGTTCGCCGGGCCTTTCCGCACCCTGTTTTCATGTGCTGCGTGCTAGTGTGTGATATGTTTACTGTGTGAGTCTATTTGCCACCCGTGGTTGCATCTGCTGCTTGGTTGTTGTAGACTCGTTCGTGTTCCTACCGTTCTATAGGTTTTCGTGTGCTCTCTCGTCAACATCTCGCCCTCCCCACTTTCGGCGCCATTGCCCGATCTCACCACTGACCGACCGGAAATCAGGTCGCTCGCCTACCACACCGGCACACACACACACACACACCAGCACACACACACACACACACACACACACACACACACACACACACACACACACACACACACACACGCACACACACACACTTACTCACACACACACACCCTACTGAACCCTCTTCTCGTCTTCCTCTTTCTTGTCCTCACAAACAATCATGCTCATCAAATACACACGCCAACAACTGCTATCTCTACGTCGCCACGCCACCTACTGCGCGGCTGGTGCCGCTGACAGTGTTGCAGATGCCTTACGCGGCATCCGATCGCGAAAGAGAGGCCACAGGGGCGGAATTAACAAAAGGCGGGACTCACCACCACAAACACAACCACACACTTCTTCCCCTTTTCCTATGCCCTTTCACCCCTTCCGCCTCCTCGATTTCTCCACCTCCCTTCCTTCTTCTCCCATTTCCTTTCCTCTCTTGCTCATCTACTGCTCCCTGCTTTCCTCGGCCGCCCCCTCCCCCGCCCTCCTCCCCCTTCCTCCCCTCACCCCCTCCTCCTTCGCCTGCTTTTTTCTCCTCGTCCCCTCTCTCCCTTTTCTCCTCCCCTTCGCCCTCCCCCTCCCTCCACCTCAGCTTTTCCTACTCCCCTCCCTCCTCCTCCCCACTCCCCTCTCACCCTCCTCTCGCATCCTCTTTCTTACCCGGTTCTCCTTCCCCGTCTATTCCTCCTCCCCCCTCTCCCCCTCCCCCCTCCTTCCCCCCTTCCCCTTGTCCTCTTCTTCATCCGTTTCTTCTCCCTCTTCCTCTTCTGGCTCATCCAACCTAAAACTGTGTCTGTTCAATGCACAGTCTGTCTGCAAAGATGGCAAAGCCGACGTGATTTCAGATTTCATCCTAGACAATGACCTAGATGTTGTCGTGATCACCGAAACATGGCTTCGCTCAGCTGGCGATGAACCCATCATCGCCAGTGTCACTCCGAGTGGCTACCGCCTGGCCTCCTTCCCGCGTGCTTCCAGAGGGGGTGGCATTGCCATCATCTACAGGGACTGTCTTTCTGCTCACCTCTCCTTCTCTCAGTCTCTCCCTTTTGCTCATCCCTCCTTTGAATCTGTCGAGGCCGTAGCAACACTCCCTGGCCAGTCCCTCATCTTCTCATGTATCTATCGCCCCCCTCCAAGCTCTCAAAACAAACTCACAAACTCCATGTTCCTCATCGAGTTCGATCTCCTCCTCGACCACTACAGCACACGACCCAGAAAACACATCCTTCTTGGCGACTTTAACTTCCACTTCGACAAACCCGACCACCCCGACACAAAACGCCTTTGCACGTCACTTTCAAACCACAATCTTACGCGACACATCACTAAACCCACCCACCGACTCGGCCACACCCTCGACTGGATCATCACCCGCACCCCCTGTGCTTCCCTCCGACCACCTCGCTATTCTCGTCGCCCTCAACCTACCTCCCCCGAAAAAACCCAAGCTCTTTGTCTCTCGTCGCAAACTAAAATCTGTCAACCAAGAGAACTTCTTCGACGAAGCTGTCGACCTTCTCTTGGACCCCGCCTCCTCTCCTGATCTTGCATCCCATTTCGATTCCTCCCTTCGAAAACTTCTAGACACCCATGCCCCTGTTCCATACCCAACCGACTCCCCTCCCCCTGACTCACTAACGACATAGCTGAGGCCAAGCGCGAGCGTCGACAAGCGAACGCCGCTGGCGCTCATCTGACCTCCCCGTTCACAGACAGATCTTCCAAACCACCAGATCCAAAGTCTGCAGCATGATCTCCAACTCCAAACGCAAACACCTTCAAAACAAAATCCAGGAATCCACTTCTTCCAAAACCCTCTACGCTACCATGAACACACTCCTAGGCACTTCTAAAGACTCTCCTCTTCCCAACACACACAGCAAAGAAGAACTTCCGTCCGCTTTTTCCTCCTATTTCTCTGACAAAATCCAAACTCTGCGCAACACACTCGACACTCTGCCTTCTCCGTCTTGCCTTCCTTTTCTGGCACTCCCCTCTCGTCCTTCCGCCCCGTCTCTCAGGATGAAGTCCTCAAGACCATAAAGTCCATGCCTTTCAAAACCTGCGAACTAGACCCCCTCCCAGCTTCCCTCTACCGGGACGGCCTCCCAAAACTTTTGCCCTTCATTACCGACATCATCAACACATCTCTAGAGAATGGCTCCGTCCCTGATGGCTTCAAGTCCACCATCGTCCATCCTCTCCTCTCCACAAAAAACACAACCTCGACCCAAACGAACTCAAGAACTACCGCCCAGTCTCCAATCTCTCTTTCCTGTTCAAGCTTCTTGAGAAGGTTGTCCTCAACCAACTCAACCTCCACCTCGCCGACAACAACCTCCTCAGTCCCTTCCAGTCTGCTTATCGCAAACATCACAGCACTGAAACAGCCCTTCTACATATCCTTAACAACCTGCTTCTCTCCACTGACTCGGGCAACATCTCCCTTCTTACACTACTCGATCTCTCTGCCGCCTTCGACACCATAGACCACTCTATCCTCCTCCACTGCCTTCACCACTCCTTTGGCATCACTGACTCTGCTCACTCCTGGTTTCTCTCCTACCTCTCTGACAGACAGCAGTCCGTCACCATCGACGGCGTCTCCTCCAACCCAGTCAGGCTCTCCTGCGGCGTTCCACAGGGGTCCGTTCTGGGCCCGGTCCTTTTCACACTCTACACCTCCCCCCTGTCCAACATCATCCAGTCTCACCACATACATCACCACCTCTACGCTGATGACTCACAACTACTGGACAAAGCCAAACTCGACAACACTCAGACATTACTGACTCGCACGGCTGACTGCTATGAAGACGTGAAAAACTGGATGACAGCAAACAAGCTCAAACTGAACGATGACAAAACGGAAGCCATGCTGGTAGGCACTCACCAGAAACTTTCCCAGCTCCCTCCCTCTCTCCACCTTCAACTCGACAGCACCCCATCTCCCTCTCTGACTCGGTCAAGAACCTTGGCGTTATCCTCGATTCCTCTCTTTCCATGACCAGCTTCGTCTCCGCCACGGCCCAGGCATGTTATTTCCACCTCCGCCACATCGGTCAGATCAGAAAATACCTCACTACCGAAGCTGCCACCAAACTCGCTGTCTCTCTCATCTTATCTCGCATCGACTACTGCAACTCTCTCCTTTCCGGCCTTCCTCACTCCACCACTCTCACTCTCCAGCGCATCCAGAACAATGCTGCCCACCTCGTCCTCAGAAAGAAAATATCCGACCACATCACTCCCCTGCTCAAGCTCCTTCACTGGCTCCCCATCCCCCAACGCATCCAATACAAGATTCTGTCTCTCTGCTACAAATCCCTGAACAACTACGCTCCTGCCTATCTCTCCAACTTACTTCACCCCTACACTCCTCCCTGCTCCCTCCGCTCCACATCCGACCCTCTCCGCCTCCTCATCCCCCGCACCAAACTCAGCACTTTCGGCCCCCGCTCCTTCTCAGTATATGGTCCATCCACCTGGAACACTCTCCCACTCTCTCTCCGTCAGAAACACTTGCTCTCCTCCTTCCAGTCCGCCCTCAAAACTCACCTCTTTCAACAGTTCTAGCACTATATCACCACACTCCCCACCCCAAGCTGACCGTCGTAATGTTTTTTCACTATTTGTGTTATGTGAGTCTTTGTCTAAAGCGTGCGCATGCGTGTGCGAGTTGTGAGTGCGTGCTTAGAGTTATAATTATTATAAGATAAGCACATTATAAATACCGTAATTATTATTACCGGTACCTGTGGATCATCCTCATACTGACATCTCTGATTTTGCCTGTACCTGCGGATCATCCCCCTATATATGTACTGACATCTCTGTACCTGCACCTGTGGGTCATCCCTATATACTGACATCTCTCTACCTGTACTTGTGGATCATCCCCAAATATAGACATCTCTGTACCTGCACCTGTGGATCATCCCTAAATATAGACATATCTGTACCTGCACCTGTGGATCATCCCTATATACTGACATCTCTGCACCTGCACCTGTGAATCATCCCTATACATGTATATCTTTTGGTTTCTAGCTCACATGTGATAGCAAGAGTGAGTCAATGTAATGGGCCGTCTGTTGTCTGTCCAGTGTCTGTTGTATATGGTAAACTTTGATGTTGGCATTTCTTGGAGACTATTCAAGCCTCAGACTTAAAACTTGGCCCAAGGGTACTTTGTGGTAAAACGTTTCTAAGCATACCAACTTCAGTGACCTCTCTCAAAGGTCAAGGTCACAGGGAACCCAGAAAGGGGTAAAAAATAGCCGTAGTTTGACACAAATTGTTTCTCCTCAAATACTATTTTCAACTCAAACCCAAACTTGGTACAGAGATGTTTGATGGTAAGACCTTTCTATGCATACTAATTTGGATGACCCCTCAGAAAGTTCAAAGGTCAAAGGAGGTCAGCAAATGTGTGAAAAATGACATAAAAAAATAAAATTATAGTTTTTATCAAAGTGTTTGCCAACTTTTCAGTCAGATTTGGCACAAAGGTAGCTGATGATAAGTCCTTTCTATGTATACTAATTTACTGGTCCCCTTGCAAAGGTCAGGGTCTCTGTACCTGTATGTGTGTACCATCCCTATATACTGACAACTCTGTCTGTACCTGTAAATGTGGATCATTCCTATATACTGATATCTCTGTACCTGTAACTGTACCTATGGATCATCCCTATGTGCTGATATCTCTGTCCCTGCACCTGTACCTGTGGACTATCCCCATATACCGACATATATATCTGTACCTGTACCTGTGGATTACCCCCATATACTGACATCTCTGTATCTGCACTTGTGGATCATCCCTATATATATACTCATAGATTTTTACCCTGTAGATCATCTCCATACACTCACATCTTTGTCTGCTGTTGGTAGTTTTTTATTCTGGACCTGTTGTGTCTGTACTGGCTGTGCATATCCTTGTTTTCAAGTCCCTTCTATTTATAGAAGGGACTTTAGGACGGATCGCGGTGGGGCAAATTTAATAGCATGTCCATGATGTCAAAGGCGGGCAGGCCTAGGCTTAAGCCTCTGACAATTGAAGTAACAAGATACAAATTACATCATGTCTAGTTAAGCTAACCTCGCTGCAGAACGTACATTTGGCGTGAAGCGCCGTATGTGCATATGTATGTATGTGTGTGTGTTGCGGATGTAAGTAAACAAGAGAATCTCCAATATTTCTGTACACACAAGCTTGAAACTTGGCGAAATACTTTCTTAAAGGGGTAGCTAAGAGAGCCTCCTAGCATATTGTAATTGAATGTCTCATTTAACCCATATCATACTGAGGTTAAAAGCTTCAACTTTGTACACTGCCATATACAGTACTTACAGATAAGGATATAGACCAATGGCTTTAGTTCAAGGGTGGTGCCAGAATAGCTTGGTGCCTAGAGGCACCAAGCTATTTTGGCACTACCCTTTAACAATTTCAGTCAAACTTATTTCACACACTGGTGTATTCCGAATGATAAGGGTTAAGACATAAACAACCGTTTATAGGAAGTCCACTGACCCAGATTAGAGTCTGTAATTTTTGTCATATTTGCTTGAAATTTTGGATATAGCTAGTTTGGATAAAGGCATTGGATGAGTTCATTAGCCAGCTTTGTATCCTTTCAACTTCTTTAGTAAAAATTAATTCTTTTCAGAAAAGAATTAAAACAGTAAAAAAAAACTTGACTTCAAGAGAAAGCCGGACAGTGGCGGTGACATAAAAGAGGCAACTCCGTCACCACGCAGACATTCACATAATACTCTAAATATGATGTAATTCTCTAGCGTGCGCCACGTGCTCTCTCTCTCTCTCTCTCACAGACATGCGCTCATCTCCAAGAGGCATAGATCCTCATGCGCCTGGAGAGCGCATGAGCATCTATGTCTCTTGGAGATGTTTGGAGCGCGCGTGCATGCACGCACTAACGCGCACACACACACACACACACACACACATGCACGCACGCACGCACGCACGCACGCACGCACGCACGCACACACACACACACACACACACACACACACACACACACACACACACACACACACACATAGTCACACTTTCAGAAGAGCATTCAGGTGACCCAATATAGCTAGTTTGGAGAAAGACATTGGATGATTTCGTTAGCCAGCTTTGTACCCTTTCAACTTCTTTAGTAAAAATTAATTATTCTTTTCAGAAAAAAATAAAACATTAAAAAACCTTGACATCTGGAGAAAGTCAGACAGTGGCGGTGACGTAAAAGAAGTAACTCCATCACCACGCAGACATACTCTAAATTTGACATAAATTCTCTCTCTCGCTCGCTCACTCTCTCTTTCACATCTGCATGAACATCTATGCCTCTTGATGATGTTCGGAGCACGCGGATGCACGCACGCACACTCATACACACACATCAATGCGCTTTCTCAAGAGCATGCAGGTGTACTTAGTATAGCATGTAGCTTGGTAAAGTGAACCTGATTTCACACAAATTATAGCAAGACTGTAATTGTACCATGACATTCTAGTTTTGTCACCATTTTCCCAAGTCTTGAAGTAAAAGCGAAACTTATATCACGTTGAAAATATAAATTTACCTAAAAACAAAACAAAACGTCATGACAAATGACATTTGACAAACCAAAGACGCGTATGCACTGCGCGCACCCTTTATAGAGTTCACTATGTCACATTGGCACATCTGCGAGGCTTTTTCAAAAGGAGATATTTCAACATCAGAATCAAGTCAAAGACAAAAGGTAGAGACCCTTGTCAGCAAAGACAGCTCTCATATAGAAGGGACTTTGTGGGTTATGGTTCATCCCATCTTGTTTTGCTTCCCAGGCTGGCGATCAATCTGTACTTTGCCCCCACATCAGAGAAGGAGGTGAACTTTAACCTGGTGTGTAAGATTCAGCGTCGTGTAATGCTGGTCACGCTGAACGTCAAGGCAGAAGGCTACACCATGAACTGTATCTTGATGTGTGAGGACTCCACTGGAAATCGCGTGCAGCTCAGCTCTCGTGGCATCAACCAGATTAGCTTTGGAGATGTAAGTCATGGGGATTTATTTTTTCCCCCTCGATTATTATCTGTGTAGTATTTTGAGTGTCAGCATTTTGGCGTTCATGAAGGCAAGAACGTGCCATTTCCTATATTTGTAATTATTGTGAAATTCCATGTATTGGTAGTGGGCCACAATAGAGGGGAGTATAGTTTTTTTTTTTCTCAGATATTCACACACAGCCCTTACACAAGACAGTTCAATAAGGTAAGACTAAATGCACAAGGCTCAGATTTATTTCTCAAACGAGATCATTGCATTGTCATGTCAGCTGTGTTCTTAAATAACTATGTACATATTGTATCATTCTGAACCCATTTAGCACTTACACATTACAGCAGGAGATGGATTGACTGATAATTCAACGGTAGTGCCTGATGGTGCCATGCTAATCTGGCACTACCCTTGAATTATCATAGTCAACCCATCTCCAGCAACTGGTACATAGTCATTAGGTGACAACTGCAGAATTTGGGAAATGTGGCCTAGAGGTTAAATGAGTTATTTAATAATAACGTGCATGTAAGCACAAATAAACTGTACATATAAACAGTATTCGCAAACCTATGCACACAGCCACACCTTGTCCCCACCTCCAAACAACCCTCCTGCTCCCCACTCCTCCACCCATCCCACACACCCACACACACATACACACACACACACACACAAACCAAAATGTGCACACTATGCAGTGACTTTGCTGCTACTTGCCACCTGTTCACATCAATCAACACATTGAGCCAGAAGACCAGCCATAAAGATTAAGGCAAGTCAATCAGCAAATGATGAGAACTGGTCCTCATCTCATTTAAGTCACAGAAGTCACAGGCAGTTAGATGACGGATGATAGTTCAAGGGTGTTGCTAGAATAGCTTACGGTAGCGTGATAGGTCAAGTGTGGTGCCAGAATAGCTTGCTTTAAATTGTAAAAAGTACAAACATTTAGGGCTTAGTGTCTTTTGCCTGCTATGAAGGTGATTTAAAAGGTGTGGCACTGAATAAGGGTCTTAACAAATGTTGACCAAAGGTGGGTTTGAACCTACAACTTGTTGGACAAGAGTCGCACAAGAATAGCTGGGTATTGTGGCACCACTTTTGATGCATCATGGTTGATCAGTCTCTTGAGCTGTAATATAGTGATAGTACTCATCTGAACCACCCTACTCTCCTAGAATAGCTGGGTATTGTGGCACCACCTTTGATGGATCATGCTTGATCTGTCTCTTGATCTATAATACAGTGATAGTCCTCATCTTAACCACTCAGCTCCCCTAGAATAGCTGGGTATTGTGGCACCACCTTTGATGGATCATGCTTGATCTGTCTCTTGATCTATAATATAGTGATAGTCCTCATCTTAACCACTCAGCTCCCCTAGAATAGCTGGGTATTGTGGCACCACCTTTGATGGATCATGCTTGATCTGTCTCTTGATCTATAATATAGTGATAGTCCTCATCTTAACCACTCAGCTCCCCTAGAATAGCTGGGTATTGTGGCACCACCTTTGATGGATCATGCTTGATCTGTCTCTTGATCTATAATATAGTGATAGTCCTCATCTTAACCACTCAGCTCCCCTAGAATAGCTGGGTATTGTGGCACCACCTTTAATACATAATGGCTATAATCTGTCTCTGGAGCTGTAATTTAGCAGTAGTCCAAACAGGGCAACTCACAAATTTGTAAATTTCATTCTTAGAGCTCAGTGTGTTAATTTCCAACGAAGAGAAATGTGTCCTATCCTAGGTGGAGGTGAATGAACAAGCCCTGCGTCAGCTGTTCATCCTCAACTCGGGCAAGTTCAACTTTGACTACACCTGGCAGCTGAATGAGTCCATGACCACTCGACGTGACATCGTAAAGATTGAGCCTGCCAGTGGTGGGGTGATGTGTGGAGAAACACAGCAGTGTACACTCTCCTTCACACCTCCTACACGCATGTCACTCAAGGGATGTGAACTAGCACTCAAGGTGAGACACTGGAGAGAGGGAGGGATGAATGTATGTGTGGATGTGTTTGTGTCATAAACTGGTGCTGAAGGTGGGACAGTGGATGTAGGGAGGGATGAGACAGTTTGCTGCTCAAGGCTTTTTATTCATGTACGGTTTACAGCTTTTATACTTTCCAGGCTTTGTGCTGGGGTGGGAACATGAGTAAGCAGGATGAAAGTAGGATTGAAAAGGCTATCAAGAGGGCAGGGCGTGTGATTGGACTGAAACAAGAAACTTTTAGTTCTTTTTATCATAGACGTTTTACTTCCAAACTTGCACTTACGGTTGATGATGACAAGTACCCCCTTCACAGTGAGTTAGAGATGAGACGCATAAACAGTGGGAGACTGAGAATGCCAAAGATATGAACTGAACGATACAGGAATTCTTTTATCACACGAGAGTTAAGTCGATCAAGGAGAAACACAGCAGAGGAGAACCAGGAGGCAGTCACTGAACTCTGTGTATGCATATGTGAGTGAGTAAGTGTGTTTGTGTGTGTGTGTGTGTGTGTGTGTGTGTGTGTGTGTGTGTGTGTGTGTGTGTGTGTGTGTGTGTGCGCATCTGAGTGTGAACAAGTGAATGGTTTATGGTTCACCTCCTCCTACCATCTCCTTCTACCACTTTCTCAACTTTTTAAGGAAATTGCTAATGAGTCCTGGTGATACATTATTTCTTTCAGCACTGTTATGGTAACTACTGGCGGTATCTTGATGTTGCAGCATGTGTATTGGCTCTATGTGCAATACAGAGTGTAGCCACCACCAACCTCTCTCACTGTTGTGGTAACTACATGGTGATATCTTGATGTTGCAGCATGTTTATAGGCTCCATGTGCAATACAGAGCATAGCCTCCACTTACCTCTCTTACAGTTATTCTTACATTTTAAATAGCCACCAGACATTTATTTATAATAATGTTTACGGTAGAGGCAACTGGTTTTTAACTACTGGTACTATGTTTGTAGTTTATGTCTGTGATTTCCATTTTACTGATTAATTTATTCAGTGTATGAGTGTGTGTGTTTAGTACAATGCGGATGTATATGTCCTGTGCCATATTGGTATATCTGTTTTACTTACCTTTTAGTTTTGTATGTAATGGTGATTGTGTGAATGAATGTGAAGCAGACATTCAGTTTCCCAACTTGGGATTAATAAAGTACATGTATTCTTATCTTGTGTGTGTGTGTGTGTGTGTGTGTGTGTGTGTGTGTGTGTGTGTGTGTGTTTCGTGTTAGGAATGCGCCTACATGGTGCGAGCAGATGTTTATTTAAAGAGTGAGTGCATTCTAATTTTTCTCCTTTTTAATATTTTTTTTTGTGCTGTAAAGCGCTCCGAGCTTGCTGTTCGT
The DNA here is from genome assembly GCA_036245525.1 of Semisulcospira habei. Taxonomy (NCBI): domain Eukaryota; kingdom Metazoa; phylum Mollusca; class Gastropoda; family Semisulcospiridae; genus Semisulcospira; species Semisulcospira habei. Next base: position 161,889,817 of record BTPG01000002.1, read on the forward strand.
GGGGAAGGGCGCTATATAAAAACTATGTATTATTATTATTATTATTATTATTATCTTATCTGAAGGTGAGTCATTGAAGAGAGTCAACAGTGTGTTTTTGGTACTGTCAACAGTGTGTGTGTCTGGTACTGTCAACAGTGTGTGTGTGGTTCTGTCAGAAGTGTATGTGAAGTACTGGTACTGTCAACAGTGTGTATGGTACTGTCAGTAGTGTATGTGTGGTCTGTCAACAGTGTGTGTGTGTGTATGTGTGTTTATGTGTGTTTTGTACTGTCAAGAGTGTGTTGTGGTACTGTCAACATAGTGTGTATGCAGTACTGTCACCTGTGTCACTTTCACTGTCAACAATGTGTGTGGTACTGTCAGCAGTTTTTGTGGTGCTGTCAATGGTGTGTGTGTGTGTGTCTTTGTGTGGTACTGTCAATGTGTGGTACTGTCAACAGTGTGTGTGTGTGATGCTGTCAACAGTGTGTGTGTGTGTGGTACTGTCAGCAGTGTGTGTATGTGTTACTGTCAACAGTGTATGTGGTATTGTCAGCTTTGTGTATGGTAGTGTCAGCAGTGTGTGTTTATGTGTACTGTTGACTATGTGCATGAGGTGCTCTCAACAGTCACAGTATCTGCATGCTCAGAGCGGTTAAACTCTGACATAGGTGTTAGTTCATTGGAGACATGCCACATCCAGATACGCAGCTAAAGCTGCGTATCCGGATGCGGCATGTCTTGAATGAGTTAATGTTTTATCACACTGATTGCATTTTTTTGGGCATCAGGTATCCAACGGCCCATCCTATGCCATCAGCATTGTGGGTCAGGGTGTGACCCCAGGCCTCCACTTTAACTTTCACTCCTATAACTTTGGGAACGCCTTTGTGCACCGTGCGGGCATGCCTGTACACAGCATTGCACTGAAACTGACCAACAAGGACAAGAAGGAAATCAGGCAAGTCATTCTTCCCTTTCTATACTGGGGCATGTGAGCAGCATAACTGGACATTTGTATTTTGATTGTATGCTCTTGCTTTCCACATTTCTACACGTCTCCCTTCATTGCTTTTTAAAACTAGTTGAGCACTGATTGAGTTAGACGATTGAAGTGTTCAGACTTCAAATTGGAAGAAATGTACCCACTCTTTCAGTGCCGCACAACACAATGCAATGCCTCCTGCACTGATCCTTGTGAGCCCCTGCAACCTGCAGATGATTAAGATCTTTGCTTTTAGGTTGATCCATATTAGTTTATATGCAGGTTTCTGTCTCTAACTTTACTGCAGACAAACTGTGAAAGAGGTTAAAATAATTAGAAGTATGATTGTATAGCAAAAGTGAGTCTATGTAATGGCCAGTGGTCATCTGTTTGTTGTATGTGGTAAACTTTAACAATGGCACTTTCTCTGAGACTATTAATGCCACAGTCTTCAAACTTGGCCCAAGGATATTTTGTGGTAAGACCTTTCTTAACACACCAACTTCAGTGGTCTACCTCAAACTTTTCAACTAACTTTGGCAGACAGGTGATAAGACCTTTCTATGTGTACTAATTAGGTTCACTACTCACAAAGGCCAAGGGTCATGGGAGGTTGACAGAGGTTGAAAAATGCAAGAAAACATTGACTTGGCAGGTACAAAAGCCAATTCTTTACTATTGTTACAACACTTGAACAAATGCTCATTTCAGTGACCTGTCGAAATGGTCACGGTCACAAGGTCAGAGTAATTATGTGAATTGGTCATGCATGTGAGCCTTAAGAGTTTTGCCATTCTTGTTCTGAAGTAGTTTAAATAAAAGTATGGAAACCAGGAGTCTCAGAAACCAAATTCCATTAAATAAGTTTGCAAAAACATCATAAATGAGGTGAATTACACCACTGATATCAAAATACATGTCCATGTTCAACTTCATTGTCATACATTATGACAGTATCTTCAGTTATGACTTTTTTCAGAATGTGAAGTGTGATGTACCTGATTACACAATTTTACAAGCCTAAAAAGCTTGGAATAGACAAAATACATGAAATAAACAGTAAATTCTCATTAGTGACAAGGTTCCACAAATGTTAAAAAGATAATGTGTATTGCCAGAAGTATGTTATATTTACATAAATGTATGCAAGGTGAACGCACAAGCCTCTCCATCACTGTTATTTAGAAAATAGGATTTACGTTGTGTGATTCCATGTTTAGATTAAGCGTCATTAGCATGGCGTCATTTTTGCTGAATTGTTATGTTGAAATAATAATAATAATGAGTATTTATATAGCACTTAAGCTTAATCCAAAGCTCTTAGCGCTTTATAATCTGTACACAAAAATACAAATACAATGACATTTGCACATAACAAGCAAAACACAATACACGAACACACCATTTTTACAATAAACCAAACAACGATGCATACATGATATGTTCTAATAACATTCATTCTAAACAAGGAGGTTCTAATAACATTCATTATAAACAACGAGGATTACAGAACTACAACTAAGGCATCAAACACTATTAATGTGGTGAAGGGAGCCATAGAAGGGATCCATAGAAAATCGCATGAGGCATGTTTTTACGAGCACATGTGAAACGTTTTTTGGCTCATGTCCAATAGCAAAAGTGAGTCTATGTAATGGGCCAGTGGTTGTCTGTCCATCATGCGTCCACCCCTGTCTCTGGTAAACTTTAGCATTGGCATTTTCTATTCAAGTCAGTCTTCAAACTTTACCCAAGGATACTTTGTGGCAAGACCTTTCTTGACATACTAATTTCAGTGACCTACCACAAAGGACAAAGACACAGGAGATCAGGAAATGGGTCAAACATAGTCATATTTTGACAAAACTTTTTTTTTCTTAAGTACTATTATCAACTTCAAACCCAAATTTGGTGCAGAAATATCTGATGGGAAGACCTTCATATGCATACTAACTTGGATGTCCCCTGGAAAAGGTCAAGGATCACAAGAGATCAAGAAATAGGTTACAAATAGCCTTTTTTTCCCCTCAAATACTATTTTCAGCTTCCAACGCAAGCCTTGTACAAAGATACCTGTCGGTAAGATCTGCTCAATAATTTGGATGACCCTTGGAAAGGTCAAGGGTCACAAGAGATTGGCAAATGATGTGAAAAATGTCTATTTTTTTAGGTAGAATTTTAGGTTTCATCAGCATTTTTGCAAAATCTTTTAACCAGATTTAAAAGGTACATGGTTATAAGACTACTACCCTCACAGATTGTATGCATCACCGTGACAATAGTGTAAATGCGTGACTGGGTGCACCTGTTAATTATGTACATCAGTGATTATGCTGATACAGTTTATGTTCCTTTCGTTCCACATAAAAATTTCTATGCTACAAAGGACGACGCAACACGCACATAGTTTGAAAAAATGCCACATTTAATTTTGTGTTGCTACTTAAAAGAAGAATTACAAATACTGTTACAACAAGCGCATTGTCATATATACACAAAATGTCATATGCATCCCCCCAAAATGTTACATAAACCAATAGCGAAGAAACATTTAATCATTGCAAATCCCCAGAAAAGGGGGGTACCAATCAAATGAGTGTGGGAGCTGCCCCCCCCCCCCCCCCTGCTGTGGAGGTTGGCAGACCTCCACAGCAGCCCCCACACCCACTAGGATTAGGGAGTAAAAACAAAGCAACTGAACAAATAGCATAATACAATGAAGTTCAAAACTGCAAGCAAGCTGGACAGGATTCACCTTCCTGCCGGCCTGAGATCAAAATACATTATGGAAATGGGTGGATGCAGTTTAGTCATAATGCAGGACAGATTTCACCTTCCTGTCCTGCAAGCAGCAGCATCTCGCACCACATGCCCACGGTGATTGAGCTGACTAGGGCCAAGAAAAACACAGGCAAGGTTCACCTCCCTCCCGGTGTTCTGAGCAGTCAGCCAGGGTTGTCCCCAGCGGGGATGTATGTTAACATAGTGACAAGAGCAACTGGTGCTGCTTGCCCAGTGACTGTGTGAAACAATGAAATAATGTGTGGGGTTCCCCTCCTACTTCAATTGCCCTGCCAGTAAGATAGCTGAAGTTGCAGGTAGACCATGCATTGCTCACCGGAAAATATGGTACCGTTTTACCCCTCTTTCATGCAGTGAGGGGATTTGGAGAATGAATATACAATTTGAACGCATCAGACTTCCATCGGCCCCAAGTACAGATCTGGGCGTCGGATGCTTCTTTCTGCGCACTTGTGGTGGCCGCCCCTATTCGGAAACTATGAGAGTTGAATCCCTCGGGCGAGATGCCTGCCGCTTGCATAGTGGATTTCATTACTGCCAGAAATTCGCGACGGTTGGCTTGCCATCTGCCATGAACAGCAGCCCATGCTTGCTACCTCTGATGGCTAGAAAGGAACGTAGTGCGTCAACTGGGCAAAGACTAGGTGATTATACTGCTATCTGCCTGTCAGAATGTTTAAAAGAATGAAAAGTGATGGTTACAGCAGCAGGCTGGAGGCAGATGTGTTCCAGCTGGATCGTATGTGCAGAATGTATCATTTACTCAATGCGCAGAAAAGCATGAAAAGCCAAGAGGAACATCGCTTTAAACAACAAACGACAGTAGGGGCTAGACACTGCCACATGTACTTGTTGGACCATTCGTTCCAAAATGTTTTCGGTAATAGGGAGGCGCTTGGGGCCAGAATGTCTGCCTTTACGGATAGCTGCTAATGCTTTTGTTTCCTCAAAACACATTACAGATGGTATTACGAATAGGAATGGTCTCTTAGCTAGACTAATTTTAGCCAAAATCGTTGTGTACGAATATGGCCGTGATAGCAGGTGAGGGGCGCCATAGCCTAGGCGGTAACCCGAGTAGCCTCCCTTCCATCCCAACCGCTCGTGCACCCAGCGGAAGCTCGCCAGTCAGTTTCTTTGCTAGACAATGAAAGGTTGTGTACGACAGTGTCTCTAGCTTGGACTGTGTAAACTTCGTTGTGGGAACCTTAGAGTTTCTTTGGAGGTGTGCCCTACACTGTGCCTTGTGTTAGGCTTGGACGCTTTCCTTTGGACGCTTTCCTTTGGATTCCTCGTCGGTGTTTGTGCCTTTGACCTGACGAGACAGTGACGCCTTGTGAACTGTGCTCACTCGCTCGTGGCCGGTCATGCCGTAGCGTGTTGTGCCTTCCCTGTGTACTGACTTTCGGCTTCGCTCTACTGCTAGCCTCCGCGTGCCACGTGTTAGGCTTGAACGCTTCGTGTGTGTTTCGGTAGCGTTTCCTGCTTCAGGGACCGGTCGTGCCTGGGTAAACTGCGTCGTCTCCGCTCATGGACCGTGGATTGGGTCGAGCCGGCCTTCACCGCCATTACGGTCGGGCTTCGCTGTGGTCACTGGTTGGTCTGCGACGTTTGTGGGTTCCCTGTTCGTCATTATGGCAAGGTAAAACCTCGGTTATTGCCTCCGTCCGGCGCTCAAGGGGAGGGGTAGAGCGCCGGGCCTAGGGAGACGCCGTGCACTTCACTTCGTTCGTTCGCGGATTCGTTTTGCGGGCCCGCGGGGGCACGCTCGCTCGTTTTTTTTTCATTGTGCACTATGTTTTGCAGTTGGCAAGTCTGCACCTGCACACGACGTGGACAGTTCCAATGGCCTAGCGACGGACATGCTGTTTGCCTACCCTGTTCCGCCTGTACCTCTACACACCCGTGCCTGGTCTGTGCTCCCAGCTATGGAGCTCCTACCGCCGCGAACGGCCAACGCCAGCACGGGAAAGGGGTCCAACACCGGTAAGCCCCCACAGACCCAACAAGTGGCCCTTACCAGGGCGCGAGCCCGAGCTCTAGCGCCGGCATCCACCACAGTCCCGTCGAGTGGTCCCTGCCTGGTCGCGGAACCTCGAGCGCCGCGTGCTAGGCCTTGAGTCAAGACCCTTTCACAGGACAGGGATCCAACACCGGTAACCCCCACAGACCCGACGAGTGGCTCTTACCAGGTTGTAGAGCCTTCAATGCCGCGGCTTAGGCCGCGAGCCCGAGCACCAGCAGCCACCACAGTCCCGCCGAGTGGTCTCTGCCTGGTTATGCCGCCTGTTTCGGCGAGAGATAAGATACAGGCATCAGAACTGTCCGATTTTCGGCGATTTTTCGATTTTCCTGGCCCCTGTTTCCAATCGGCATTTTTCGTTTCCGTTTTTTTTTTCTGAATTTTTTTTTTTTTATCGGTTGTTTTTATTGTTTGAGGTAATTAGACAATCTTAAAAATTGCTATGCATGCGCTGTATTAACTTCCGGTCCTGGAATTGCGTTTGCCATGCGTGCATCAAAATGTCCATTGTTTCGCGAATTATTCAAAGGGGTGACCCTATCAATGAAACGATAAGGAATAAGTGGAGGTGGGAATGGATTTCAAGGACAGTAGACGTCGGAGGGGAAGAGCAGCGAGTCGGCGATCACTTTCGAAAGGTAAGTCGATCAAAGAAGAAGCGAAACCGAAAATGTGCCTATCGCTATTCTGTTCACTCTGTCTTATCATACTTATGTTATAGATTACGTGCCAGTCGATTCGCCAAACAACCAATTCTCCGAAGTCAACTCGGGTTAGGATTAGGGTTGTTTTTCTTTCAAAATGGGTTATGGTTAGGGTTTTTCCGTTAGAGTTAGTTAAAATGTTTGGGTTAGGGTTAGTGGTAGCGTAGAGGCAGCCAGAGCAGAACATGCCCACCATAGCAACACAGTTTTAAAGAAGAAAGGAGCTTCAGCTGCTCATGATCTGACCAATGAACAGACCCAAGCAGAGACTGAAGAACAAGATGAAACAGCAGACGTTGTAGTCTGTCCAACCCCTAAGAAAAAAAGAAAACAGAGCTCTCTTTTTAGTTTCTTCAGTTAAGTATTAAGAAAACTCATTTTAACAAACTTATCTAATAATAATAATAATTATTATTATAAAAACTTTCCAATTTGATTAACATTTGTTTTTTTACAAGGTAGAAGTTTGAAGTTTGTTCTAAGAGAGTAAACACATGACTAATATATTTAACTTACTGCCAATGAAACTTTTGACGAATGCACAAGTGTGTTTTTTTCCAAGTTCTAGTGCACATGTCTATGCATGAAATTGTGAATTAAAAGAAAAATTAAGAAATCTATTTTTTGGGAAAGACTTTTAAGTGAAGACAGTTAGTCTTTTTTCTTCCTGCTCTGTGTAGACATCAGCTCCAAAATGTACAGTACTCAGATTATTCAGGTAAGTTTTTATTGGTACATGCTTATCTACATGTATTTAAGACAAACTTCATGTGCTTAGTTAATAACACTTTTGACTTCTTATGTGCCAGGAAATGGCTTTAAATAACTCTACAATTCTTCAAAATTAATTGGAGCCCCCCTGGTCCCCCCCCCCCAGGGGCGTTGCCCCTGGACCCCACCGGGGCCTAGGCGGCCCCTGGACCCCGGCCGTTTTCAGATTTTTTTGGGGGTGAACAGTTCTGATGCCTGAAGATACGACAGCAAGCTCCAGCGCCGGTAGCCATCACAGACCCGATGAGTGCTGCTTACCAGGTTGTGGAGCCTCGCCTGCCACGCACTCCTAAGGCAAGAGGTCAGCACTCCAGACAGGATGTTCGGGGATCGCGCCCAGACGAGCAGACGCGCTGGACGCACTCCCGCTCTTCCACAGAAAGCAGTAGACGTCGAGACCACGAGTCCCATCCACGATCGGAGCGGGTCCACACTACTCGCCGCTATTCGCGCTCAAGAGACAGGTCACCTCGCCGATGGACTGCTTCCAGCGTCTTGGTTGCTAGCCGGCCCACGCGGGCGAGCTCCAGTTACGACCCACCACTGGCTGTTTGTCCTACGACGCGCCCTCCGGACTCGAGACCGACCACGCGTATGGCTTCCCCGTCCTTGCCGCGCCACTCTCGGCATTCGACATCCACGCTTAGACACCACCCTCGGCGACGCTCCCACTCCAGGCGTTCCCGCTCACCCCGCCAGAGCCACTCCCCCCGGGACAGCAGGTCACGTCGACGTGCCTCGAGCTCGCCATGTATTGCTTCACGGGTACCATCGCTGATTCGCCCCGCGCAGCACTGCTCCCCTGGGGGACAGTCTCCCCCCAGGGCGACGACCTCTTCCAGGGACACCATAGACATAGTCCTTGCCCGCCGTCAGGCAGTGGAGCCCCCCCGCACTCCACGTGTAGTGGATGAAGCCCTCAGTTTAGCCCCAGAGGATTCGGTGTCTGCTCTCCTACGAGATGACAGCCCTTCCCGGTCCGGTCCTTCTTTCACTGATGAAGACTTACGTCCGTCCTCCGTCGGACATAGACGAGGCGGTGCGACTCATCTTGGCTTGCCTCCTGGTGGAGGACTGCCCACCCTCCCCCCCCCCCCCCCCACTTAAGAGGAAAGCGTCGGCCTTTGTCGACGCGGAGCGCCAGTCCAAGAGGTTCAAGTCTCTACCCCAACCACCGGGCTTCCGCAACTTACGTGACGCGGTCTCCGCGCATCTCATGCAGGGCTCCTTTGGCTCCTCCGGATTCTTCTCGGACGCCAGGTGGCCGACAGATTTGGATATTTCCTTTCAGCAGGCCTGGTATGCCGGCCACACACAGACCTCCACCTGCCCCCTGTCAAAACTGGACCCCTCAGCCGTGTCCTTGGTAGCTGCCCCTGCACAACGGAGGTTCCTCCCCGGTGTGGATCAGACAGCGACCCTCATCATTGGCGGGATTCCTGGACCTACTGACACAAGCCATCGTTCGCCGTGTCAAAGATGCATGGCATCCGTCAATCTCGCCGTTCTTGGGAGAACTGCTCGCCCTAGCGGTCTGAGGTAACCGCGCCACTCACCACACCTGTGTCAACGCCATTGCGGCTGCCGCCAACTGTGACCTGCTGCGTCGGGATGCCCTACTATGCTCCTGCCATCTCCCTGACGACATGAAGCTGCAACTTCGTCAGGCGCCCCTCGGGGGAGACATCCTCTTCGGTCCTACATGGCTTGCAGTCAAGGAAGCTAATAAGGACGTCTGGCCCAGCCGCGTCGTTCCAGCCCCCTTTCAGCCAGCCCGCAGGGCCTTGGGTCACGCCCTGCGGTCCGCTAGACCCGCCACTCGTCCTTTCACCAGAGGTGGACGTCTGCCCCCCAGACCTCCGGCTTTCCTTCGCGCCCGTCCTCTCTTTGGCTCCGCTTCTGCCCCCCGACTTGGGTGGGGTTAGGTATTTTTTAGTTCCCAGGGTCACCCTGGTCAGCCCCACAGGGTGGGTTTTTCTCTCTATTCTGGGGCATGTGTTTCTGTCTACCCTTTGTCCATTCACCTGTATTTGCCTTTTTAAAACTCTCCCTACTGTCTGCACTGCCTGTAGCTCTTGATATTGGATGTGTGTTGCTAAATGGTCTTAGCTTTATTTAGGCCCCATGTGTTAGGTTTATTTAATGTATTTGACCGGCTGGCGACATACATTCAATGTTCTGTTTATTTTTTTTCACAAGCAGTGCAGGCACGTCCTGAGAAAGCCTTGTTGCTGTCGGGATGCTAAGCAATGTACAATCAATCAAAACCCCCCTCCGAGGACCTGGCCCAAGCCTGCCCGACGCCCCGGGCGGGGCAGGGCCCACTGACTGTCTCGCCCTTCAGCCCCCCACCAACCGCTTTGGGGTCTCCTGTCGGCGGGAGTCTCGCACTTCGCAGCGATATATGGCGGACACTGCTACCGGATGACCCTTGGATTCTCGCGACCATCTCCGAGGGACTTCTGATCTCCTTTCGGTCCCCGCCCCCCCTTGCGCCGTTTGCCGGTTTGGACCTTGGTCCCGACAGACCAGCTCAAAGCAGATGCCCTACGCAGCGAGGTAGCTGCCTTACTTCGGAAGGCCACCACAGAGGTGGTGACCCAACACGACTCCCCAGCCTTCAGTTCTACAGCCGGCTCTTCGTAGTGCCCAAGCTGGGCGGCAAGTGGCGTCCCATTATCGACCTCTCGGCGCTAAACAAGTTCATCGTCGCGCCGTACTTTCGCATGGAGACCTCCCGGGCCCTTCGTTCCATGGTGCAGCCTATGGACTTTGCCGTCAGCCTGGACCTTTCAGATGCGTATCTTCACGTTCCCATGCACCCAGCCTCCAGACGGTCTTTACGCTTCGTCTTCGAGGGTGTGGTCTACCAGGTCTGCACGTTGCCCTTCGGCCTCAACCTCAGTCCTTGGGTCTTCACTCGCATCATGGACGCAGTGGTAGCCAGAGCCCCGACGGACGTCCTCGAGCCCCACGTCGAACTACCTGGATGACCTGCTGTTGAGGAACCAGGCCGAGTCCGCCTTAAAGGAAGACCGAGATGCGCTGATCCTGCTCCTCAACACGCTGGGCTTCCTGGTCAACATGGGCAAGTCCAACCTTATACCGTCCCGCCACTTCGTGCACCTAGGGATGGAGTTCCGCACCGACCTCAACAACATCCGGCTTCCAGAGCAACGCATCCAGAAGTTGGCGAATCTAGCACGGCAGGTGTCCCAGGAGACGGCGATCCCCGCCAGGCAGTGGCTTCAGCTTCTGGGGCTGATGAGTGCAGCAGCAGATCTGCTCCCCTTAGGACGTCTCTACTCCCACCCACTGCAGCTACAACTCCTCTTTCACTGGCGACCTGCGACGTCCGACCTCGAGGCCCCAGTTCCGGTCCCACCGATGCTCCGTCCTCATCTCCTTCGCTGAGCGGATCCATCCTGGCTCGCAACGGGAGTCCCCTTTTACTCGCCGCCACCCACACTTTCCTCTGCGTCGACGCAAGCCTCACCAGTTGGGGCGTGCACCTGTTTCCGTCGTTCGCGACTGCCTCCGGCCTGTGGCCCCCGTATTTGCTGACCCAACACATCAACTGGCTGGAGCTGAAGGCGGTCTGGCAAGCCCTGCTTGCGTGGGAATCCCATCTACTACATCAGGAGCTACTGGTGCTTTTGGACAACTCCACGGTCGTTGCCTACATCCAGAGGCAGGGTGGGACCCGCTCTCCCTCCCTCTGCATCCTCCTCTAACAGGTGCTCCGGTGGTGTGCAGATCGGGACATCACCCTCCGCGCGCGGCACATTCCGGGTCATCTGAATGTTCTAGCCAACTCCCTCTCCCGATGCGGTCAGCATCTCCATACCGAGTGGTCGCTGCATCCAGACATTTTTTGGATGATCTGCGCGGCCTGGGAGAACACCCATGATCGACCTATTCGTGACGAGATGGAATCGCCAGCTCCCTCTCTTCGTCTCGCCAATTCCAGACCCTCTTGCCTGGGCAGTCGACACTCTCTCCATCCCGTGGGATGGTCTGGTCGCCTACGCTTACCCGCCTACGGTGCTCGTCCCCAAGGACCTACTCAAGCTCAGGGGGTGCAACGCGATCCTGTTCCTGGTGGCTCCGTTCTGCTGGACCAAGTCGTGGACGACCGACCTCCTGAACCTCGCCACGGCCCCCCCGCTGCCGCTTCCCACCCCACTCACGATGCTCAAGCAACCATGTCAGGCTCTGTACCACCCATGCCCCGAACGTCTCCTCCTCCATGCCTGGAGGTTGTCCGGCAAGCCCTCGCCGCTAGGGGCTTCTCAGGTGCGGCAGTGGACGCGATCGCTACAGCCCGCAGAAACTCGACCAGACGGGTCTATGAAGGCAAGTGGAGAGTCCTCTGCTCCTGGTGTGATGACAGACGCCTATCCCCCATCGATTTGACAGTTCCTCAGCTGGCGGATTTCTTCCTCTGGCTGTTCACTGACCGGCGGTTAGCCCCCATCACCATCCGCTGCTACCTGGCTATGATTGCGGACACATACCGACATTTGGGACGACCTGACCTGGGTTCCTGCAAGGACCTCGCCGACCTAATGGCCCACTTCGGTCTGCAATGTCCCACCCTCCGCTCCCTGGTGCCGCGATGGGATCTGCCTTGGGTCCTTACTTGGCTCAACTCCGACCACTTCGAACCGATCCAGTTGGCGAGACTACCGGACGTGACACGCAAGACCTGCTTCCTACTGGCCCTTGCGTCTGCCTCTAGGGTCAGCGAGCTGCACGCCCTGTCTGCACGCCCCACTTGTTTGCAGTTCCAGACGGACGGCTCGGTTCAACTGCTGCCCGACCCGGCATTTCTCGCCAAGACCCGGTCTCCTTTGGCTGCCCCGCAGTTGGTCACATACATCCACTGAGGGATCCAGGCTCCACCCGCGAGTCCAGACAACAGGACCTGGTGAGAGCCTTATGCATGTACCTGCGCCGGACCAAGCCGCTCCGCAGGGGATGCACCCGCCTTTTCCTCCCTTTGTCCCCAGGTAGACATGACATCTCAGCCCAGACGATCTCCTCCTGGCGCCAATGGGTGATACTCTCCGTCTACCAAGACCTCTCCCTTGACATGGCCAAATGTATGAGCATCAGGGCGCACGAGGTCAGAGCCATGGCCACGAGCCTTGCGTTCGACCGCACCTGTGCTGTCAAGGACATTGTGGCAGCCATGGGTTGGCGTGCAGAGACTACCTTCGCCTGCTTCTACCTGAGGGACCTCTCCAACCAGCGCCAGAACCTTTCGCTGGTGGGGGACATCGTGCAACACTCCCTCCCGGCGCCCTAGGCGCCGTAAGTATCTTTGCTAAAATTAGCGGGAGGTTGCTTAGGGAGGGTGGCGCTAGCAGTCCCTGGGGCGTGGGTTAGGGGCGTTATAGCGGCACCCGCCTCCTCTTTGGGATTCTTCCTATTAGTAATACCATCGGTAATGTGTTTTGAAGAAACAAATGTATTTTCTTTAAAATGAATTTTTTCGAAAAATACTTACCGATGATATGACTCGAAGGTCCCTCCCACCTGCCCCGCTTGCCGCTGGTCTGCTAAGAAACTGACTGGTGAGCTTCCGCTGGGCACATGCGCGGTTGGGATGGAAGGGAGGCTACTCGGGTTACCGCCTAGGCTATGGCGCCCCTCACCTGCCATCACGGCCATATTTGTACACAACAATTTTGGCTAAAATTAGTCTAGCTAAGAGACCATTCCTATTAGTGATACCATCGGTAAGTATTTTTGGACAAAATTCATTTTAAAGAAAAATACATTTTAAACCAGGAAAGCATTAAATGGGTCTGTGCAATTCTGCAATTTGTGGACGAATCCAATTGCTGAAACGAATGATGTAATGTATGAGGGGGCAAAACCAGCGTGAAAGAGGTAGGTTATAAACAATGTAGTTATCTGTGGTCCTCGCGATGGGACCATATGGCATTGAGGCACGTCCCCTGGGTGGTGGATAGGGGGTCCCTTGCAAGAGGGGTGCACCGAATGAAATAAGGTGCCGTGAACCAACATGGTCTAAGAGAAGGTGACCCCGACAGAAAACCCCTGGTCCTCCTAGTAAGGGGGTTGGGCGTGGGGGTAGCTTCCCCACCCTGCAAAAAAGGAAATAGCTACAAAAACGCCGACGAAAAGACAAACAGTAATTCCTTTCCTGGAGGAGGAAGGTTCTTCTACCAGAAGATTTATGACGTCCTGTGGTGAAAGCCGGAAGTCTTCGGAAGCCACAGGACCGAGCCGCCTCTCTCTATCCAGGGACACAACCATGGGCACATGGAACGTCAAGACCATGTACCAGAGCGGCAAGGATGCCCAGATAGCAGTGGAAATGCAAAAGTACAACCTTTCCCTGCTAGTTATCAGTGAAGCCAGATGGATGCAGTCTGGCCAGAAAAGGCTGTTAAGTGGGGAGATGATTCTGTATTCAGGTCATAAAGAGGAGAATGCCCCCCATACAGAAGGAGTAGCATTCATGCTGTCACCAGTGGCACAGAGAGCGCTGATGGGCTGGGAACCTCTTGGGCCAAGAATTATCACAGCAGCTTTTAGAACCAAGAAAAAGCTCAAGCTCAATGTCATCCAGTGTTATGCGCCCACTAATGACAGTGACGAGGAAGAGAAACAAGAGTTCTACAACCGACTCCAGAGTGCCATGGACAAATGTGCGGAGCGAGACATCACCATCGTCATGGGCGATTTGAATGCCAAAATAGGGGAGGACAACACCGCATACGAAGTAGTGATGGGGAGACAGGGACTAGGGGAGATGAGTGAGAACGGGGAGAGGTTTGTAGACTTTTGTGCTCTAAACAGACTTGTCATTGGAGGCAGCATCTTCCCATACAGAAGAATACACAAAGCAACTTGGGTCTCACCTGATCATACTACAGAGAACCAAATAGACCATATCTGCATTAGCAAGAAATTTAGAAGATCCCTTCAAGATGTTCGAGTGAGGAGGGGAGCAGATGTCGCCTCAGACCACCATCTGCTTACCTTAAGAATAAAGCTCAAGTTAAAGAAAAGCCGCACAGAGACAACAAGAAGACAGCGCTATAATGTAGACCTCCTGAGAGAGACTGGAGTGAGAGAAGAGTTCAAACTGGTGCTGTCCAACCGGTTTCAAGCGCTATAGGAGCTAGTAAATGAAGAGGAGGCGGTCACCACAGAGCAGCAGTGGAAGGCAGTTAGAGAGGCGCTGAACTCAACTTGCAAAGACACTGTAGGGTTCAGGAAACACCATCACAAGGACTGGCTGTCGGCACAGACCTTGAAGAAGATAGAAGTGAGAAAGCAGAAGAAAGCATTTGTCAACAACAGTCGCACGAGAGCAGCCAAAGCAAGGGCACATGAGGAATACTCGGAAGCCAACCGCGAGGTGAAGAGGAGTATCAGGGCAGACAAGAGGGCTTACACAGACAGCCTGGCAGCAGAGGCAGAAAAGGCAGCAGGCAGCGGCAACATGAAACAGCTCTACGACATTATCAGAAGATTGTCGGGCAAGTATGGCCATACAGAAAGACCAGTAAAAGACAAAGAAGGCAAGCCTATTGCAGACAGAGCAGACCAACTCGACAGATGGGCCGAGTATTTTGAAGAGTTACTGAACAGACCCAGCCCACCCGACCCCCCAGACATCCAGCCAGCAGAGACTGACCTACCCATCATCTGTGACAGACCCAGCCGGGAAGAGATCAAAAGAGCAGTGGCATTTTTGAAGAACGGCACAGCAGCAGGGCCAGATGGCATCCCAGCGGAGTCTCTGAAACAGACCTAGAGACAACAGTGGAGATGCTGTACCCACTGTTTGGAAAAATCTGGGAAGAGGAGGTGATGCTGGCTGACTGGAAGGAGGGGTACCTAATCAAGCTTCCCAAGAAAGGCGACCTCAGCAAGTGTTCCAACTACAGAGGAATCACCTTGCTGTCAGTACCAGGAAAGGTCTTCAACAGGATCATCCTGGAGAGAATGAAGAGCTCCGTTGACCCCCAGCTTAGAGACCAGCAAGCAGGATTCAGGAAAAAGCGATCATGTACAGACCAGATCGCCACTCTCCGCATCATCGTGGAACAGTCTCTGGAGTGGAGCTCCCCGCTGTACGTCAACTTTGTGGATTACGAGAAGCATTTGACAGCGTGGACCGAGAGACCCTGTGGAAACTCCTAAGACACTACGGTGTACCCACAAAGCTGATCAAGAGCAGCTACGATGGCATGACATGTCGCGTGATCCACAAAGGGCAGTTCACCAGGGAGCTCCAGGTCAGAACCGGTGTCAGGCAGGGGTGTCTGCTGTCTCCGTTCCTCTTTCTACTGGCCCTAGACTGGGTCATAAAGATGACCACAGAGCACAGACGAAGTGGAATACAGTGGACACTGTGGACACAGCTTGACGACCTCGATTTTGCAGACGACTTGGCATTACTGTCCCACACTCATCAACAAATGCAGGACAAGACCACGAGGCTTGCTGACATCTCGTCCCAAGTGGGCCTCACCATCCACAAACAGAAAACAAAGACAATGAGGCTGAACGCAACCAGGGAAGAACCAGTCTTGCTTGCTGGCACCCCGTTGGAGAAGGTGGAGTCCTTCACCTATCTTGGGAGCATCATAGACAAAAAAGGTGGCACCGATGCAGATGTCAGAACACAAATCGGTAAAGCCAGAGCAGCCTTTCTCCAGTTGAAAAAAGTGTGGAGTTCCAGAGAGCTGTCACAACACACCAAAGTCCGGATTTTTAACTCCAACGTAAAAGCAGTTCTCCTACATGGAGCAGAGACTTGGAGATTGACAAAAACCACAGTCAACAGAGTACAGACCTTCATAAACAGTTGCCTTAGAAGAATTTTGAAAATCCACTGGCCATAGAAGATCAGCAACATCAGACTCTGGGAGAGAACAGAGAAGATAACAGCGGAGAATGAAATTGGGCGAAGAAGATGCTGATGGATTGGTCACAGCCTGAGAAAGCCAGCTTCCAGTATCACTAGGCAGGCATTGTCATGGAACCCCCAGGGAAAGAGGAAAAGAGGTAGGCCGAGAAACTCCTGGCGTCGAGACCTCCAAGCAGACATCAAGAGACTGGGAACCACCTGGAGTAAAATCGAAGGAGAAGCACAGGACAGGAGTCGCTGGAGGTCTCTCGTCGACGGCCTATACCCGGGTAGGGGTGACAGGCATAAGTAAGTAAGTTATCTGTGGTGAAACTGGCATTTCCTTGGGCAATGCATGGTCTATTAAAAATGTGTGAAAAAGTGACCAAGCCCTGTTGTACAATTTGCGTGTTGACGGAGTAAGCGAGGTAGCCAGGAGTTGGCGTGCAGACGTAACTAGGTTATCGAGTCGGGCAGTGTGGGCACATGTCTGCGTCCGGCCGCAGGCGGCAGAAGTTGTCGACCTGAAAGCGTGAAAGAGCGTCGGCACAAGTGTTTTGAAAACTGGGGATATGAGCAGCTTGAAAAAGGATATTATATGTTAAACAACTGCGTACAGCCATGACAAGGGGTTCGAGCGATGACAGCTTGTTGATGACAGAGACTAGGGCAAGGTTATCCATGTAAAAAATTATACTTTTATTACGCATTTCGCTGGCCCAGACCTCAACTGCTAGTGTAATTGGAACTAATTCCAGTAGTGTGATGTTTTGGCTTGACCACTAGCCTGTAAAAGCATCATAAAACCAGTGTGTTTTAAAAATGGCACCATGCCCCGCTCCCGCGGCAGCATCAGTGTACAAGTGTAGGACATCTGGACTGAGGAACATTTTCGAGCGGAAAAAAATCCTACCATTAAAATGCTGCAAGAATTCCAACCAGACTTGTAGGTCTTCTCGCATTTCAGGTTCCAACAGTATGCGATGATGTGGTTTGCGCCTACCAATCGTGTTGCCATACAAACAGCATAAAAAGGCCCAGCCCGGTATGACTACTGCACATGCAAAGCTAAGGAGTCGGAGTATGGACTGCAGGTCTCAGAGGGTTGTGGCCTGTTTGGCTAGCATGTTTTGAATCTGAGTCTGGCAATCAGCGAGTTTCTCCGGGGGAAGGCGCACCTCCGAAACTGTAGCGTCTATCTCAAAACCAATAAAAATAACAGAAGGGCTGGGCTGGACTGTTTTGTCTGGGGCAATGGACACTCCTATGTGGCGACATAAGGATAGAAATTTGCTCAAATCTTTTTGGCACGTGGCCTGTGACCCATTGACAAAGAAGAAATCATCTAGATAGTGGGTGTTGTGGTGGATGCCACATTTGTGTAGTGCTATCCACTGAAGTGCTGAGGAAAACTCCTAATAAAATCTGGCAGGCAGAAGAACAGCCCATCTGCAGGCACGTATCGTAGTAGAATTGCCCATTCCATTCAAAACAGAACAGGTGATATTGTTCTGGTTTGAGTGGAATAAGGCAAAAAGCCTTGTTAATATCCGTCTTGGCCGCTGATGCCCTGGCTGGCCACCAGGCGCACGGCATAGTAAACACTAGCATATTCAACTGCTGACATTGCGCGTGGAATGCCGTCATTTATGGATGCACCTTCCGGGTAGGACAGATGGTGTATAATCCTGAATGCCCCAGGAGACTTTTGGGGGACCACTCCACTGCGCACCCTTAATACCATAATTGTACTGACACAGTAGTTTCCTGATTGGTTAGTTTTTATTGCCCCTAGAGGGGGCCCTCCTCACTTGGAGTGTCTGCTACTCAACAGACAGCTTCCAAGCATTACCCTATTTAAATTTAGCAAATGTCGCCCTTGTATCATAAAATAGATAGTCATATGCTGTTTATATTTTTTTAACTAAAATTGTACATCAAAATTCCATGATACTCTTTTTCATAGATATTTATTTGATGAGAATTGTGTGTATTTCATCCCAGATTTACTTATCACACACACACGTCTAAATTTTATGCATCTGAGATGCATTTTGGTCTCACCAGAGAGGAATGTTTCTGGTCTGACACATATGATAAATAACAAAACAAGTGGTACAAACAAAAATTAAGGTCCTCGTATTTTAATAAAGTTTCAGGATGTACACATAAACGGCTTGATAACTTTCACATGCAGATTTGTTGATCGTGATGAGGTTTGCCTAACTCTGCCAATTATTTAACACATCCCATTGTTGACGTTTTAAATACATTTTTAGGATGGCATAACTTCTAAAGTAACTTACTTACTTACTTACGCCTGTCACCCCTACCCGGGTATAGGCCGTCAACGAGAGACCTCCAGCAACTCCTGTCCTGTGCTTCTCCTTCGATTCTACTCCAGGCGGTTCCCTGTCTCTTGATGTCTGCTTGGAGGTCTCGACGCCAGGAGTTTCTCGGCCTACCTCTTTTCCTCTTTCCCTGGGGGTTCCATGACAATGCCTGCCTAGTGATACTGGAAGCTGGCTTTCTCAGACTGTGACCTATCCATCCCCATCTTCTTCGCCCAATTTCATTCTCTGCTGTTATCTGCTCTGTTCTCTCCCAGAGTCTGACGTTGCTGATCTTCTCTGGCCAGTGGATTTTCAAAATTCTTCTAAGGCAACTGTTCATGAAGGTCTAAAGTAAGCTGGAACAAAAATCAATATAAACCAGGTACTGGTATTAGGTTTTACCAGTTCAGCAAATGGGTATATTGTAAGTCTTATGTAGTTATGTGACCCTAAACTTGGCATTTTATAAAATGCGCAAAATTGTCTCATTTTCACCTATTTTCAATTGTGATTTTTTTCATAAACTATACAAGATAGATCTTTGAAATTTTGCATGACTACATATTTTATGCACTCTTTCCAATGGTAATATCAGTTTTTATGACATTGTGTTTACAATTTGAAATTTTGGGTGATCCAACCTACATGTGGGCATACCAAGCCACTAAAAGTAATTTTCGTGCAGGCAATCATCAGGACACATTTTTGTGTGCACACCAACCACTAGCAGTAAACTCTTAACCTTTCAGTCTGTCTGAAAACATCTGTTTTGTTCCCCCCTGAAAGCTGCTTCTACTGCTCATGTGTTTACATCATTGAGGCGTCTCACCCAAGCCATATGGGTTGATTAATTGATTATTGGTGTTTAACGCCGAGCAGGCGACTAAGGCCATCTCACGGCAGACGGGGTCAGTGTACATGCACAAAAGCTTCACACATCACTGACAGATCTACTGTCCAATTTAGCAAACCAGCTATGAATACAAGCGATGAGGTCAGTCTATGAAGAATATGGTGGAACGCGGAAAGCAGAAATTTTACTTTTGAGGATACATAGTGATGTCTTGTGATCCTTTCAGGGTTCAGTTGATCTTGTGGCCGACCGCATGATTTGATCCACTCATTCGTGTCTGCCAGTCATTAGAAAGGCTTCAGGAGTGGAACAACTGCACACCTGTATATTGATCTGACTTGCATTCCCCATAACAACAGTGCTTTACAAGCATCTCCAGTACCACCAAAGTCAGCTAAAAGAACAGAAAACACAGATGCTGTTTCATGTCTGGCAAGCAACAAACTCGGTGTTTTGCCATACTTCGGCATGGCATCCAAAAGCACATGGTTCTACAGCACTGATTGGTCAAGGGGCTCTTGCATTCGAAGTTTGAGTGACATTTCAGGCAAAGAGTGGGTCATCTATTATGTTAGAATATTTTAACACTATTCATTTCAGTTTCTTGTTTCAGAAAGGTCAAGGTCAGATAATTATGTGGATTGGTCATGCACATGGGCCTGAGGGCTTTGCCATTCTTGTTCTCCTACCAGTAAATATGGGCACAAAGTACAAGACGAAAGTTTGAAATTGTTTGGAATACACATTGCAGTGAATCTGCTAAGAAAACAAACTTCAAAACAACTTTTCCAGTTGTTTTAAGATTTATGCTTGTGCCCAGAATAGGATTAAAAGACTATTTGTCTGTGTGGTGACATGGCAATATTACACATTTAACAGTCTGAGTTGGATATGTTAATCCATGAGTGGTGATGATTTGCAAGCTGAGACTTTTGGCTCAAGAACTGTGTGTCAAAAGGAAGCTGAGGCTCATTAATCATCGCTCATGGTTTAACATTTATCCCACTGTCATATGATCCCTGTTTCATGTCATGCTGGTTTGACGTTTGGATTGGCTTGATAGAGCCTACACAAACGTTCTGCTTACTTTGGTTTTTCTTAAAATAACACTGAAAAAGCCTCTACGACATGAGATGCCACAGCTATATCATCAACAATTCTTTATCCAGTTGGGCTGTGACATCAAAATTTGTTTATTGCATTCCAATGCAGTGCTATAACTGAATTTACATCCAGTGTGGCCCTGATCAAACTGTAGGGTTCCATAGCACACGTGGTCTCCTGGAATGCAGGGCATGGTTGTGGAACAAAATAATGAACTTTTGACATCTGACACATAGGCAATACAAATTGTACTCAACCACCAACATTGTTTTCTCTGCTGCTTAAGACGCGTAATTGTCTCTTCTGCTATAGACCTATGACTGTCCCTTCTGCTTTAGACCTATAAATGTCTCCCCTACTTTAGTCCTGTGACTGTCTTCCCTGCTTTAGACCTATGACTGTCACCCCTGCTTTAGACCCATAAGTGCTTCTTGTCCATCCTGCTTTAGACCTATAACTGTTTCTCCTGCTCTAGACCATTGACTGTCTCTCTTGCCTTAGACGCATAACTGTCTATCCTGACCTATAACTGTCTCTCCTGCTTTAGACCATTGACTGTCTCTCCTGCTTTAGACATAAAACAGTCTCTCCTGCTTTAGACCTACAACTGTCTCTCCTGCTTTAGACCTATAACTGTCTCTCCTGCTTTAGACCATTGACTGTCTTTCCTGCTTTAGATCCATTATTGTCTCTCCTGCTTTAGACCTGCAACTGTCTCTCCTGCTTTAGACCTATAACTGTCTCTCCTCCTTTAGACCATTGACTGTCTCTCCTGCTTTAGATCCATTATTGTCTCTCTTGCTTTAGACCTACAACTGTCTCCTGCTTTAGGCCAATAACTGTCTCTCCTGCTTTAGACCTAGAACAGTCTCTCCTGCTTTAGCTGGTCAGCCTCACAGGGTGGGTTTTCCCCTCTATTCTAGAGCATGTGTTTCTGTCTAACCTTGGTCCATTCACCTGGATTTTCTTTTTTTAAACTCTCCCCACTGTCTGCGCTGCCTGTAGCTCTTGATGTTGGATGTGTGTTGCTAAATGGTATTATGTTTATTTAGCATATTAGACCGGCTGGCGACATACATTCAATATTCTGTTTAGTTGTTTTTTTCACAAACAGTGCAGGCACGTCCTGAGAAAGTCTTGTTGCTGTCAGAACGATAAGCAATGTACAACCAACCAATCTCCTGCTTTAGACCTAAAACTGTCTCTCCTGCTTTAGACCTATAATAGTCTCTCCCGCTTTAGACCTACAACTGTCTCTCTTGCTTTAGACCAATTACTGTCTCTCCTGCTTTAGACCTAAAACAGTCTCTCCTGCTTTAGACATAAAACTGTCTCTCCTGCTTTAGACCTATAACTGTCTCTCCTGCTATGGACCATTGACTGTCTCTCTTGCTTTAGACCCATAAAACTGTCTCTCCTGCTTTAGACCTATAACTGTCACTCCTGCTCTGGACCATTGACTGTCTCTCCTGCTTTAGACCCATAACTGTCTCTCCTGCTTTAGACCTATAACTGTCTCTCCTGCTCTGGACCATTGACTGTCTCTCCTGCTTTAGCCCACTGGGCACCGGCCTCCACGTGGCGTGGGTGGGTAGTCTCTCCAGTCACTGACTGAGGGGGCTAGCAGAGTGGTGCCATCATTGTCCAGGATAGGACTTGACGTCAGCAGATATGTTGTTCAGTCTTTTTCTCTGGTCCGGTTTTTAAGGAGCTGTGCTAACACAGGTCTTACCATGTTGGATTGGTCCTTAAAAATACTCATTATTTTTTGGTCCTTTGGATCCCAAGTGTTTGCCGTGCTTGGAGACCCATGTCGGGGGAGAAGAGGATCCTGGTGGCTGAAACACTCCACTTTGGCCTTGACTTCTGCCTAAACTGGAGGCTAGTCGTACCGGCCTAGTCAATCGGCTCTTGTCACGTTGAGCCCTATCCCATTGTTGACATGTGGGCTGCTGATTAGGTGCTTTACGCCAGTATTCCCCTGCATTCAACGGTGTGATAGAAGGCGGTGGCTCAAACGGTTCAATCGGGCTTACCCCTTGAGTATATCTTTCGGGCAGTCTCCTTTGTGCATCGGCTGGAGACCCGCCGACAAATGCACTTTCCCTTGTTGGGCTCGGTGGCAGGCGGGGACCCCCGGGGGATGAATATCTAACATACTATAATATGGAAAACCCCCAAAAAACAAAACTGGCACCAAAGCGGCACATAGCCGCTGACATTGTTATTGAGAACGATAGTGACTCTGTGAGGAAGCGACGCCTCAGGCGTCAGCCGCCTGACCTCGCTTTCTCATTATCCACAGCAAAGTTAAAGAGAAGCCTGTTTCCAAACTGCACCCTTTCCTGGTAGGGGAGACCCTCAGGAGCCGTGTTGGCAGATCTGAGGCGCAGCCCCCGGGTACTGGTAAAGTGCCGTACCCGGGCACACTCCAATGGGCTACTGAGGCTCTCCTCTATCGGAGACACTCCAGTGGAGGTCACTCCCCACAAAACGATGAATTCTTCGAGAGGAGTGATTAAAGATCAAGCATTAGCCGAACTGTCTGAAGATGAACTTGTACGGAACCTTAAGTCACAGGGGGTGACCTACGTCAGGCACTTCGTTTCCAAACGAGGTGGTAGGGAGATCCGTCTCCCTACCATCATCCTGACGTTTGGCACCCCCACCGCTCCTACTACCATCTGGGGAGGTTACTACTCCCTAAAAGTGAAAAAGTACGTCCCTCTCCCCCTCCGGTGCTTTAAGTGCCAAAAGTATGGCCATGGGCAGAAGACATGCCGCCAGGCAGAGGTTCTATGCACCCGTTGCACTAAGCCCGGACACTCTGCTGAGTCCTGCACAGCCATCCCCCTGTGTGTGAATTGCCAGGGGGCGCATATGGCTTCGGACAAGAAGTGCCCTCGCTGGATCTCCGAGTGCAGGATTCAGCAGGTGCGTGTGGAGAAGGGGCTGTCCTTTGTGGACGCAAAAAAACTGGTTGATGGCCCTGGTGCAGCTGAGGCTGCGCCAAACTCAAATAACAACTTTGTGTATACTTTCAGTGCTGCGGTGGCAGGCAAGCGCCCCACCAAAGACTTCTCTTGTCAAACCCCAACTTCTTGGTTGGGGGGGGAGCCTCGGATCCTCTCGCCCCTGGAGAGTAACCCTCCTCCGGTGGTGATGAGGAGCCAGGGAACGCAGAAGGCGGACGCTGCCCTTAAGCCTCACCCAAACCTGTCAATCTTACTACAAAGGCTTCTGGCTTTGGTCAGCCTTCTAAGGCCGCCAACTCTGGCGGCAGGAACGCTGCCCCGGCTCAGAAGTCTAAGAAAGTTACGGGACCGCTGTGCGTATGGGCCCAGAAGGGGGACACTGATGTCCCACTTCAAAACAAATATGCTGCATTGGAGGAGCAGATGGAGGGGGTGGAGGTTGTCGTAGCTGGTGCTGTGGCAGCTTCTCCCCCCTCATTCCCGAGGAACCAGAGGAGGCCCGGGAGTCGACCCCCCTCTGTTTTTTCGACTCCTTCCAAGGCACAGGAAAAGGGGAGAAGGAACTCTTCTCCTACACATAAAACCTAACCATGTACTCTCTGCTTCAGTGGAATTGTCGTGGTTTTCACACCAACTTTGAAGAATTACGCCTTCTAGTCAAGTCCTATAACCCCTCGGTAATATCTCTTCAGGAGACTTACCTGAAGACTTCTGACCCTGTCTCCTTTAATGGTTTTAATGCTATCCATAAAGGTTCTGATTCGGAGAGACGCTAGGGTGGAGTGGCTCTTCTCATTAGCAACCAATTTTTATGTAGCCCCGTTAGTGTTGACACCTGTCTTCAGGCTGTCGCAGCTCGGGTTACCTTAAAGAAGACTATAACCATATGCAGTATTTATCTGCCACCATCCCTGCTGGTCCTCACGCTGGGACCATACGGCGTTGAGGCGCGTCCCCTGGGTGGTGGATAGGGGGTCCCTCGTGAGAGGGGTGCACCGAATGAAATAAGGTGCCGTGAACCAACATGGTCTAAGGGAAGGTGACCCCGACAGAAAACACCTGGTCCTCCTAGTAAGGGGGTTGGGCGTGGGGGTAGCTTCCCCACCCTGCAAAAAAGGAAATAGCTACAAAAACGCCGACGAAAAGACTAACAGTAATTCCTTTCCTGGAGGAGGAAGGTTCTTCTACTAGAAGACTTATGACGTCCTGTGGTGAAAGCCGGAAGTCTTCGGAAGCCACAGGACCGAGCCGCCTCTCTCTATCCAGGGATACAACCATGGGCACATGGAACGTCAAGACCATGTACCAGAGCGACAAGGCCGCCCAGATAGCAGCGGAAATGCAAAAGTACAACCTTTCCCTGCTAGGCATCAGTGAAGCCAGATGGACGCAGTCTGGCCAGAAAAGGCTGTTAAGTGGGGAGATGGTTCTGTATTCAGGTCATGAAGAGGAGAATGCCCCCCATACAGAAGGAGTAGCACTCATGCTGTCACCAGTGGCACAGGGAGCGCTGATGGGCTGGGAACCTCTTGGGCCAAGAATTATAACAGCAGCCTTTAGAACCAAGAAAAAGCTCAAGCTGAACGTCATCCAGTGTTATGCGCCCACCAATGACAGTGACGAGGAAGAGAAACAAGAGTTCTACGACCGACTCCAGAGTGCCGTGGACAAATGTGCGGAGCGAGACATCACCATCGTCATGGGCGATTTTAATGCCAAAATAGGGGAGGACAACACCGGATACGAAGAGGTAATGGGGAGACAGGGACTAGGCTCGGAGATGAGTGAGAACGGGGAGAGGTTTGTAGACTTTTGTGCTCTAAACCGACTTGTCATTGGAGGCAGCATCTTCCCACACAGAAGAATACACAAAGCAACTTGGGTCTCACCTGACCATACAACAGAGAACCAAATAGACCATATCTGCATTAGCAAGAAATTTAGAAGATCCCTTCAAGATGTTCGAGTGAGGAGGGGAGCAGATGTCGCCTCAGACCACCATCTGCTTACCTTAAGAATGAAGCTCAAGCTAAAGAAAAGCCGCACAGAGACGACAAGAAGACAGCGCTATAATGTAGGCCTCCTGAGAGAAACTGGAGTTAGAGAAGAGTTCAAACTGGTGCTGTCCAACCGGTTTCAAGCGCTACAGGAGCTAGTAAATGAAGAGGAGGCGGTCACCACAGAGCAGCAGTGGAAGGCAGTTAGAGAGGCGCTGAACTCAACCTG
The DNA here is from genome assembly GCA_036245525.1 of Semisulcospira habei. NCBI lineage: Eukaryota > Metazoa > Mollusca > Gastropoda > Semisulcospiridae > Semisulcospira > Semisulcospira habei. The sequence continues at coordinate 161,915,471 of BTPG01000002.1, forward strand.
CAAAGACACTGTAGGGTTCAGGAAACACCACCACAAGGACTGGCTGTCGGCACAGACCTTGAAGAAGATAGAAGCGAGGAAGCAGAAGAAAGCAGCGGTCAACAACAGTCGCACGAGAGCAGCCAAAGTAAGGGCACAAGGGGAATACTCGGAAGCCAACCGCGAGGTGAAGAGGAGTATCAGGGCAGACAAGAGGGCCTACACATACAGCCTGGCAGCAGAGGCAGAAAAGGCAGCAGGCAGCGGCAACATGAAACAGCTCTACGACATTACCAGAAGATTGTCGGGTAAGTATGGCCATACAGAAAGACCAGTAAAAGACAAAGAAGGCAAGCCTATTGCAGACAGAGCAGACCAACTCGACAGATGGGCTGAGTATTTTGAAGAGTTACTGAACAGACCTAGCCCACCCGACCCCCCCGACATCCAGCCGGCAGAGACCGACCTACCCATCAGCTGTGACAGACCCAGCCGGGAAGAGATCAGAAAAGCAGTGGCATTTTTGAAGAATGGCAAAGCAGCAGGGCCAGATGGCATCCCAGCGGAGTCTCTGAAAGCAGACCTAGAGACAACAGTTGAGATGCTGTACCCACTGTTTGGAAAGATCTGGGAAGAGGAGGTGATTCCAGCTGACTGGAAGGAGGGGTACCTAATCAAGCTTCCCAAGAAAGGCGACCTCAGCAAGTGTTCCAACTACAGAGGAATCACCTTGCTGTCAGTACCAGGAAAGGTCTTCAACAGGATCATCCTAGAGAGAATGAAGAGCTCCGTTGACCCCCAGCTGAGAGACCAGCAAGCAGGATTCAGGAAGAACCGATCATGTACAGACCAGATCGCCACTCTCCGCATCATCGTGGAACAGTCTCTGGAGTGGAGCTCCCCGCTGTACGTCAACTTTGTGGATTATGAGAAAGCATTTGACAGCGTGGACCGAGAGACTCTGTGGAAACTCCTATGACACTACGGTGTACCCACAAAGCTCGTCCGCCTGATCAAGAGCAGCTATGATGGCATGACATGTCGCGTGATCCACGAAGGGCAGTTCACCAGAGAGTTCCAGGTCAGAACTGGTGTCAGGCAGGGGTGTCTGCTGTCTCCGTTCCTCTTCCTACTGGCCATAGACTGGGTCATGAAGATGACCACAGAGCACAGACGAAGTGGAATACAGTGGACACTGTGGACACAGCTTGACGACCTCGATTTTGCAGACGACTTGGCATTACTGTCCCACACTCATCAACAAATGCAGGACAAGACCACGAGGCTTGCTGACATCTCGTCCCAAGTGGGCCTCACCATTCACAAACAGAAAACAAAGACAATGAGGCTGAACGCAACCAGGGAAGAACCAGTCTTGCTTGCTGGCACCCCGTTGGAGGAGGTGGAGTCCTTCACCTATCTCGGGAGCATCATAGACAAAAAAGGCGGCACTGATGCAGATGTCAGAGCACGAATCGGTAAAGCCAGAGCATCCTTTCTCCAGTTAAAAAAAGTGTGGAGTTCCAGAGAGATGTCACAACACACCAAAGTCCGGATTTTCAACTCCAATGTAAAAGCAGTTCTCCTATATGGAGCAGAGACATGGAGATTGACAAAAACCACAGTCAACAGAGTACAGACCTTCATGAACAGTTGCCTTAGAAGAATTTTGAAAATCCACTGGCCAGAGAAGATCAGCAACGTCAGACTCTGGGAGAGAACAGAGCAAATAACAGCAGAGAATGAAATTGGGCGAAGAAGATGGGGATGGATCGGTCACAGTCTGAGAAAGCCAGCTTCCAGTATCACTAGGCAGGCATTGTCATGGAACCCCCAGGGAAAGAGGAAAAGAGGTAGGCCGAGAAACTCCTGGCGTCGAGACCTCCAAGCAGACATCAAGAGACTGGGAACCACCTGGAGTAGAATCGAAGGAGAAGCACAGGACAGGAGTTGCTGGAGGTCTCTCGTCGACGGCCTATACCCGGGTAGGGGTGACAGGCGTAAGTAAGTAAGTAATCCCTGCTGGTCTGTTGTAATGATTTTTTTTAATTTAGTAGATCAACTGCCCCCTCCCTTTATTCTCATGGGGGGTTTTAACGGTCACGCTCACCTTTGGGGTAGTGACCACTATGATGGCAGAGGTCAGATGTTAGAAGATGTTTTTTCTCAACTTAACCTATGTGTCTTTAACGATGGTTCACCTACATACTCTAACCCAGGTTCAGGATCTAGTTCTGTTCTAGACCTCACTGTGTGTGATCCTTCTCTCATGCTGGATTTTGACTGGAAGGTTCACGACGACCTGTGTGGTAGTGACCACTTCCCAGTAGTCCTGTCATCGGTCAGCTGTGGGGAGGATCCGCCGGTGGGGTGCTGGAATCTCAAGAAAGCCAACTGGCCTCTGTTCGCCTCCCTCTGTCAGTCTCGTATTACAGAGGAGGTGGTCATGTCAGCTGAAGAACCTGTTTCTTCTTTTACTACTATTTTGTTGGACGTAGCGGGTGAAACCATCCCTAAAACTTCCGCATCAGTCCCTCGGAAGCTGAGAGTACCATGGTTCAATGAGGAGTGCCGCAAGGCCCCAAAAGCGCGCAAATCTGCTCAGCAACGTGCTTTCCGTAATCCGTCGCAAGTGAATATTTTAACCTTTAAAAGTCAGAGGGCGAAAGCCCGTTACATCTTTAAACGTGAACGCCGTACTTCCTGGAGACACTTCGTCTCATCTTTAACTTCTCGGACTCCGTCCCAGAAAGTCTGGAGGGCTGTTCGAAGAATTAGGGGCAGGGGTGGATCGGCTTCTGTCGGCCATCTTAGAGATGGTGCCAGCTTGGTCACAGATAAAAAAGCTGTGGCCAATTTGCTTGCCTCCACCATTGCCCATAATTCTTCAACAGAGCATTATTCACCCTTCTTCCAGAGAGAGAAAGAGAAGCAAGAGTCTCGTATTTGTGATTTTAAGTCTGATAACTCAGAAGACTATAATGCCCCTTTTACATTATCCGAATTGCAGCAAGCCTTGCAGAAATGTAATGACTCTGCTGCTGGCCTAGATACCATCCACTATCAATTCCTAACGCATCTGCCTGAGAGGTCACTCCTTGTACTTCTCAAGGCCTTTAACCATATCTGGTCATTTTCCGCCGTCTTGGCACCAGGCTGTGGTTGTACCGATCCCCAAGCCGTGTAAGGATCCTTCCGACCCAGGCAACTACCGGCCTATCGCTTTGACATCATGTTTATGTAAAACTATGGAGCACCTGGTCAACGCCCGCCTGGTGTGGCATCTTGAGTCACAGGGTCTCCTCACATACCTCCAGTGCGGTTTCCGGCGCTTCCGTAGTACAACTGACCATTTAGTCCGCTTTGAATCATTTATTCAAGATGCTTTTGTCAACAAGCAGCATGTCTATGCAATTTTCTTCGATCTTGAGAAGGCATATGACACTTCCTGGAAGTATGGCATAATGTCTGATTTGTTGGACATTAGTTTTAAAGGGCACCTGCCCATTTTTATTCACAATTTTTTGACTAATAGGTCGTTCCATGTCCGTGTGGGTTCCACCCTCTCCGACTCCTTTGAACAGGAGATGGGTGTCCCACAGGGCAGCATTCTATCTCCTGTTTTATTTAGTATTAAAATTAATAACATTGTAAAGGCCGTCAAGGATGATTCTGAATGCTCTTTGTTTGTTGATGACTTTGCTTTGTGTGCACGTGGTCAAGGAATTGCGTCCCTTGAGAGGCGCTTGCAGCTGTGCGTTGATCGCATCCAGTGGTGGGTGTCTCTCAATGGATTCAAGTTCTCGCCCTCCAAGACTGTCTGTGTGCATTTTACTAACCAGACGAAATTTTGTCCAGAACCTGGCCTGAGCATTGCTGGAGTGCCAATTAAGGTGGCCGAGGAGGCAAAGTTTCTGGGGGTCATCTTTGACAAAAGACTTACCTTCCGCAACCATATTAATTACCTTAGAACCTCTTGTCAGAAGGCTCTCGATGTTCTTCGTGTCGTCGGTCGTACTGACTGGGGTGCGGACCGTACTGTCTTACTTCGACTGTACCGGGCCCTTGTTCGGTCCAAACTGGATTACGGCTCAGTGGTGTATGGCTCAGCTTCCAAGTCTGTGCTACAGCGTCTGAACACAATTCACCATCAGGTCTGCGGATATGTCTTGGGGCCTTCAGGACGTCTCCAGTTCCTAGTCTGTATGCCGAGGCAGGGGAGCCTTCTCTCAAACTCCGCCGCATCCGCCTCATGCTCAGCTACGTTCTGAAACTGAAGGCCCATCCAGACAATCCTGCCTATGATTGTGTTTTTAAACCATCGTTTGCAGAGATTTACGATGCCCATCCGGGAGCTGTCCATCCACTTTCTTTCCGTGTCCGACCTCATCTGCAGGCGTCTGGATTGGACCTGGACAGAGTTTTGGAATCCCTGCAACACATCACTTCACCCTGGCTCTTACCAGTTCCAGACATCTTGCTGGATTTGACTGCCCACAAGAAAGACTCTACTCCACCAGCCATATACCAACAGAGCCACAATGAACTGCTTTCAATTTTTCCTGGCTATTGTCGTATCTATATGGATGGGTCAAAGTCTGAGGAGGGGAGGGTGGCTGCGGCCGCAGTGTCCTCTCGCCATCCTAGACGCCCATTTAAGCACTGCCTCCCCGACCACTCATCTGTATTTAGTGCTTATCGATCTAGATTCTGTCTGACTCTCTATCTGCCCTGCAGGCCCATCAGGGCACGGGAAATGACCACACACTGCTGGTGCAGATCAGAGAGCTCCACGCTGACTTGATGAAGGAATATTGTGACATCATTTTTATTTGGGTCCCAGGGCATGTGGGCATCGAAGGCAACAGGATCGCAGATTCTGCTGCCAATGATGCACTCAATGACCCTGTCCTTGACACACAGACTGTTTATAGTGATTTTAGACATGTGACTAGTGCGTACGTAGCCCGTGAGTGGCAGTCCGAGTGGGACAAAGAGGAAGCTAACAAGCTGCATGAAGCCCTTCCTAAGTTGTCCGACGGTCTACCTTATCGCTGCGGCAGCCGCCATGAGGAGACTGTCCTGGCTCGGCTCCACATCGGGCACACGTATATTACGCACTCTTATTTACTAAAACAGGAGGAGCGTCCATGGTGTTATGCCTGCGACGAGCAGTACTCTGTTCAACACTTTTTGTTGTCTTGTGCTGATCTAATCGACACAAGGCATAAACATTTCACAGCAGACTCCTTGAAGGTTTTGTTCCGGGATGTGCCCCCGGACAAGATTTTCAGTTTTCTGAGAGAGTGCCATATTTTTAATAAGATTTGAGCGTTTATAGACTATGATATTTCTATTATTTTGACCTTTTTGAGAGTCTTTCGACGTTTTCTTTAAAGACCTGTGTGACATTTTAGCCTGATTTATTTTTAAGGTATATTTACATCATGTCTTAAGACCTTTCTTTTAGTCTGGCTGACCAGATTTTTAACCTTCCCGCCATGAGATGGCCTTAGTTGCATGCTCGGCGTTAAACCCAAATAACTAACTCTTCTGCTTTAGACCCATAACTGTCTCTCATGCTTTAGACATTTAACTGTCTCTCCTGCTCTGGACCATTGACTGTCTCTCCTGCTTTGACCCATAACTATGTCTCCTGGTTTCGACCCATAACTGTCTATCCTGCTTTAGACCTATAACTGTCTCTCCTGCTCTAGACCATTGACTGTCTCACCTGTTTTAGACTCATGACTGCTGTTGCAAGTTGGTGTTGGTGCTGGTTTGATTATGAGGATCTTGGTGGTGCTTTTGATGACGATGGTGATGATAATATTGTTTTCAGTGTGGACTGCCTGTATGAAGCTACAGCCCAGCTGCACCACAATTTTGAGGCTCGTGTGATCCCCGCTGGAGAGTCTGTGGACATCCCCTTCACATTCTACCCACGAGAGGCACGCCGTTACCAGGAGATTGTCATGTTTGAGATCAATGGCCTATCCAAACAAACGGTGGAGTTTATCGGCACAGGCTGTGAAATGAAGGTACGAATGCCACAAAAATTGTTGGCTTGAAAATTATCTCTTTTTCTTGACTTTTCACTGCTTCAAACCTTCACTAAAAGTGGTTGTGTGTGTCTTGTAACAAGCTGCAGAGAATGTAACAGTCTCTCAGCTAACTCATTTCACCTGCAAGAGAACAATTCTGTTCAGCTAATAAGCCACTGCAGCCACTTCCAGTGAACCTGAATGGAGAGCTGACAAGCAGAGATGTTGGACAGCCACTCACAGGGAAGCCAAATGGAGAGCTGACAAGCAGAGCTGCAGGGCTGTCACTTTCAATGAAGCCGAATGGACAGCTGACAACGCAGAACTGAGCTGTGGAGCTGTACACTGGCTCCACATCTGACAGTCCTACAAACACATCTTTCGCCTCAAATGTTAAAAAAGATCACCAAGTCTCGATGGTGTCTTTTTCACCCATGAGGACGTGTGATAGCAAAAGTGTGTCTATGTACTAGCTGTGTGATTTTTCATCTGTTCCTTGATCAGCTGTCTTGGTTGTGGTAAACTTTGGCATTTTCTCTGAGACAAGGATGGGCAAACTACTTTTAAAAAGTAGTCCGCTACACTACAGTTACATTTGTAAAAAATAGTAGTTCGCTACTTTACAATTACATTTTGAAGAAATGTAGTTCGCTACTTTTACGCTACTTTAAAAAAAGTAGCTAACTACTTTTCAAACTACTTTTTTAAAAACTGTAATCACAACTGGGACTGATAAGTATTTTGAAGTTCAAGTAAATAATCAAGTTCAAAGTCAAAAATAGCCTTTTCTTAAATATACAATATCTTTAATATTATTTCAAATTATTATAATCATAGCTATCAATACTTAGGCCTACCTATTTTTTCATCATTATGATTATATTTATTATTATTATCATTATTTTTCTTTTGATTTTCCCCACTTTGTTTTGTTCATAAATTTGTAACATACATAGGCGTAGCAAATATCATTTTTATTCCCACTTACCCCCTTCCAAGACCATCCATACTCAACTTGGTCTAAACGTTTTATCACAATGTCAGAACGTCAGTGTTCAAAAAGACTAAGCTAAGTAAAATCAATAAATGAAAACAAAAATGAAGTATGCCAGGCATTGCCAACATCATGCATTTATTCTAGGCTTTTCTGTAATATAAATTAATTCCGAAGATTTGTGTTCTGTTCGGTATCAAAAAGTACAGTGATCGAAGGGCATGAGTGATGATTCACCTGTTGTGTTCCCAGCCATTCTAATACTAGTAATAGATGACAATAGATCGGCATTCATTCGGACAACTCCCCTACTAAATTTAAAACCGATTTATACGGGGAAAGCCGCCATTATGTTTTATAGGCTATATATCCTGTTCAGCACTCTAAACAAGAAAATGGAATTCTTTCCGTAAATGAAAATAAATTAATATAGCTTTTGTCATCCCAGGTGAATGCCGATAGAATAAAACCGGACGCATTTCGCAATGTAAGAAAATCAAAATAGGAAAACTCAAAAAGTCAACAAACCTTGAGATGAAGCCTAGCATGTTCTTAATTAAACGAACTTTAGTTCGCTAACTCTGACGAACTAGAGTTCACGATCTCGGACGAACCAGGTTGGTTCTTAATTGGATGATCTAAAGATACGGCGAACCTAGTTCGAAGTAGTTCACGAACCTCGGCAAACCATAGTTCGCTGTCGGAAAAGGTTCGCACAATGTGTTGAGCAAAGCAAGGCGAACCTTTTCTCTGATTGGTCAAAATTTTTACCCTCTTCTGCGTTGGAGATAAGAAGACAGTCACTGATACAAACAATTATGCCCAACGGCGATATTTCACTCGTGCGAAGAACAAGACCTATTTTTATTGATTTGTGGGAGGCGCGGCGCTGTTTGTGGGGTCGCTACTGCAAGGAGTACAAAAACAAACATCGTTCAAATCGCGAAGCGGCAGCCATTTTGAACACCTTCGCAGACAGTAAGTACGCCGAATCAAGCACTTCAGTTAAGAAAGAGAACCATGGCAAACCTGGTTTGCTGAAGTTCGCCTAGGTTCGTTCAACCTCAATTAAGAAACAAACCAAAAGATTGCCGATCTTCTCCGATCTAGGTTTGCCGATCAAAAGTTCGTCCAATTAAGAACAGCTCTAAGATTGGATGCTGTCGTCTTCTGCTCGCTAAATACTCTTTGCATCCGTACATGCATTTGAATATAAATGCATTGTCCTTTTCTTTGAGATGAAAAAATTCTAGATACGGTTCAAACAAAGTGGAAAGTTTCTCCATCTTCTGCGGTCAAAAATTTGTGCGTTCTTTGCTTGATTTGAAGAACAAAGACTGAGATGACTGGCGCGCGCTTTTGAAAGTCACGTGGCTTGCTATTGCTATCAGCCAATCACAATCATGCTTCCGTTCGCTGAGCGAGTGATCAATCTCGCGCGAAACAGCAATTTCGCCACACGCTTCGTCTTGGCTGAAAGGGATGGGCAAGTCACATGGCAAGGAAAGTAGCGTAGCGAAAGATAAATTTTCACTACTTCACTACTGACAAATTAGTAGTTCGCTGCTTTACAACTACTTTTAAAAAATATGTAGTTTGGATCATTACAAACTACTCCAAATAGTAGCGAAACTACAAAATGTAGTCACTACTCTCGCTACTTGCCCATCCTTGCTCTGAGACTATTTAAGCTGCAGATTTCAAACTTGGTCCAAGGATACTTTGTGTGAAGACCTCTCTAAACATACCGATTTTTGTGTCCTCAAAGGGCAAGGTCACATGGGATCAGGAAATCCTTAAAAATAGGCATATTTTGCAAAATAGGCATATTTTGCAAAATTTAGGCAAAAATTGTTTTTTCTCAAATACTATTTTCAACTTCAAACACAGACTTTGTAGAAAGATACATGATGGTAAAACCTTTCTATGTATACTAATCTGGATGACCCCTTGTAAAGGTGAAGGGTCACAGAAGATCAGTAGATGTGTGAAAAATGACTTTTATTTTCTCAAAATCATTGCCGATGACATTACTACTAGGAAGTTTCGCTTAGCTTATCAATTTTAGCCAAAAACTTACTGTGTTACTCTCCACAGGGGAGGCAACCACTGGAGTGCCGTTACCAGGGCATTCCTGAGTAGCCTCCCGTAATACCGTATCCGGTGGCACACTCGCCCAATCCTGCCAGTATCTTTGCTTAGCTCAGTCAGACCGGTTGTGTGCACTTGTGCTCCGATGGTAGTTGGTGAACTCTTCTTACGTGGATTTACTGTTTAAAAAAAAAAAAAGATTCTTCTGTGTGTGTGTGTGTGTGGTTCATGGTGCAAGGCTTATTTTGGTGTTGGGTCTTGGGGATTACACACTTAGGACATGGCAAGGTAAAGCTTCGGTTACGAAAAGCCTCAGCGGGTGTTCTGTTTTTACCGGGTCGCATCTTTGGCCCTTGTTTGTATGTACAAGGCCGACCAGGAATTTGGACCCTCCAAGGAGGCTTGGAGCGCTCGCAATGGCCTATTGTCTGTCCTATGTTACAGTGCCAATGGCCTATTGATGTACACGATGTCTGCCTTCCCTGCTCGGGCTGTCCCTCCAGTCGACCTTGCATTCATTGTGCGGCGTGGAAGGAGGACCTTGGTCGCAGCTGTGGGCGTTCTACCGGAGAGAAAGACCAGCACGCAAGCTGATATCGACCGCAGCTGTAGAGGTGAAGCAGAGAAATGAAACTTCAGATATTGTGTGCTTGTCGGCACAAAATGATGGTACTGCTGCCCCCTCCGGTGCCAATTATTGAGCTACCACGTCCCCAGCAGGCGTTGGAGACTACAGGCAGCGGACGAGATTCACCACCTCGCATAGCACCATAGAGCTCAGAGCTACATTTCCACAAGAATTCACCTGTCCGTGGTCTGCCACCTAAGTCGAACAGGCAGTGAGAACTCGATTCCCCAGCACGGATTATTGGGTCTCGTTCATGCCCTCCTGGCAGGCAGAGAACTCCAGCAGCATTCGCGGGGGACCACCCCTCTGAGCTCATTGGACCCTCCGGCCTTTGGACAGACCAGCGCCGGTATAGGGCTGCTACTTCGAGGCAACGCTCAGAGGGGAATCGGAGATTGAATAAAGTTGCCAACAAGACAGGCCAAGGGAGTATCCTCCGGGGTCCCTACTTCGAGAGTGGAGCCATAGAGAGCGCTCCACCAGCACTGACAACGGCCTCTGCGGTATGAATGGAGTCAGTGCAAATGGCCGACAAGACAGGCTGTCCTTCTGAGGGCAGGTTCTGGTACTATACACCCCCGTCTTGAAATAATGGAAGGAATGGAAGGCGATCGCAGGATATTATGGCGCAGGGAGACAGCGCGTGTAGGACACCATACTCGTGGGGATGTTCATCTTCCCTTTCTCTTTGCCGGACCGGCGGACAAGTGCTAGCGTCTCACTGCAACGGTCCTTCGACACCGACGACCGCCTTCGGGATGGTACGAGGTTAGTCAGTACGTTGGCCGATAGACGGGCTGTTCCTTCTGAGGGCAGGTTCTGGTACAATACACCTCCGTTTTGCAGACACAGGGAGGAATGGAAGGAAGAGCAGGCCAAGGGAGTTCCTCCGGGGTCCCAATATACAGAATGGAGCCATAGAGAGCGCTCCACCAGCACTGACAACCGCCTCCGCAGTAAGAATGGAGTCAGTGCAAATGGCTGACAAGACGGGCTGTCTTTCCGAGGGCAGGTTTCTGGTATTATCTATACACCCCCTGTCTTGAAAACACAGGAATGGGAAACGATCGAAGGAGCGCTCATGGCGCAGGGAGACGGTGTGTTCAGGACACGGTTTTCGTGATGATGTCTCATCTATCCCTATCCTCTTCTCCGGACCGGCGTTCAAGCGTGTTGTGGTAACAGACCTCGTCTTGACGCCGGGCTTCAGGGGCTTCAGCTGGGAGCAGCAGATCTTGGGACCAGTCTAGCAGGGACCGCTCGGCAGCAGAGGCGCAGTTTGTTGTCAGCTCCGGGTTCACTCAGATGACAGCCATTGGATGGAGGCGCCTTTCCGGGGACACCGACGCAGCCCGCGTCGGTGAACAGCAGCAGATCTTCGGACTGGACTGGCAGGGACCGCTCTTCCACGAAGATGCAGTTCGACGTCGGCGCCAGGATCACTTGGATGACAGCCAGTGGACGGAGCCGCCTTCCCGGGGACACTGACGCAGCCCGTGCCAGCGAACCGCAGCAGATCTTTGGGCCGGACTGACAGGGACCACTCTTCCGCGGAGACGCAGTTTCGATGTCAGCGCTGGGGATCACTCGGATGACAGCTTTTGGATGAAGGCGCCTTCCCAGGGACACCGACGCAGCCCGCACCGGCATACCGCAGAGGCGCAGTTCAACGTCAGCACCGGGATCACTCAGATGACAGCCGTTGGACGGAGCCGCCTTTCCGGGGACACTGACGCAGCCCACGCCGGCGAACCGCATCAGAGCTTTCGGGCCAGACTGGCAGGGATTTCTCTTCCACGGAGGCGCAGCTTCGATGTCAGCGCCGGGACCAGTCAGATGACAGCTGATGGACGGAGGCGGCATCCCTGTGACACCGATGGCTTGGTCCTGGGACCGACAGAGGCGGCCACTTCTCCGCGTGCGGTAGACGACAAGGAGGCGCGCAGTCTACCTTCGTAGGACTAGGTGTCAGCGCTGGGAAAGGACGTTGACCGACCAACTTCACTTCGTGAGCCGGTACCACTCTCCATGCAGCTCCGACTTACGCACCTAGTTGGATGAGGCGTCCCGTCTCTTTGCATCCTTCTCCCTCCGAACCGCTCCCCCCCCCCCCCCCTCCATCGTATCCTTTGGTAAGCAGGGCCACGGCGATGGTTTCGCACTGCGCACTGCGGCGGCTCAAGCGCGCCAAGTCTCTACCTCTACTGACAGGCTTTCGGGACCTAGTGGAGGCGTTCTCGGCACAACTGCATGCTGACAGCTTGGGAGAGCAGGTGTTCTTCTCGGGCACTCTTGACCAGAGAGGATGGATTTTAACTCCCACCGGCAGTGGTATGCAGGTCACTTCCAGTTGTTCCTGTGCCCTCCCGGCGGTGGACAAGGGCACATTGGTGCAGGCAGGGCGCAGCCACCGTTCACTGACACAAGGATGGAACAAGAAGTCTTCCTTGGTCCGCTTCTTGCTGGCGTGAACAGGATTCCTGGAGATGTCAACACAGTCGTTAGTCTAGCGTCTGGAGGTTTCCGTACAGCAGGAGGCTAGCTCTTCACAGCTGCACAGGGTGACAGCTGGTTATGGACGACTCTTGAATTCTGTGGATGGTCACGGAGGGCCTGGGGATCTCTATCCAGTTCCCCCCCCCCCCCCCCCCCCACCGTTGAGACACTCACCCTGTGGACATGAGTATCGGGAGATTGGACATGGCGACAGCGTTGCAGGGCTTTACAGAAGAAGACCGCAGAGGTGGTTCTGTGTTCCGACTCCACTGCATTTAATTTACAGTCGACTCTTCCTCGTACCCAAGCCGGTGGGGAATGGCGGCCGATCATCGACCTGTCGGCCCTAAACAAGTTCTTTTTTTCTGCATTTCACTTCAGGGTGGAGACAGACAGAACGCTGAGGGCAGCGGTGCGTCCCCAGGACTTCGCAGTGAGTCTTGACCTAGCCTCGAGCAGCGTTACCTGTGCTTCTGCATTCGCGAGATAGTTCCCAGTTCGGGCTCTACCTTTTGGACTACCTCAGCCCGTGGGTCTTTACCAGGAGGGTAGACAGGGTGAGGGCAAGGTTCCGGGCAGTGTACAGTCTGACGTCTATACAGCTGGATGACCTATGGTTATGGAACTAGTTGGCGAGCATTTGGAGGCCGGAAGAGATACCCTGCTGACAATACTTCATTGCCTAGGCTTCCTAGTCTACGCAGGCAGGTCCGACGTGGTACCTTCACGCCGGTTGTCCAATTAGGTATGGAATTCTTGACCATCTGTGTTCAAGTAGGACTTTCAGTAGAACGGATTCAGTGCAGAGTGAGAGAGTCACTCGGAGCTTTACTCTCGGAAGCTCTCCCGGCCAGGCCGAGCTTCGACTGTTTAGGCCAGCTAAGCGCGGCAGTGGTTCGTCTTCCCCAAGGCAGACACTTCTACTGTCTGGAGATGAAGCGCTGTGGCGGGCTCTCTTTTTGGGAAGGTTGACGTGTACAAAAGGATGTGCTAGTGCTCTCCGACATCTCGTCAGTCGTCGCCTACCTTCAGATCCTAGGGGGAACATGTGCTCACGCCCTCTGCACCCTCGGGTACCACATCTTCCTTAGTGCAGGGACCGGGTCTTGACCCGGCGGGTACAACATCTTGTTGTTCTAGCGGACTCTCTCTGTCGTCGAGGCCAGATTGTACACACGGAGTGGTCGCTACGTCCAGCTATCTTCCATCTACTCTGCGCGCATTGGGGAAATGCCGTTGGTTGGTCCATTCGCCAAAAGATGGAACAACAGGCTTCCTCTGTTTGTCTCCTCCGTTCCGGATCCGCGGGCCTGGGCCGTAGTTACGCTCTCCTTCCCGGTGCTCACAGTGCTGGTGCCAGAGTTATTCAAGAGCGCAGGGACAGGTATGTGGTACTGAGACTGGTGGTTTCATTCAGCTGGTCCAAGAGTTGGACCTCCTATTCTTGACTCTTGCGACGGACCCTTCACTGGTTCCTTCCGCGCCGAGTACGATGCTCAAGCAGCCAAGGCAACAGCTGTTCCACCCATGCCCAGAGGTACTGATGTTATACGCTTGATTTGTCCGGCAATCCCTCTCTGCTAGAGGCTTTTCGGGGGTTATGGTGGTAGCGAGCTCTGCAGCAGGAGGAGCTCCTCTCATTTTGCCTACGAAGGGAAGTGGCGCGTTCTCCAATTCTGGTGCGCGACGGAGCGGCTTTCCCCCACAGACCTTACCAACCCCAGTTGGCCGAGTTATTCTTGTGACGGTTCTTCAGGCAGAACTTGGCACCTTCCGGGATTACCTGGCAATGGGGCAGACACTTACCGACGCCTGGGACATCCATATCCGGGAGCGTGCTATGACTTGGTAGATCTGATGTTCCGTTGATCTGCAGCGGCCGGCCTCGCGTTCATTGGTCCCACGCTGAGACCTGTCCTGGGTGCTCACAGGGCTCTACGTGAGAGATTCGAGCCTCTACCATTAACGAGTTGGTAGACTTTACCAGGAAGACCTGCTGCCGGCTGACATTTGCCACAGCTCCTGTTTCGTCGATATACGTGCCTTCAGTACGTCCCTCTTGTCTCCAATGGAGGACCGACGGATTGTTACAACTGCTTACGGAACCTGCCTTCTTGGCAAAGAACCACCTTACCAGCATCAGCCCCACAAGTTGTAAATGTCGGACCCCTCAGGGCGACGGATCAGTCATGGGCTCCTGCCCACAGGACCGTTCAGGGCCCGTAAAGTGTACCTGCGCAGGTCTAAGCCGCTTAGACAAGGGCGCTCGCGCCGTTTTCCTGCCCTTGGCTCCGTGCAGACGAGGCATATCGGCACAGATAATCTCCTTCTGGCTACGATGGGCGATTTGGTCCACATACAAGAGCTCGCCCAGAGCAACCCAAAACAATGTGCATCCGGGCTATTAGGCATGAAGCCCGAACAGTGTGAGCGAGCATCGCTATTGACCTATATTGGGCAGAGAGGGATATTGTGGCAGCCGTGGGTTGGCGGATCAAGTCTACTCTCGCCTGCTTCTGCCTACGAGAACTTTCCAGCCAGCGCAACAACCTTGGCCTTGTGGGGGACTTCTCGGCGGCGCAGCACTCCCTCCCGGCACCTCAGGCACCTTGGGTTCGCCTAGCTAAAATTGTCGGGAGTGGGCGCGTAGGGAGAGGCCTCGATAGGGCGCACTCAGCACGGGCAATGAGAGGTGTTCTAAACTTGCGGCACCCGCCTCCTATTCAGAATTCCTAGTAGTAATGTCATCGGTAATGATTTTGAGAAAATAAATTAATTTTTCTCTAAAATGTATTTTTTCCAAAATACTTACTGATGACATTACTCAGAGATCCCTCCCTCCTACCCCGCTTGCTGCGGTCGAGCTAAGGCTCAGATACTGGCAGGATTGGGTGAGTGTGCCACCGGATATGGTATTACGGGAGGCCACTCGGGAATGCCCTGGTAACGGCACTCCAGTGGTTGTCTCCCCTGTGGAGAGTAACACAGTAAGTTTTTGGGCTAAAATTGATATGCTAAGCGAAGCTTCCTAGTAGTAATGTCATCAGTAAGTATTTTTTGAAAAAATACATTTTAGAGAAAAATTAATATTTTGGTAGAATTTTATTTTAAACAGCAGTGTGTGTTTTTTTTTTGTTTTTGTTTTTTTGTTTTGGATGCAAACTTTTCAAACAAATTTGGCATGAAAGTAGCTGATGATAAGACTTTTCTATGCATTCTTATTTGGTTGACCCCTCACAGACATCAAGGGTCTTCAGGAGATTGACAAAATTGTCAAAAATGCACACATTTTGAGAAAACTTGGATTTCCAAGGTGCAAAAAACAACCCTTTACTTATGTTAGGACACTTGAACACTTTCGTGACCTGTCGGAGAGGTCAGATTATAGTTATTTGGATAGGTTATGCGTGTGAGTCTTAAGAAGGCATTGCCATTTTTTTCCTTTTGGTATTTATGCTAGTTTGAGAATATTTCTGATTGCAGAACAACTAGGTATTTCTCAGTTCATTAGTGCAGTTAACTTCATTATCAGTATTCAGGCAATAACCAGTTCAGTTAACACTGTGTGATTGTACTATGAACAGTAGCAGTGACTCATGTACTAGGGCTAATATGTAGCCTCTGTTTCCATGCCCCATTCAGGTTCAAGGATGTTGTGTGTGCATGTTGAAGTGGCTGACGGCAAAATCAAGAATGTATATGTTTTTGTTTGTGCAGGTTGAAACGGCAGGCAGCAAGAACAAGAATGCACATGTAAATGTTGTTGTTTGTGCAGGTTGAAGTGGCTGACAGCAAGAACAAGAGTGTGAACCTTGGTGCTCGCTACGTGGGTGATGTCATCAAGAAGTACATCCCCATCGTCAACAACTCCCCCGCCCCCATCACCTTCATCCTGGCCTTCACACCCTCTTCACCTAAACTGCAGTCTACTGATGTCCTGTCTGTGTCTCCAGCTGGTGAGGTTACACTCGACCCACGTGGTGGCACCACCAAGGTGGAAGTTGTCTTTAAACCCAAGTCACGCATCCCTGCCTTCACAGAAGAGGTCAGTTGATTCTGCATGGCACGCATTCTTCAACAAGTGTTATAACCCGTTTGCACCAAGTTTGCCTTGTGTTTTTTGGCTCACGTGCAAAGCAAACGTGAGTCTTATGCCAGTGGTCGGCCATGCATTGTCTTGCAGCGTCCGTGGTAAACTTTAACATTTGCATTTTCTCAAAGACTATTCAGGCCACAGTCTTCAAATTTGGCCCAAGGATACTATGTGGCAAGACCTTTCTCAACATACCCATTTCATTGACCTCTCTTAAAGGTCAAGGTCACAGGGGATCAGGAAATAGGTCAAAAATAGCCATATTTTGACCAAATTATTTTTTTTCAAATAATATTCACAACATCAAACCCGAACTTGGTACAAAGATACCAGATGGTATGCATACTAATTTGGATGACCCATGGGAAATGTCAAAGGTCACAAGTGATCAGGAAATAGGTTAAAAAAAAAATAGCCATATTTTGACAAAATTTGTTTTTTCTCAAATACTGTTCACAACTTCAAACCTGAACTTGGTACAAAGATACTTGATGGTAAAACCTTTCTATGCATACTAATTTGGATGACCCATGGAAAAGGCCAAGGTCACAAGAGGTCAGGAAATAGGTAAAAAATGGCCATATTCTGACAAAATATGCTTTTTGGCTCACATGCGAAGCAAACATAAATATGTTTTGGGTCAGTGGTCGTTAGTCCGTCGTCCATGGTACTCAGAGACTATTCAAGCCACATTCTTAAAACTTGGCCCAAGGATACATTGTGGTAAGACCTTTCTAAACATACCAATTTGAGTGACCTCTCACAAAGGTCACGGTCACAGGGGACCAGGAAATAGGTAAAAAATAGCTATATTTTGACATCAGTTTATTTTTTCTCAAATACTATTTACAACTTCAAACCCAAATTTAGTACAAAGATACCTGATGGTAAGACCTTTCTATACGTACTACTTTGGTTGATCTCTCGGAAAGGTCAAGGGTCACAAGAGGTCAGAAAATTTGTGGAAAATGGCCATATTTTGACAAAAGATTTTTTTTCTCAAATACTATTCACAACTTCAAACCCAAACTTGGTACAGAGATACCTGATGGTAAGACCTATCTATGCATACTAATTTGGATGACCCCTCGGAAAGGGTCACAAGGGCTCAGGAAATAGATCCAAAATAGCCATATTTTGACAAAAGATGTTTTTTTCTCAAATACTATATACAACTTGAAACCCAAACTTGCTACAGAGATACTTGATGGGAAGACCTTTGTATGCACACTAATTTGGTTGATTCCTCCTAAAGGTCAAGGGTCACGAGAGCTCAGAAAATAGGTCTAAAATAGCCATATTTTGACAAAAGATGTTTTTTTTCTCAAATACTATTGACAACCTAAAACCCAAATTTGGTACAGAGATACCTGATGGTAAGACCTATCTATGCATACTCTAATTTGGATGACCCCTTGGAAAGGTCAAGGGTCACAAGAGACTGGCAAATGTGTGTAAAATGCTGATTGTTGATAAAATTGTAGGTATTCCCAAATCTTTGCAAATTTTTTAACCAAAATTGTTACAAAAATTGTTGATGATAAGACCTTCCTATGCATACTAATTTAGTCGACTCATCACAAGGGTCATGGGGAGTTGACAGATGTGTAAAAAATGCTAACATTTTCAAAAAACATGGATTTTGCTACTGCAAAAGCCAGCCCATGTCAGAAAGATCATACATATGTAAATCGGTCATACCCGTGAGCCATAATGGCTTTGCCTTTCTTGTTCTCTAATGCTGTTCATAACTTACCAAAACTTGATACAGAGATAACTGATGGTATGACCTTCCAATGCATACTAATTTGGATGACCCCTCATAAAGGTCAAGGGTCACAAGATCAGGAAGTGGGTCATAAGTACTAAGTAGCCACTTCTTGACAAAAATTGTTTTTCTCAAATACTATTTACAACTTCAAACCCAAACTTAGTCCAGAAATACCTGATGGTAAGGCCTTCATATGCACACTAATTTGGATGACCCCTCAGTAAAGGTCAAGGGTCACAAGCAGTCAGCAAATGCAGGGGCGTATCCAGGGGTGTCTCGACAGGGGGGTGGACCCAACAGCCTTCCCCCACCCCACCCCTCCACCCCCCAGTTTTCCAAACTGTGTCATACAAAAAAAATCCAGACCAAAACAGTGACTGTCAGGCGAGCATAAAATCATAAGGAAAGAAATGCGCTTAAAAAAAACTATTACAAATAAGTTGTGTTGAAATTATTCTTTCTTGGTGCTTTTCTTTTGGGGACTTTCTTTAAAATTGTACTATAGTGTTGTAATTTCTTTCTTTTCTTCTATTTTTTTTTTTTTTTTTTTTTTTTTTTTTTTTTGGGGGGGGGGGGTGTAGGGGGGTGTTTCTGAGACATTTAAATTTTGCAGAGGTTACGATTTTTATTTGTTAAAATGTTCCTTCTTTCATCTCGGGACACAGCACCGCTTTTGGCACTTTTTTTAAAAGAAAGGGCTGATCATATCTACATGCACTTGACCTCCTCCCCACCTCCCTAACAAGACAAGATTAATTGGGCACTTCTGATCTTATATAGTGTTAATTTTCTTATGGAAAAGAATGTTCTACCTGGCGTTTCTGCAGGAGCAATCACCTTGTGTTTGACAACAACACTACACTACCAAGTACTCCTCCGTCTGAGGAACAACACAGCCATTTGTGAAAATTGTGATACTGCTCTATACACCCACAAACCTCCTCCATATGAGGAACAGAATCAGATCACAGAAATAGTCATTATCACTCATGATGTATACCTCTTACACTGACTGACGATTACTTAAGGGTTAGTTCAAGGTTGATCAAAATCAAGACATTTTACACCTCCCCTCTGGGGACAAGCATCAATGACCACGTCACTACTCTGATGGGCACTTGTGCATGTCCACGGAAGACAAAGCTACGCAATCTGTGTGAGACTGGAGACCCACTGTGCTCATAGAGTGATGTGTGACAGGATTAGGGGATTAGCAATTACCTGTGACACCTGGGCCATTCGGCTGCTCACCCCTGGGGAGACACTCACAGCGCAGTTGATTTCTCACTTTCTGATCACAGTTGGTGTGTACACGGGCATAGACTTAAACCTAGATGACTGCCACGTATGAGGATGCAATACCATTTGTATCACACAGAAAGAGATAATGCTTTTCATGAGCCCCTGTGACTGAAGGGGCACATGAAACTATATGCCTGGCTCTGGGACTGAGTTGGGCCCCAGTTCAGCAATGATAGGACACTTTTCCACCGCCGGGGTTGACCAGCAGTCTATGTCACTCTATGTCTGGGTGAAGTACTGTGACAGGTGCAGGTAAGGAGTGTCAAGTGAGGATATTTGACTATAGGCCCATGAACACACTAGGCTCACCCACCGATGCTGTGAGATAATTGTAAAATACACCATACAAGAAAAGAAGAATCATCGAATAGTAAAACACAACTTCCACATATAACCATCAAAAAAAAAATAAATTTGGTCATGGCTGACGGGTGGGGGGGAGGGGCCAGGGCCGCCTGTCCCCCCCCCCCTGGATCCGCCACTGGCATTATATGAAAAAAAGAAGTAGAAGTTAGCTTTTACCAGCACTTGTTCAAAACTTTTCAACCAAATCTGGCTGACAAGACTTTACTGTGCATACTATTTTGGTTCAGTTCACTACTTGCAAAGGTCAAGGATCACAGGAGATTTACAAAGCGTGAAAAATACATACATTTTGAGAAAACATGGATTGCACAAGTACAAAAGCCAGCCTTAGATTTGGATCATTCATGCACGTGAGCCTTAAGCACTTTGCCATTTTAGTTTTCAAACAAGTTTCAAGGATACATATTTCAGAACAATTCTAAGAACAAACAGTGATGTGCAAACTTTGACCTAATCTATTTTAAACTTGTTTGGCTTTAAATCCATTGGTTCTCTCTATTTTCGGGAGATCATGGAGATGACCTAGCTACTTAAATTTGAAATGTATACCCTGTTTGGGCCTCACTGATGACAGGTGTGATTGGATCAGATGCTTTTCAAGGCCTTCATCCATGGAGAGCATGAAATTTAGAAGAATAAGTATGTCTGTTTCTCATTGGGGCTGGAACTAGCTATGGCATATTTTTGCAGGTTTAAATTGTCCAATTATTTTTACAAGGGCAGCTGCTAAACCATGTTCGATCACCTTTTAATCTTATAGCTGTGTTGAAATAATCTGTGTTCAAAAGAAACTCAGGTAGGGCGTTGCTCACACAGGCTATACAAGGTGACGTGACAATTGTTGTTTCACTTTGTCAGTCGCTGAGTGCTTGTTATTTGGCCCCATTCTAGAATGGATAATTTATCAATCTGTGCAGGTACAACATGTACTGCTGAGTGTACAGATGTTGCTGCATGGTTTGTGTACGGACATGAGTGACTTACTATACCGCTCCTCAATAGGAGGTGTGTGTGTGTCCCTTCAGTTTCTTTTTCCAGATTTCTCTTAAACCACCCAATGCGCAAAAGGCCATCTGGCTGACGTTTGCCCAATGGCCTTTGTGCATTGGACTGGATTGACTGAAACTTAATGAACACCAGTGTTTTTGCAGTCTTGTCTAAGCCCCTGTTTGTGCTTGATGGTGTGTGTCTGACCCCAGTGGATTATTGTACGCCTGTCTGTACCTGTCAGGTGCTGCTGGAGTGTGCTGGCCTGTCCCAGCCCCTGTTTGTGCTGCGAGGTTCATGTCTCGGTATGGATGTCACCATCGATACAGATGCCATGCCCTTTGGCACAGTGTACCAACGCAGTCAGAGCACACGTAAACTCATCATGAGCAACAATGGCGACATGAATACAAGGTGAGATGTCAAATTTCTCTGTCATGTCCGGGATTGTTTGAGTACAAGAACATTTGGCATGGAAGAGGGTTAATTGCAAATCATTTGGTCATTTCTCTGTCTTTCTCTCTCTCTCACACATACCTATTACGTGGTGGAGTCGTAGTCGTAGTATGATAAACACACCAGGCGCACACACGTAAGGTTCTTTTAAATAAACTTCATTCAGCTGCAACCCATCACACATGGCTTAAGGATGTAGGCTACACTGGAGTAACAGTTCCAACAATATTTTAATTCAGCGATGTGATCTCCACACAATGCATTCCCAAATGCACCAACACTGATACAATGTCTCCTCTGAAAATGTCAACACTGGCGACACAAAGTTTCTCATACAACGTACACCACCGTTACGCTGCGTCTCTCACAATGTACACCCTATACGGGCCACGTACCTACGATAAACTGTGTGTCCCTACAACTGACAATGCCTGACAATGTACACACGTGCTTCCTAGCACCAACTTTTATAGTTAAATGACTTTCCAGAAAAATTAAATGAATTTACACAACGCACCCAATCAGAACGGAACATGTAACTGAAACTCATAAATATTAATAAAAAATGAACTTTCTAGAATAACTACAATAGTCTACAAAAATTTGACGGCTCATTTCAGCCCCAAATCCTAGTGTGTAATGACGTCACACAAAAGTATGGCACACCGTTCACGACCTTTCATAACACACAAAGAACGGCTGCTAAATTTATGCGCACAGAAAACAACTATGGCTAAAAATAAAGCAGCTCTACTACCGCTATCCTCCGTGCGACTTTGCTAGAAGCTTCCGGACTAAACTTAGCATATCATAACAAAACCAATTCCTCTATCTGCGCGAACAATAGAGAATCTCACTGAAAAGGTACATGATACGTAACCATGGTAGCTCAAATAAATATCGGATCGTTTCCTACGATTAACACATGCATGCTCTCACAGAACAACACAACCACAATCGTAACAATACCCATACACACAGAGCCACCCATGCACACACACACCCAAAACAGATAGAAATACTATTTTCTACCCGTCTATATTGATGTGATAATTCTTGATCAGGTTCCGGTGGGACATTGACCGTTTCCTGCCTGACTTTTCCATCTCCCCAGTGGAGGGATACATCACCCCTGGCATGGAGGTCAACTTTGATGTTCACTTCCACCCACAGAACGTCAGTCAGGATGTCAGATACGATGTGAGTTACACCACATGCACCATTATTTATCAGTACAGTTATGTTGTGTTGTTAACCCATTCGGCCCTGACACACTACAGCAGGAGATGGGTCGACCATGATAATTCAAGGGTAGTGCCAGATTAGCTTGGCGCCTGTTGGCGCCAAGTTAATCTGGCACTACCCTTTAATTATAATGGTCGATCCATCTCCTGCAACAGGTGCATAGTCATTAGACGACGCCTCCAAAATTTGGGAAATATGTGCGTCGGGCTGAATGTTATATGTAATATGGAAGCAAGTGTTTCCACTGAGGAGCACCATCCTACCTGCGCCTTACTGTTGGTATCAAACTCCCGTTGTAGTGGGTCAGGGCAGAATGTTTGATCCATCTCCTATTGTAGCGTCAGGACTAAATGGTTGATCGATCCCCTTTTATAGTGCGTCGGGGCTGAATGGTTTCATCGCCCATTGTAGTGCTCTAGGACTGAATGGTTGATCCATCTCCTGTTGTATTGTGTTAGGGCTGAACGATTGATCCATCTCCCATTGTAGTGTGTCAAGGCTAAATGGTTGATCCATTGTTGTAGTGTGTCAGGACTGAATGGTTGTTCTCCCATTATTGTGTCAGGGCTGAAAGGTTGATCCATCTCCTATTGTAGTGTGTCAGAACTGAATGGTTGATCCATCCATCTCCTGTTGTAGTGTATCAGCGGTGATTGATTTTAATGGTTGATTTAGCTTGGGAAGTAAATGCAAAGTGCCTAGAGAGTCGCTCCTGCATAAGTGTCTTGAAAATAGGATTGTTTTCTCAAAACACATTACCGATGGTATTACTATAAGGAAATGGTTTCTTAGCTAGTCTAATTTTAGCCCAAAATTGTTGTGTACGAGTATGGTCACGATGGCAGGTGAAGGGCGCCATAGCCTAGGCGGAAACCCGGGTAGCCTCCCTTCCGGTTCAACCACGCATGCGCTACAGCGCTTATAAGCCAGTCAGTTTTCTTTGCTAGTCACAGAAGGTTGTGTACGTAGGACTCTCTCTTCGGAAGGACTCTAACTTCAATGTTGGTTGTGAAATTGAACAAGGAGGGAAACCTGGCGTGTGGTTTCCGAAAGAATATGGTGTACACTGGCCTTGTGTTAGGCTTGAATGCTTGTGTGGAATTCTTCACAGATTCGCTGTGGCCTGCGGGGATTAACTTGTGTTCTGCCAAGCCTGGTATGCTGGGCACTCTCAAGCTTTCGCCGTCCCTCTTCCAGCGGTGGATGCATCGGCCCTAGACCAGTCGGGCAGCCGCAGTACAGTCCGGTACGCTTGGCCTCGGCCTTTCGACAGGATCGCTTCCTTAGTGCGGAATGCGATGGCGTGCTCTGGTTCCTGGAATTGGCTACTTAGGCGGTCTTGCAGTGCCTGGAGGAACTTGGGACCTGGAGGATTCGTCCCCGCCCCGTGATGTGCAGTCCATCCTGGTAGTGGCCAACCGGGCCGCCTACCTTCCTCCACCAACGACATTGCAGCGGTCGCCAACTGTGTCCTTTGGCGGCGGGATTCCCTCCTGCGTTTCTGATCGAATCTTCCCAAGTCGGTGAAGACTCAGCTCCGACAGGCCCCCTTCGGTGGTTTCCAGCTGTTCGGCGACATGTGGCAGACAGTAAGGATGCTTCCAAGGTTCAAGCTGATCGGGGACATGGGCTGTTGGTGATGGAAGCTTCTATGTTTTGGCCTCGGACTGCCTTGGCTCTTCTTCATTTCGCCTTCGTAGGCCCGCAGTTGTTGTTCAAGTCCTCTCCACCTTTACACCGGTCCACCTTGTGGATCCCTCGACCGGCTCAAGGCAGTCGCCCTGCACAGGGAGGTGAAGGCCTGGCTCAACATAACAGCGACAGAAGTGGTCTCCCGACGCGACTCGCTGGCGTTCTAAAACCGCCTCCTTCGTCCCCGATCCATTGGGCAGTTGGCACCCTTTCATCGGCGCTTTACAAGACACCTTTAGGCGCCGCCCTTTCGAATGGAAACAGCCAGCCTCTCCACTCAGCAGTCCGACCAATGGATCTTGCTTTCAGCCTCGATCTTCAGACACGTTCTTCACGTGCCTATTCATCCGTCTTCGCGCTGGTACTCTCTTTGCCTTGGCGGGATCGTCTACCAGTTCCGAGCCCTCCCCGTCGGCCTCAACATCAGTCCTTGGGTCTTCATGCGGATCCTCGACTCGGTGATGGCCAGCTTATGCCAGCGGTCGCTGAATCCGTCCTTCACTACCTGGACGACTTGCTGCTTCGCAACCTAGTCACCAAGACTCTCATAGAGGACAGAGACGCCCAGCGTTCTCTCCTTCGCCGCCTCGGGTTCTTAGGCCATCCGGGCAAGTCCGATCTCACCCTTTCGCGCCGTTTCTGCACGTAGGCACGGTACTCCTGACCGACTTCAAACTGTTCCGCCTGCCCTTGGCTCAGCGGCAGAAGATCGCCGAACTAGCTCGGCGGTTGGAGTTAGGGGTCTCCTTCAAGGACAGTTTCTGGCTTCCGCTCCTGGGACTGTTCGGCGCGGCAGCAGACTCGTTTCCCTTCGGCCGGCGCTAGAGGATACATAGTGAGAAGGCTCGCCGCGGCTACTATACCTCCTACTATGCTGGCGCCCTTCGTTGGTGCCCTGACGGATCCATTTCTGTTACCCCATTTCCCGCCCCCACCTCGGACGTGGGCGGATCTCGCGTGGTGGGCGACGGGCGTGCCCCTGTGCTCCCCTCCGCCCCGGTGATCTTTCTGCACTGACGCGAGCCAGTCCGGCTGGGGCGCACAACTTTCCCGGACTTTGCCTCGGACCTGTTGCCTTGGGACTTCGCAGACAGTCACATCAACTGGGAGTTATAAGCAGTTGGGATGGCCCTCAATGGCTGGCCAGAAACTCTGACCAACCAGGAGGTCCTTGTCTTCCAAACAACTCGACAGTGGCGGCCTTGGTACAGTACCAGGAGGCACTCGCTCGCCCTCCCGGTGCTTCCTCCTTACCTTTTCCTGCTCTGGTGGTAGGACCGGGACTTTGCTCTTCGAGCACGTCACTTCCTGGAGTGGTCCCTGCGCCCAGACATCCTTCGCTTGATCTGCTCGCCGCTAGTCGACCTTTGCCGCCAGATGAAACATCCAGCTTCCGCTTTTTGCCTCTCTAGTCCTGGTCCCTCTCGCCTGGGCGGTAGACGCGCTCTCCTTCCTTGGGACGGACTGATCTCGTTTGCCTACCCCCCGTCGGTGCTGGTGCCGAAGATCCTGCGGAAACTTCTCGATTGCTCCACGGTTCTCTTTCTGGTGGCCCCCCTTTATTTGGACCTAGAGGTGGACCACGGATCGGCTCGAGCTAGCCACGGACCCGGCCCTAGAGCCCCCCTCCCCGCCCATGATGCTCGAGCATCACCACCCGGCTTTCTTCCACCCATGCCCGGAGCTTCTCCTCCTTCACGCCGAGAAGTTGTCCAGCAAGCACTCGCCGCTTGAGGTTTCTCGGATGCAGCAGTGGCGGCGATGGCAGCTGCCCGCAGACTGTCCACCAGGATTGTGTGCGAAGGCAAGTAGAGGATCTCCCAGTCATGGGGCGCCGCCCTGCGGCTCCCGCCCCCACGTCTCACTACTCCTACTGGCGGAACTCCTCTTATGGCTCTTCAACGACCAAGGATAAGCACCTTTTTCCATCAAGGGTTACCGCTCCGTGATCGCACACACTTACCGCCACCTGGGCCTTTCGGATCCGGCCCTTGCAAAGACCTTCGGACCTGTTGGCTCATTTGAACTCAGATGTCCTCTCTCCTGTTCTCTCATACCTCAGTGGGACTGCTCCTGGGCTCTGACATGGCTAAATACAGACTGTTTCGAACCCCTGCCTTTAGCACGGTTCGCCGACCTGACCCGGAAACGCGTTTCCTCCTTGCGCTCGCCACGGATTCCGCGTGAGCGAGCTTCATGTGCTCTCGGTACGCCCCGCAGGTTGGCAGTTCGAGCCGTTGGCTCAGTGCAGCTTCTCACCGACCCGTCCTTCAGGCCAAGAGCCGGCCTCCCGCGGCTGCACCCCAAATGCTGACCGTGCATCCGTTCAGAGGGACGACCGACCCCACGGGGCGCGTCAACAGGACCCAGTCTGGGCATTGCAGAATTGCCTGCGTCGCTCACAGCCACACCGTCTAATGCGTACCTGCCTCTTTCTATCACCTTCTTCAGGCAGGCCGAGTAGCTCAGCCCAGACAGTTCGCCCTGGCTGCGGTGGGTGACTCGTTGGCCTACCAAGACCTCTCCCCGGACAGGGATAGACGGTTACAGTTCCGGGCGCATGAAGTATGAGCAGTAGGCCCCAGAGCGGCCTTGCACCACAACTGCTCGGTTAAAGACATTGGGACGGTGGTAGGCGGGTGTGCAGTATCCACCTTCGCCCGCTTCTACTTCCGCGACCTATCTGGCCAGCGTGACACCCTGGTCTTGATGAGCGACATCTCCGCGGCCCAGCACTCCCTCCGCGCGCCACAGGCGCCATAGGCACTTCTTAACTGAAATCGTCGGGAGTGCTCCTTGCAGGCCGGCGGAGGGTGTTAGATATAAGGGGTTGGGTGTCGGCACCCTCCTCCTCTTTGCTATTCTTCCATATAGTAATGCCATCAGTAATGTATTTTGAAAAAACAAATGAATTTTTTTTCTAAAATGTATTTGTTTGAAAAATACTTACCGATGGCATTACTCGGATGGCCCTCCCACCTGCCCCACTTGCCTCCTTGGCTAAGTGTTTTTAGCGAAGTGTGAAACTGAGGTGAGTTCGCCAGACGCATGCCGGGTTAGGTTGGTAAGGGGAGGCCACCCAGGCTCCTATACTTGGATCCCCGGTGTCTCCTCCCCAGTTGTGTAGGGGACACAACTTTGGGCTGAAATCACTAGGCTATAGAGTGTATTCCATATAGTAATGCCATCGGTAAGTATTTTTCAAAAAAAATACATTTCTGAAAAAAAAATTCATTTTTAGGAGTTTTCAACTTTGTTTGTTTGTATTTTCTTTGTTTAAACAGCGCCACTGTGTTTTTGGTGAGCCTGATTCTGTATGCACTAGAAACCATTGACATTATTTTTTAATCCTGCAGAGTACAGTGATGTAAAAAGATCAGATACGTACGTCATCACACATACACAGTGACGCTAAAAATACCAGTCTCTCTCTCTCTCCCCATCTCTGCTGTTTTTCTCTGCCACAAATCTGTGTTATTGACATGCACAGTAAAACAAAAAACCTTAAACCTTTTTCTTACAGTCAAACCTGTGTAGTCACCTTACACTGGTTTGACTGTAAGAAAAAGGGACTTTGAGGAACTGGCTGCCTCATACAGGTGGTCTCCTTACATAAGTTCATATAAGTAACAGAAAGAAAACCATGGACCTAAATGGCTGGTCTGCTGAGACAGGTAGTCGCCTGGACAGGTTTGACTGTACTGCATTGCTGACAACATTTCAGCTCACTTACTGGCTTCTTAGATCTGGCTTATCAAATACTTTTATCAACACACATGTATTTCTGACAGAAACTT
The DNA here is from genome assembly GCA_036245525.1 of Semisulcospira habei. NCBI lineage: Eukaryota > Metazoa > Mollusca > Gastropoda > Semisulcospiridae > Semisulcospira > Semisulcospira habei. Next base: position 161,943,412 of record BTPG01000002.1, read on the forward strand.
CGCTGCTTCCTGGACGGTGGGCCACACAAGCCAGTGACCCTGACCCTGACTGGAAGCTGCACGGGCATCCCCCCGGTGAAGGAAGTGCAGAACTTCTCCACCAATGTGCGTAGCAAGGACATCAAGATGATCTCCATCCCAAACCGCACCAACCAGCACTGGGAGCTCAAGCCCATTATCGAGGGAGAGTACTGGACTGGTCCTGTCACCTTCGTTGTCGAGCCCCAGCAGACGCGTCAGTATGAGCTGACCTACAAACCACTCACCATGACCTCCGAGAATAAAAAGCACAACGTGAGTCACCACTGACACTCATTCTTCTTACATTCAGCTTTGCTTCACCCTTTCATTCCCAACAACTGTATGACTTCCATTCCATAGAATGTCCATAGAATGAAAGTTGTTTAGTTCTGGGAAGCAAAAGGTTATGTGGGATTTGACAGTATTTAGACAGAACAACACTTCTCAGAGATAAAAATTATGTCATGTCTAGTTATGCTGACCTCGCTTCAGAACCATATGTGTATGTGTGTGTGTTTATGCATGTGTAAGTAAACGTAAGAATCTCCGACATTTGTGTAGGTACAAGTTTGAAAATTGAGGAAATGCTTCATTCAAGGGATGCCTAAGAGAGCCTCTGAGCATATTAAAATTGACTGTTTCATTGACTGTTTATAGAAAGTCAGTTGGCCCACGTTAGAGTCCGTAATTTTTGTCATATTCACTTGAAATGTTAGATATAGCTAGCTTAGAGAAGACATTTGACGAGTTTGTTAGCCAACTTGATACCTTTTCAATTTTTTTTAGTAAAAACAAAGAAACAAAACTTGACTTTGAGTTAGACGGTGACGTAAAGGCCAGATATGATGGTGACATAAAAGCAGCAACTTTGTCACCACACAGACATTGACGCAATATTCTGAACATGACTTTTTTTTCTTTCTCTGTCACACACACTTTCACACGCATGCGCACGTGCTCACACATACACACACACACACACATCGACACTGACAGAAGAGCATGCGAGTGTACAGTAGTATATCATGTATCTAGGTAAAGTCAACATGCATGACTTCACACAAATTATGGCAAGATTGAAATTGTGCAGTAAAATTGTAGTTTTGTCACCATTTGTCTCAAGTCTAGAAGCAAAAATGAAACTTGTGTAAAAAAAACTAAAATTACATCATGCAAATGATGTTTTTCAAACCAATGATGTGTATGCACTGTGCCCTATATAAAGCTCACTGATGCATTGGCAGATCTGCGAGGCATTTCCAATAGGAGTTATTTTACAACAGAGTTATGTCAAAGACAACAGAGTACAGATGGCTGTGACTGTTCTTCACCTGTGCAGAAATTGGACCAGAACATACTGTCATTAACCTTCTTGAACACTCAGTCTTGCAGGAACAAAACTATAAGTGAGATAAGTGATTACATCACTGATCATCAGCTAAACTTCTTGTTGCTGGCTGAAATGTGGCTTCAAGATGAGGGTGATGAACCATACATAGCTGAGTTGACCCCTCCAGGATATTTTCTTAAGTCTTTCCCTCGCTTTTTTCGACGAGAGGGTGGTATAGCAGTACTGGTCAGGAAGTCCTTAGAAAACTGCACCACTTTCAAACGTTTGCCCTTCAACTCTTTTGAAGCTGTTGAAGCATCATCAGTGACATCTCGGTTACTTTGACTGTAGTATACCGGCCGCCTCCAAGCAGACAAAATAAACTAACCGCTAGCATATTTTTCAGTGAATTCCAAGATCATGTGGACAGTGCCTCCAGCAGCAGACACAAATTAGTTATGATTGGAGACTTTAAGTTTCATTTTGAAGTTCCATCTGATACTGATGCACTTCGTCTGCATTCACTTCTGTCTGACCATGGCTTGCATCAGCATGTGCAGGGGCCAACTCACAGACGTGGTCACACCTTGGACCTTCTGATCACAAGGGAGAGCTCCTCTCTTGTTCAGGACGTTCATGTGTGAGATTCGCTGTTGTTGGATCATGCAAGTGTTTTCTTTCATGTGCTTGCGTCTCGGCCTCGTCCAACAAAACGCTCAATAACTTCCAGAAACCTTCGTCGTATTGACATGGATGTTTTCAGCTCTGATGTAAAGGTGGCTTGTGACGGTGTATTCACAGACTGTCCAGTACATGAACTGCTGGACACTTACAACTGTACACTCTCTGACACACATGCGCCACTCACCACCAGACGCATAACCTCACGTCCCCCGGCCCCTTGGCTAATGAAGGAACTGAAAGATGCCAAGTGTGAGCTTCAAAGCACTGAGAGACTGTGGAGGTGTAGTGGACTTACAGTACATAGAGACATGTTTGTGACGCAGCGTGCTGCACTCAAGTCCTCAAGACTTTGTTTGTGCCAAACTTGAAGACTGCACATCTAGTCGTCAGCTGTTTGGCCTTACAAATGAACTTGCCCACTCGGCACCGGCCTCCATGTGGCGTGGGTGGGTAGGTAGTCTCCTCAGTTACTGACTGAGTGGGCTAGTGAAGCAGTGCCATCTTTGTCCAAGATTAGGACTTGATGTCAGCAGATATGTTGTTCAGTCTTTTTCACTGGTCTGGTTTTTAAGGAGCTGTGCTAACCCAGGTCCTACCATGTTGGATTGGTCCTTAAAAATACTCATGAGCTTTTGGTCCTTTGGATCCCAAGTGTTTGCCGTGCTTGGAGACCCGTGTTAGGGGAGAAGAGGATCCTGGTGGATGAGGTTCCCTTTGGGTTGTGGCTCACTGGTGCCAACACTCCACTTTGGCCTTGACTTCTACTTAAACGGGAGGCTAGTCGTACCGGCCTAGTCAATCGGCTCTTGTCACGTTGAGCCCTATCCCACTGTTGACATGCAGGTTGATATACGGAGCACCATGCTATAGCCTCTGCTGCTGATTAGGTGCCTTACGCCAGTATTCCCCTGCATTCAACAGTGTGATAGATGGCAGTGGCTCAGACGGTTCAATCGGGCTTACCCCCTTGAGTATATCTTTCAGGCAGTCTCCATTGACAGTTGCACTTTCCCTTGTTGGGCTCGGTGGTGGGCGGGGACCCCCAGGGGATAAATATCTCTACTATTACAATATGGAAACCACAACAACAACAAAAACTGGCACAGAAGCGGCACATAGCCACCTACATTGAACATGACAGTGACTCAGACTGTGAGGAGGCGACGCCTCAGGCATCAGCCATATGGCCTTGCTTCCTCATTGTCCATAGCAAGGTGAAAGACAAACCTGTTCCCAAGCTGCATCCTTTTCTGGTGGGAGAGACCCTCAGGAGCCGTGTTGGCAGGTCTGATGCCCAGCACCTCAGGTCTGGTGACTTGCTGGTAGAGTGCCGTACCCGGACACACTCCAGCGGGCTACTGAGGCTCTCTTCCATCGGAGACACTCCAGTGGAAGTCACACCCCACAAAACGATGAATTCTTCAAGAGGCGTGATAAAAGATCAAGCATTGGCAGAACTGTCAGAAGATGAACTTGTACGGAACCTTAAGTGGCAGGGGGTGACTTTCGTCAGGCGCTTCGCTTCCAAGTGAGGTGGTGGGGAGATACGTCTCCCTACCATCATCCTGATATTTGGCACCCCCACCCCTCCTACTACCATGTGGGGAGGTTATTACTCCTTGAAAGTGAAGAAGTACATCCCTCTCCCCCTCCGGTGCTTTAAGTGCCAAAAGTATGGCCATGGGCAGAAGACATGCCACCAGGCAGAGGCTTCATGCGCCCATTGCACTAAGCCCGGACACTCTGCTGAGTCCTACACAGCCACCCCCCTGTTTGTGAATTGCCAGGGGGTGCATATATCTTTGGGCAAGAAGTGCCCTCATTGGATATCCGAGTGCAAGATTCAGCAGGTGCGCGTGGAGAAGGGGCTATCTTTTGCGGACGCAAAAAAACTGATTGACGGCCTTGGTGCAGCTGAGGCTGCCCCAAACTCTAACACCTCTGTGTATACTTTCAGTGCTGCGGTGGCAGGCAAGCGCCCCACCAAAGATTTCTTATGTCAAACCCCAACCTCGTGGTTGGGGGCGGAGCCTCGGCTCCTCTCGCCCCTGCAGGGTAACCCTCCTCCGGTGGTGACGAGGAGCCAGGGAATGCAGAAGGTGGACGCTGCCAGTCCGGTAGCACCGCCTTCTGTTGCCCCTAAGCCTCAACCCCACCCAAGCCTGTCAGTGTGTCTACTCCAAAAGCTTCTGGCTCTGGTCAGTCTTCTAAGGCCGCTAATTATAGTGGCAGGAATGCTGCCCCGAGCCAGAAGTCTAAAAAAGCCACGGGACCGCTGTGCGCACGGGCCCAGAAGTGAGACACTGATGTCCCCCTTCAAAACAATAATGCTGCATTGGAGGAGCGGATGGAGGGAGGGAGTGGAAGTTGTTGTAACAGGTGCTGCGGCAGCTCCACTCTCTTTATCTCCGAGGAACCAGAGGAGGCCCGGGAGCTTGCCTCCCTCTGTTTCTTCAACTCCTTCCAAGGAAAAAGTGGTGGGGGGGGGGGGGGGGGGAAATCTTCACCCCCCAGATAAGACATAATCATGTACTCTCTGCTTCAGTGGAATTGTCGTGGTTTTCAAGCTAACTTTGAGGAATTATGTCTTTTAGTCAAGTGCTATAACCCCTCAGTAATATCTCTTGAGGAGACTTACCTGAAGACTTCTGACCCTGTGTCTTTTAATGGTTTTAACGCTATACATAAAGGCTCTGATTCGGAGAGGCGCTCGGGTGGAGTGGCTCTTCTCATTAGTAGCCAAATTTTATGTAGCCCCATTAGCATTGACACCTGTCTTCAGGCTGTCGCAGCTCAGGTTACCTTGAAGAAAACCATAACCTTATGCATAACCGTTTCTTTTAAAGACTTGTGCGACATTTTAGCATGACATTTTTAAGATATATTTACATCCTGTTTTAAGACCTTTCTTTTAGTCTGGCTGACCAGATGCTGGCTGCTCGGCGTTAAACCCCAATAACTAACTATGTCATCTATGGTAAACTTTAACATTGACATTATCTCGGAGACTATTCAAGCCACAGTCTTCAAACTTGGCCCAAGGACACTTTGTGGCAAAACCTTTCTAAACATAAATGATTTGAGTGACCTCCCTTAAACGTCAAGGTCACAGGGAATGAGGAAATATGTAAAAATATAGCCATATTTTGAAAAAAAGATGTCTTTTTCTCAAATACTATTCACAACTTCAAACCCAAACTTGGTACAGAGATACCTGATAGTAATACTTTCCTATGCATACTAGTTTGGATGACACCTCGGAAAGGTCAAGGGTCACGAGATCAAGAAATAGGTCACAAATAGCCATTTTCTGACAAAAATTGCTTTTTCTCAGGTACTATTTACAACTTTCATCCCAAACCTGGTACCTGATAGTAAGACCTTCTTATGCATGCTAACATCTTGGAAAGGTCAAAGGTCACAAGAGATCAGCAAATGGTGTGAAAAATGTCTGTAAACCTTTTGTTTTTCTCCGGATTTTTGCAAAACTTTTCAACTAAATTTGACAGAAAGGTAGCTGATGATAAGACCATTCTATGCATACTAGTTTGGTTCACTACCAGTACTCAAAAAGGTCAAGGTCATAGGAGGTTGACAAAAGTGAAAACATGGATTTTGCAGATACAAATGTCAACCCTGTCCTTATGTTATGCTAGAAAATTTGAACACTTGCTTATTTCAGTGACCTGTTGGATCGTTCATAAACGTGAGCTTTGAAGACTTTGCCATTCTTGTTAGGAGATTAATGTGTCAAAACTGATTTTGTGATGAATGTTCATCATGCCACACTTTACTGTGTCCACAGGGCACAATTTTCTTCCCTCTTCCTGATGGCACGGGTCTGTTTTTCAACCTGGTGGGTACGGCTGAGCCACCCAAACCCAATAGCAAGATTTCACGTGATGTGCCATGCAAGACCAGTTACACAGAACCTCTCCCTGTCATCAACTGGCTCAAGAAACCACAGAGGTATGCAGCTATTTCCTCACTATTTTGTCATCCTTTTTAGTCAACACGCCCTAGTGTCAACACCCATTCACATTGCTCTCTGATTCACAGTGGATTTATGTGTGTTGTGTGTGTGTACTAAACGTAATTTTTGACAAGCTGGTTTGTAACGGTGACCTCTACAAGATGGCGAAATTTCATGGAGGTGGACTGTGTATTTTGTGAGTTATGACTATGATTACTTTTTGCAGTTTTGCACTATGGGCCCGGTTTCTTCGTAAGCGTTCGCTCTCTGTGGCTCGGCGATGTTTGACAGATACCAAGGCGGTCGGATCCAGACCCGCACTGACCCAAATTCCATACTCTGAGTGCGCGCAGTTACTAAGCACCTACAAGAGAGAAATATAGAAAGCGAGGTTTTCGACTGAGCGCTTTTAAATTGTACAGCCGTTGTACAAGTATAACTGGGCTCTACTAAAATTTAACTCTTGACTCGCCAGTGTCGGCCACGATCATACGGATGCTGCGCCCCACTCTCGTCACGCTTCAGTGAGCAGAGTGGCCAGATCAACATAATTATCATCCAACATCATGGCACCTACAAAGTAATCAGAGCACAGTGATGACACCAACCCCCCCCCCCCCCCCCCCCCGACCATGTCAGGCCCCATCACCCGATCATCATCTGCCAAATCCAAGTCCCCACTCGAAGCCCTCAACCAGTCTTCACTCGAACCCCTTGAGGAAATCACAGACACTAATGATCCCATCCAAAAACACTTTCTGACCGACCCCTCCAGAGTTTTCGCATGGAGACTAGCTCTGCACGAACACTACATCACCCATCCACCCCCCGGAATATCAGCGTCATGGGAAGATCGCAACAAAGACAAGAAAAACATCGAGACCCCCATCCAACCTCCCTGGCCTGATGCCTTGAATAACACCCTTGTACAGACTTCAGACGGACCACCCGGTGGTGTGGTCACAATCACCGTATTCTACACGTCTTATCTCATTAGGATACAGGGTAAAAACTGCAAGTGGTGGATAGACGACGAATTTCAGCCTGTCCAAGAGATGGTAAACAATCTTGCAGCGAGCACTGACATTCTTTCCCAGTGCCCTTCCTCCCCCCAGACACCCGCCCAACCACCAGCCATGGAGCAAACGCCGGGCATCGCCAGCCCACCCTTCACTCAGCCTCGCGAGTGTACTCTTCCACCTGAGGTGGCGACCACCGGCCCAGTCAACGACGACGATGCCCTGCCCACATTCCTCCAATCCACGACTAGCCTCCAGTGTGACATCGAAACTGCTTCCCTGGAGCAAGTCTCTTCTAACCCTTCCCTTTCTGATCCTTCGTCTGACATCACTAAATCCACCGACCCGACCAACGCCACGCCCATACCACCCCGAGCAAGAGCTCGGAATCTGTCCCCACCCCATACAACACCAATCCCTCTTCAAATGGCGTGACTGACGCAGTGACCACATCCAATCACAATAGCAGCCGTCAACAAGTTGATAAGTTTAACGGAACAATCCCACCCTCCATACTTACTTGAGATTGCGCCATCCCCGACTACCCTGTCCATCCTGCAACAACAACTGATGGAAGCCACCGCCTGCATCCAGGAACTCAGAACTGAGCTTCAGATGGTCAAACAGGAGCTGGCTACTGTCAAGCAGCAGCATGCATCCCTCAGCGCCAGACAGGACAGCCTTGACAATGACCGCAGGGACAATGAAGCCAAGCTCAAGCACGGCCTTCAAGCTGCTGACCAGTCCCTGCAAGACTATGCAACCTCAACCGAAAAGGCGATTGAGAAGTTAACTCACGAACACAGCACTCTGTCCACACAAGTGACGAAACTTGCACTCAGCAAAGACACAAACGGCGCTACGCTTCATATGCTGAAAAAACAAATTGAATCCCTGTCGCCTTCAACAAAATCCAGTACCACACTGTCCGTCCAAGACCCTGGTACAAGCCAGTCCCTATCAAACTTCCCATCTCCCTCAAGCTGCAACAACCACGTCAGTGTGCAGGACTTGTCGTCAACCAATAGCACACCAGTGACTTCACAACGCCTGCCGTTAACAAGTGGAATCCTTAACTCGGCTGTTAATATTGCCATGCGTAATCGCTTCGCAGCCCTTGCCACAGATGATGATTGTGATATAATCACATATAGTCCAGCAGCTATGTGCTAAAATTGTTCAAAATCATGTAACAAGCATGAAATTTGGTAGGATGGTTTATATTAATGTCTTGAATCATTTTTGAGGCAGGGGCATTTTGAATTTGACCTAAAAACATTTTTAGGCTACGTCATTCAAAATGGCTACCCAAACAGCAAACTGGGTGGAATAAAGAGACATATTTTGAAATTATGAGTCTAGAATTAATGCATATTCTTGTTTTAGACCTAATAATATAATAGTGCTAATATTGTAATGAAACGGGCACTCAAAAATTGAATTAGAAATGCACGATGTACAGTGGAACCTTTCCAATAAGGTCTCTCTAACACAATAAAACTATCATCTAGCAGTCACTCTAAAGCACTAAAACTTTCTATTATCTAGCAGTCACTTGCGACCTGATTTCTACATAATACATGTAATACATGTACTGTCAGTTTTAGTAACTTTATCTCTTTATCTCTGCATCAAATATTTGCCTCCCGCAATGGCTGATACCGCCTCAAGGACGAGCCATATTGGCTTTCTCTAATGCCAACCCGTGGCTGTCCGTTACTAGGACACAAAATAGATGAGAGGGAGATAAGACATTTGATGAACATGTAAACATTTCAATCAAGTTACATATGCTTCCCAATTCAACACCTTTAATATGAACTAAATGTACAGTTTACCAAATGTACTTTCACTGAACAGCAGCAGATCTTCCATTTGTCAGGCTGCTACACCTGCAGGTACACAAAGCTGTGCACTTCAACCCTTCTCTGATACAGCCACATCTTTTCTTGCAGCCTTTGATACAAGCACACTTGATGAGCTCTCTGCACGCATCTGCAGCTTCTGGTAGGTGTGTCCAATAAGGCTCCCACTGGCCTCGAGGGTTCTGCCAACCCCAGTCACTTGGGTTTGGAAGTATAGGGGATGCCACAGACGACTGTCCCCAAATGTGACCTGCCTGATACACAGCACGCTTCACATGCTGCAAAAGGGCTGCACTTGTGGGTGGAATGTTATCAATCTGCCGAGATCTTTTCGTAAACAGGTTCACCCTGGCACTGTTTACATCAAGTTCATTGTTGGTCCTGTCATACATCAACACAACAAATCTTTCGACTAGTGCCATGTCAAGGTCATTGATGGCAGGTGGTGCTGTTGACAAACGCAGAAAGCATGCTGTGATTTCTGGAAACACTTCCCAGACCTTCCAGGCTTTCTTTTTTCCAATATTGTTGAAACTTGATACTGTGTCACAGCCCGTTATGGCATGGAATACGGACTCTTGCAAGAAGCTGAACAGACAACCCCTAAAACCAAGTTTGCACCCGTTGCCAAGACACCGTGTGACCACCTCTGCAACATGAACATCAGGTCAGATTCTAACGTTCTGCTGCTCGGCGACTCCATTATGAAGCGGGTCAGCGAACGAAAAATGTCGGATAAGGACTGCAGCGTGCAGAACCTGGCAGTATCCGGCCTATCAGTCGAGGCCTTGGGCAAGTGGCTTACAAACCTCCCCCCTACTCCACGTATCCGGCATGTAGTTTTTCACGTAGGGATCAACAACTGCAGCGACAACCAGGGTCCCGTTCTGACACACACCTGGCTGAGGCTAATCCATCTAGTGTGCCGCATTCCCATGTGCTACACTTCAGGCCTCCTCCATCGTCCCTCCCTTCAGCAGTCACCACGCCCTGTCACGACCTGCACGCCTGTCCAACGTCAACCTGAAACAGGCCTGTCAACAAACACTCAGTTTGTTGACCACACCTCCACTTTCCTGACAAAGAACGGCGCCCCCAAGCAGGTCATGTACAGGCGTGGCAACACCATGACCCACCCCAGTGACAAGGGCACTAAACTGATTGCCTTCAAGATCCGCTATGGTGACCCTCCCCGCGGCCCCCACCACCAACAGAGAGACGCCGGGGGGCACAGTCAACGGGGCGTGTCCAGCCGACCTATATGCCGTAACGTGACACGTGGTGAGAAAGGGCCGCAAGGCAATTTGTTGTCGGACCTTGGCAGATCGCAGCCTTTGATGTTCGCCGCCCAGGACCGCCGACTGTTCGATTCAACCATACACCACACGTCGACCAGTCAGCTTAACCAACCAGCGACCGACAACGCGTTGGGGAGCAAACAACGCGGAGCACGTCAAGGGCCCAAGCTCCAGTCTTCAGATTTCCCACCACTAGTGCCAGCAGGAACAGGGCCTATCGTTCCGCCAATGGCTGCCCCACCCACCAACGCCTGGTTCCACAGTCAGGGAGCGGAGACCCTCAGGGCCCTGGATCCTCAACGCCTGCTGAAGTTGCTGGCTCAGTTTTTAAGGCCGTTTGTCTGAAGGACATCCCGCTACCTCTTTTACTTCCAGGGCCAAGTGGCATAGACTTTAGGATGTTTTCTTTACATATACACTCCGTGTGTCTGTGTGTGTGTGTGTAGGTGTGAAGGTGTCATCAAACACGCTCGATCTGACATTACATAAATTTAGTAACGACTTATTTAGTTGTCTGATGGACGCAGTCTGGCCAGAAAAGGCTGTTAAGTGGGGAGATGATTCTGTATTCAGGTCATGAAGAGGAGAATGCCCCCCATACAGAAGGAGTAGCACTCATGCTGTCACCAGTGGCACAGAGAGCGCTGATGGGCTGGGAACCTCTTGGGCCAAGAATTATAACAGCAGCCTTTAGAACCAAGAAAAAGCTCAAGCTGAACGTCATCCAGTGTTATGCGCCCACCAATGACAGTGACGAGGAAGAGAAACAAGAGATCTACGACCGACTCCAGAGTGCCGTGGACAAATGTGCGGAGCGAGACATCACCATCGTCATGGGCGATTTTAATGCCAAAATAGGGGAGGACAACACCGGATACGAAGAGGTGATGGGGAGACAGGGACTAGGCTCGGAGATGAGTGAGAACGGGGAGAGGTTTGTAGACTTTTGTGCTCTAAACAGACTTGTCATTGGAGGCAGCATCTTCCCACACAGAAGAATACACAAAGCAACTTGGGTCTCACCTGACCATACAACAGAGAACCAAATAGACCATATCTGCATTAGCAAGAAATTTAGAAGATCCCTTCAAGATGTTCGAGTGAGGAGGGGAGCAGATGTCGCCTCAGACCACCATCTGCTTACCTTAAGAATGAAGCTCAAGCTAAAGAAAAGCCGCACAGAGACAACAAGAAGACAGCGCTATAATGTAGGCCTCCTGAGAGAAACTGGAGTTAGAGAAGAGTTCAAACTGGTGCTGTCCAACCGGTTTCAAGCGCTACAGGAGCTAGTAAATGAAGAGGAGGCGGTCACCACAGAGCAGCAGTGGAAGGCAGTTAGAGAGGCGCTGAACTCAACCTGCAAAGACACTGTAGGGTTCAGGAAACACCACCACAAGGACTGGCTGTCGGCACAGACCTTGAAGAAGATAGAAGCGAGGAAGCAGAAGAAAGCAGCGGTCAACAACAGTCGCACAAGAGCAGCCAAAGTAAGGGCACAGGGGGAATACTCGGAAGCCAACCACGAGGTGAAGAGGAGTATCAGGGCAGACAAGAGGGCCTACACAGACAGCCTGGCAGCAGAGGCAGAAAAGGCAGCAGGCAGCGGCAACATGAAACAGCTCTACGACATTACCAGAAGATTGTCGGGTAAGTATGGCCATACAGAAAGACCAGTAAAAGACAAAGAAGGCAAGCCTATTGCAGACAGAGCAGACCAACTCGACAGAAGGGCCGAGTATTTTGAAGAGTTACTGAACAGACCTAGCCCACCCGACCCCCCCCCCCCCCCCCCCCCCCCCCGACATCCAGCCGGCAGAGACCGACCTACCCATCAGCTGTGACAGACCCAGCCGGGAAGAGATCAGAAAAGCAGTGGCATTTTTGAAGAATGGCAAAGCAGCAGGGCCAGATGGCATCCCAGCGGAGTCTCTGAAAGCAGACCTAGAGACAACAGTTGAGACGCTGTACCCACTGTTTGGAAAGATCTGGGAAGAGGAGGTGATGCCAGCTGACTGGAAGGAGGGGTACCTAATCAAGCTTCCCAAGAAAGGCGACCTCAGCAAGTGTTCCAACTACAGAGGAATCACCTTGCTGTCAGTACCAGGAAAGGTCTTCAACAGGATCATCCTAGAGAGAATGAAGAGCTCCGTTGACCCCCAGCTGAGAGACCAGCAAGCAGGATTCAGGAAGAACCGATCATGTACAGACCAGATCGCCACTCTCCGCATCATCGTGGAACAGTCTCTGGAGTGGAGCTCCCCGCTGTACGTCAACTTTGTGGATTATGAGAAAGCATTTGACAGCGTGGACCGAGAGACTCTGTGGAAACTCCTACGACACTACGGTGTACCCACAAAGCTCGTCCGCCTGATCAAGAGCAGCTATGATGGCATGACATGTCGCGTGATCCACGAAGGGCAGTTCACCAGAGAGCTCCAGGTCATAACTGGTGTCAGGCAGGGGTGTCTGCTGTCTCCGTTCCTCTTCCTACTGGCCATAGACTGGGTCATGAAGATGACCACAGAGCACAGACGAAGTGGAATACAGTGGACACTGTGGACACAGCTTGACACCTATTGGGTTTAACTGAAACTCGGTTGGCCTCCCACATCAGTAATGAATCCATCACCATCCCAAAATTATTCTGTTATTAGGAGAGATCCGTCAGTCCAGGGTGAGACAGGTGTAGCGGTTTACATCCATCAATCAATTCTACACATAACCCGCAGGAGACAAGACCTAGAAACAGCTGATGTAGAATGTATTTGGGTAGAAATCAAACACTCTAAATCCCCTCCTTTACTTGTCGGGTTTCTGTATCGAAACCCTGCAGCCACCTTTGAGTGGTACGATAGCTTTTTACACATGATCGATAAAACAGACATTCAGACCAAAGACGTTCTGCTTCTTGGAGATTTTAATATTGACTTTTTTAAACCTCATCCATCATGGGAGTGTACTACTACCTTAGTCGGTCTCCAACAAATGGTGACATCCCCCACCAGAATTACGCCAACATCAGCCACTATTATAGACCATATCTATACCAACAAACCTCTCGCAATTAGCAACACTCAAGTTGATAGTCTGCGTGTCAGCGACCACTATCCAGTTAGCTGCATATGGCTGTCAAAACTTCCAGAACTGAAAAAGCAAGGTCACACGTGCATCACTTATAGATCATTTAAAAACTTTAATGAAATTGCTTTTTTGACTGATTTAGCTGGAGCACAGTTCACGGACGTGTATAACGATAGTGACCTGAACAAAGCATTAAACACCTGGTACCACGTCTTTCTCGGTGCGCTAAATAAACAAGCGCCCCTGAGGCAAAAGAGTTAAGTACGCCGCCTTACCACCCTGGCTAACTGCGGATCTGATAGAGGCTATGGAACACAGGGACGAGCTAAAAAAAAACGAAGCATTTTGCTGAATACAAAACACAGTAATTGTGTAAAATCAATGGTTTTAGAAGCAAAAAAAAGCTCTCTTCAGTAAGGTAGTTAAGCAAAGTAAAGACTCCTCCACTGTATGGCATGCCATAAATTTAGTAACCAAAGGTACAAATAAAAGTAGTGCGTCTTTACCACCCCACCTCACTGCAAACAGTTTTAACGACCATTTTGTCTCTGTGGCGGAATCACTAATGCCACTGGGAAACAACTCGCATGAGTATATTTGTCCAGACAAACTACTAGACTACTGTAACCAGAAAAATAAAAACAACGAACCTTTCATCATACCGCCTATAGCGGTTCATGAAGTGGGCAGATTAATTACCTCGATGGAAAATAAAATGTCATCCGGGCCTGATGAGATCAGCTCAAAAATACTCAAGACATCTCTTCCATATATCGTTGAGAGTCTCACATACATCTACAATCTCTGTATAAAACAAAACTGTTTTCCAGATGCATTTAAAGATGCAAAAGTAATCCCACTACCAAAATCAAAAGATCTAAGTGAAATTAATAATTTTCGTCCCATTTCATTACTGCCAGTTTTGTCAAAGCCTTTAGAGAGGCATATTCATAAACATCTATCTAAATATTTAGAAAACCGAACTCTTATCCATTCATTGCAGTCAAGTTTCAGACCAACCATTCCTGCCATACCGCGCTGATTAGGATGACAGACACCTGGTTAGCATCTATCAATGAATCCAAAATAACAGGTGTAGTCTTTTTAGACTTCCGTAAAGCTTTTGATTTAGTAAACTATGATATACTGATAAAGAAAATCTCATTATACACCAAAAGTGCTGCCACATTCTTCAAATCCTACTTGGATGACAGAAGACTAAAAGTCCTTCTTAATGGTACATATTCTAATCACCGCTTAGTCAAGCATGGCGTGCCCCAGGGCTCTATTTTAGGCCCTCTTCTATTTTGTTTGTTCATTAACGATCTTCCGCTCACAATTAGCGATCATACTGTTTCATGCGATGTGTTCGTTGATGATGCTGCAATACACACGCCCGACGAGGATTTATCTGTTATTGATACACGCCTGCAAAACGCACTACAAGACATTGACAACTGGTGTAGTAACAATTCCATGATCCTAAACCCAGCGAAGACTGAATGTATGGTATTAAGTACCTGTCAAAAGCACCAGCTCGGCTCTCTCTCACTCAGCTTGTCTCTTCAAGGAAAATCCATCAGTCAAGTAACAGAACATCGTCTTCTCGGTGTTACTGTAGATAACCAGTTTAAATGGCAGTGTCATATTACTAACATATGCAACATAATATCAAAGAAACTTTACATTTTAGCCAAATTAAAATATATCACTGATGTAGAAACACGTAAACTGTTTTTAACGCCCACATCAGGTCACATATCGACTATGCTTCTACAGTGTGGGATGGAGCAAGCGAGGTCCAGTTAAAGAGACTGAACTCTCTTCATCGTAGAGCCGCAAAACTTATCCTATCTGACCCTAACTCAACTACTGATAATAAATTGAAAACCTTGGAGATTCTTCCCCTGAAAAATCATTTAATGTACAATAAGGGAATAATTATGTTCAAAACATTGAATAGCCAAATGCCTGATTATATTAAGAAACTATTTTCCTTTCCATCACCAACGTACTCGAGATCAAGGCAATTCATTATTGTACATTGACCTAGAATCGATCTCTACAAGACAAGTTTAGCGTTCTCAGGCCATAACCTGTAGAACACTTTGCCTAGGAAAGTTACCACATCAACAACCCTTTCGTATTTTAGAGCCAGTATTTTCAGTTACCTCACGTCATTATCTTAATACTTTCACTGCGACCCTATGCTCAGTGTGTGCGTGCATGCGCTTGTTTGTGTGTGTGTGTGTGTATGTGTATATGCGTGTGTGTGTGTGTGTGCACGTTTTTGTTGTTTTGTTTTGTTTTTATATCATTTATCACTATTTTTTTTTTTTTTTTCAATATAATATTTTTACACTTTGTGCATTATTTGTAGATTAGATTAGCAACGGCAAGTTTGAAAAATGGTTGTGCCAGCCAAAACTTTCACTGTTGTAAAATAAAGAATCATTGTCATTGTCATTGTCATCCAGACCAAACAGATGACCACCAAGCAAGTAAAATGCCTTGAATAACCAGGAAAGAAACAATCCTAGGAGCAAACAAAAGACAAAGGGCATTTCTTTCTTTGTAGGTTATTTCCTCTATTTTGTCTATTGTCTCATTTGTCGTGAAAGATAAGGGCATTTCTTTCTTTGTAGATTATTTCCTGGCGATTTTCTCTATTGTATCTTTTGTTATGAAAGTGTCAGGCATGTACTCAAAAAGCAAAAGGTCCTTTGGCATACACTGACCATATTTGGCCTCTGCACATCTGTGTGCAAACCAGCTGTTGCTGATTCAAATTAAAAAATTTTAAAAATGTACATATCCCTCAAGAAGGGCAAGTGCAATTTCATGGATGGGTAACAGTAAGAACAAAATAATTAATAAATATTAATTACTATGCTGACATTCAGAGTTCTAAATCTATAGTCATCTCATAATAGTATAAGAAGTACCCAACGGAGAAAGAAACACGCTTAGAAAAGACGGGTACAACACAATAATAGTATAAGAACACCTTTTGCTGACGGAATAGCAACTTGAGTTTGGTGAAGATGTTGTTGATGAGTGACATAGTGACAAGTGTGGTGAGGACCTTTTATGAGTAGATAGTGACTTGCGTTTAGTGAAGATCTTTTGATGAGTGGTGTCATGATTGTGTGACAGGTTCCGTGTGAGGATTGAGCCCATCAAGCCGGAGAAGATGGACCTAGGGACCACTGTGAAAGGCATGGAATACATTGACGTACCAGCCAACAGCAAAAAGGACTACAAGCTGGGATTCTATGCCTACCGTGAAGGCACCATTGTGCTGAAGGTATGATCCATGCTGCAGACTGTCAGGCCTGTTATCTATCAGATAATGAACTGCCATTGGTGTGCATGGAGGGGTTGGGGGTGGATGGTGTTGACACAAAAAAGAGTTTCGCAAACTGTTGACAGGTCGCTTAGATGGATATGGTTATTGTCACTTTTGTATTAAACCTGCTTTTAAGACTTTTGCCACTTTCAAAAGGCTAAAGGGTGCTTGCAATGTTTTCATTTGTGCAGATCGAATTCACCTCTTTCAACATAACAGTTTTTGGAAAGCGATCTCCAACACAGCAGTGGTGTCACCCTGTAATCTGATCGTTTCATTGGCTGTATCAGTGTGCATGTGTTCAGTCGAGCCCAAGCAGCTACTGCATGCAAACGACTGGGCTGTGTCTTGCAATTTATGCATCAATGAAATTAGGGTGAAAAAGCGACACCAGTCATTTTCTACACGTTAACACGTCTTAAATCAGATTTTCAGGCACTGGAATTCAAGCAGCGCTCAGGGGTGCGAAAAAGGGTTGCTCGTTCGCCCACAGCTAGCCGAGTTGGTCAGTCATCCATTCGGCTAGCGATCAGATTTTCAACTGTACCTCGTACTAATTCCTTTTTTTAGTTCACTGGAACTTGTTTGATCATTGATTCAGTGTGGTTGCTTGCAGCATGAGAGAATAGCGTTCTGGACTATGCCAGCCAACTATGTACATGCTTTTCTTGTACAGCACTCGCACACACGTTATTGGCGGTACTGACAGCGACACGCCGAATCGAGATGTGCAAAGCAGTAAAGCAAGAAAAAATGCAGCGGTGGCCTTGAACAGTCAGCTATGGGTTCCTTTTTAGAACTGATATCGTTTTATTTGTCCCGTAAACTTGTAATTAACAGCAGACAAGAAATACTTGTGTGATAGTTCCCATAGATAGAGAGGCTCACGCGTACAGGTGATCATATTGATAAAGATGCGTTTCAAGAATGCATAGTTGGCAAAGTATACGAGATATCGGAGAATGGATTTGTGTATGTGTTCTATATATGTAGCACTACAGTCCTGCAAAGTTTGAAGTAGTTTGTGTAATAAATGTGGAAATTACAGTTTATCAAAAATGGACAAAATGATGACTTGTCAAATTCGGACGATGGCAATCACAGAAAAATGAAATAATGTAGACATAACTCTAGTTATGTTTGGATTTTGAATACATCATCATAAAACACAGGAAACAAAAAAAAACATCCACCATAAACTTTGTAGGATGCCAAGTGGGGCAAAAATATTGTTTTGGGTCCATGTATGTGTGTAACAACTGACCGACTTTACTGCAGCATAACGCTTTTACCAAATGGAAAGCATGCATTTCAACTGCATATTCGTGCAGTTCATATATGTTCTACATCTACGTACAGAGCCAAATGCAGTGTACATATTCAAATTGTGATGCTATAGGGGCTCAAACGTGGATGAAAATTCAGTTTCACATGTTGATCAGCTTATTTGTCAGTGAACCCTCAGTTTCTTTATCCTAGTGAGTTTTTAACAAGATTGGACTGACTGACTAAAACTTGGGCTGATAATAATCCACAATGAAATGGTGTTTCATAAACAAGAAACAAGTCACCAACTCCAAGGTCAAGGTTATGGCGGCTATGTTTTGTCTACATACACAGGATCTACAAAACTACCAGATGAAATTGCTTGAAAATCAGCGTTTTGATAGAGGTTATCGAAATACAATGCTTACTACAAAAATTAAATTGCTAACCTGAAGGTCATGGCTGTGGTGGCCATGTTTAGTTTATTGTTGCATATTCTTTTGCGGGCAATATCTCTGACACCATCTGACCAATTTGGCTGGGACTTGGATTGATAATAGTGCGTAGTGACAGGGTGTGCGGTGAACAAAAATCAATTCACTTGGTCCAAGGTCAAGGTTATGGAGGGGACATTTATTTTTTGTCTGTTCATATGCAATCTCTGAAACTAATGGGTTAGTGTGCTTGAAATTTGGTGTTTTGATAGATATTAATGGAAGAATGTGTTTAGCATAAGAATTTTTTCAACACCTTTTAGGTGGAGGCCATGGCAGCCATGTTTGTTTTTTTTATTGATGTATTTTGTACAGACAGTATCTCTATACCCATTCAGTGGGTTTCGCTTAAAATTGAGGCTGCCAAAATATTTATGGCCAGGCGATGGCGGATGCTCAGATAAGCGGAGGGTGGGTCTGTCTTCAGACTCGTGCCGTTCAATTTTCAGGTAATCACGAACATATTTAGTGATTTTAAAAGCTGAGAAGTGCCTCTTCAAATCTAGGAGGATCCCCCCCCCCCCCCCCCCCGTCCCCCCCTTAGCAAAATTTGGTGCCCAATTGAAAACGTTTGACTATAAATAGTGTATGTTTTCTTCGAAAATCGGAGTGGGGATCGTCCTAGAAATACTAAGGAGCTCAAGCTGTTTCAAAACTGTTTTCGGTTTGGCTGTAAGTGCAAATCTCAGAAGGCATGAGTGAATTTAAAATACCATGAAAAAAGTTTCATGGCTGGGACACAGCGAGCCGCTCATGATGTAACAACGCAGCCACAGCATTTTGCGGCTAAGTCCGAAATGTCGCGATCACATAATCAGCCGATTTCCACACGTAAAATAAAGAAAACTATGCAACATATCTGCAAAATTCTTTTTGATGGTCAGACAGTAAGTATTTGTTTAAAAATATCTATCTCCAAGAGTGGATTGATCAATGCAAACTGATTTGGATGACCCCTTGGAAAGTCAAGGGTCACAAGAGGTTGGCAAATGTGCATAAAATGCTGATTTTTATAAAATTGTAGGTATTCGCAGATTTTTGCAAATTTTTTAACCAAATTTGGTACAAAGACAGCTGATGATAAGACCTTCCTATGCATACTAATTTAGTCGACTCATCACAAAGGTCAAGGGTCACGGGGGGTTGACAGATGTGTGAAAAATGCTTACATTTTCAGAAAACATGGATTTTGCTGCTGCAGAAGCCAGCCCTTGTCACAAAGTTCACAAATATGTAAATCGGTCATACACATGAGCCATAATGGCTTTGCCTTTTTGGTTTTTTGTTGTTGTTGTTGTTTTTTGGGGGGTTAGTTCTAAACAGTTTTCTGCCAGGAGCCAATCATGGAAACAGTTAATAGTGTTGCTGTATCATTCAGAATGTTTTGTTAAGAGAGGGTCAGACACCACTGAAACCAAGTTAGAAGTCACAAGTATCTTATCTCAGCTCCACAGAGATACAAAATACACAAATTAATGTCCAGTTCAGAACACGTACAGTGTAACAGAACCTGCACTGAAAGGAATACAGAAAATCCCTGTCCGAAAAACAGACAACTGTGTTTGTTATGCACTGCACAATTTCTGAGACTGAGCAAGCCAAGAGTGTGAAAACAAGTTCATGTGTGAACATCATCATTAACTTAAAGTAGCAGTATGCATGCTGAGATAAAATTTACTTTTCCTTCCGATGTTGATGAGTTAGTTGATTTCATTTGTACTGGGTGCTTCTCCCGTCCACCAGGTGGTGTTCACTAACGAGCAGACAGGCGAGTACCAGTACTTTGAGGTTTCACTGCGTGGGACCAAGGCTGGTATCATTGCTACCATCCAACTGTCAACGCCCGTGCGCCAGAGCGTGCAGCACTCCATACGCATGGACAACCCCATGCCCAATGCCATCACCTTCAATGTCTCGTGCAACGTGCCTGAGATTCTCATGCCCTCACAGCTCAGCGTGCCTGCTAACTCGCAGGTCAGTGCTTCTGTACCATGTGTACCTAATCCGAAATAACACCTGCAATCAGAGGCCCAACAGCTGCAGCCTGTCTCGGTCAGCAAGAAGCCTATATTGTGATACATGTGTGTCTCTTTCAGATGGTTCTGTGACAGAAATTCCATTTTTGTGAAAGGCTAGAATTTCATTGTAATAAACAAAAAATCGGGCTTGTCACAAAATAGACTTACCGGTACGGTCTTTTGCCTTCCAATGGCAGATTTAGGGAGTTAGGGTGGCATTTCATTTCACAAGCGCAAACATAACCAGCCACAGTACTTAGATCCTCATTGGCCTCTGCTGTGCCTTGCTATTCCATCCAAAAATATCTAGGAAGCCAACATCTTGAAATCTTTGATTAAATATTACAGTATTCTACTGTAGTGACTTACTTTGAAAAGTGCCAGTACATGAGCATATGTATGAGGGTGTTGTGACTTTCAGGGTCGTTTCAACTTTGAGTACCAGCCATTGCGTGTGGGCGACACAACAGGCAAGCTGGAGTTCAACAGTAATGACCTTGGTCAGTTTACGTATGACCTGACACTGCACGCCACCCAGGCCAGCCCTGAGAAGGCCATCTACCTTCGCACGTGTCTGGGGCAGAACCAGGTGCAGATAGCCAAGTTCCTCAACTACGCCAAGGCCAAGACTGACTACACTTGCAAGGTGATCTGCACGACTCTTCTTTGCATCTCTCATTCTAATCTCACTTTAGCACTGTTGTCAAGTCTGCTGTGATAACTCTAAAACTGTTGGACCATTTGGATGCAAGTACTTGTTGGTAATAATGTAGCTCAAGATGCAATGTTATCAATCAGAATCATGTCACTTTCTTTAAAGGAGGTGGGGTGGGTGGGTACCATCTTAAATATATTGATCCAGACAGGAAAAGTATATTTTATTTTCCTTGTCTTTATTTCAGTTACATTGTTTGTCTCTTTTTTCAGGTGGACAACAGTGACTTCCATGTGGACAAGACAGTTGCTGCGGCTCCTGGCTCCACAGGGGGGACAGAGGTAGCATTGGAGGTGACCTTTGAACCCTCCAAGCTGGGTGAGCAGCGGGCCATGCTTACAGTCACCTCACCTGTGGGCGGGGAGTACATGTTCCCGTTGTTTGGTACCTGCATGCCGCCCAAACCCCAGGGACCGTTCACAGTAAAGGCTGGTGCCACCACCCCCCTCACCTTCCGCAATGTCTTCAGCGGCACCACAACATTCACCTTCCAGGTAAGAGTTAGGATTGAGTTGTAGTAGAGTCGATGATGCTTAAGGCATTCGTAGGGAGGAAGACTCCCTAGCACCTCTCGTAAGTCATTTCCGCAGTCACCCCTCGCATGTTTTCTTTCACATCTGATTTTGAAAAAAGTGGGACACTTGCTGCTGTTGGGCTTGTGTTAAACTGTCTGTATCAAACACAGTGGGCACTGTTTGACTGTGCATGCATGTTATTGAATGGAAACCTTCAGAATTGTATCTGTTCTCCGTTAGGGAAAAGATGTACTAGCTTGCTGTTGTCTATCAGCGATAACCATGAAGTTCTAACTTTCAGCCAGCTAAGCTCACTGAAACAAATGAAACTCACCTCTTGGATGTCTCCGTTTCTTTGAAATGTTGCCAATAGAAAGATAGGAAGGAAGTTAGTTTTACACTTTTACCTCACAGTACGGGTACAGGCACACTAAAAATCTGCAGATTTACTCGCAGACTGAAAATGTCAGTATGCAAATATGTACCTGAAACAAAGTGCCATCTTTTGTCAAGCACAAGGGATGGATTTTCCCTGTACAATTGTTTTTGACATAATGCAAAGTAATATTGTTAGCAATGTTTTTATTATTGTGTCCCCGCATAATGTCATATATTCTTGCAAAGGAAGTGTGGAATTCCATCTCATTATTTTTGCATAACTGGTGTCTTAGGTTGGCTAAATTGACAGACTGTTGCATTCTTTATGAAAAAGCTAGCACGGGTGTGCATCCACGTACTGATTTTACAATTATTTTATGAAATGGTGATGTAAAATTAAAAAATTATAATGGAATATATCATATAGCAAGTATACAGTATCAAGATACACATAGTAAATCAGGGGCGGATCAACGAATGTCTCGACAAGGGGGGGGGGGAGCGGGGGGGGCCGATAGCCCCCCCCCCCCCCCCCCCCCCCCCCCCCTGTCTTTCAAACTGTGTCATACAAAAGAAATCCAGACCAAAACAGTGACTATCAGGCGAGCATAAATTCATAACAAAGAAAGAAACCCGCTTAAAAAGAACAATTACAAATAAGTTGTGTTGAAATTATTCTTTCTTGGTGCTTTTTTTTTTTTTTTTTTTTGGGGGGGGGGGGATTTTCTTTAAAATTTTACTATCGTGTTGTAACCATTATCTCTATGCGTGGTTCTTTCTTTTTTCTTTTCTTTTTTTGTTTTGTTTTGTTGGGGTTTTCTGAGACATTTAGAGTTTGCAGAGGTTACGATTTTTATTTGTTAAAACGTTTCTTCTTTCATCTCGGGACACAGCACCGCTTTTGGCACTTTTTAAAAAGTTTAAAAGGAAGAGCTGATCATATCTACATGCACTTGACCTCCTCCCCGCCTCCACCCCACCTCCCTAACAAAACAAGATTAATCTGGCACTTCTGATTTTTATATGGTGTTAATTTTCTTATTGAAAAGAATGTTCTACCTGGAGTTTCTGCAGAAGCAATCACCTTGTGTTTGACAACAACACTACACTACCAAGTGCTCCTCTGTCTGAGGCACAACACAGCCATTTGTGAAAATTGTGCTACTGCTCTATACACCCACAAATCTCCTCCATATGAGGAACACAGGATCAGATCACAGAAATAGTCATTATCACTCATGGTGTATACCTCTTACACTGACAGGATTACTTACGGGTTAGTTCAAGATTGATCAAAATCAAGACATTTCACACCTCCCCTCTGGTGACACGCATCAATGACCACAATGCTACTCTGATGGGCACTTGTGCATGTCCACGGAAGACAAAACTATGCAATCAGTGTGAGGCTGGAGACCCACTGTGCTCAGAGAGTGTTGTGTGACAAGATTAGGGGATTACCTGTGATACCTGGCCAGTCGGCTGCTCACCCTGGGGGAGACACTCACATCGCAGTTGATTTCTTGCTTTTTGATCACAGTTGGCGTGTACACAGGCGTAGACTTACACCTTGATGACTGCCACGTATGAGGATGCAATACCATTTGTATGGCACAGAAAGAGGTAATGTTTTTCATGAGCCCCTCTGACTGAAGGGGCCTATGAAACTCTATGTCTGGGTGAGGGACTGAGTTGGGCCCCAGTTCAGCAATGATCGGACACTTTTCCACCACTGGGGTTGACCTGCAGTCAGCGGCTTATTGCCTCAGTCTGAGGATGCAATGAGGATTGTAACACACAGCAAGAGGCACTGATTTACATGAGCCCCTGTGAGTGCGGGGCACATAGCACTCTTATGTCTGTGTGAAGTACTGTGACAGGTGCAGGTAAGGAGTGCCAAGTGAGGATATTTGACTATAGGCCCATGAACACACTATGCTCACCCACCGATCCCGTGAGATAATTGTAAAATACACCGTACAAGAAAAGAAGAACCATCGAATAGTAAAACACAACTTCCACAAATAACCATCAAAAACAATTTTTTTTGTCAGGGCTGACCATGGGGGCCAGGGCCCCCTGGGCCCGTCCGCCACCCCCCCCCTCCCCCCGCCCTCCCGGATCCGCCACTGTAAATAGTGTGAGCCTGTCCACAAAATTAGGAATGCTTACTACAGTCATTTAGAACACAATCTGAAAACGCAGTTCTTGGCTGTTCAGTTATTGGTACAGAAACTGTTCCAGAATTATTACAATACTAAAGAAAATGTTGTGTATAATCAAAACCCACGCACGCAATTCAGTCTCAGTTTGACTGTTCTGTGCAAAAATGGTTGGCCTTTCCAAATCTGTGGCTGTTTATAACCCTTCAAACTCGCTCTTGGTTTTAAAGATGCAGACACAAGAGGCTATTTTGTCAAGACATAAAAATACAAATCTATACTTACGTTCTTTAAACCTTAATAATGAGTGTTAGGAGAGCTTGGGCGAAGTAAGCATTGTGTCTAGTAAAGGGCTGGGACCCTAGGGAACTTAAAGAAGTTGTTCCAAAAGCTTTTTTGTGTATTTGAAATTACAGTGCTATCGCCTTAAGTCAAACCTGCAGGGAATTTTTGTTCGTCCAACATATCCCTCATTCAGATAAGTTTAATTTTTCACAGATTTGTACAACTCACGCTTTGGCTCACATGCAAAAACAAAAGTGAGTCTATGTAATGGGCCATCCGCTGTCTGTCCGTCATCTGTCTTCCATGATAGACTTTAACGTTGGCATTTTCTCTGACTTTAACGTTGGCATTTCTCTGGGACTATTCAAGCCTTAAACTTCAAACTTGTCCCAAGGACACTTGTGGCAAAGCCTTTCTAAACATACTTCTTCTTCTTCTCGAACGCCGTCACACTTGGAGTTTGGCTCTCAAAATGAAATCTGTGGTCTTCTGTAGCGCCTCCACAGGCCCGTACAGTTTCTCTTGTAGAGTGGCGGGCTTCGGCCATATCTCCTCCCTCAGCGGCTGGTGGTTCCCACAGTCCTGGAGGATGTGCTCTGCGGTCTGCTCTGCTTCTCCACAAGGGCACAGGGGAGATGGCACGAGGTGGAAGCGTCTGTGCAGGTGGAAATTGAGTCGGTTGTGCCCGGTCCTCAGACGAAAGATGGTCACCTGCTCTTGTCTGGACAGCTGATGGTAACTGTCTAGGGGCCGTTGTGGTGGTCTGTACACAGACTTAATGATGGTCTTCATCTCTGTGAAGCTGACTCCATTTTCATCTTGTTCTTTCTCTGCGCCCACTTTTGCCATTCTGTCAGCTTCTTCATTGCCGTAGACGCCACAGTGTGAAGGGATCCACTGCAGCACCAGTCTGGTGCACTTGATGTTTTGCAGTGCCTCTTGTAGACGTGGCAGTTTGCTTGCTGTTGCTGCCTCAAGGACAGACATGGCATCAGTAAGGAAGACAATCTGGGCATCAGGGTCTGCAGTGCCACTAAGGGTGTTAGCTGCGTGGACTAGGGCTTCCACCTCAGCTCTGTAATTTGTGCAGTGAAGGCCTGTTGGTACTGCCTCTGCCTGCCATTTTCCGTTTGGGTACTGAATGTAAGCCCCAGCCCCTCCATCCTGAACTGCATCTGTGGCTGATCCATCGGTGTATGCCCGTATCCATGCTTCCTGGGGATACTTTTCTTCGAGCATGGCCAGTGTCAGGGCTTTCTTGCTCACAGTGCTGTGCTCATCTTTGGTGGTGATGTAAGGTACCGTGGAAGAGATGGTGATGTTTTCTGGCTTACTTTCCCAAGGTGGAAGGTCGCTAGCAGGATTCAGAGCCTCTACCTGCGCAGGCAGCTTTGCCTGGTGTTTTCTCTGCAGTGCTCTCATCTCCTTCACAAAGCTTGATCTTTTCAGTCTCCCTGAGGTTGGTTGTTTCATCCTAGCGTTCATAGGATGGTCTTTGGAAGACTTGACCTTTGTGGACTGTATCAAGGCTTTGCAATCTCTTCTCATGCGCAGGGGTGGGATGCCCGTTGTCTCTTCCATCTTTTCAATTGGTGTGGATCTCATTGCGCCGGTGATGATACGCAGTGCCTGGTTCTGAACTCTGTCAATGGTCTGCTGGTGTGACTGGGCTGCCGTCAACCATGCATTAGATCCGTACTCAAGGTGTGGTCTCACTGTGCCTTGATATACATTTTTGAGGATCTTTTCATTGGCTCCCCATTGTGTTCCAGCCAGTTTTCTCATGATGTTCAGCTTTCTTCTAGCTTTCGCTTCTGCATTCCAAATGTGCGGCTTCCACGTCAGCCTCTTGTCAAGGGTGACTCCCAGGTATGTCTGTTGGTCTTCATACCGCAGCGGGGTGTTGCCCAGTGTTAGGTTGCCAGCCTTTGCCTTGTTGGAGAGAGAGAAGAGTGTGGCTGATGATTTTTCTGTGTTGATGGTCACACACCAGTTGTTGGTCCAGTCTGTCAGCCTGTCCAGGGCTAGCTGCATCCTGTATGTAGCAGTTGTTGCATACTCTTCTGTGCACCAGAGTACCAGGTCGTCTGCGTACAGGGCTGCGTGTACTCCTTTTGGTAGCTCTGGCACAAGGTTGTTGATGAAAAGTATGAACAGTGTCGGTGACAGGACTCCCCCCTGTGGCACCCCCTGACGCAACAGCACTTTTTGGCCAGAGTACCCATCCACTGTCACACGGGCTCTGCGATTGTGCAGGTATGACTTGGTCCACCGGTACATATTCCCTTGGATGCCACTGCGAAGGAGTTTCACAAGGAGACCATCCTTCCACACCTTGTCGAAAGCCTTCTGTAGGTCAATGAAGGCAGCTAATGTCACCTTCTGATCTTGAAAGGCATCTTCTATGACCTGTGCAAGGTGTGTTGTCTGGTCTTCTGTACTCTTGTAGCTTCTGAAGCCAGCTTGCTCTGGCACGATAATGCTCTCAGAGTCCAGGTACCACTGCAGGCGCTTGTTGATGATGCGCTCCATGGTCTTGCACACACAACTTGTCAGGCTGATGGGGCGATAACTCAGGGCTTTGGACTTATTCTTCCCTTTCTTCAAAATTGGGATCATCCTGGCTTCCTTCCAGCACTGGGGTACCTGTCCTCCTCTCCAGCTGTGGTTAAAGATGTCCAGTAGCTTCATTAAGGCAGTGTTGCCAAGGTGTTGTAACATCTCGTTTGAGATGCTGTCAGGACCTGGAGATTTTTTCTTCTTCAGCTGTTTGATGGCCATCTTCAGTTCTGGAAGGGTGATGCCCTTCTTCATTGCATCATGGATGTTCACATCTCTTGTTCTCTCTCTTTCTTCCTGTCTGATTTCTTTCGCAAGCATTCGTGGGACAGTGATGTCACTTTCTTTCGCATAGATCTGTGCAAACATGTTTGCAGCTTTCCTACCAGTCAGTGCTTTCCCTTCTTCTTCCAAGGTGATCTTCTGTTCCCTGGTGCCCTCATCGTTCAACGCCTTGGTCAGTCTCCACAACTTCGTGGTGTCCCTGTCCATGTTTAGTCTTGCAGTCTTCTCTCTCCAACTTCTTCTTGTGCACTCCAACTTCATCTTCAGATACTGGGCCTTACTGTGTTGTAGCTTGATGTTGTTTTCTTGGCTGGGGTTGGTTTCAGCGTCTTCTCTGGCCCTAGTGAGGTTGTCATGTGCTTTCTGAAGATCTGCGGTCCAGTATGGGGTGTAGTTTTTCCGGACCCCTCGAGGTATGGATTCCTTGGCTGCCTTACTGATAATGTCATTAAACTCTCTGACCACATTGTTGATGTTCCTTCCAGACACAGCGAGGTCTTGCATTAGCTCATTTGTTCGGATACTGAACAAGCGCCAGTCTGCCTTTCGGTAGTTCCATCTTGGCCGGTGTGGCGAGCTAGCTGCTGTGCATCCTTTTAGGGTTAGGAGGATAGGGCGGTGGTCACTTCCTCCTAGCTGTGGTCCTACTGTTCTGCTGAGGCACTTATGAACATCTTCAGTGCAAAGCGCCAGGTCCGGTGTAGTGGTGGTGTGCCAGTGGCAAGAGTAGAAGGTAGGTTGGTCCTCAGGGTCATTGGCAAGTATCAGGTGGTTTTCATCTTGCCACTCCTCAATGTCTTCTCCTCTCTTGTCCAGTGTGTCATATCCCCAACTCTGGGACTGGCTGTTGAAGTCACCAGTGATGAGGAATCCACTGTCCGGGACCTGGATAGTGTCGAGGGACAGCAACTTATCATTAGGGCAGTAGTAGTTGACAAGGTCAAGGGTGCTGTCACTGGTGGTTACCTTGACCTGGATGTATTCTGCCTCTTCCATGAATCTCCTGGTTTCGCTGGCATTCAGGTTGTTTCTAACTAGGGTCATAACCCCCCCTTTCTTCCTCCCTTGGCGATCACTTCGGAAGACCTGATATCCTCTGACCTTAAAGGGTTTCCCTTCTTGCAGGTGTGTCTCTTGTATACAGCAGATGTTTATGCTGTTTTCATGCAGAAAGTGCTCTAGTTCTGTTTTCTTGTTGGTAACCCCTTCGGCATTCCAGTGCATGATGTTCACATTGGCTTTTTCTTTGTCTCTGGTCTTGT
This sequence comes from Semisulcospira habei, assembly GCA_036245525.1. Taxonomy (NCBI): domain Eukaryota; kingdom Metazoa; phylum Mollusca; class Gastropoda; family Semisulcospiridae; genus Semisulcospira; species Semisulcospira habei. The sequence continues at coordinate 161,971,971 of BTPG01000002.1, forward strand.
TTTTTCGCTGGCCAGTCGCTCTACTTCCCAGTCCCCTGGCTCCTCGAGACAGTCGGGAAGGTCCTCCAGTCGCTGGGGGTGGGCTCCGAAGAGGCGCAGAGCCCGGTACTGCACCTGCCTGGTGAGACTCCACAGGGCGAGCACCATTCCTCTTGAATCCATCTCCAAGTGTCATATGGCTGTATATGCATGGTACTGTGGTTTATTAGAGTGCGCTGTGCAGCCCAGTACCTCTGTCTTCAGCACTCGGGGTTTCTGTCGGGGTTACCTCACCCTTAGCTCCTGGTCAAAAGACCTTTCCTGGGAGCACAGGATGGTTTAGTTTTGGAGTATCCTTCTCCTAGATGGATTGCCGACCAAGGCTTATGGGTCCCATCTACTCAGGTTTTTCCTCGGAGTTTTCCTTCTCGAAGGAGATCTGCCAACCAAGGCTATCGAGCATCCCTGCCCGGATTTGTATAGGGTTTACTCCCCTAGCCTTTGCCTCTCCCAAGGCACCCACAAGGCAGTGGGGCTATTTACCCATAGCTGGGGATCTGGTTCATGGGCATCAGGGCTTGTCCACACATCGATGGGCCTGCATGCCGCATGTCTGGGGGCCAGATCTCCTCCGAGTCCTCTGTAGTTCAGCCCGAGTCCGTAAGGTGTTCGGTTACCATGAGTCACCACGAGGAGGCACTACATGAGGCTTGTTGTTGGAGAGGCTGTGTACTGGCAGGGAGAGACTGACATGTTCTGCTCCCCTTTTCGCAAAACTGCTAGCCAGCGGTGGGAGCTGAGAGCGAGAGCGACAAGCACAGACGCTACACTACCACACTAGACGCATCACAACAACCATTTGACCCACTTCTAAACATACTAATTTCAGTGACCTGTCTCGAAGGTGAAGGTCAGGGGGGTCCAGAAAGGGGTAGAAAATAGCCATATTTTAAGACAAATTGTTTTCTCCTAAAATACTATTTTCAACTTCAAACGCAGACTATGCCTTTCTATGCATACTAATTTGACTCCTCAGAAAGTTCAAGGTCACAAGAGGTCAGCAAATGTGTGAAAATGTCATTTTCTGATAGAATTGTAGTTTTTGCTCACATGCGAAGCAAAAGTGAGTCAATGTTCTGGGCCAGTGGTCATCCATCCATCTGCCGTTGTCCGTGGTAAATTTTAACGTTGGCATTTCTCAGAGGCTATTCAATCCACAGTCTTCAAAATTGGCCCAAGGATGCTTTGTGGTAAGACCTTTCTAAATATACCAATTTGAGTGACCTCACAAATGTCAAGGTCACAGGGGATCAGGGATTAGGTAAAAAAATAGCTATATTTTGACATAATTTATTTTTTCTCAAATACTATTGACAACTGCAAACTAAAACTTGGTGCAAAGATACCTGATGGGAAGACCTATCTATGCATACTAATTTGGTTGATCCATCGGAAAGGTCAAGGGTCACGAGAGCTCAGGACTTACTTACTTACTTACTTACGCCTGTCACCCCTACCCGGATATAGGCCGTCGACGAGAGACCTCCAGCAACTCCTGTCCTGTGCTTCTCCTTCGATTCTACTCCAGGTGGTTCCCAGTCTCTTGATGTCTGCTTGGAGGTCTCGACGCCAGGAGTTTCTCAGCCTACCTCTTTTCCTCTTTCCCAGGGGGTTCCATGACAATGCCTGCCTAGTGATACTGGAAGCTGGCTTTCTCAGGCTGTGACCGATCCATCCCCATCTTCTTCGCCCAATTTCATTCTCTGCTGTTATCTGCTCTGTTCTCTCCCAGAGTCTGACGTTGCTGATCTTCTCTGGCCAGTGGATTTTCAAAATTCTTCTAAGGCAACTGTTCATGAAGGTCTGTACTCTGTTGACTGTGGTTTTTGTCAATCTCCAAGTCTCTGCTCCATATAGGAGAACTGCTTTTACATTGGAGTTGAAAATCCGGACTTTGGTGTGTTGTGACAGCTCTCTGGAACTCCACACTTTTTTTAACTGGAGAAAGGCTGCTCTGGCTTTACCGATTCGTGCTCTGACATCTGCATCAGTGCCGCCTTTTTTGTCTATGATGCTCCCGAGATAGGTGAAGGACTCCACCTCCTCCAACGGGGTGCCAGCAAGCAAGATTGGTTCTTCCCTGGTTGTGTTCAGCCTCATTGTCTTTGTTTTCTGTTTGTGAATGGTGAGGCCCACTTGGGACGAGATGTCAGCAAGCCTCGTGGTCTTGTCCTGCATTTGTTGACGAGTGTGGGACAGTAATGCCAAGTCGTCTGCAAAATCGAGGTCATCAAGCTGTGTCCACAGTGTCCACTGTATTCCACTTCGTCTGTGCTCTGTGGTCATCTTCATGACCCAGTCTATGGCCAGTAGGAAGAGGAACGGAGACAGCAGACACCCCTGCCTGACACCAGTTCTGACCTGGAGCTCCCTGGTGAACTGCCCTTCGTGGATCACGCGACATGTCATGCCATCATAGCTGCTCTTGATCAGGCGGACGAGCTTTGTGGGTACACCGTAGTGTCGTAGGAGTTTCCACAGAGTCTCTCGGTCCACGCTGTCAAATGCTTTCTCATAATCCACAAAGTTGACGTACAGCGGGGAGCTCCACTCCAGAGACTGTTCCACGATGATGCGGAGAGTGGCGATCTGGTCTGTACATGATCGGTTCTTCCTGAATCCTGCTTGCTGGTCTCTCAGCTGGGGGTCAACGGAGCTCTTCATTCTCTCTAGGATGATCCTGTTGAAGACCTTTCCTGGTACTGACAGCAAGGTGATTCCTCTGTAGTTGGAACACTTGCTGAGGTCGCCTTTCTTGGGAAGCTTGATTAGGTACCCCTCCTTCCAGTCAGCTGGCATCACCTCCTCTTCCCAGATCTTTCCAAACAGTGGGTACAGCATCTCCACTGTTGTCTCTAGGTCTGCTTTCAGAGACTCCGCTGGGATGCCATCTGGCCCTGCTGCTTTGCCATTCTTCAAAAATGCCACTGCTCTTCTGATCTCTTCCCGGCTGGGTCTGTCACAGCTGATGGGTAGGTCGGTCTCTGCCGGCTGGATGTCGGGGGGGTCGGGTGGGCTAGGTCTGTTCAGTAACTCTTCAAAATACTCGGCCCATCTGTCGAGTTGGTCTGCTCTGTCTGCAATAGGCTTGCCTTCTTTGTCTTTTACTGGTCTTTCTGTATGGCCATACTTACCCGACAATCTTCTGGTAATGTCGTAGAGCTGTTTCATGTTGCCGCTGCCTGCTGCCTTTTTTGCCTCTGCTGCCAGGCTGTCTGTGTAGGCCCTCTTGTCTGCCCTGATACTCCTCTTCACCTCGTGGTTGGCTTCCGAGTATTCCTCCTGTGCCCTTACTTTGGCTGCTCTCGTGCGACTGTTGTTGACCGCTGCTTTCTTCTGCTTCCTCGCTTCTATCTTCTTCAAGGTCTGTGCCGACAGCCAGTCCTTGTGGTGGTGTTTCCTGAACCCTAGAGTGTCTTTGCAGGTTGAGTTCAGCGCCTGTCTAACTGCCTTCCACTGCTGCTCTGCGGTGACCGCCTCCTCTTCATTTACTAGCTCCTGTAGCGCTTGAAACCGGTTGGACAGCACCAGTTTGAACTCTTCTCTAACTCCAGTTTCTCTCAGGAGGCCTACATTATAGCGCTGTCTTCTTGTTGTCTCTGTGCGGCTTTTCTTTAGCTTGAGCTTCATTCTTAAGGTAAGCAGATGGTGGTCTGAGGCGACATCTGCGAGAGCTCAGGAAATAGGTACAAAAATCGCCATATTTTGACAAAAGATGTTTTTTCTCAAATGCTATTCACAACTTCAAACCCAAACTTGGTACAGAGATACCTGATGGTAAGACCTATCCATGCATACTAATTTGGATGACCCCTCAGAAAGGTCAAGGGGCACAGGAGCTCAGGAAATAGTTAAAAAATAGCCATATTTTGACAAAAGATTTTTTTTTCCTCAAATACTATTCACAACTTCAGACCCAAACTTGCTACAGAGATACCTGATGGTAAGACCTATCTATGCATACTAATTTGGATGAGCCCTCGGAAAGGTCAAGGGTCACAATAGGTCGGCAAAAGTGTGTAAAATGCCAGGTTTGATAGAACTGTAGTGATTATCAACAGTTTTCAAACTTTTCAATCAAATTTGGCACAAAGGTAGCTGATGATGATAAGACCTTATTTGAATACTAATTTAGTTGACTCTTTGCAAAGGTCAAGGGTCACGGACATTTGACAGATGTGTGAAAACTGATTAAATTTTGAGAAAACATAAATTTTGCTGGTGCAAAGTCATCCCTTTACTTATTGTCACAAAGGTAACACATGTAGATGGGTCATACCCATGACCCATAAGGGCTTTGCCTTTCTTGTTATCAAAGTGTTTGCCAATTTGTCAAATTTGGTATATATGTAGCTGATGATACCTCGCGCTGGGACCATATGGCGTTGAGGTGCGTCCCCTGGGTGGTGGATAGGGGGTCCCTCGTCTATATAAGGTGAAATAAGGTGCCGTGAACCAACATGGTCTAAGGGAAGGTGACCCCAACAGAAAACCCCTGGTCCTCCTAGTAAGGCGGTTGGGCGTGGGGGTAGCTTCCCCACCCTGCAAAAAAGGAAATAGCTACAAAAACGCCGACGAAAAGACTAACAGTAATTCCTTTCCTGGAGGAGGAAGGTTCTTCTACCAGAAGACTTATGACGTCCTGTGGTGAAAGCCGGAAGTCTTCGGAAGCCACAGGACCGAGCCGCCTCTCTCTATCCAGGGACACAACCATGGGCACATGGAACGTCAAGACCATGTACCAGAGCGGCAAGGCCGCCCAGATAGCAGCGGAAATGCAAAAGTACAACCTTTCCCTGCTAGGTATCAGTGAAGCCAGATGGACGCAGTCTGGCCAGAAAAGGCTGTTAAGTGGGGAGATGATTCTGTATTCAGGTCACGAAGAGGAAAATGCCCCCCATACAGAAGGAGTAGCATTCATGCTGTCACCAGTGGCACAGAGAGCGCTGATGGGCTGGGAACCTCTTGGGCCAAGAATTATCACAGCAGCCTTTAGAACCAAGAAAAAGCTCAAGCTGAACGTCATCCAGTGTTATGCTCCCACTAATGACAGTGACGAGGAAGAGAAACAAGAGTTCTACGACCGACTCCAGAGTGCCGTGGACAAATGTGCGGAGCGAGACATCACCATCGTCATGGGCGATTTTAATGCCAAAATAGGGGAGGACAACACCGGATATGAAGAGGTGATGGGGAGACAGGGACTAGGCTCGGAGATGAGTGAGAATGGGGAGAGGTTTGTAGACTTTTGTGCTCTAAACTGACTTGTCATTGGAGGCAGCATCTTCCCACACAGAAGAATACACAAAGCAACTTGGGTCTCACCTGACCATACAACAGAGAACCAAATAGACCATATCTGCATTAGCAAGAAATTTAGAAGATCCCTTCAAGATGTTCGAGTGAGGAGGGGAGCAGATGTCGCCTTAGACCACCATCTGCTTACCTTAAGAATGAAGCTCAAGCTAAAGAAAAGCCGCACAGAGACAACAAGAAAGACAGCGCTATAATGTAGGCCTCCTGAGAGAAACTGGAGTTAGAGAAGAGTTCAAACTGGTGCTGTCCAACCGGTTTCAAGCGCTACAGGAGCTAGTAAATGAAGAGGCAGTCACCACAGAGCAGCAGTGGAAGGCAGTTAGAGAGGCGCTGAACTCAACCTGCAAAGACACTGTAGGGTTCAGGAAACACCATCACAAGGACTGGCTGTCGGCACAGACCTTGAAGAAGATAGAAGTGAGGAAGCAGAAGAAAGCAGTTGTCAACAACAGTCGCACGAGAGCAGCCAAAGCAAGGGCACAGGAGGAATACTTGGAAGCCAACCGCAAGGTGAAGAGGAGTATCAGGGCAGACAAGAGGGCCTACACAGACAGCCTGGCAGCAGAGGCAGAAAAGGCAGCAGGCAGCGGCAACATGAAACAGCTCTACGACATTACCAGAAGATTGTCGGGCAAGTATGGCCATACAGAAAGACCAGTAAAAGACAAAGAAGGCAAGCCTATTGCAGACAGAGCAGACCAACTCGACAAAGCTCCTAGCTGTACGTCAACTTTGTGGATTATGAGAAAGCATTTGACAGCGTGGACCGAGAGACTCTGTGGAAACTCCTACTACACTACGGTGTACCCACAAAGCTCGTCCGCCTGATCAAGAGCAGCTATGATGGCATGACATGTCGCGTGATCCATGAAGGGCAGTTCACCAGGGAGCTCCAGGTCAGAACTGGTGTCAGGCAGGGGTGTCTGCTGTCTCCGTTCCTCTTCCTACTGGCCATAGACTGGGTCATGAAGATGACCACAGAGCACAGACGAAGTGTAATACAGTGGACACTGTGGACACAGCTTGACGACCTCGATTTTGCAGACGACTTGGCATTGCTGTCCCACACTCGTCAACAAATGCAGGACAAGACCACGAGGCTTGCTGACATCTCGTCCCAAGTGGGCCTCACCATTCACAAACAGAAAACAAAGACAATGAGGCTGAACACAACCAGGGAAGAACCAATCTTGCTTGCTGGCACCCCGTTGGAGGAGGTGGAGTCCTTCACCTATCTCGGGAGAATCATAGACTTGGCATTACTGTCCCACACTCATCAACAAATGCAGGACAAGATCACGAGGCTTGCTGACATCTCGTCCCAAGTGGGCCTCACCATTCACAAACAGAAAACAAAGACAATGAGGCTGAACGCAACCAGGGAAGAACCAGTCTTGCTTGCTGGCACCCCGTTGGAGGAAGTGGAGTCCTTCACCTATCTCGGGAGCATCATAGACAAAAAAGGCGGCACTGATGCAGATGTCAGAACACGAATCGGTAAAGCCAGAGCAGCCTTTCTCCAGTTGAAAAAAGTGTGGAGTTCCAAAGAGCTGTCACAACACACCAAAGTCCGGATTTTCAACTCCAATGTAAAAGCAGTTCTCCTATATGGAGCAGAGACTTGGAGATTGACAAAAACCACAGTCAACAGAGTACAGACCTTCATGAACAGTTGCCTTAGAAGAATTTTGAAAATCCACTGGCCAGAGAAGATCAGCAACGTCAGACTCTGGGAGATAACAGAGCAGATAACAGCAGAGAATGAAATTGGGCGAAGAAGATGGGGATGGATCGGTCACAGTCTGAGAAAGCCAGCTTCCAGTATCACTAGGCAGGCATTGTCATGGAACCCCCTGGGAAAGAGGAAAAGAGGTAGGCCGAGAAACTCCTGGCGTCGAGACCTCCAAGCAGACATCAAGAGACTGGGAACCACCTGGAGTAGAATCGAAGGAGAAGCACAGGACAGGAGTTGCTGGAGGTCTCTCGTCGACGGCCTATACCCGGGTAGGGGTGACAGGCGTAAGTAAGTAAGTAAGTATCACTAGGCAGGCATTGTCATGGAACCCCCAAGGAAAGAGGAAAAGAGGTAGGCCGAGAAACTCCTGGCGTCGAGACCTCCAAGCTGACATCAAGAGACTGGGAACCACCTGGAGTAGAATCGAAGGAGAAGCACAGGACAGGAGTTGCTGGAGGTCTCTCATCGACGGCCTATACCCAGGTAGGGGTGACAGGCGTAAGTAAGTAAGTAGCTGATGATAACACCTTTTTCTGTGCATACTAGTTCAGTTGCCTCCTCACAAAGGTCAAGGGTCACAGAAGGTTGACAAATCTGTGAAAAATGCATACATTTTGATAAATCTTGGATTTTGCTAGTACAAAATCCAACCCTTTACGTTTTGACACTTGCTCATTTCAGTGACCTGTTGGAAAGGCCAAGGTCACACTTGTGTTAGATATAGCACAAAGGTCATGTTTTTTTTTGTTTTTTTCAGAAATAGGTTAAAACTTTTTTTTTTTTTAAAGCCATATTTTGACAAAAACTGATTTTTGGCTCACATGCGAAGCAAAAGTGAGCGTGTTCTGGGCCAGTGGTCATCTGTCCGTCATTCGTCTGGTGTCATCCATCGTCTGTGGTAAATTTTAACATTGGCATTTCCGCAGAGACTATTCAATCCACAATCTTCAAACTTGGCCCAAGGATACTTTGTGGCAAGACCTTTCTAAACATACTAATGTCATTGATCTCTCTCAAACGTCATCGTGACAGGGGGTAAGGAAATACGTCAAAAATAGCCATATTTTGACACACACCCCTCCACCCCCCCCCCTCCTCCCCCCTCCCCACCCCCCCCCACCCCCCAATATCTCACATACTATTTACATTTGGCAGCTTTGGCCGGGAAAAAAAATTGTGTTCGCCGTTTTTTCGCTTATTTGTTTTCGACTTAAGTGTATGCGACTGTATTGGTACTGATAGTTTAGTCTGCGGGCAAATTAGGCACCTACAAGCCTTTTGACCAGATGTTTCTGTTGAACAGTTGAAGTTGTAGGAGTAATATTGGTGGTTGGGTTTGTGGACAAATTATGATTGTGCTGAAACAGGCACCTACAAGCCTTGTGAACTGGTATCCTGTTGAACAGTGTCAGACTGTTGCAGTTACATATTTTAAGACACCCACAACATCCAGTTAAGAAGAATTCATTCAACTCTAGTACAGTGCAGCAGGTGGATGGACAAGGGCCGTTAATGAGTAGCTTGATGCCTATATTTGTCGGGGTGGTTTCTCTTCTTTACTGTGCTGTAGTGTGGTCCTGAGAGGATTGCGAATGTGGGGTTCAGAGTGTTAGAGTGCCCATGAAAAGTGGTGTGATGAGGGTGTGTTCTGTGTGTGCAGGTGGACAACCCTCTATTTCACCTGGCCAAACAGAGCGAGTCTATCCGCTCCAAAAAAGACCACAGGATCGTGGTGGGCTTTGATGGCAACGACTCGGGATCCAAGGCAGCAGTGATGGGTCGGCTGGTAGTGTCGTGCGCTCGCTCTGCTGGGGGTAACCAGAGTGTACAGTGGGTCTACTACCTGAAGGGCATGACACCGTAGAGTGGCCAACAGTGATGGTTCATACACTCACATTCTCACCAGTTTCTGGGGACTGTTTGGACTCATGAGGATGTATGGCAGATGGCAGGAGTTTAAGTGCTGGACAGAAAATTGGAACAGTGTCTTCTTTTGCATTAACCCCTTGTGCATGCAGCCACTGCAAATGTTCATGTGTGTGATGGTACTGTTAACAGTACAGGTGGATGCATGCACAAGTGGTTTAAAACGGGTCCAGGTACTGTGATAAATGTACATAAATTGCATGACACTTTCAGCCAGCAGCAAATTGTGCAGCTTTCTGCTGCTAGAGAGTTGTCATCAGTCTGCGGCTAGAGAGTTGTCACCAGCAGACAAGCCAGTCATTTTCACCCGTGTGCCTGTGCAGACCAGAGTCTTTTCACTTTCACTACAGTATTGTGGACTTATTGCAAATTTGAAGGTTAGGATTTCACAGAGGCATACTATATATTAACCCTAAAGGTTTTTTCAGAAAATAATCGCTCCACAGGATATTTATGTATATATTTTCCCCCTGATTTGATCTTGTTGTATTTTGTAGGGTTATGTTGACTATACTGTATTGTCAGAAAATCTTCTTTTATTTGCATTATTGCATTGACCAGTTTACAGGTTGTTATCTACAGAACTGTCTTTGGCTGTCCCTTTTGCAGTCTACATACAACTTACAGTATACCATTGCTTTTGCAGTGAACAGAGATGTGGGCAAGCCACATTTGAACTATACACTATGGGACACTGTATACTCTTATTTCCATATTGCGTGTTGTATTCTTACATGGAAACAATATATTGAAGAATAATAAAGTTAATGCGTGATGTCAGTCAGAATTTATGACTGTATCCTGCAGAGTTTGCACACATGGATGCTGAATGTTTTTCTGACTTATTCATCATTTATTCAGTTATTTATCCATAGCCTGAGTTTGTTTGTTTTATTGGCATGGAATTGTTGCTTGTCAACATCTGACATTTTGCTGTGGACTATGCATTTGTTCCTGTTGATAATAAGTTCTATTCTTGCAATTGTATGTTTTTCAAGGTGAAAGGACAAATGTAAAAATATAACTAGCATTTTGGAGTTTGTCTTTTACAGACTGTTCTTCTTGCAAGGAAATGTCTGGGTATACTTTCTGCAAATAGTTTGTTGCAAAATGTGTTCCCCCCTCCGCCCCCCCCCCTTCTTCCTCCCCCCCTTCTTCCCCCCCCCCCTTCTCCCCCCCCCTTCTCCCCCCCCTTCTTCCCCCCCCCCCTCTTCCCCCCCCCCTCTCCCCCCCCTCCCCCACCCTTGGCTGTCGGTAGCACGAAAATGCACTATGAACAGCCAAAGGGTTGAGGTATGGTCACGTTTCCATCCTTCATAAAATTGTTTGCTTATGACATATTGTTTAGAATGCTGGCATGTTCTTATGCACTTTTTGGCTCACGTGCGAAGCAAAAGTGAGTCTATGTTTTGGGCCAGTGGTCATGGGGCGGTCCGTGGCGCAGTGGTTAAGGCGCCTGCCACCAATGCTAAAGGTGCGAGGTTCGATTCCGGGTTCCGGCGTCGGATTTTTCTCCTCTAGTAAGTGTCACCGTTAAATCGGGCGGACCGTCGGGGGTTCTTTCTCCGGGTACTCTGGCTCTTCCTCCCCCTCCACTTTGGTATCAGTTTCAGCCAACTTAATAAAATTTCAAATACAAAACGATTTCCAAATACTGTCAGTAGCTCGCTTGAGCTTGCCCTTAGCACCACGTGAATGTTCTGTGTTTACGTACAGTGTGTGAGTGAATGCGTGTGATTCACGTGAGCGTGCTTGTTGGGTTCAGTTCGCGGCTACATTCTGCGCATTGAGTTATATTATAAATATGAGAAATGCGCCATATAAATGCTATGCATTATTATTATCCTTCCGTCGGCCATCATCTGCGGTAAACTTTAACATTGGCATTTTCTTGGGGACTATTCAAGCCACAGTCTTCAAACTTGGCCCAAGGATACTTTGTGGCACGACCTTTCTAAACATACCAATTTGAGTGACCTCACAAAGGTCAAGGTCACAGGGGATAAGGAAATAATTCAAAAATAGCTATATTTTGACATAATTTATTTTTTCTCAAATACTATTCACAACTTAAAACCCAAACTTTCACAACTTCAAACCCAAACTTGCTACAGAGATACATGATGGGAAGACCTTTCTATGCATACTAATTTGGTTGATCCCTCAGAAATGTCAAGGGTCACGAGCTCAGGAAATGGGTCCAAAATAGCCATATTTTGACCCAAAAAGTGTTTTTTTTTTCTGAAATACTATTCACATCTTCAAACCAAAATTTGGTACAGGGATACCTGATGGTAAAACCTATCTATGCATACTAATTTGGATGACCCCTCGGAAAGGTCAACGGTCAGAAGAGACTGACAAATGTGTGTAAAATGCCAATTTTGATAAAATGGTAGGTATTATCAATGTTTTTGCAAATTTTTCAATCAAATTTGGCACTAAGGTAGCTGATGATAAGACCTTACAATGCATACTAATTTAGTCGACTCATCACAAAGGTCAAAGATCACGGGAGTTGACAGATGTGTGAAAAATGCTTACATTTTGAGAAAACATGGATTTTGCTGGTGCAGAAGCCAGACCTTTTCTTATTGTCACAAAGGTCACACATATGTAAGTAGGTCATACTCGTGAGCCATAATGGCATTGCCTTTCTTGTTTGGTCATGTTCCTACAATTTGCAATGCTTTGTTGCTTATAAAGTGTGCAGCATCCATTCACTGTTTCCATTTTGTCCATCAGTTTGTTTTGTAGTTGTGCATTCCAAAGTTACAAAAGTACCTTTCATTCCATGTTCACCAGTTGTTGCACTTGAAAGTATTTCAGTTCTGTTACTCTGATATGTCAGTGATTTAGTGTACTGTTTGTATGTGTGTGCACAATCTTTCTTTTTTTACAGATGTCATAAAATAAAGTTTGGATCAGTTGCTCTACTGTTAGTGTGTATATGTGTCTTAATGGAGCTATATTTTGGGGTCTTTTTTTGCCTTCGTGCAACACATGACGGGATGCCTGCGACGCCTGACTGTACATATGTGACCATTCAACAGGCTGTCTGTGACGTGCAATCATATCAGTGCAACGAGCTCCGTGCAACCAGTGCAAAGAAAATGCCAGTGACCAGGCAGTAGTGAAGCCACACCTGCGATGTGCGACTTGTCATGTGCGACAAAATGACAAACAAACATCATTATAGCCATTTGATCCTGTACTGATTTTTGGCTCACATGCGAAGCAAAAGTGAGTATGTTCTGGGCCAATGGTCGTCAGTCTGTCATCCGTTGTCTGTAGTAAACTTTAACGTTGGTATTTTCTCTGTGACTATTCAAGCTACAGTCTTCAAACATGGCCCAAGGATAGCTATTTTGGGACATAATTTCCTGATCCCCTGTGACCTTGACCTTTGTGAGAGGTCATTGAAATTGGTATGTTCAGTAATGTCTTGCCACAAAGTATCCTTGGGCCAAGTTTCAAGACTGTAGCTTGAATAGTCTCCGATAAAATGCCAACGTCAAAGTTTACCACGGACGACAGATGACGTACGGACGACCACTGACCCAGAACATACTCACTTTTGCTTCGCTTGTGAGCTAGAAATAGCCATTTTTGGACAAGAAGTGTTTTTTTCTCAATTGCTATACACAACTTCAAACCCCAAACTTACTACAGAGATACCTGATGGTAAGACCTATCTATGCATACTAATTTGGATGACCCCTTGAAAAAGGTCAAGGGTCACAAGAGGTCGACAAATGTGTATAAAATGCCAATAATTGTAGTTATTATCAACATTTTTGCAAACTTTTCAATCAAATTTGGCCCAAAGGTAGCCGATGATAAGACCTTCCTATATATCCTAATTTAGTCGACTCATCGCAAAGGTCAAGAGTCACTAGGGTTTCACAGATGTGTGAAAACTGATTAAATTTTGAGAAAACATGGATTTTGTTAGTGCAGAAGCCAACCCTTTACTTATTTGTCAGACGTGTGGATCGGTCAAACACGTGAGCCTTTCTTGTTTACCCTGTACTGATAATGGATGCATGACATCAGTCCTATACCGATATTGGACACAGACTGAGAGAAATGAAATGAAACTTTTTTCTCAAGGATAAATAATTAGGTACACAGACCTTTTTTTCAATCATGTCCTTGCACACGCACTCACACAACACTCGCGCGCGCGTGATATATAAACCTAATTAAAATGGAAAGGCAAAACATGATCATCAAAAGGCTAATTTAGCAGTCACACACACACACACACACACACACTGAGAACCTGATTTAAACCTGAACATTAAAAACTTAGTTTGAACAATAACGGCAACAACAAACTCAACAATACAACTCGAGGCGCTCGAGTCATGCCGACAACTACACAACTATGGGCTCAAGTTTCTTTCAGCTGCCAAATAATAAGCGGGCCCTGAATGTGGACAAAGTAATGTCGATTGGCCATAATTTCCATAGCTTGGCTCCTGTGTAAGACAAACTAGTTTTGAATATATCGAGGCGCGGCCTTGGTATGGATAGATTGTTCCTCGCCGTTTTATATGGCGTATGAGCAGGGCTAAATAGATCTGTTAGATAACTAGGCGTTTTAGAGTGGTAGATTTTAAACATAAATACACCTTTATTGTACATGAGTAACTTACGCAGAGGCAGCATGTCGAGGGTTTTGAGTTGGTCATCGGTGCTATCTATATGGGATTGAATATATGCGTTATAAAATATTTTCCTTGTCAGTGTATCTGTAAAATAACGTAGTTTTGAAAGAAGATACAAATTCCCGGACACTGACATAAGCTGCTGACATGCGCATGCCATGTGAGTTGGCCGTCGATAATGACGCCTAACAAACGTTGCTCTCTAACTTGTCTAATCGACTCAGAGTTTAGAGAAAGGCTAAGCGGGGGTGGAAGTAGCTGCTGCTTCTGTCGTGGTGTAATTATTAGTATACATTCTGTTTTAGACGGATTTGATACCATATAGTTAGTGTGACACCATTTTGAAACATCAATTAAGCCCTGCTGAAGTGAGGAATTGATTGTGCAGATTTTGGGGGACAAGCCAGGAACAGTCGTCAATCAAATCCAATTTGTATCCAAATTACAGGCATAGAATTCCATGTGGCAATTCAAACTGCAGGGGCATATAGGCTTGTGACTGAGCATTCTGACCTTGATAAACCAGTTCAATAAGGATTCAAGGGCATATTTATATGTGTGTATATCTCTTACGATATGTATGGTTTGTGACCAATGGTAATGTGAATGTGGGACAAGAGTGTTAACCCCATTCATAATACACCAGTGTGTGAAATAACTTTTGTTTCACTAAAATAGTTCAGGGTGGTGCCAGAATAGCTTGGCGCCTCTAGGCGCCAAGCTATTCTGGCACCACCCTTGAACTAAAGCCATTGGTCTATATCTTTATCTGTAAGTACTATAATGTAGCTTGCATACAGCAGTGTACAGATTTGAAGCTTTTAGCCTCAGTATGATATGGTTTAAAGGAGATGCCCCCTCATCCTCCTCTTTCCTCAATCAGATTGGTGCTGTGTTTGGTTGTAAGAGATAACAGTAAGAGTGGCCTTTCAGCAAGGTTGTAATCTATGTCTCTTGCACATGGAACGGGTTCACCCTGTATCTCACAGCCACCATACCGACTTGGTAAGCAATGGCATAGATTTTCATGTGCTGTCACAGCTGACAGGAATGGAGGAAAAGGCATAGAATCTCATTACCAGTGTGTTATTTTTCTTGGGGTACATGTATGATTTTCGTGTACCACTACGGTCTTCATAGACTGATGTTATTCATCTACAGGTAAATTATTGAGCCCCTTTAACTGTAAGGGTTGATGTGCACATAAAAATTATGCCTTCTTTTTTTATATTTTAATCTATGACTTATTGTAAAGTTAAAGCGGGTGTTGTCAGCTCATAATTGAAATACCACCACAACCTGTCACACACTCCTTTCTCCAACCCCCCCCCCCCCCCCCCACCTCCTGCAGCTTGCAATACACTGTGTATTGGCTAATCATTAGGTGTATGACTGACCAGATGTGAGGCTTTACTGCTCGACTTCTTGTGAGGTGTAACCACCTGAGGACTACTCAGTATGAGAAAGTAAATCCCAGGTATAAATCAACATATCACACACTCCTTCTCCAACACTCTCCCTCCCACCTGTCCTGCACTGACAAGAGTTAATGTTAATCTATGCCTCTTGGAAATGGATGAGTTTATTTTGCGTCAATCAGCAGCGGATGACCAATGGACGCCATCCAAACAATGTATAGATTGTGGACAGCTGGAAACAGAGCCTGGAACAGGCATAGATTCTCAGTCTCACAGACCTATAAGCCCCTGCAGTTTGCATGGCCAAATGAAATGATATGCCTGCAATTGGGATACAAATAGGATTTGATAAATGACTGCTGTTCCCGGCTTGTCCCCCAGTCGGTGCCATTGTGTCCAGATGTAGAGCGTTCCCGGCAGTGCACCCAAATCCCTGAGTCTCTCTCTGCCTCTCTCCTTCACTCTCCCTCTCCCTCACACATACATGATTGATACATAAATAATAAATAAAATTTATAAATAATACCCCCCCCCCCCCCCCCCCCCCCCCCGCTTGTCGCTCTTCCTCTTTCTCTGTCCAATATTAGTAAAGGCCTGATGTCACGCATCCAATATCAGTACAGGATCAAAACTGGTACAGAATCAAATAAATGGCTATAATGATGTTTGTTCGTTGACCGTTGCACATGACACGTTACAGACATGGCTTCACTAGTGCCTGGTTGAAGGCATCTTGTCACCGGCCACCATTTTGTTTTGTTTTTTTGCACTGTCGCACTTCGTACTGATACGATCACAAGTCGCAGGCGGCCCGTTGAGTGGTCGCACATGTATGGTCGGGGGTTGCACAAAGGCAAAACGCCGCGAGCCCCAAAATGTATATGCTTAATGTATTTGTTTATAGGTGTATGTGTTTGTACGTGTATGTCTTGGTGTGTGTATATGCATACATATCTTGGTATGTGGGTGATTGTACGTACATCTTTGGTGTGTGTGTGCGTGTCTTAGTGTGTTTATGCATGTGTGTACATTTTAATATGTTTGGTATGGTGTCTCCGAGGCGCACATACCCATCTATTTAAAGATGCTCAAGGCACCGTAGGGATGGAAGCTGGAGCTTTGAAATATGGTTTGTTGGTACTTTCATGTCTGCTTATGTGTGCGTGTCTTGGTGCGTGTCTGTGTGCATGCATGTCTTCATGTTTGTGAGTGCATGTCTTAGTGTGTATGTTGGTGTGTACATGTCTTAAGACTTCACCGGATCATGCTTTGGACTACGCACAAACGATGATGTGGGTCCTACAGGACCCATATTTTTCAAAGTGTGATTTAACTGGTTATCCCTGTCCCGATGGTGTGGGTCCTACAGGACCCTTATTTTGCAAAGAGCTATTTAACTAGTTATCCCTGTCCCGATGATGTGGGTCCTACAGGACCCATATTTTTCAAAGAGCGATTAAACTGGTTATCCCTGTCCCGATGATGTGGGTCCTACAGGACCCATACTTTTTACACTATACATGTAGTACTCATCACTGGAAGCATCCTTGTACTTTTAGTCATCATGGCGGAGAAAAACGGTCTGAAACTTCTCTATTCACCATTTCCAAGAGACTGAACTGAAAATGGTCGATTTTGCATGGACTTTGACACCTTTCAAAATAAAAAAAATAAAAATACAAACAAAAAAAAACAATGGAAAAATTTGGGTGAGATGGAATTCTCTCATCTTTGACTCTTCACAAACTGAGGACCAACATCATCCAGACAGGAATATTCACCTTTCAGACAGGAATATTCACCTTGCTCTTTAAAAGGTATGGGTCCTGCACGACCCACACATTCGTTTGTGTGTAGGAAAAATTCAGACATTGTTTATTTTTTCATCAATTATCAACATTTTGACAAAATGTAGTCTTTCATGAGCTTGGAGCATTTAAAAAAAAATTCACTGAAATATTCCCAGTAGTTCATGAGATATTTGCAATAAAACACACTTCTAGGTCCTCCAGGAAGGTTAAAGTGTGTGTGGTTTGTGTATATATATGGGTCTTGGTGTATGTTGGTGTGAGCATGGCTTGGTTTCTGCATGTGGTTAGTATTTGTGTTTCTTGGGAGGTGGGGGGGGGGGGGGGTAGTTGGTGCACGCATGTCTTGGTGTATGTGTGTGGGAGCATGCATGTCTTGGGGGTGTGTATCGTCCGTGCACGTCATGGTGTGTGCATGTGGTCGGTGAGTGTCTTCGTGTGTGCGTTGGTCTGTGCATGCATGTGTCTAGAAGGGTGTGCATGACTAACCCATTTAACTCTACAGTCACATCTCACAATTTTGGAGAGGATACCTAACGACTATGTACCAGCTGCAGGAGATGGATTGACCAAGATAATTCAAGGGTAGTGCCCGATTAGCTTGGCACCTTCAGGTGCCAAGCTAATCGGGCACTACCCTTAAATTATCATGCTCAATCCTCCAGCTACTAAGCAGATTAAAACAGCTGTCTTGCAGTTATTTGAAGTTATGTTAGACTTTACGTTTATTGATGAAAGAAGCCGGATAATAGACATCAATTTAGACTTGTCTAAACCATTGAGGACCTGAAAACGTGTCCAATTTGTGAATACTGGTACCACTACTGATTCTGAGGGTGCCTGTAGCCATGCTGCGAGGTAAGTGTAAAACTAACTTCCTTTCTATCTTCTTGAATATATATTCGTTTCGGGTTTTTGCTTTCTATTGAAGACATTTCCAAGAAACGAAGACATCTAAGATGTGGCTTTCATTTGTTTCTGTGAGCTTCGCTAGCTGAAAGAACTTTATGGCTAGGGCTGATGGCAGCAACAAGTACAAATATTGGCTCACAGAGATCATCATCATAATAATGTTATCCAGTGTCGAGACATATTCCACACTGGGGATGCGCATAAAATGAAAATATTAAGTTACGGAAACAAAAAAATAACCAAGTGTTGGATTCGTTTTACAGAACATACCCACACTGATTCAGCCATCAATGATAATTTGGCTGTGGGGGAGGCAGCTGATGGGGCGTTGGGTGAGATGTTCCACAAACGTGCTTTTGCGGGTAAATGGGAATGGTGTTACACTAGTTCTGCAGTATGCAGGGTCCGTACGGTCTGTGAACATTTGTGAAAGTTGTTAAAAAATGACAAGGTTTTTTCAGGGCCCTGGAAAGTCTGTCAATTTTAGTCCTTTTCTTTAAAGTCTGTGAACGTTTGTAAAAAATGACAAAGTGCTGACAAACTTTTGTCTACTTATTTTTTTTTTTTCTCCCCAAATTTGTGACTATTCCATTGCGAACGATCATGCCGACACTTGTTGCAAGTGATCGATATTTAGCTCTGGTCATAAAGTGACTACATGGCCTTTCTGCCGAACATTCCGATTGGTTGTTTACGCTTCTACCGGAGCTCCGCCATTCGCTAATCAAGCGTTCTTTTATTTTGGTATCTGTTCATGCATTAGGCACGAAAGCTTCAAATGAACTGCTGATACAGAGTGATCTAATTAAAGTATGTAAACCTTCAAGCTTTAGTTTGGGTTTGTGAAACATTTATGAAATGTTTGTGAACGTCGTCCATGCTTTTCTGTACGGACCCTGGTATGGGACAACCAGTTTTTATTGTTCTCCATGGTTGGAACGTATGGAGAACTGCCGGCATGGATAACTCCATCCCTTGTGACTTCAGGTTGATGAGGCCCCCTATGATCTTGCACATCATGCTGGCCTTCGCTGCCGTACAACGCATTTCGAGGGTCTGGAGTTGGAACTTGGCGGTCATGGCGGTAGTACTGCTGGTGGGACAAACTGAAATCCTTAAGTGTCAGCGGCCCGGGCTGCCTGCCCGCTGTGATTCTGAGGTTTCCATTCAGAAACACACGTGCCCAAACAGTGCCCACTTTGTAAAACAACCCTAACGGAAGCCAGCATCTCACATTTTTCAACATTAGAGGTGAAAAAAAAATATGCGAAGAGGACCATAAACTGAAGAATGCCGCAGGTGTTCAGATTAAATGCTTTCAGCATAGCTCTTGGCATCAGTGATCAGTTAAAATTGTTATCCATGTATCTTCAAATCGATCTGCTGACGAACAATATGCCGACCTATGACTATGATAGAAATCGACCTAGAAAAATCGAGTGTTTCGTCTGTTTGATGGTGTAATAATACTATTGAATACCGGTTATATTATACAGGCGCTTTACCAAATTCTGTGCCGGAATCAGCTCAAAGCGCCGCGCACTGAACCCAACACGCACGCACGCAGTTCACTCTGAAGACAAACACAGTAGGAGACAAACACAAGACATTCACGTGGTACGAAGGGGTCAGCTCAGCTATTGAGGCTTCGGAAATTTGTACTCTGTACACACTGTAAAGCAAACGGTAACCGTGTCCGCCTCTGTGCTACAGTGCGTGTATTAGTCAAGGCGCAGGTCTGCAGTGTAAATTTGACTCATCGGGGATGCAAAATTGTGGCACTCTTTATTATTGAAAACACAAGGGAAGTAACTGTAAACGAAACTAAAAAGCAAAATGTCGAAGCGAAGCGGTGTTCAGTTTGTTCAAAACGATGAACCATCATTTATCAAGCAGTTCAAGCAGAAAATCGGCTACAAAGAAGGCCCCAATGTAGACACGAAGGTAAGTGGTTTTACTCCAAGCGCTGAAAAGAGCTGATTACTAAAATTGGTGTTTTGCGATTTCTGTTCAAATTATCAGGAGCGAAGAAAAAGTACTTAGCCAGCCGGGATATTAACACCAGAACATTGCTAGCCCGACACATATTTGGGTACAGTTAATTAAGTGATTTCTCCATATTTGCGCTTCTTCCACGAAAGCAAATTCCCTCATTATGCTGAAGATTATGTTGCTGTACTTAATGTTGAGCAGCAAAAAACAAAAGAACAAAACAAAAACTACAGCTTCGACTCAATCTGCAATGGAAAAGGAAGTCTGTATTTTATATTAGCCTGTTTGGAACAACCAAAGACATTGCCAGTACAAAGCAAAAGTGAGTCAATGTTCTGGGCCAGTGGTCGTCCGTCCGTCTGCCATCGGCTGTCATCGGTTGGCCATCGTCCGTGGTAAAATTTAACGTTGGCATTTTCTCGGAGACTATATTCAATCCACAGTCTTCAAACTTGGCCCAAGAATACTTTGTGGCAAGACCTTTATAAACAATACCAATATGAGTGACCTGTCTCAAAAGCCAAGGTCACAGGGGCTCAGGAAATAGGTCCCAAATAGCTATATTTTTACATAATTTATTTTTCTCAAATACTATTCACAACTTCAAACCTAAACTTGCTACAAATATACCTGATGTTAAGACCTTTCTATGCATACTAATTTGGTTGATCCCTCGGAAACGTCAAGGGTCACAAAAACTCAGGAAATCAGTCAAAAATAGCCAAATTTTGACAAAAGATTTTTTTTCTCAAAACTTGTACTATTTACAACTTAAACCCAAACTTGCTACAGAGATACCTATCCATGCATATTAATTTGGATGAGCCCTCGGAAAGGTCAAGGGTCACAAGAGCTCAGCAAATAGGTCCAAAATAGCCATATTTTGACAAAAGATGTGTTTTTCCTCATGATTCACAACTTAAAACCCAAATTTGGTACAGAGATATCTGATCATAAGACCTATCTATGCATACTCATTTGGATGAGCCCTTGGAAAGTTCAAGAGGCTGGCAAATGTGTGTAAAATGGCCAATTTTTGATAAAATTGTAGGTATTATCAACATTTTTGCAATCAAGTTTGGCACAAAGGTAGCCGATGATAAGACCTTCCTATGCATACTAATTTAGTTGACTCATCGCAAAGGTCAACTCCCCGTCAAGGGTCACAGGGGGGTTGAGAGACGTGTGAAAAATGCTTACATTTCGAGAAAACATGGATTTTGATGGTGCAGAAGCCAGTCCTTATTGTCACAAAAGTCACACATTTAATGTAAATAGGTCAAACAAGTGAGCCATAATTGCTTCGCCTTTATTGTTTGGTTTGTTTGCAAACAAACCTGACCAACAATTTTCCAGTTGATTTGTCTTTCGTTTAGAACTTGATCATATCAGTTAAACTGTATGTGATTAATGTTCACAGCTTCCTCGAACATAAGGCCTTCTTCTTCCTCGAACACAATGGTCACAGCCACAGACATAATAATAATCACAGTGTTGAAGCTGACGATTATAATGGTAATTTTAGTTTAGGAAGAGTTTTGTTCTTCTTTAAATCCACATATCAAATAGGCAATCAGTAAAGCTCTGTAAGACATGCTACAGCTGAATGTTTATGTGCACTAAGGTGTGACTATTCACCTTGTCAGCCTTTAAAATGCTAATAAAGGTACTTGCGCAAGATACCAGCTCCAATTTATTGTTTATATGCTTTGTTCCCACACTGTCCGCTTATCCGACGTACAATCACCCCCTGTCCGACTCTCCATCAAGGGGGTGTTCCGATGTGCTGTTTTCACACCTTATAAATTAAAATAACACAAATTATAGATCAGTTAATGGCAAAATGGATGCACCGATGGACTGATATAAAAACATGGCATTTAGCAATTTGCACGTCAAACTAAAGAAGTGTCCGACTTTTAAATTCAATCAACCTACCCTACTATAATCTTATTTTTAAGTTTACCGCTTGGGTTGCTGGAGGAGAAAACAAAAGTTTTGATGTTCACCTGAGAAAGGTTCGGAGATACAAAATGTTGTGTACTGGTATAATACTTTGTTTTCTGAATTGCAGGTTTTTGCCAACGTGAACTATTTTCTCTCCAGGAAAAAATATGCAGCGTGAGACAATGGAGTTGGTTCAGGCTGGAGTTAATGACATTTTACATGATTAGTTTATGCATATGCTACTGTGCCATCATAACATTATCATCTGATGCCAGAGATGTGAAATCTTGTCCACATGAATCTGACAGAAGGAAAGGTTCATCTGTTAACTTTTGCAATTAGATGAGGACAGCCTTCGGACAAAGCAAAATCACACAGTTAAAATATTATTCGGTGCGCATCAGGGATGGAAATTAACCTTTTTTTTTACTGGCCAGCCAGGCCTGTAACTTGAATAGACCTGAAAAAATTCCAGCTAGTCCATAGCAAGAACAAAAACCCCATCATTCACATTGTATTGTGAAGTCAAATGCCCGCATGCTGTCTGCTGGTAAACTGACTATTGCTTTATTTAATGCAAGGTCCGTCGGTTCTCCAGAAAAATGGGCTGAAATCTGTGAATTCATCCGAGACAACAACTTTGATGTTCTGTTTCTGACAGACTGGGCTCAGTGGCACTGGAGATGAGCCAGAGTGCAAAGACATGACACCTGACAACTATGTCATGAAGTCCTACCCCCGTGCTTCAAGAGGCGGAGGTCTGGCTGTCATTTTCAGATCATCACTTCTTCAAGCTTTTATTACATACACTGACTCTTTTGCTTTCGGCCATTCATCCTTTGAATTAGCTGAACTGTCCTTTCATTTCAACAGCAGTGTGTGCACTTTCTGCTGCTTTATCGACACCCACCCAGCAAAGCCAACCAGCTGACCAACACCATTTTTCTCCAGGAGTTTCCTGATCTTCTCGACCTGTGCATTGACAGACCAAGTCCCTCCATTATCCAGGGAGACATTAACTTTCATTTTAAGTTAACTGTGATGGAAACTCTGATCGTGTGAAGGATCTTCTCCTGCAGTATGGTCTAATGCAGGAGGCCATCAGTGAATCTACACACCTGGACATATACTGGACTGGGTTATCCACAGAGAGACCAACCAGCTCCTTTCATCAGCCTGTGCCGCCGATCATCTTGTGTCCGACCACAGGTCCATTGTATGTGATCTGAATATCATTACCCCTCCCCCTCCTCCGATGACCATCACAAGCAGGAACCTCTGTGCCATAGACCATGAGTTGTTCCATGCAGACCTGGCCGGTGTCCTGTCCAGCACCCCCTCCCCCAAAGCCTCCACCCTCAACACTGATCTCTCCACTCTTATTGACCGCCACATGCCAGCCAGCACGAGGACTATGAGAAGATCCAAGTGCTCTCCGTGGTTCATCCCTGACATATGGATAGCAAAGCAAGAGAGACATCGTGCTGAGCGTGCGTGTCGTGCGTCCTGCTTGGAAGTACACCGCCTGATCTACAATGCCGCCAAGCATGCTGTCACGCATCTGGTTTTTCATGCCAAGACAGCAGTAAGATAGCTGAGAGTGACACTTACAAGAAACTGTTTAGCATTATGAACTCCTTGCTTATTGAGTAAGACTTCTCCGCTTCCCGTTACCATCCCTACAAGCAATCTTCGTCAAGTTTTCTGCGACTTTTTCTGTGATAAGATCAGACATATCACTTATCAGCGACGAACTGGATAAGCTTAGTTTGTCTGTTGTTTTGTCGCCGTCACCTTGTTTCGGTCATGGGACCTCTTTCGTATGTTTTGAGCCAGTTACGCAGGTGACTATTCTCGACATTTTAATAAAGACGCCTCCCAAGACATGCGAAAGAGATCCCATACCCATGCCTCTTCTGTACCAACACATTGATCTGTTGGTTGGTCCCATGACCCACATCATTAATGTGTCTCTGTCCACTTGTGTATTTCCGGATGAGTTCAAGACGGCCTTAGTTAGACCATTGCTGAAAAAAACAAACCTCGATCCTAATGTACTGCAGAATTACAGACCTATCTCCACCCTTCCCTTTATTTCTAAAATCTTCGAGAAGGTTGTTTTATCTCAGATGTTGAAGTACCTCCAAGACAATTCTCTCCTACATCCCTTCCAGTCCGCATACTTACCTGGCCGCTCCACTGAAACTGCCCTGATTAGAATCTTAAATGATCTCCTTTGCACTGCTGATAATAATGAGCTGTCTGTCCTGACTCTCCTCGATCTGTCCACAGTCTTTGATACTGTCAATCACTCCATTCTTCTGTCTCGTCTTCACTTTGACTATGGCTTCTCTGACTGTGCTTTACTCTGGATGGAGTCATACCTCACAAACTGGCATCTAGTTGTCTCTGTCAACGGCTGTCACTCTGCCCCAGACTCACTACTTTTCGGAGTGCCCCAAGGTTCTGTGCTCGGGTTGATTTTCTTCATTCTGTATATGCAGCCATTAGCATTAGCTACTATCTTTTCAAAGTACTCTGTTAGACCTCATATGTTCGCTGATGACACACAGTTGCACGATTCTGATCCTGTTCCTGAAGCTGGTCGTTTAATTTCCAACATGGAAAACTGTCTGACAGAAGTTAAAGACTGGATGATTAGAAATAAACTCTAGCTAAATGATGGTAAAACAGAGTCCATGCTTATCACAACTGGTGTGCGTCCTTCGCAGTTGTCCTGTCTTCCCAGTCACATCTCTGTCTGTCAAAATCAAATCAATTTCGCTGACAGTGTCAAAAACCTTGGTGTTTTTATTGACAAAGACCTCAAAATGGACTTAGTCATATGTGCAGATCAGCTTTATTTGAACTTCGGCGTATTAGCAGTGTTAGACAGTATCTGATGCCCAAAGCAACTGCAATTCTTGTCTCCTCCTTTGTTTTATCGCGGTTAGACTACTGTAACTCCCTCCTTTCTGGCCTGCCTAAAACTCTGCTAGATAAACTGCAGAGAGTGCAAAACAGTGCTGCCCGTTTAGTTCTGCACGTACGGCGTGACCATATCTGCCCCGCCATTGAGAAACTCCACTGGCTGCCCGTACAAGAATGCATTCTGTATAAACTGTCCTGCATGTGCTTCAACTTTATCAACCTGACTTTTCCTGCTTATATCTCTGACTTACTCCATCTGTATACTCCATCTCGCACCCTCCGCTCTTCCTCTGACACGTAAATTTCACCTTCTGAATTTCAAATGTAAAACACGTGGCGGTCGTGCCTTCTCCTATCTTCGCCCTGCCACTTGGAACAGTCTCTCCGCCCCTGTCCGTAACTGTCAAACGCTCTCCTCATTTAAATCAGTTCTCAAAACCCACCACTACAAAGCTGCCTTTCATTAGTTCATTTCCCCAGCTATGCACAATTCATCACCATTGTCATGTATGTGTGCGTATGTTGTGTGTGTGCGTGTTAGCTGTTAGCCTTTTCATTGTATCAGTTTAGAGCTACTTTTAGAATAAGCGCTTAACAAATCTCCTTTATTATTATTATTATTATTATTAAAATGTTCAGTCGTGAAAGCGAGGGTCAGGACTGCTACACACATCTCTGCACACGTTCGCAGCAGGCAGGTTGTGCACAAAGGACAGGCTGGTACACAAAGCGAGTTTTACCATTGCTGCAGCAGTATTTCGATAACGCCGGTCAGGCCTGTCACCATGGCATTTGAACACACCTGACGCTGTTTCAACCCGCCATTGGTGCCCTGCAGTTTCCACCCATGGCACATGACCCAAGCTACAGGCACTGTATTTAGCGACTGTAGCTCAGGTCACGGTGACCCAGCCTAAATGTGGTCAGTCACAAGTCCAACAATTTAATCTATGTTTAACCAGAGACAGAGGCTCGAGTACCCCGATGATGATGAGGAGGATAGACCTGAGACGGAGGAAGAGAAGCCAGTTGTTGTGGTGCTGAAGTCAGGAGATCTCACTGCCACAGAGGCAGATGAACTGACGAAGGCCATACAAAAACAGGAAGGTTTGTGTTGACTCCATACTGTGTGCAATGGAAACTAGACTAGAAGTGTCTCGTGGTATGGGTCTGGTGTCTTCTGCGTGACAGGTCAGCCTTATAATTTCTTTTAGTTACACTAATGCCACAATGAACTGCACGTAAATCCATATTATCTACATGTATTTTAACTCATTTACAGCCAGCCACATCCGGATGCGCGGCATAAGCGTATTATTGAGCTTCATAATCCAGATGCGGCTGGCTGTAAATGAGTTAATCTCAAATCTTGGATCCTCTTGTCAGCATTTGCATCAGCTGATTTTGAAGAGGATAATGATGTGCACTCATAAAAGTCAGTTACAGTATCTCTTCTCTCAGTTATATAACACTAGATATTGATCTTATGCTGTGTGAACCTGAAAGTAAATAAATGAGAAGTGGACATTAACCCATATCATAGTCATACTGAGGCTAAAAGCTTCAAGTTTGTACACTGCCATATACTTACTTACTTACGCCTCTCAACCCTACCCGGGTATAGGCCGTCGACGAGAGACCTCCAGCAACTCCTGTCCTGTGTTTCTCCTTCGATTCTACTCCAGGTGGTTCCCAGTCTCTTGATGTCTGCTTGGAGGTCTCGACGCCAGGAGTTTCTCGGCCTACCTCTTTTCCTCTTTCCCTGGGGGTTCCATGACAATGCCTGCCTAGTGATACTGGAAGCTGGCTTTCTCAGGCTGTGACCGATCCATCCCCATCTTCTTTGCCCAATTTCATTCTCTGCTGTTATCTGCTCTGTTCTGTCCCAGAGTCTGACGTTGCTGATCTTCTCTGGCCAGTGGATTTTCAAAATTCTTCTAAGGCAACTGTTCATGAAGGTCTGTACTCTGTTGACTGTGGTTTTTGTCAATCTCCAAGTCTCTGCTCCATATAGGAGAACTGTTTTTACATTGGAGTTGAAAATCCGGACTTTAGTGTGTTGTGACAGCTCTCTGGAACTCCACACATTTTTTAACTGGAGAAAGGCTGCTCTGGCTTTACCGATTCTGCTCTGACATCTGCATCAGTGCCGCCTTTTTTGTCTATGATGCTCCCGAGATAGGTGAAGGACTCCACCTCCTCCAACGGGGTGCCAGCAAGCAAGATTGGTTCTTCCCTGGTTGTGTTCAGCCTCATTGTATTTGTTTTCTGTTTGTGAATGGTGAGGCCCACTTGGGACGAGATGTCAGCAAGCCTCGTGGTCTTGTCCTGCATTTGTTGATGAGTGTGGGACAGTAATGCCAAGTCGTCTGCAAAATCGAGGTCGTCAAGCTGTGTCCACAGTGTCCACTGTATTCCACTTTGTCTATGCTCTGTGGTCATCTTCACGACCCAGTCTATGGCCAGTAGGAAGAGGAACGGAGACAGCAGACACCCCTGCCTGATACCAGTTCTGACCTGGAGCTCCCTGGTGAACTGCCCTTCGTGGATCACGCGACATGTCATGCCATCATCAGGCGGATGAGCTTTGTGGGTACACCGTAGTGTCGTAGGAGTTTCCACAGAGTCTCTCGGTCCACGCTGTCAAATGCTTTCTCATAATCCACAAAGTTGACGTACAGCGGGGAGCTCCACTCCAGAGACTGTTCCACGATGATGCGGAGAGTGGCGATCTGGTCTGTGCATGATCGGTTCTTCCTGAATTCTGCTTGCTGGTCTCTCAGCTGGGGGTCAACGGAGCTCTTCATTCTCTCTAGGATGATCCTGTTGAAGACCTTTCCTGGTACTGACAGCAAGGTGATTCCTCTGTAGTTGGAACACTTGCTGAGGTCGCCTTTCTTGGGAAGCTTGATTAGGTACCCCTCCTTCCAGTCAGCTGGCATCACCTCCTGTTCCCAGATCTTTCCAAACAGTGGGTACAGCATCTCCACTGTTGTCTCTAGGTCTGCTTTCAGAGACTCCGCTGGGATGCCATCTGGCCCTGCTTCTTTGCCATTCTTCAAAAATGCCACTGCTCTTCTGATCTCTTCCCGGCTGGGTCTGTCACAGCTGATGGGTAGGTCGGTCTCTGCCGGCTGAATGTCGGGGGGGTCGGGTGGGCTAGGTCTGTTCAGTAACTCTTCAAAATACCCGGCCCATCTGTCGAGTTGGTCTGCTCTGTCTGCAATAGGCTTGCCTTCTTTGTCTTTTACTGGTCTTTCTGTATGGCCATACTTACCCGACAATCTCCTGGTAATGTCATAGATCTGTTTCATGTTGCCGCTGCCTGCTGCCTTTTCTGCCTCTGCTGCCAGGCTGTCTGTGTAAGCCCTCTTGTTTGCCCTGATACTCCTCTTCACCTCGCGGTTGGCTTCCGAGTATTCCTCCTGTGCCCTTACTTTGGCTGCTCTCGTGCGACTGTTGTTGACCGCTGCTTTCTTCTGCTTCCTCGCTTCTATCTTCTTCAAGGTCTGTGCCGACAGCCAGTCCTTGTGGTGGTGTTTCCTGAACCCTAGAGTGTCTTTGCAGGTTGAGTTCAGCGCCTGTCTAACTGCCTTCCACTGCTGCTCTGCGGTGACCGCCTCCTCTTCATTTACTAGCTCCTGTAGCGCTTGAAACCGGTTGGACAGCACCAGTTTGAACTCTTCTCTAACTCCAGTTTCTCTCAGGAGGCCTACATTATAGCGCTGTCTTCTTGTTGTCTCTGTGCGGCTTTCCTTTAGCTTGAGCTTCATTCTTAAGGTAAGCAGATGGTGGTCTGAGGCGACATCTGCTCCCCTCCTCACTCGAACATCTTGAAGGGATCTTCTAAATTTCTTGCTAATGCAGGTATGGTCTATTTGGTTCTCTGTTGTATGGTCAGGTGAGACCCAAGTTGCTTTGTGTATTCTTCTGTGTGGGAAGATGCTGCCTCCAATGACAAGTCGGTTTAGAGCACAAAAGTCTACAAACCTCTCCCCGTTCTCACTCATCTCCGAGCCTAGTCCCTGTCTCCCCATCACCTCTTCGTATCCGGTGTTGTCCTCCCCTATTTTGGCATTAAAATCGCCCATGACGATGGTGATGTCTCGCTCCGCACATTTGTCCACGGCACTCTGGAGTCGGTCGTAGAACTCTTGTTTCTCTTCCTCGTCACTGTCATTGGTGGGCGCATAACACTGGATGACGTTCAGCTTGAGCTTTTTCTTGGTTCTAAAGGCTGCTGTGATAATTCTTGGCCCAAGAGGTTCCCAGCCCATCAGCGCTCTCTGTGCCACTGGTGACAGCATGAATGCTACTCCTTCTTTATGGGGGGCATTCTCCTCTTCATGACCTGAATACAGAATCATCTCCCCACTTAACAGCCTTTTTTGGCCAGACTGCGTCCATCTGGCTTCACTGATACCTAGCAGGGAAAGGTTGTACTTTTGCATTTCCGCTGCTATCTGGGCGGCCTTGCCGCTCTGGTACATGGTCTTGACGTTCCATGTGCCCATGGTTGTGTCCCTGGATAGAGAAAGGCGGCTCGGTCCTGTGGCTTCCGGCTTTCACCACAGGACGTCATAAGTCTTCTGGTAGAAGAACCTTCCTCCTCCAGGAAAGGAATTACTGTTAGTCTTTTCGTCGGCGTTTTTGTAGCTATTTCCTTTTTTGCAGGGTGGGGAAGCTACCCCCACGCCCAACCCCCTTACTAGGAGGACCAGGGGTTTTCTGTCGGGGTCACCTTCCCTTAGACCATGTTGGTTCACGGCACCTTATTTCATTCGGTGCACCCCTCTCACGAGGGACCCCCTATCCACCACCCAGGGGACGCGCCTCAACGCCATATGGTCCCAGCGCGAGGACACTGCCATATGCAAGCTACATTATAGTACTTACAGATAAGGATATAGACCAATGGCTTTAGTTCAAGGGTGGTGCCAGAATAGCTTGGCGCCTAGAGGTGCCACGCTGTTCTGGCACTACCCTTGAACTGTTTTAGTCAAACTTATTTCACACACTGGTGTATTCCGAATGATTAGGTTTAACCCTTCAGGTGTCGGTAGCAGTTTTAGCTGCAATGATTCCTACAGGAATCATCGTGACTGACTAAAACCGCTACAGACACCCAGATGGTTGGGCCATTTTATGTTGTAACCACTGATGTACCATAAAAAGCTGGGGAGGTCACACATGTAAGTTTTATTGTAATGGTCACATGTCAGGAGAAGAATTGTGCTGCTGGTGTCGGCATGTCAGACCAAAATGCAGTCCTCATGTCCTTAAACCTAAAGTTGAAATTCCAAAATTTTAGAGTTTTGTAGTGACCAATTAATGATGGTTCAGGAGACAAATTGACCATATTTCGTTATGTGGTTTCCAGAGCATCTTAGCACCTGTAGGCAGCAAAATTTTCTGGCGTTGCTCTTGAACTGTCACGGCTGATCAATATCTTACTGTGGTGTGAGGACTGCCGAGAAAATTTGAAGAACACCAACTGCAAGAGGTATAGATTCTCATGACACCCCACAGTTGCAGGAGCTCAAGAGGATCTATTCCTCTTGCTGTAATCAATTTGTGTACATGGATTTTTGTGACTTTTGGTTATTGATTGAACAAAGATTTGTGAAACAAAACATGTCTCCAGTGACAGGGAAGGTGTTAACTCATTTGAGACGTGCCCCCTCCGCATACGTGGCATAAGCCGCGTATCCGGAGGCGGCACATCTCGAATGAGTTAAGGCTGCATGCAAGGCAGTGGCTACCACAGAAAAGTGTAAACTTTTAGATTTCACCTAGATGATATTCCATACAGCCAGTATGGGCCATGCATTTGGCCCTCGGTGGTTCAGTAGTTCATTGGTGCATGTATCGGTTTATTTTCCAGAGGAACATGCAGTCCAGGAAGGCAGGATCACTTTTAAGAAGCCCGTAAAGAAGGGAGACATCTCTGCCAATGACGACTTCAGTGCTAAGGAAAAAGGGTCTGCGTCAAGCACGACTAAGGACAAGGGAACAAGTAAAGAAAAGAAGAAGAAAGAGAAGAAGACATCCAGCTTGCTTTCATTTGGAGATGAAGAGGAAGAAGGAGATGGATGACAAACTATTAAAAGTGTTTTATTAATTGATAATGAAGTTCAGACATTGACTGAGCCCCAGGGTCAGAATTCCTACATTTTCGAGTCTATCTCTGAAGACTTCATGATAGTTCAGGAGACAACTTGATCATGATAGTTCAATGGTGGTACTGGAATAGCTTGGCATCGAGAGGCCAAACTAGTATGTGGTCACCCATGAACTATTATAATTGGTTCTTGTTGAAATGTGTCCAGCTGGAATGGTTACACCTTCTGGACAAGCTGCATGCCAGGTAAGCAAAATGTCCTCAGGCTGCCATTACCATGGTGGGCCCGTGCACAGGCGCCTGAGGACCTTTGCTCATTGGGATGAGTTTTGAATGAGTGACTGGGTTTCATTTTCTTAACGAATGTGCACGTTTAAATTGTCTTTATAGCACTGTACAAATTTTGGGAGATATAAGGTATGATAAAAAAAAGTAATGATATTTGTGTTGTAAAACAGAAACCATTGGTCCAGAGAGATATAAGGTGTGATAAAAAAAAAAAAAGGTAACGATAGCTGTGCTGTAAAAAAGAAACCATTGGTTCAATTTACTTCATATTTTCACAGTCTGTAATAGCGCTCTTCTCCACTGTTTATGCAAAATTTCAGCTACTTCTGGCAAGGGTAGTGAAGTATTCTGATAAAGGTCATGGTCGGACTTGTGAATTTACGGCTTTTGCTAGGTCCTGGATGTGGGAAAACTCTGTCCTGCGAGCCTTTGTTTCAGGTTAGAGAAGAACCAAAAGTTGCAGCGGTCAAGGCACAGACTGTATGTTGGCTGTGTGGTCACTGGCATTTCCATAAAAAAAACAAGATGTTTTGACGACTGAGAGTTGGCCACTGCTCATGAACAGACAATACTTTTGGAAAAAAGAATTACTTACAGGATGTTTGCTTTGTCTGCACGCTCCACTGGTAAAATATGAACAATGACATGGACCTGTAAGTTTTAATGTCAGTTCTGAAATCTGACAAAAGTGCCCGTAGTCTCTTCTCATCAGAGGCCAACCACTCCTGATTCGACTGTTTGTTGGATATGCTGTTACACATCACACGGTTGTTAGAGGCCATTTATGCTGAACATTTTGAGTACTTAATTTAAACAATCAACTTCTATTGCATCCGAGCCTCTATCAAGATATGGGGTATCCTTATTGCAGATAGTTTTGGGAGGTCAAGGTCATTGCGCACTATCCCTTGAACTATTCCAAAAGAAAGATCGGCAGATTAAGATATTTCTCAAGATAAAATATATGCATATTTTCCCATCTATATGTAAATAAAGAACAAAGTTTTCTCGTTCTTTTTAAAAATAACTTTTAGCCTTGTTTGAAAATTTGTAGAAGGGCTGAATGTTGGAATTTGCTGGAAATTTCTGGTTAGATAAGAGGAGACATGTTTGGTGCGTTGAGTCATACCATCCTGAGCTTATCCAGTGGACAATTGTGGGTCTACGTTGAGTTGCCGCTGCCATGGTGATTTGAGGGGCATGCTGATTTCAGCTGTGCATGGGTGTGAGGTTGGTAAGGAATCGTGTTCATAGCCAAGAAATGAGACAGTCATGTGCTGTTTTTTTTTTTTTTTTTTTGTGGTTTTTTTGTGTTGTATTTTGTGCATGGCAAATGTGCAGCTGGTAGGTGGTAGTGTTTTTTAGGGGATTGAAAAATTAGGGGATGACTGTAACTGACTATGGCTAAGAGACTGGACAGTACAGAAACTGCGCTGTGTTCCTTGGCATGTCAAGGTTTCACTCTTGGAAAAATTTGGAAATAATATCTTGTAGAGTCCACTGTTTTCAAGCATGGCTGTTTACATCACTATTTCAAGGACATCACATGGCAACATGGCTGAAGATACCAGCCCCATATTGTGTATATGTATAAAGAGCAAAGGCTGAAATTTTTTTGGATACTAATTGTATTGATGTGCCTTAAGTAGTTTACAAATGGCAGCCCAACTATCATTACTTTCTGATCATACCTCATATACAGAAAATAAAACCATATTAGACTGCAATGGTGGGGAGCTAATCAGGTAATACCCTCGACCAATCCTGTTTGATCTGCTTCCAAGTCTAAACTCTGATTGTCAAGTGTTAATCATCTGGCTCTAGAACCTTCAAGACCACTTTTTCCTAGCAAAACACCCCATACCATATTCCTAGTTTTACCGCGCTGTGCTTTCTGGGCTGAGAATCGCATAGTACACGTCAAGGCAGCTGGCAAGCTTGAGAGTGCAAACTAGAATCAACGACAATGCATTGCTCACGAAAGCGATAAAAACATCTTAAAGTGAAGCGGACAAACCTTTATGATTCATCGTCACTACTATAGATATCAAACGTTTAAACTGTTTACTCAACAAAGCAGTGAAACTCGACAGAATCGGCTATCAGGAGCGCAGATTGTTGTCCGCCTTGTTTGATTTTTTTGTGACTGGATTTATGTTGCGAAAGGTTCTATAAAACAGAAATGCAGAGTTCGTATACTAACATTTCTAGACAGACCTCGCAACTCCCATTCTCAAACTGTTTGATTCATGATCACCTCGAGTTTCGCTCTCTGTGACTATGATTCAAACAATTTGAAAATGGGAGTCACTCTGTCTAGAAATGATAGTATATGAACACTCCACTTCTAATCCTATATTGGTGTGAAGCATTTGGTTGGAGACGTTGTTTGTGTACTAGGATATAGAGTGCCAGGGTGGTACATTGTTTGTGTACGAGGGCTCAGTTACATGAGCGAGCTTTTTCCTGTGTCGGCCACTAAGCAAGGTGCTCCGCTGTACCTGAGCACCTTGCTTAGTGGATGGCAGAGGACTAAGCTCGCTCATGCAACTGGCCCCTGGGCTGTAGACTGCCATGATCAATGACCTGGGTGTTGTTGTTTGTATACCTGGGCTGTAGACCGTTAGGATCAACCACTAGAGCGTGTGGCAGCTTTTTATTACATTGTGTGTGGCCACACTTCTTGGACTTCATAGTATCTTCTCTGTTTTCAGAGAATAGAAGTTGTCATGCTGGGGACTTTCCATGGATGGAAGGTAGTCTCCACACGACCATGTTTCAACAATAGTTGTAGCTGTAGTGTTAACATGCAACGCCCTCAGGTTGAAATTCCTGAATTTAGCAGCTGTCCTGTAAAGTACATAACAGTTCCAGAGGCTGGTCGACGATGATGGTTCAAAGGATGTGCCAGAATAGCTTGGCACCTCAAGCCTTGAACATGTATGGAAGTATCTTATTGACCATGACATTTTGCTACAAAGTCTCTATTCAGTGTATGGCATTCATGAAGCTGCTTTATCGTGGTTTAGATCATATCTGACAGACAAAACTCAATGCATAGTTGTTAATGATAAGCTATCTAGCCCATCCACCATGCGCTTTGATGTCCCACAAGGTTCAGTTCTTGGACCAGTCCTCTTTACCCTGTATGTTCAGCCACTGGCTAGTGTCTTTAACCGTTTCACTATATCACATCATGCATTTGCAGATGATACTCAACTCCATGACTCATGTTCACCTAATCAGATTTTGGACACAATCGAGAGCCTTCAGGAGTGTGTCTCGGAGACTAAGATGTGGATGACTTCAAACAAATTAAGGTTGAATGACAGAAAAACAGGCCATGATCATTGCTTCCCTGAGGTTGACGAAGACGCTGACACTCCCCCAGTCATTACAAATCTGTGGTGCCACTGTCCCCTTCTCCCCCCATGTAAAAAATCTGGGTGTCACACTTGATAGTAGCCTGTCCATGCACCTTCATGTGAACAACGTTTGCAGATCCGCCTTTACTGAACTGCGACGTATTGCATCAGTCCGCCACTATCTGACACCTGAAGCAACTAAAGTACTTGTCTGCGCTTTTGTTTTATCTAAATTAGACTATTGCAATGCTCTTTTGGCTGGCTGTTCTCAGTGTCTGATTGGCAAACTCCAGAAAATTCAAAACTCAGCTGCTAGGTTGATTTTTAGAGTCCCTAGATCGGATCATATCACACCCCATCTGTCTTCTCTTCACTGGTTACCTGTAACAGCTAGGATTCAGTACAAAATTTCATGCGTGACTCACAGTTGGATTACCTGTTCCTGCCCACACTACCTTGCCTCTCTTCTCCAGCTGTATACGCCCTTGAGACAGAATTTGCACTCCGCTGCCGACTCTCGAGTTTTACGTATCCCTCTTGTCAAAACAAAGTCGTTCGGTGAGAGGTCATTCAGGTACCAGAGCCCAGTTGTTTGGAATGACCTCCCACACGAACTGAGATACGTGGATTTGAGAGAGGCATTCAAGCGAGCCCTAAAGACCCATATTTTTTCTGTCTGCTACAAATGACTTTGTCACACACCTGTCATGTTAAAGTCATCTCTATGTTAGAAGTAGTGTGTGTGTGCGTGTGTACGTGAATGCGAGTACGAGTCCATAAGCGTAGCACGTTTGAATGGTGACTTTATAGCTTGTTTACAGAGTGCGTTGTATTTTTGTTTTTGTACTTTTTGTAAATTGTATTTTTGTAATGAGTTACTTTTTGTACAATTAGTTTTTGTTAAGCGCCAAGAGCTCTAATCTGAGGTTAGGCGCTATACAAGTACTCATTATTATTATTATCTTGTTGCAATTTGTGAGAGCTGAAAGGTTTATTCAGAATATATGAGATGTGTTGCATGTAAATAAATAACAAAGGAGGTTAGAGTTGAAGATGTGCTGCATGTAGATACATGGCAACTTAGGTTTTAGACATGCATATGGATACATTGCAAAAAATGGTTAGATTTGAAGACATGTTGCATGGGACACCTGGCAAAGGAGGTAAGAGCTCATGGCGTGCTGAATGTGGATACATAGCAAACCAAATGCACAAAAGGTCATCGCGCTGATGTTGGCCCGCACACGGCTGTGCGCGGGCCAACATCAGCCTGATGGCCTTTGTGCACTGGGAGGTGGTCAGATGTTTCTACACAACTACAGTCATAGGTCCAACGCCACCAGAGTCCCTGAAATTTCAGGGAAACCTCGATACCCCCTGACCACGGGGTGAGGTCGGAAACCTCGTCAAGCCGATGTCAGCGCTTGTGTTTATGTTCATGTCACTCGCAACAATGTTCCCCTGTCAGATTATTTCAACTACACTTGACATAGATCCCCATGCACCTTCACTGGCTGAGTCATCTCACGAGAATCTGTGCGTTTTGTGGCCCTATTTACATCCACATTAGCTCCCCTAAATGAAAATTCTTGCAGTCGTATTCACATATCCAGGACCCTCCGTCTACAAGACTGAGACATAGATTCTCATGCGCAAAAGGTTGTTGAAGATCATACAGCTTCTTGCAGAGATCAACCCTGTGTTCATCCTACTGCTAAGGGGGGGATATTTCCGAAAGCATACGATTAGATGTGGACGATACGGTGCACAGTTGCCTAATACATAAAACTATGTGTGGACGTCGGTATATAATTCTGAAACGTATGCGGTGCAAATTTCATTTCTGCAGTTGCTGGAGATATAATTTCAAAAATTAGCTGCAAATTGTTTTCTCAAAACACATTACCAATGGTATTACTATTAGGAATGGTTTCTTAGCTAGTCTAATTTTAGCCCAAAATTGTTGTGTACGAGTATGGTCATGATGGCAGGTGAGGGGCGCCATAGCCTAGGCGGAAACCCGGGTAGCCTCCCTTCAGGTTAAACCGCGCATGCGCTACAGCGCTTAATACCCCAGTCAGTTTCTTTGCTAGTCAGGGAAAGGTTGCGTACGTCTGTGACTCTAGCTTCGAACTGTGTCCTGTTGTGAAGTGAAGAAGAGAAAGAGAATACTGGTCGTGTAGTTTGTGGGAGGTGTTCCTACTCCTGCCTTGGGTTAGGCTTGGATGCTTTCGTGTGGATTTTGTCGGTCTGGGGACTTAGACCGGTCGAGACAGCGCCATTGTGAACTGTGCTCACGCTTCTCGTGGCCGGTTGGGCCTTAGTGAATTCGCACTTTGTGTGTCCGGAACTTTCTCCTTCTCTCCCTCGTTTCTCCTTCGCTCCCTCGCCTATTCTCGGATTGTCCGGTGTTGGCTGGACGCTTCCTGTTTTTCCTCGACGCTGATCCTAGCTTCTGAAACCGGTCGTGCCAGCGGCGCCTGCATGGACTCCGGCTGCCGTACGCGAGCCTGCCTTCATCCGTGTGGCCTGGACTCGGCGGTGTTCTGGTTGGTCTTTGACCTGTGTTGGTGCCCTGCTTCTTCTGATGGCAAGGTAAAACCTCGGTTATTGCCTACGTCAGGCGCTCAAGGGTGGGGGTAGAGGCCGGGTGTTGGCTTATGCTCTGTGCTTAAATTTCGTTCGTACGCACGGATTCGTTTGCGGGCCCGCGGGGGCACGCTCGCTCGTATTTCATTGTGCAATATGTTTTGCAGTTGGCAAGTCTGCACCTGCACGCGATGTGGGCAGTTCCAGTGGCCGAGTGACGAGCATGCTGTTTGCCTGCCCTGTTCCGGATGTGCCTCCACCCACCCGTGCCCAGTCTGCACCCCATGGCTGGAAGTACAGTGGATCCAGCTTTGGAGTTTCTACGGCCACGAACGGCCGACACCAGCACGGAGAAAAGATCCTACACCGGTACGCGCCACAGACCAGTCGAGTGGCCCTTACCGTGTGTCTGAGCCGTCACCGCCACGACTTCGGCCACGAGCCCGAGCTCTAGTACCGGCAGCCACCACAGTCAAGGATCCTCACCCGTCACAGGCTAGGCCCCGAGACAAGACACCGGTAGCCACCACAGTCCAGTCGAGTGGTCTCTACCCTGTGATGACGACCTTACAGGCACAAGATAAGGAACGGGTACGAGCTCCAGCACCGGTAGACATCACAGGCCCGACGAGTACGCCACACAGGGTCGCCGACCCGCATACACCACAGGTTGGTCCAGCTGCTCCCGCCCCCTCGCCCGCCACTAGAGACCAGCGCACAGCTTCGGCACCACGCTCCAGTCTTAGCGTTAGGACACCTAGATCAGACAAGTCTGCTCGCCGGACACGCTCCCGTTCCCGGTTACGAAGCAGTTTACTCGGCACGGCTTCACTCCGAGACACACCCAGTCCACAGCCTGAGCGGACCCCAACTGCCGTTCGCGCTCTAGGGACAGGTCGACTCGCCGACGGACTGCTTCCCATCGCTCGGATTCTAGCCGATCTTCGCGGGTGCCTTCCAGGTACGACTCGACACTCCGGTCAGCGTCGCGCCGACTTAGACGTTCCCAGTCCCCACGACGCCGCTCCGGCTCCCGCTCCAGGCGTTCCAGTGCCACCCGCCGTGACTGCTCTCAACACTTTAGCAGGTCTGGGCGACATGCTTCCCCCTCGTCATCGAACGCTTCACGGGACCCTTCGTCAGTTCGGCCCTTTCGACACCGCTCCCGTGTGAGAAGGACACCTCCCAGGGCGACGATCACCTCCCGGGACACCACCAATGGGAATCTTGTGCCTCGTCTTGGAGTAGAATCAGCCCCTCGTGTGGCACCTGTAGAGGACGACGCCCTCAGCCTGAACCCCGAGGACTTGGTGTCGGCGCTTCTCCCGGTTACCAGCCCCGCTCCATCCGGTCTCTCTCACGGTGACGAGGATTTTCCGCCAGCTTCCATCGGACATAGGTTGGAGATGTTACGGGCCCTTGACGAAGCGACGCGTCTTATCGCAGCTTGCCTCCCTGCAGACGACTGCCCACCCTCCCTCTACTCAAGAGGAAAGCCTCCGCCTATGTCGACGCGGACCGACAAACCTAGCAGTTCAAGTCTCTTCCCCAGCCGCCGGGTTTCCGGGAGCTATGCAATGCGTTTTCCGATCATCTAGCGCAAGGTGCCTGTGGTTCGGGATTCTTCACGGACTCAAGTGGCCAGCAGGTTTGGATATCTCCTTTCGTCAGTCCTGGTACGCAGGCCACTCACAGCACTTCTCCTGCCCTCTTCCGATGGCGAACCCCACGGCTGTGGCCTTCGCGGGTGCTGCCTTGCGTCATTCTCTCCTCCCCGGTGTAGAACAAACAGCGACTCTCATCCGGAACGCCCTGGCCTCTGCGGGTTTCCTGGACTTGGTCACGCAAGCCATCGTTCGCCGTGTCGAGGACGCTTGGCATCCGTCGATTACTGCTCTGCTCGGAGACCTGTTCGCCCTGGCGGCCTCGGGGAACCGCGCTGCTTACCACACCGCCGTCAACGCCATGGCAGCGGCTGCCAACTGCGACTTGCTGCGTCGCGATGCGATCCTCCGTTCCTGCCCCATCCCTCAGGACGTGAAGTCTCAGCTTCGTCAGGCGCCCCTCGGCGGTGACCTCCTGTTCGGCCCCACCTGGATCACGGTCAAGGAAGCTAACAAGGACTCCTGGCCCAGGCGCACCGTTCCGGCTTCCTTTCGAACAGCCCGCAAGGCCCCGGGTCGCGCCCTGTGGACCACTAGACCCGCCCCTCGCCCTTTCACCAGAGGTGGACGTCTTCCCCCCAGAGATCCAGCTTTCCCTCGCGCCCGCCCTCTCCCCGGCGCCACGCCCACCCCCCCTGCTCGGACCTGGCCCAAGGCTGCCCGTCGCCCTGGGCGGGGCAGGGCCCACTGACTGCCGCACTCTTCGACCCTTGCCGGCCTCTTCCGGGTTTCCTGTCGGCGATAGGCTGGTGTTTCGCAGCGACGTTTGGCGATCGCTACTACCAGACGACCCGTGGATTCTCACGACAATCTCCGAGAGACTTCTGATCTCCTTCCGGTCCCCGCCCCCCCTGCGCCGTTCTCCGGTGTGGACTTCGGTGCCGGCCGACCAGCTCACAGCCGAGGCCCTGCGCAGCGAAGTAGCCGCCTTGCTTCAGAAGTCCGCCACGGAGGTGGTGACTCGACACGACTCCCCAGCATTCTACAGCCAGCTCTTCATGGTGCCCAAGCCGGGTGGCAAGTGGCGTCCCATCATAGATCTCTCGGCACTCAACAAGTTCATCGTCACGCCATCCTTCCGCATGGAGACCGCCCGGGCCTTCGCTCCGCGGTGCAGCCCATGGACTTTGCCGTCAGCCTGGACCTGGCAGATGCGTATCTTCACGTTCCCATGCACCCAGCCTCCAGACGTTATCTACGCTTCGCTTTCGAGGGGGTGGTCTACCAGTTCCGCGTGCTGCCCTTCAGCCTCAACCTCAGCTTTTGGGTCTTCACTCGCATCATGGACGCAGTGGTAGCCAGAGCCCGACGAACATCCACGAGCCCCACGTCGAACTACCTAGGCGACCTGCTGTTGAGGAACCAGGCCGAGTCCACCTTGAACAAAGACCGAGATGCCCTGCTTCGGCTCCTCGAGACTCTGGGCTACCTGGTCAACTTCGGCAAGTCCGACCTCGTACCGTCGCGCCACTTCGTGCACCTAGGTATGGAGTTCTGCACCGACCTCAACATCGTCCGGCTGCCGGAACCACGCATCCAGAAGTTGGTGAATCTAGCACGGCAGGTGTCCCAGATGACTACGATCCCCGCCAGGCAGTGGCTTAACTCCTGGGTCTGATGAGTGCCGCAGCAGATCTGATCCCTTTAGGACGTCTCTACTCCCGTCCGCTGCAGTTGCATCTCCTCCTTCACTGGTGGCCTACGACGTCCGACCTCGAGGCTCCGGTGCCAGTCCTATCTATGCTCTGTCCTCACCTTCTTCGCTAGGCGGATCCCACCTGGCTCGCGACGGGAGTGCCACTGTTCTCGCCACCTCCCGCCCTCTCCCTCTGCATCGACGCGAGCCTCTCCGGTTGGAGAGCACACCTCCTGCCTTCGTTCGAGACTGCCTCCGGCCTGTGGCCTCGAATCGCTGTCCCGACACATCAACTGGTTGGAACTGAAGGCGGTCTGGCAAGCCCTCCTTGCGTGGGAACCTCGCCTTCTACATCAGGAGATACTGGTGCTGTCGGACAACTCCACGGTAGTCGCCTACATCCAGAAGCAGGGCGGGACCCGCTCTCCCTCCATCTGCATCCTCCTCTACCAGGTGCTCCGGTGGTGCGAGGATCCAGACATCACTCTCCGAGCGCGTCACATTCCGGGTCATCTGAAAGTGCTAGCCGACTCCCTCTCCTGACGCGGTCAGCTTCTCCATACTGAGTGGTCGCTGCGTCCAGACATTTTTCGGATGATTGGCGCAGTCTGGGAGACACCCATGATTGACCTCTTCGCCACAGGATGGAATCGCCAGCTCCCTCTCTTCGTCTCGCCCATCCCAGACCCTCTTGCCTGGGCAGTCGACGCTCTCTCCATCTCTTGGGACGGTCTGGTTGCCTACGCCTACCCGTCGACGGTGCTTGTCCCCAAGGTCCTACTCAAGCTCAGAGGGTGCAACGCGATCCTGTTCCTGGTGGCTCCGTTCTGCTGGACCAAGTCGTGGACGACCGACCTCCTGAACCTCGCCACTCCCCCCGCACGATGCTCAAGCAACCACGGCAGGCGCTGTATCACCCATGCCCCGAG
Source organism: Semisulcospira habei (assembly GCA_036245525.1). Lineage (NCBI taxonomy): Eukaryota > Metazoa > Mollusca > Gastropoda > Semisulcospiridae > Semisulcospira > Semisulcospira habei. The sequence continues at coordinate 162,013,260 of BTPG01000002.1, forward strand.
CATCTCCTCCTCCACGCCTGGAGGTTGTCCGGCAAGCCCTCTCCGCTAGAGGCTTCTCAGGTGCGGCAGTGGACGCGATCGCTACAGCCCACAGCACCTCGACCAGATGAGTCTACGAAGGCAAGTGGAGAGTACTCTGCGCCTGGTGTGATGACAGACGCCTCTCCCCCATCGATTTGACAGTTCCTCAGCTGGCGGATTTCTTCCTCTGGCTGTTCAACGACCAGCGGTTAGCGCCGATCACCATCCGGGGCTACCTGGCCATGATCGCTGACACGTACAGGCATCTGGGACGACCCGACCCGGGTTCCTGCAAAGACCTTCCCGACCTCATGGCCCACTTCAGTCTACAGCATCCCGCTCTGCGCTCCCTGGTGCCGCAATGTGACCTGCCTTGGGTACTTACTTGGCTCAACTCAGCCCGCTTCGAGCTGATCCAGTTGGCAAGACTACCAGACGTGACGCGAAAGACTTGCTTCCTTATGGCCCTCGCGTCAGCCTCCAGGGTCGGCGAGCTACACGCCCTTTCAGCACGCCCCGGCTGTTTGCAGTTCCGGACGGACGGTTCGGTTCAACTGCTACCTGACCCGGCCTTCCTAGCCAAGACCAGATCTCCTTTGGCTGCCCCTCAACTGGTCACCATACAACCATTAAGAGACCCAGGCTCCACCCGTGAGTACAGACAACAGGACCCGGTGTGAGCCTTACGTGTGTACCTGCGCCGGACCAAGCCGCTACGCAGGGGACGCACCCGCCTTTTTCTCCCGCTGTTCCCAGGTAGAATAACATCTCAGCCCAGACCATATCCTCCTGGCTTCGGTGGGTGATACGATCTGCCTACCAGGAACTCGCCCCTGATACAGCCAAACGCATGAACATCAGGGCGCGTGAGATCAGAGCCATGGCCTCAAGCCTCGCATTCGACCGCAACTGTGCTGTCAAAGATATTGTGGCGGCCGTGGGTTGGCGAGCGGAGAACACCTTCACATGCTTCTACCTGAGGGACCTCTCCCAGACCTGCCTACCCTACGATTTTTGGGCGTATTTTTACGATTTTTTTTTCAAAATACGAAAATACGATTAATGCCTAAAATTTACGATTTTACTTAAAAAAAAAAAAAAAAATTTTTTTTTTTTTTTTTTTTTTTTTTTTTTTTTTTTTTTGGGGGGGGGGGGGGGGGGGTGGTGTTGTGTCGGTCAATAAAGTCTCAAAATACAAAATGTCAGAGCAAAGTAGGGAGGAGAGTGGATTTTTCTAGCTCAAAGAAAGCTAAGCACCAGTATTTTTTGCCACAGTATGCTAAATATTGGACATTTTGGCGAATGTGACCAACCTATGCATTGTGACTTCTCATGTGCCCATGATGGTCGAAATGACATTGAAAAGCATTTATCAACTAATATCCATAAGAGACTGGCAGATGCCCAGAAACGAGTTGTAATTACAGGCTGTGTTTTCTAAGCAGTCCCATGAAGCAGTCAAAATTTTGCGTCAACAAGCAACTAGTGTGGAAATCTGCATGGTTCGTTTTATAGTTGATTCAAATCTTCCTTTGTCCTGTGTGGATTCCATGTCCGGGATGTTTAAGCAAATGTTTCCTGTTGTACGGAATGGTATAGTTTATCAGTATAAATTGATTTTTCTATTGTTTGTACGTTTTGATAATAGTCTTCTACAATTTTATGAAAATACTATTTTTTCCCCAAGAATACTATTTTTGGCGATTATAAATACTATAAAAAAAAATTGGTGGTAGGCAGGTCTGCTCTCCGGCCAGCGCCAGAACCTTTCGCTGGTGGGGGACATCGTGGCAGCGCAACACTCCCTCCCGGCGCCCTAGACGCCGTAAGTATCTTTGCTAAAATTAGAGGGAGGTTGCTTGGGGAGGGCGGCTCTAGTAGCCTCGATGGCAGGGGGTAGGGGCGTTATAGCAACACCCGCCTCCTCTTCGGGATTCTTCCTAATAGTAATACCATCGGTAATGTGTTTTAAGAAAACAAATGTATTTTTCTTTAAAATGAATTTTGGGGAAAAATACTTGCCTATGGTATTACTTGAAGGTCCCTCCCACCTGCCCCGCTTGCCGCTGGTCTGCTAAAGAAACTGACTGTGGTTTTAAGCGCTGTAGCGCATGCGCGGTTGAACCGGAAGGGAGGCTACCCGGGTTTCCGCCTAGGCTATGGCGCCCCTCACCTGCCATCATGACCATACTCGTACACAACAATTTTGGGCTAAAATTAGACTAGCTAAGAAACCATTCCTAATAGTAATACCATCGGTAAGTTTGTTTTTTTAAAAATATATTTTAAAGAAAAATACATTTTTCTTTATTTTTGGGGTGATATTGTGTGTTGTATTCGGATACTTGATATCGCTTCACAAGTCTGAGATGGCCTCCAAATTTGCTGCCGTTGTAAACTTGAACTCGGCAAAGATGTCAGCATTATCCGACTGGGAGGCCGTTCGGCCCCGGGGCTTTTGAGGCTTTGATTTTTTTAAGTCCCTTCTATTTTACTCCGTAAGGCAGTTCCGGCTCCCGTGCACCCCCCCCCTCCCTACCCTCCAGTACTCAATAAGATGGGTTTCAAAGTGTACCTTAGTATGTCCTGAGATGTTTAAGCCATGTTCCCATAAAATCCTTAGGAACACACCAGAGATACAGCCGATGGCGCAATTCACACTCTTCTCGGATGTTAGAATGAGGTTGAGAAACATTTTCCTCTAAATCAGAATTCATTCCGGAGGCCCACATCACGCAATATTATGTTAAGGCACACCTTCTGCGTCCTCTGCAAAAAAAAAAAAAAAAAAAAAAACAGAATGAAAAAATATTGAATCTCTGGCTCACAGTGAAGGTGCACCCAGTAAACGGCCCTCTCCGTGAAATCACAATAAAAGACAAAAATTATGTGTCACTGGCAGTCCATTTTTAGGCTTAAATCATTAAAACAGGATGTCACAACTATTATAAATTTGACTAGGTGATGATGTGATCACTGTGAGTGGCATAGTGGTTGATTTTGTATCCCTACCCCCAAGTTGTAAAAATACACATTTAATTAGAAAAAAATTACTAAAGTTATTCCATTTAATTTTGACCTCTCTTTACCTATTAAGTTTCAATAATGTGAGCATAAAGTGCAACAAAATAAGGAAAGTCGGCTTCCTTTGCGGTACATTTGTGGCGAATGATAGCTTTTTTCCATTTAAAATGGCCGAATTGGGAAACATACGTGTTTCCGCTGTCCTCAGAAATTTTGTATACAACTGATAGGTCCTTTGTTTTAAAGGTTTTATTGGTTAGGATAGAGTACAACAGTTACTCCCAACCTGATTTTAAGATGCTGTAATGCATTTAGGGGCCACAGTGGCTGAATCTGCTGCCCTACCCCCATTTTACAAGTACACAACGGAACGCAAAATGATCATAAAAATTGCTTACATCATACTCGCGGAAATGGATGTTTGCTGGGTGCACAAATACCTTCACTGTGAGGCAGAGATTCAATATTTTTTCATTTTGTTTTTTGTAGAGGACGCTTGGGCTTCTGGAATGAATTCTGATTAATTTAGAGGAAAATGTTTCTCAACCTAATTTTAGCATCTGCGAAGAGCATGAATGGGGGTACCCTTGCGCCATCAGCTATGTCTCTGGTGTGTGCCTAAGGATTTTAAGGGAACATGGCTTAAACATCTCAGGACATACTAAGGTACTCTTTGAAACTCATCTTATTGAGTACTGGGGGAAGGCTTGGGGGGGAGGGGGTTGCACGGTAGACCAGGATAGCTTTTGGACTATTTGTGGAAGGGACGTTTTAGGACGGGTCACGGTGAGGCGAATTTAATTGCATGTCCATGATGTCAAAGGCGGGCAGGCTAGACCTCTAACAATTGAAGTAACAAGATAAAAATTACGTCATGTCTAGGTACGCTAACCTCGCTGCTGAACGTACATTTGGCGCAAAGTGCCGTATGGGCGTATGTATGTATATGTATGTATATGTGTGTCCTCGCGCTGGGACCATACGGCGTTGAGGCGCGTCCCCTGGGTGGTGGATAGGGGGTCCCTCGTGAGAGGGGTGCACCGAATGAAATAAGGTGCCGTGAACCAACATGGTCTAAGGGAAGGTGACCCCGACAGAAAACCCCTGGTCCTCCTTGTAAGGGGGTTGGGCGTGGGGGTAGCTTCCCCACCCTGCAAAAAAGGAAATAGCTACAAAAACGCCGACGAAAAGACTAACAGTAATTCCTTTCCTGGAGGAGGAAGGTTCTTCTACTAGAAGACTTATGACGTCCTGTGGTGAAAGCCGGAAGTCTTCGGAAGCCACAGGACCGAGCCGCCTCTCTCTATCCAGGGATACAACCATGGGCACATGGAACGTCAAGACCATGTACCAGAGCGGCAAGGCCGCCCAGATAGCAGCGGAAATGCAAAAGTACAACCTTTCCCTGCTAGGTATCAGTGAAGCCAGATGGACGCAGTCTGGCCAGAAAAGGCTGTTAAGTGGGGAGATGATTCTGTATTCAGGTCATGAAGAGAATGCCCCCCATACAGAAGGAGTAGCACTCATGCTGTCACCAGTGGCACAGAGAGCGCTGATGGGCTGGGAACCTCTTGGGCCAAGAATTATAACAGCAGCCTTTAGAACCAAGTAAAAGTTCAAGCTGAACGTCACCCAATGTTATGCGCCCACCAATGACAGTGACGAGGAAGAGAAACAAGAGTTCTACGACCGACTCCAGAGTGCCGTGGACAAATGTGCGGAGCGAGACATCACCATCGTCATGGGCGATTTTAATGCCAAAATAGGGGAGGACAACACCGGATACGAAGAGGTGATGGGGAGACAGGGACTAGGCTTGGAGATGAGTGAGAACGGGGAGAGGTTTGTAGACTTTTGTGCTCTAAACCGACTTGTCATTGGAGGCAGCATCTTCCCACACAGAAGAATACACAACTTGGGTCTCACCTGACCATACAACAGAGAACCAAATAGACCATATCTGCATTAGCAAGAAATTTAGAAGATCCCTTCAAGATGTTCGAGTGAGGAGGGGAGCAGATGTCGCCTCAGACCACCATCTGCTTACCTTAAGAATGAAGCTCAAGCTAAAGAAAAGCCGCACAGAGACAACAAGAAGACCGCGCTATAATGTAGGCCTCCTGAGAGAAACTGGAGTTAGAGAAGAGTTCAAACTGGTGTTGTCCAACCGGTTTCAAGCGCTACAGGAGCTAGTAAATGAAGAGGAGGCGGTCACCACAGAGCAGCAGTGGAAGGCAGTTAGAGAGGCGCTGAACTCAACCTGCAAAGACACTGTAGGGTTCAGGAAACACCACCACAAGGACTGGCTGTCGGCACAGACCTTGAAGAAGATAGAAGCGAGGAAGCAGAAGAAAGCAGCGGTCAACAACAGTCGCACGAGAGCAGCCAAAGTAAGGGCACAGGGGGAATACTCGGAAGCCAACCGCGAGGTGAAGAGGAGTATCAGGGCAGACAAGAGGGCCTACACAGACAGCCTGGCAGCAGAGGCAGAAAAGGCAGCAGGCAGCGGCAACATGAAACAGCTCTACGACATTACCAGAAGATTGTCGGGTAAGTATGGCCATACAGAAAGACCAACAAAAGACAGAAGGCAAGCCTATTGCAGACAGAGCAGACCAACTCGACAGATGGGCCGAGTATTTTGAAGAGTTACTGAACAGACCTAGCCCACCCGACCCCCCCGACATCCAGCCGGCAGAGACCGACCTACCCATCAGCTGTGACAGACCCAGCCGGGAAGAGATCAGAAAAGCAGTGGCATTTTTGAAGAATGGCAAAGCAGCAGGGCCAGATGGCATCCCAGCGGAGTCTCTGAAAGCAGACCTAGAGACAACAGTTGAGATGCTGTACCCACTGTTTGGAACTCCACCAGGGAGGCCCCTTTGGGGGCTTAACTGCCTGTCCCAAGTCAGGATAAAGGAGGAGGGTTAGGCGTGGGGCTAGCGACTCCACCCTGTAAAAAGAAACTTGCTACGGAAACGACAACAAGGAGCATCCTTCGCCGGGAGCAGGCAGGTTTTAGGAAAGGCAAGTCCTGCATTGACCATATTTTCGTACTGAGACAGATCCTTGAGCAGTCTAACGAATGGAATGGATCCCTCTATGTGGTCTTTGTAGACTTTGAGAAGGCCTTCGACAGTCTGCATCGAGACTCCCTTTGGAAAATCCTGCGATACTATGGAATCCCCCAGAAACTTGTCAACGTCATCAGGTCCCTGTACAAGAATTTTGAGTGCAGAGTCGTCCACAACAACCAGCTCACCGAACCGTTTAAGGTGGAAACCGGAGTGAAACAAGGATGTATTCTTTCGCCAATCCTATTCTCAATGGCAATTGATTGGATCATGCGCCGCACCACAGAGGGAAGGAGGCAGGGAATTCAGTGGACGCTGACCTCAATGCTGGATGACCTCGACTACGCCGATGATATCGGGCTGCTGGCAAGCAGAAACCAGGACATGCAACAGAAGACACAACAGTTGACACAGTCAGCAAGCTCCATAGGTCTCGGGGTCAACATTAGGAAGACTCAAGTCATGAGGAAGAACACCATAGTGGGCGACCCAATCACCATCAATGACCAACCTCTGCAAGAGGTGGACGAGTTCACGTACCTGGGCAGCAAGGTTACCACAGATGGAGACTGCACAAGGGAGATCACCACAAGAATCAGCAAAGCCAACCAAGCCTTCGCAATGCTGAAACCCATCTGGAGGACCACAAGCCTGAGCATCCACACCAAGCTCCGTATTTTTAAGAGCAACGTGCTGAGTGTCCTTCTATATGGGTCAGAATGCTGGAAATCCACTACCGCTACGGAACGCAAGCTGGATGTCTTCCAGAACAAGTGCCTGCGACGGATCATGAAGGTCTTCTGGCCAAACATGATTACAAACGAGGAACTACGGAAGAGAGCAGGCGCAGACAGCATCGCTGAAACCATCGCCACACGGAGATGGAGATGGCTAGGCCACGTTTGCAGAATGTCACCTGACTCATTACCAAGGGTGGCACTGAGATGGACACCACAGGGGAAGAGAAACCGTGGGCGACCAAAGGAGACGTGGCGCCGAACCGTGGAGCGAGAGCTCAAGAACAGAGGCCTTACTCTGCAAACAGCACCCAAAATAGCAGCTGACAGACAAAAGTGGCGCTCCCTTGCCGTCGCCTCAAGCACCAGACGGCGCAGAGAGGACTGAATGAATGAATGACCCACTGTTTGGAAAGATCTGGGAAGAGGAGGTGATTCCAGCTGACTGGAAGGAGGGGTACCTAATCAAGCTTCCCAAGAAAGGCGACCTCAGCAAGTGTTCCAACTACAGAGGAATCACCTTGCTGTCAGTACCAGGAAAGGTCTTCAACAGGATCATCCTAGAGAGAATGAAGAGCTCCGTTGACCCCCAGCTGAGAGACCAGCAAGCAGGATTCAGGAAGAACCGATCATGTACAGACCAGATCGCCACTCTCCGCATCATCGTGGAACAGTCTCTGGAGTGGAGCTCCCCGCTGTACGTCAACTTTGTGGATTATGAGAAAGCATTTGACAGCGTGGACCGAGAGACTCTGTGGAAACTCCTACGACACTACGGTGTACCCACAAAGCTCGTCCGCCTGATCAAGAGCAGCTATGATGGCATGACATGTCGCGTGATCCACGAAGGGCAGTTCACCAGAGAGCTCCAGGTCAGAACTAGTGTCAGGCAGGGGTGTCTGCTGTCTCCGTTCCTCTTCCTACTGGCCATAGACTGGGTCATGAAGATGACCACAGAGCACAGACGAAGTGGAATACAGTGGACACTATGGACACAGCTTGACGACCTCGATTTTGCAGACGACTTGGCATTACTGTCCCACACTCATCAACAAATGCAGGACAAGACCACGAGGCTTGCTGACATCTCGTCCCAAGTGGGCCTCACCATTCACAAACATAAAACAAAGACAATGAGGCTGAACGCAACCAGGGAAGAACCAGTCTTGCTTGCTGGCACCCCATTGGAGGAGGTGGAGTCCTTCACCTATCTCGGGAGCATCATAGACAAAAAAGGCGGCACTGATGCAGATGTCAGAGCACGAATCGGTAAAGCCAGAGCAGCCTTTCTCCAGTTGAAAAACGTGTGGAGTTCCAGAGAGCTGTCACAACACACCAAAGTCCGGATTTTCAACTCCAATGTAAAAGCAGTTCTCCTATATGGAGCAGAGACATGGAGATTGACAAAAACCACAGTCAACAGAGTACAGACCTTCATGAACAGTTGCCTTAGAAGAATTTTGAAAATCCACTGGCCAGAGAAGATCAGCAACGTCAGACTCTGGGAGAGAACAGAGCAGATAACAGCAGAGAATGAAATTGGGCGAAGAAGATGGGGATGGATCGGTCACAGTCTGAGAAAGCCAGCTTCCAGTATCACTAGGCAGGCATTGTCATGGAACCCCCAGGGAAAGAGGAAAAGAGGTAGGCCGAGAAACTCCTGGCGTCGAGACCTCCAAGCAGACATCAAGAGACTGGGAACCACCTGGAGTAGAATCGAAGGAGAAGCACAGGACAGGAGTTGCTGGAGGTCTCTCGTCGACGGCCTATACCCGGGTAGGGGTGACAGGCGTAAGTAAGTAAGTATGTATATGTGTGTGTGCGTATGTATGTAAACAAGAAAATCTTCGATATTTCTGTACACACAAACTTGAAACTTGGCGAAATATTTTCTTAAATGGGTGGCTAAGACAGCCTCCGAGCATATTGTAATTGAATGTCTCATTGAAGACATAAACTACCGTTCATAGGAAGTCAGTTGACCCAGATTAGAGTCAATAATTTTTGTCATATTTACTTGACCTTTTGCATATGCTAGTTTGGAGAAAGATATTGCATGAGTTCGTTAGCCAACTTTGAATCCTTTCAATTTCTTTAGTAAAAATTAATTCTTTTCAGAAAAAAATTAAAACGGTAAAAAACCTCGACTTCTAGAGAAAGTCAGACAGTGGCGGTGACGTAAAAGAGGCAACTCCATCACCATGCAGACACTGACATAATACTCTAAATAATTATGATGTCAATCTCCCTTGGAGATATTCCGAGCGCGCGCGCATGCACTAACACGAACACACACATCGACCCGCTTTCAGAAGAGTGTGCAGGTGACCCATGTACTTGGTATATCATGTTAGTAGGTAAAGTCAACCTGCTTTCACGCAAATTATCGCAAGACTGAAATTGTACCGTGAAGTTCTAGTTTTGTCACCATTTTCTCAAGCCTATGAAGCGAAAGTGAAACTAGTATCGCCCAAAAAATAAAATTACGTAAAAAACTAAAACTTACGTCATGACAAATGACGTTCGACAAATCAATGACACGTATGTCCTGCGCCCCTTACAGAACTCACCGACACATTGGCAGATCTGAAGGACTTTTTCAATAGGAAATAATTCAACATCAGAATCGGGTCAAAGACAAAAGGTAGAGACCTTTGACAGCAAGAACAGCTCTTATATAGAAGGGACTTTGTGGGTTACGGTTCATCCCATCTTGTTTAATTTGCCAATCAAAACGTTTTCTCAGTGATGTCTTATTTCAACCAAGATCTTTTTAGAAAAATGTTTTGTTGTTTGACACTGATTCCATGTTACGAAATAAGTTATAGTCTGGTGTCGGATATTTCACTCACTGTACACAATCTTAGCTCCAACGCCAAGGGAGGGAGAGGGTTGTGGTAAGGTTGTGGGTGAGGGTCAAGCTATCTAAACTAATTTTTGGACCAACGCCTGATGACGGCATCGTATTTCAGGACCCTTCCTTTTCCCTCTTTAGCACCAGCCAGCGGTCAGTGGGTTTTCCATCGCCAGCATTGTCCGCCCCTGAGAGCCAACTTGGTCTTTATCGTTATAACTGAGATAACGAAAAGGAGGTAGTGATGCATAACCGCTGAGAAATCTGAACTAATAATGTAGCGGGTCCTTGACTGGTTCTCCTCATATTTCAGTCTGACGTGTCGTTATACAAAATTCTACTGCCGCTCCCCTCCTGAAATATAGCATGCCCCCACGGCTCAGTTCTCAGACTGGACTTGTTTTCCTTGTGCACCCAGCCTGTGTCCGAGGTGATCGCCAGTAAAGGATGTGAACATCACAAATATGCCGATGACACACAGGTGAAGAAAGATGCTCCTCTCAAACATTCCCGTATCTTCTGCATGACATGGAACAATGTATAGAAGCTGTTAAGGACTGGATGACAGACAACAAGCTAAAACTCAATGAAGAAAAAACAGATGCCATTGTGGTAGGCACTCGCCCCAGGTTGAGTGTCTTCCATGATGAGTCCTTGATCGTTTGTGGACAGGACATCCCTCTCAAAAAATGGTGTGAAAAACGTAGGTGTTTACATTGACAATGTGATGTCTATGAAGGATCATGTGGCTCACCTGTCCCGCTGCTGCTGTCTTGAGCACAGGAGGCTTAGATCTGTTGTACAGTACTGTATTGATGATGCCTGTAAGCAAATCGCTTGTTCACAGATTTTGTCAAGGCTAGACTACTGTAACTCTTTAATGTCAGGTATGTCGAACGATCTGCTCTTCAGACTCCAGAAGATTCAAAACCAAGCAGCAAGACTTGTTCTGAAAAAAAATCAAAGCGTGACCACATCACTCCCTTGTTTAAGCAGTTACACTGGCTTCCTGTGAAGTTCAGAATTGAATACAAAATTGCTTCCCTCGTTTTTCAGGTCTTTTATAAAACACTCCCGGCATACTTGTCTTCCAGTCTCCCTGTCTATACACCAGGCAGAGTATTGCGCTGCAGCACTGACGACAGAATATTGACTACCCCCAGAGTGTCCTTAAAAACCTTTGGACAGCGGTCCTTTTCTTTCCAAGCTCCCAAAGTGTGGAATGCTCTTCCCCATGATGTTCGCTATGCACCATCTTTGGCCATTTTCAGGGCTAGATTGAAAACATATTTCTTCAACCTGGCCTTTGAAAGGGATTGATAAATCCTACTTTTTCCCATCAACCTGTATATAATTGACCAGGCTCTTAAAATGTTATGTTTATTATTTTAGTATTGTGTCGGTGTGCATTTGGACCTATGAATGGTTGTGTTTTTGTACGTTGTCTGTACTTTAGTTAGTTAATTTCAGTTAGATTATCTAGATGTAAACCTCTCTGAGCCATTCTTTGTGGGGATACTGCGCTATAATAGAAGAGTTATATATTACTGATTATTATTATTATATTTTTTTTAAAAACAGGCTAACTGAACCGATATATTTGATGACGGAACACACCAAATTTCAAAACCTAATTTTGAAACAATATTTTGAGACAATCTGTGCATTTTGCAGACTCACTTTACATACTTATTAGATCCCTCGGATGAGTAAGCCACTGCGGAGTTATTTGCGTATCCAGGGCCTTCCATCCACAAGAAGCATACATTTTCATGAGCCCATGCATGTTGTAAAGGCTGCCGTGAATCAACGTGCTCTTTTTTACCTTTTACATATATCGGCCTCGTTTGCATCCTAAAAGTTTCTGTCTACCCTTTGTCCATTCACCTGTATTTGCCTTTTTAAAACTCTCCCTACTGTCTGCACTGCCTGTAGCTCTTGATATTGGATGTGTGTTGCTAAATGGTCTTAGCTTTATTTATGCCCCATGTGTTAGGTTTATTTAATGTATTGGACCGGCTGGCGACATACATTCAATGTTATGTTTAGGGGTTTTTTTTACAAGCAGTGCAGGCACGTCCTGAGAAAGTCTTGTTGCTGTCGGGACGTTAAGCAATGTATAATCAATCAATCAATCCTAAAGTTGAGGGTGTTATTAAAGCGCAGAATGGACTAGAAGAAGTAGAGTTGCACATACTATAATTATGAAACTCATATGAACAGTGTGGACATAATTAAAGTGTATTTCTGATACGTATGAAACGCCTTAGCGTACATATTTAATCCATGATATCTGCAATTAATTCCCATGAGCCGATTCAGTCTCTGGGGGTTCATAGTGATCTATGTCAACTGCAGTTGTACTGGTCCGACTTGGCTATTATTAGACACTGTTACCAGCCAAAATGAAGAGAAGACAGAAAAAGGAAGCAAGACTGAACTGGAAGGGGAATTGTGGCGAGTAAACGGATAATCAAAACAAAACAAACACCGGGGCAGCGCTGGCGCTGATGACAGATAGCTTGACAGATAGCGTGACCCTCACCCACCTCACTTACCACAACCCTCTGCCTCCTCTTGGCGTTCGACTTAAGACTGTATAAGTAAGTGACATTTCTTTTATTGTTAAAAAGAGCACAGGAAACCCTCCAGCCTTTTGGCCAATCATTGCTGTCATGTGATTCATAGTATTGCAGACCTAAGTCCATAGGTCTACAGGGAGATTAGCATCACTGCACCTCATCATCTTGAGTGTCCACACATCCACATCACTGTTTATGTTGTTGAACTCCTTGTCTTTGAATCATGGTGTGAGCAAAATAATCTTTTATTTTATTTTTTAATTAAGGGTCATAACGGTGTGTATGTGGATGCATACGTGTACTTTCAAGTTAAGGAATTTTTTTGGTATACTCTTTACTTCAACAAAACAAAAGCTATGACACAAACCCAACATGTATGTGTGTGTGTGATTTATAACAACTTTATTGCTGTTTATTAAAATGTATTCAGTTTTGTTTTTATTTTGGAAATATGTGAGATATTTTAGGGGGGAGGGGGGGGGGGAAACAAAAACATAAAAACATGATTGTTTGCACATGCATAGTATTGATATGGTGGAAGTCAAGTCACCACTTACTAAATGTGAGAATAATTCTAACCTGGAGACAAGAAAACATGCCTCTGTTAGCTTTTGACCTGATGTAGGCTCTTGATTTTAATGTTTTTGATTTTCTAGAGGCAGCCTGTTGTCAACAGTTTGACTCAAGTGTCACATGTGAAAGCTTACCACTGCTGTTATTGTACATGTTTTCAGGTCTTGATTAGCCTTCTGTTCATGTTGATATAGTTAATCCCTGTTTTTACACCTGAATAGATTAATGAATTAAATCTGATCACTGTGTGCCTCATTAAAAATGATAACACTAATCATGTTGTAAGTTTGAAAATATCATGCCCTTGTTTGAGAAATAAAGGTTTGAAACGAGCAGTTAACTCTTTGTTTTTATTTATTCGTGTGTTTCCGTCGCCTTCAAGTTTTACTTTGTGTGAAAATGAAGTGTAATGCAAACAGGCGCAGTATTGGGATAATGTAGGTGTTCTGAGAAAAAGTTAAATAACGAGTAAATGAAAAACAGCTACAACAACCCAAGTGAAAATGTAACGCCCGAAAGGTGGAATTGAACCACTCCGACGTCAATCGGCTACAGGTTTGAAGCCTGCACCCCAGACCACTGAGGTTCATCCGGGCAATTATAAAGAATCGTGAAAATCTTATATACCATAACACATTAAGAAATATGTGTTCAAAGGTGCCTTCTTGAAATTGTAGTGCATTCTAGTTTCTTTTAGACTAAATTTCAAAATACGGCTTTAAATTCTTAGTATACATACTTTATTTATTGGGCATATATGTCGCATTTATAAAACACATAATGGGTGCAGTGTATGGTATAAAAAAAGATATTTATTGAATTTATATGCACTCAACTCAAAGGTGGACAACTCACTCGTACTCTATAGTGTAGTGCATCTTACAGATAGGCAAGAAACTGTGTATATTATTATCATTTTCATAATGCTAAGAACAATTTTCTTGAAATCAACAATATCTCATTTTACATTTTACTCGTACCCGCCGCCCCACCTAGAGACATACGGAACACAGATTACCGAAACATATCGCCACACTCCTCTGGCCAAGACTACATTATCTGTCCGCGCGCGAAACCTCAACTTCTTTGTTCGTCGGTCCCTTCGGGATCACAGCAACAATTTCTGTAAGAACCCTCCATTTGATAAAATGGTGGTTGAATGTTTGTACCTGTTAAAAGTCTGTGCGTACCATTACGGTATACACTTCAACAACTGCCGTATAATTTTGTAACCTTCATAAACATGGCTGTGACACTGGCAGCCAGCAGCTAGGGGTTAAGCCGGCCGCTTGTTCCGCCATTTTGCATTGAGGCCTTGCTGGGGATAAGTTGAACACGGTCAAGATACAGTGATTGTGAGCGACTCCTCTGTGGAGTTAGGCATAAAAAAAACGAATGTATCTTCCATTCTCTCTATATTGTGTCGATATTTTATTTCCGTTCCAGGTGATTTACGTTCCACATACAAAAGTTGGTTGGTGGTTTTGTGATGTACGCAGCGAAAAACCGAGTTGATCAAAGGCGACCTGAAAGATTTTAGTGTGATTCGGACTCACTTTCTACGTAATTTATTTTGATAATTTCGATACTGATTTGGTGCGATTTTTAATCTGTATGGCAAGATGAGCATGAGCACAAAAAGACCTCACCACATAAAAATCGACATTCGTGAACAAAGGCTAGTCCCGCTGCAAGTATAGAGTTCAGGTGTAATAGCGCGGGGTGTATAAATGTGCCATGGGCTTCGCGCTGTTCTTGAAGTACACACAGATCGCTCGGGCTGTGCTGGGCTTGGATAGTGAGCGCTGTACACCGAGCACTGCGAGGACAAGGCAAAACGCATTCGTCAGATCTTACCGTGGGGCATGTCCACTGGGCCTGCCATTCAGAAACCTATAGACTCTTGGCAGCCGACATGCCCGGACCAAAATTATAGAAAACCAAACAAGCAGTGTGTTGGAGATTGAAAGGTTAACACGGCACAGAGGCTTCGTTAGCCGTGGATACTCATTTTGACACGACCAAAATGATGTTTCGATAAGGTTTTGCGGTGTTCTATTTTTGGTCGCCTCGGTGGCTAAGCTCACTCGGTGGTATATTGAGCGCCCTCTTACTCCCTCTGTCTTAGAAACAAGGGTATAAACAAATTCAGCCACAGAGCCTCATAGGCCTTTGTAACCGTCGCGGACTCGTGACGACTAAGATGGGGGGCGTTCGCTTCGAGGGCACGGTTAGAACAGTCAGCGTGGAGCAGCGAGCCCGCATTGTGGACATCGTGCATAGATCCTCATCAGCCTGCAGCCTGCGACGCTTTACCAAAATTTATGCGTCTTTCAGATGTGTGGCGTTCGCTGTGGAGTGATTCGAGTAGAGAAGTGGAGCTGGTTCTCAGGCAGTGTGTAGCTAGTCCAATAGTGGCGAACCCCTTTTTTGTGGCATAGATCCTCATAAGCCCCCGCAGATGACGAAAACTGTTGTGATGCTTCTAACTGATGGTATCAACTGCGGGTAAATGAAATGTTCCTCGCACAGAGGGCAATATTAGGTTTTTCACCAACGACTAAAATTGAACCAAGCGTCCGTGTTCCCTGCGGGTGAACCGGTTGAAGCCAGTTTGTAATGAACACAGAGTTAAATTTCAATATAGCTCTGTGTTAATGTGGACCGAGGTGGAATTGTAAGTTCACTGTTTTCAGCCCCTCGGCCTAGATGTTTATGGCGGACGCTCGTGGAAGAGTCGGCGTAGACCTGGCGGTTTAGCTGTGCGCTGTTAGTCGATGCAAATATACAATAAAACGATTTTAATTTTGTGGATGCTGATGTTACATCTTCATATTGTAGATCTAAATACTGGCAAATCATACCAGTCTCATAAAACGTCAGGTTCAATAATACTGATCGAAGTATTTAGTGTCGCAAAGTGTAACCGTTGTATTTATCATTTTTTAAACACCGACACACACACACGGCAGGTTATCAGATTCAGGAAATTAAAGACAGACTTTTTGCAATTCAAAATCTGACCGAGCGAGCCGAGTCACCGAGTCAAACTGAGAGGCGGCTTGCCCCGCCGAATCACTGAACTGCAATGGCGGGGTAGAAAACCCACTGTACATGTAGGCCGAGTTCTCAATGATTATCGAGTGCAAGGGCTCAGTGGAAGTGTGTACACTTTCAGACCGTCTTAGTAAAGAACGAATTTCAAGGGCCTTGAACGTGAAGTACCTACTTCCAGTATCCCATCATTAAACTGGTTCATCACCACTGATTCATGGATAGAGCTTGTCGGGGTCACTCTGCACAGTGGTCACCAAGCCTGGCGTGTGAAAATGTGACTGACGCGGGCGACCGCCATTACTTCAGACGAAGCCGGCATCGCCGGCAAAAACGGCCGGATAACCTGAATACGAAACGCATCTTGACGCTGTACTTCATCTTCAGTCGGACGAACGGGGTCTGCACAGAATTTCCCGAACTGAGACTGAAGAACGTTCTAAAGCGGTAGCGGTAACAGTCATGAGCAACAGTACATAGAGGTCCCGAGCTATTCAAGCCGACTGAACACCTTAAACGACATATGCCGGACCGCGCCATGGTCGCGGATCTGTCGCCAGAACCATAATGTACACTTCACTGCGGGACATCTCAGTGCAAATTCAACGGCCGTGATTTGCGATCAAGTTCAGTAGGGCTCGATGTGTTAACCCTTTGTGTGTTGGTAGCGCCTTTTAGTGTCCGCGATGATTCCTGTAGGAACACTACGTTTGGTCTCACGATGATAGTTCACTGTCACAGTGAGTCAGTATCTAAGTCCTCTGCATTTAAGGTTTGGTTGTCATACAGTTACTACGGCAACGCCCGGCGTTAGCCTAAGAAAAGGAACTGACACAAAGATACAGTTGGCTCCGTCATGAAGTTTCCCCATGACTTAGACGCAAAAGCGACATTTCACACTGAGTTGAGCCTGACCACCCTGAAGTAGTGGTAAACTGAACAAGGCCGGCTGGTCTGGTAACTCAGTGACTCGAGACTGACCGCCGGGATCATCATCATCACAGCGAACGCCAGGCCGGACGGCTGTGGGCACCGCGATATTCAGTGTCACGGCCGGGTCAGTGACGTGACCCTTCTGAGATAAGACACCGAAGCCAGCTGACGCCGTCGTCAGCCCAGCCCGTGTCACTCTGACGTCAATCCGGCTAATGGCTTCTGTGACGCAGTCAGTGGTGAACACCTTTGTCACTAAGAAGCAACTCCGGGTCAGTCTCAGGTCAGTTCAGTGCCGTCAGTCGCCGGCGCGAAATCCCAGTGGCGTTCATAGGTCAACTCCAGTTACGGCCGATTGACTATCTTGGTCGATCCGCCCGTCCATTTTGAGCTTGTGGCGGTGAGCTTAGATTTGCAAACAATTTCGTTGACTACATAGTCAGCATCAAGCTGAGTATCATATTATAAACACACCGAGCCGAAGGTCGAAACTTCAATAACTGGTTTGGGAGTTGTCCGCCTCTGGACTGAGACCTACACAGGCAAAATAACAGCTTGGGAGATCGAGTACAATTGACCATAACTCGTCATAGCTGGTATCCTCCTAAAATACCTCTTCAGTTCAGGCCCCTGTACTGATTTTACAACACAAGGCACCGGTGTTTTCTGTCATACACGCATGTCGGTCACGCGGCACGTGCACACTAAAGTCACAAATAAACCCTGAGCAAAATCCATCGGTCGGCATCGGCCGTGAGGTTACGACCACACTGAGGAGACCAGACTTGATTACCTAAGCACGACGCAGGAACTTCCAAGTAAACAACTCGTCACCAGTAAATGCAGATACAGAACACTGCAGCAAGGTCGGATACAACAGCGTAGAACAACACTTTTTCAGAGGTACACACACACACACACCGTCTCACACACACACACGCGCGCACACACACACACACACACACACACACACACACACACCGGCACACCGCCACAAAATTTTGTAACTTGAGTTAACCCATATAATGAGGCTAAAAACTTCAAATTTGTACACTGCCATATGCAAGCTACATTAAAGTACTTACAGATAAGGATATAGACCAATGGCTTTTGTTCAAGGGTAGTGTCAGAATAGCTTGGCGCCTAGAGGCTCCAAGCTATTCTGGCACCACCCTTGAACTATTTTAGTCAAACTTATTTCACACACCGGTGTATTCCGAATGATAAGGGTTACGACTAAACCGGTAACCTTTTCAGTAGAGGCTTAATCAGTTTTCACAGTAAGTCCGCCCTTTGTGCCGGGATGCTCCTGGTAAGAATAATTGTGCACAATAGGGCTAATTTCACTTGTGTTTCCTGAATGATGACGAAGTTTGACTGAATGTGGCGAACTATCATAAACTTAGTTGATGAAAGACATCATGGAGAACCCGCCCGCTATATTGGCACATCAGTTTCAGTCAAAGCCCCGCGCTCTGGACGTAAATAATAAATACTGAAATAAACTACACACATACACACAAACAATTACTTCATTTTAATTGAAATCAATCGGATTGTACAGACCTTAGCATCTACAAATCGGGGAACAAATAATTACGGTATAAGTTATGGCCCCTGCTTCAGGCAGTCTTTTCTATATTCAGATTGTACATGTTCGAGTACTCATTGTTCATGACTAATTGATATTTGACAGGATGTAGCCAGAATTCGCACATGGTCGACCTGACGGTCGCAACTTTACGTTCACCGCGCATCACACAACGACACTGCCAGAGGTGTGAACGGGATATCAGAGTTGGTAAAGACATTGGATAATTGCTTTCACGTTGCACCTTCACGCTAACTTATCGTATCGAGGTTAAACTCATTTAGCACCGACACACCATATCAAGATATGGCGAATCGGGCTATGATAGTTCAAGGGTGGTATCATAATAGCTTAGTGGCGCCAGAGGTGCCAAGATATTCTGGCACCACCCTTGAACTACGGCCTTGGTCGATCTGTGTCATCAATTGTCATTAATACAGTCTTCAGATGACAACTCCGACCTTGGGGCGCAATGGGTTAAACAGAATAGAAAATCATCACAATTACAATACCGTTTAGACAACAGTATGCGATTGAGGAGCCTAGTAGGCGGTACTGATTAGTAAAGGAGAACTGGCCTGAATACCGACTGAGGAGCCTAGGGGATACTGATTAGTAAAGGAGAACTGGCTTGAATACCGACTGAGGAGCCTGGTAGGCGATACTGATTAGTAAAGGAGAACTGGCCTGAATACCGACTGAGGAGCCTAGGGGATACTGATTAGTAAAGGAGAACTGGCCTGAAGTTGATACCGACTGAGGAGCCTAGTAGGCGATACTGATTAGTAAAGGAGAACTGGCCTGAATACCGACTGAGGAGCCTAGGGGATACTGATTAGTAAAGGAGAACTGGCCTGAATACCGACTGAGGAGCCTAGTAGGCGATACTGATTAGTAAAGGAGAACTGGCCTGAATACCGACTGAGGAGCCTGGTAGGCGATACTGATTAGTAAAGGAGAACTGGCCTGAATACCGACTGAGGAGCCTAGCGGATACTGATTAGTAAAGGAGAACTGGCCTGAATACCGACTGAGGAGCCTGGTAGGCGATACTGATTAGTAAAGAGAATTTATATCAACTGCGGAGCCTGATAGGCAATACTGATTTGTAAAGAGAATTCAGTTACTGACTCAGCACTGAACATGGTGGGCGATATTAATTTAGTTGTAGGCCTAAATAGAATACCGACTGCAAAGCATGGTGGGCGATTCAGATTAGTACTGAACAAGAAAAATATCGGACTGCGACTGATAATGATTTAGATGTAAATAGAAATACTCAACGACTGCGACAGAGCATCGCCCGTGCGCGAAACTGATTAGTCGGTGAAGACTGAAAATCTGATGTCAATTGCGGAGCCGGCCTGGTCACAGTAGGCGTGGTTTCTGCCGATTTGTAAAGAGAAATGCCGACTGCGGAGGAGGTATACCTAACATCTTTGAAAAAGACCTCATTGTCAAAAACCCTAGCGCGGACCCTGGAATCCCAAGGCCAAGACCCTCCCCTCCCTCCCCCCTCCCCTCCCTCCCCCCTCCCCTCCCTCCCCCTCCCCTCCCCCCCCCCCCCCCCCCCCCCGATGTCAGAAAAAATGCAGCGGCAGGCCAAACGTGACTAGTGGTAGGAACCGTGACGGCCTTGGACAGGTGTTCAGGATGGGCTAAGCAGAGTCTTGTCACCGGCATAATTCATTTAAAAGAGTCGTCAGTTTGATGCTGAATCCTGTCCTTCATTTGCGGCACAACACTTAAACATACCGCCGATCAGCGAACCCAGTATAAGAGACGCCGGCCGGCCTATGGCCTTTGCGCACTGGGCAGTCCTCACAGGCAGACATGTCACTCGCCAGTGTAAGCCACTAACACTAACTTGAGCTGAAGACTCAACCGTGAGCAGGAAGGACACCTCAGTTGAAGCTCTTTTGTCCAGTGCAGATATGGCCGGGGCCGGAACGGGCGGCTCGTGCCGTGGGCGACGCGGCTTGCCAGCACATTAACCGGCCGATGTAAACTGACTTCCGGCGCGGAGATCCAGCTGGCATGTCACAGTGAAGCAGCTGCCGTGTCGGGGATTCAGTCCAGTCGAAACCTAGTGACGCCGCTTCCAGTTGGCGGGCGTTGTGCCCTGGGATGCTTGTGATAGCGTCCTGGTTGATCAACTGGGGTTCAATGCGCAAAAGGCCGTCGTGCTGACGTCGACCGCCGTTTAGCCCGCGCATGTTCTTGCGCGGGTCACTCAGTTGAACGGCGGCCAACGTCAGCCCGATGGCCTTTGAGCACTGGGAGACTGCGTAAACAGCAAAATTAGCAAGGAAAGGAACACTGACGGAGAACTGCTTTATTTTGCATCGACGCTCCGCCAAGGTGAGAAGATCACCCGGCTGGCGAGACTGAGCGACAACTTCAGTTGTCAGCGTCAATGATGACTGAAGTATAACTGACTGCGCGAAAACGTCAAACTGGTTCCGTAAAACATCCACCTTAGGGCCGTCAAATTATTAGTTGCATCCCATGACAACTACTCAGTGATAAAGAAGAAAGGGAACAAATGGTGAAAGATTTACTTACTTACTTACGCCTGTCACCCCTCACCGGGTATAGGCCGTCGACGAGAGACCTCCAGCGACTCCTGTCCTGTGCTTCTCCTTCGATTTACTCCAGGTGGTTCCTCCTCCAGGAAAGAAATTGCTGTTTGTCTTTTCGTCGGCGTTTTTGTAGAATCCTTATTTGCAGGGTGGGGAAGCAACCCACGCCCAACCCCCTTACTAGGAGGACCAGGGGTTTTCTGTCGGGGTCATCTTCCCTTGGACCATGTTGGTTCACGGCACCACCACCCAGAGGACGCGCCTCAACGCCATATGGTCCCAGCGCGAGAGGTGAAAGATTTGCAAACTGAATATTTTGCCAGATTGTTCTCTCCTTTTAGTGTAGATCCCCCCCCCCCCCCCCTAAAAAAAAATCAAAATAAATAAATAAAATAAAAAAATAATAATTAACAAAAATAATAAAAATAAATAAAATAAATAAATAAAATAAAATAATAATAAAAATAAATAAAAATATAATAAATAAATAAAAATAAAAATAAATAAATATAAAAGAATAAAGAAAAAAAATTAAAAAAATAAAAAAAAAGAAAGAAGAAGAAGTAGAATACTTTATTTCCACAAAAGTGATACAATTGTTTGCGGCTTGCAGGTGTCAATAAATATATCACTAAGTGAAATGCCATGCTATTCTACCCTTGAACTATGATGCTCGATTTGTCACTAATTGTAATACAGTCCTTCAGAGGGCGCCTTCAAAATTTGGGGATTTCGGTCCTGGGGTAGAGTGTGTTAATCAGTAGATAGACATTATGTGCCGTGGAATTTCCATATGGCGGTGTTTCCTCACCTCCGCCCCCACCCGCCTCACCCCCACTCCTCCGCGGTTTCTGTTTCAGTCAGTCGTTTTTCTCACTGTGTTCAAGTTCCTCACCAGTGTAATCTCATGTCCTCACTGCGATTCCTCGGTTATCCCAACTGAGTCTGAGGGGTTAACTGGCAGTTCTAAACTGAAGTCACCGGCGGTGTTGAAAATCAGGCGCGCTGCCCGATGAAACTGAGTAATCGGCGTCAACTCCTTGGCGGGCTGAGACCCAATCCACTCAGCACTGACCGGGTGGAAAAAGCGTGGTCATCGTGTCCTGTAGACTAACAGTGTACTCAGCATGAGACTACCACAGCATTTTATTGAAATCGTATGGATTTATATTTTTTGGTACTGAGCGGGTTTTGCCAGCACGTCTTTAGCTGAGTGCAAAACTGAAACAGTCACTGGGTCGATGCTGCCTTTGGTTGAGGGCGGTTCATCATTGACTTTACCCCGATCTGGGCGGTCACATCGTGGAGCGGCTCATCAGGCGGTACAAACGAGTCACTGAGGACTGACTGATACTGTCATTGGACCCGGGACCACTTTTCGGCAGTATCGGCGCCGCCGATTAAATTCTTATTTCTGTATCGGTCTCACGCCGCGGCGCGGCAAAAGGGTTCATTTGATGCCAGTTTTACACCGGCCGCTGTATGTGTGTATTACTAGTCTGAATCATACGCAAAACCGTGTGTGAGTGAACATACCATAATGGAAATTTTGCAAATGACCGTAGTATGAATGATATGAAAAACTGTGTGTCAAGTATAGCATAATAGAACTTTGCCGACAGGGATAATCGGTTATCATGTCACTATGTCACCAAGTCCGACCATTGGTCAGAGTTTGGCTACAGATGAACTTGATCACAGTGGCGGTATTGCAGCTCACCTACCCAGTGCCGCAGAACCATGTGGTACACCTTTGCGCGGCCGGATCCTTGCAGTCCTCTCAGTGTGGATCTTTTAGTTTGGACATAAGTCTCCCGAGGCGTTGCACGTGCCGTTTAGTGAGATTGACTGACCTTGTCTTATTCAGTCAGCTGGATGTCTGGTCGGGTGCAGATTTAAGAGTTTCTCAGCTCTTGTCATACCGAATGTCCTGAAATTAACCTTTTTTTTTTCTTTTTCTTTTTTTACTGTGAGTTTTCTTGTTTACGTCACATGTAGGTATCAAATCAGTCAACAGATCGTTTCTGAACCGCAGACGCCTGATGACGTCACATGCAGGCATTCAATAGCAGTGAACTAGTTCTTGTGTGTCAAAAAACATCTTTCCAGGGTGGCTTGTCGTGGAGAACGTTACTTTGAATCAATGGCAAAATTTGCCCGTGTCATACACATTTTTAACGGCGCCACAATTAGTAAAAATTGACTGACCTACTTTTGCCGGCGCCATGTCAGTTTCTGGTTGAAAACGAGGCTGCTTGTTGTGTTCTTCTCTGCGCATGCCAAAGTTTACAACTTGCTCTGATTGGCTGAAGATTACTGATTATGCAGCGCGTTCGTGACGTAGGCGTCGTGCGGATCGCTGTCACGTGACCAGTCGAACGCCATCTTTGCGAGGAAAGTAGGCTGTGACGACGAACCCGACCCCTGAAGTGGCCCCACTCAATGGAGACGTGAACATTCTACTGTTGAACTCGACCCCTCTTTTGCAGAGAGATAGGTATGAGATCACTTAATTAACACATTTCAGTGAAAATTTAATAGGATTTGTGCTCGGAATTCTTTAAATAACGGGATTTTCTGAGGATTTCGCGTGGTACGTTGTCTATTGTGGATCGGTGCTGCGAGCGCGGGGGGCTTCACAGCAGAGCTTGGTGCGGGAATTGCAGCCGTGAGAGTGATCGCGCCTTTTGTTCACCGGGCAGTGCTCGCGAGAAAATTTCTTTATCTGACCTGACCGGTGTATAAGTATTATGATTTAGAGTTTGTGTTGTACTCTGTGAAACACGAACCGTATTTGCACTAAAAGTGTAATCGGTTGAACCATCATCCTCTTTTATTGCGGATTCCATTTAGACATATAATCGCGTTCGGGTTTCGCCGGTGGCGGGATGTCATGGGTGTCAGCCGCGCATGCTTTTGTGTTCGTATGTTGACGATGTGTAATTTTGTTGACATGTGCTTTTTGTTTTGGCTGATTAAATGAATTGCATGATGCTTTATTTGTTAATATGACAAATAGAAATGTATGAGAATGATACAGCTGACAGCTGAGACGTTTTGGATGAGGAAAAAGTAAGCACTAAAAGTAAAAACAGGCCCTAATTTATGTTTCAACTATTAAACGTTTTTTGGCTTTTTGAAGGCACACTATGCCATGTTGATTGAATTTGCACTCATAGGGTCACTTCTTTCATTACGTATAGGGTGTGGGTGTTTGCGTATGTTGTGTGTGTGCGTGTTGGCCTTTTCATTGTATCACCGCTTAGAGGTACTTTTAGAATAAGTGCTTAACAAATCTCCTTTATTATTATTATTATTACACCATTGATTTAGCGTGTGGTTCATATGATTATGAATCATTGTAGCATTTTGACTGTAGCTGCCAGGTTGTAACTTTAAGCTAGGTTAATCTTCTGATTTTAAACGATTAAATAGGTTTGACAATCTCATGGCTGCTCTGCACAACAGTATTAAACCATATTTAACTTTTGGGAACTTGTGCTGAAGAGACATTATTTCTAATTCAGTTCCAAAGCCCTCCTCTATTCAGAAAGTGCAGAGAAGCCCACACAATGCTGCCTTGAAATGGAAACAAGTACATTTTGTCTAATCTTGAACAGCTCACTGGAAACACAAACAGCACACTCAGATTTCTGATTCAAAGTTAACGTTAATTTGAGCAAATGTTACAGTTAGCTTTTGAAATCGGACCTGTGTCTCTATAATGGTGATGGGTCTGTTTTTCTCTGAAGCTAACATACTCCTTTACTCAAAATGTGCTTGAAGTTGAAGTGGCTTTGTTGAAAATATGATACAATCATTAATTTAGTGTGCACATCATGTTTCATGGCTTCGCTGACTTTGCTGTAGAAAGTACTACTTCTGGCGCCAAGTGCTGTGTGTTTATGTAACCACCAGTATAAGATAAGATACTGTTTATTGCCATTTGCCTTAAGAACATAACATATAGGAATGTGTGTTGGTGTCGTTACAATTACAAACATCACAGTCAACAATAAAAAACAATTAATACTCTTATCACACAAATCCAATGCCCTACACACACTGTAACAACTTTAAAACTAAACAACTAATATCACAAACCAATGCGTACCGTACACACCCACGCTAATCTTCCACACAAACACACATGCCTATTAATCTAGGAAATCAAAATTAATTAAAGGTGTGTCATTTAAAATGAAAACAGAATATCTTGGGGTAAATGTCACTAATTTAGTGATCACAGTTGGGTGTAAACTGGTTAATATATATCGTAAGACTAGGCTAATACTGATATATAATCTAGGGCCGTGCTTGAAACGTAGAATCGTTTCTCTAAGAAATGTCTTCAGGGACCCTCCAAATAGATTGAATTTGAACTGTTCATTGAAGAGAAAAGGCAACTTCTGAGGAAGTCAGTTGACCCACATTATAGCCCACAATTTTTGTTCGGCCCAAACATGAAAAGGTGTTAAAGACACACATTATGAACGTGTTAATGTGAGTTTTCTTTGTTGTTCCTGTTATAAAATGGCAATATGATTATGAGCCAGTGACAGGTGGACCTCTCAGCGGGTTTGAATTGAAACTGAATGTTTTGTATATTTGTAAAAACTAAAATGTGATTTTTCTTGGTGTTCCTATTTATAAATTAGAAATATGAGCCAGTGACAGAAGGTTGACCGAAGGTTGACCTCGCAGAGATTGAATTGAAACTGAATTTTTGGTACATTTGCTTATGTTCCCTTGAAACTATACTGTTTGCACTATCTAAACCCAAGAATAAAAATTAAAAAAAAGAGAGTTGAGTTGCGGGTGTGCTGTAGGACCATCAAAAATGGTGGCCAATTGGAAATGGTTGAACATGATTTTTAAAAATGAATCCTTCACAATTCACATACTTACGCCTGTCACCCCTCCCAGGGTATAGACCTTCAACGAGAGACCTCCAGCGACTCCTGTCCTGTGCTTCTCCTTCGATTTTACTCCAGGTGGTTCCCAGTCTCTTGATGTCTGCTTGGAGGTCTCGATGCCAGGTGTTTCTCGGCCTGCCTCTTTTCCTCTTTCCCTGGGGGTTCCATGACAATGCCTGCCTAATGATACTGGAAACTGGCTTTCTCAGACCATTCCATCCCCATCTTCTTCGTCCAATTTCATTCTCTGCTGTTATCTGCTCTGTTCTCTCCCAGAGTCTGACATTGCTGATCTTCTCTGGCCAGTGGATTTTCAAGATTCTTCTAAGGCAACTGTTTATGAAGATCTGTACTCTGTTGACTGTGGTTTTTGTCAACCTCCAAGTCTCTGCTCCATAGGAGAACTGCTCTTATGTTTGAGTTGAAAATCCGGACTTTAATGTGTTGTGACAGCTCTCTGGAACTCCACACCTTTTTCAGCTGAAGAAAGGCTGCTCTGGCTTTACCGATTCGTACTCTGACATCTGCATCAGTGCCACCTTTTTTGGTCGATGATGCTCTCTCCCAATTCACATAACAAATCATCATCATCATCATCATCAGTCCCTTGCCCGAACTGGGCGTTGGGGGGACTGAAAGGCAGCAGCAACAGACAGTGCTCTCCACTGAGTTCTATTTTGGGCGGTGGCAAGCAAGTCTGGCATCTCGAGTTCGGTCCATTCTTTTATGTTTGCGACCCAACTCTTTCTCTGACGACCTCGCCGACGACTTCCTTCGAGAGTGCCTTGGAGGATAGTCTTGGACAAGGTGTTGTGTCGGGTCACGTGGCCAAACCAAGCAAGCTTGCGCCGTTTCACGGTTGCCAGAAGGGGTTCATGTGGGCCCACCAGGGAAGTGACGATGCTCCGTACATATTCGTTGGTCTTGTGCTCGCGGTACGAGATGCTGAGCAACTTCCTCAGGCACTTGTTCTCAAAGGCCTGGATTTTCTTTTCTGAGTCTGCAAGCAGTGTCCAAGTCTCACAGCCGTAGAGTAGAATAGACACTACGAGGGACTTGTAAAGCCTGTACTTGATGGTGAAGCTGATGGAGTTACTTCGCCATATCCTGTCCAGCCTGGCCATTGCGGATGTTGCTGTACCTATCCTGATACGGATCTCTGCTATGCAACTACCGTCTTTGGACAGGGTGGTTTCCAAGTACTTGAAGCTATTGACCTCTTCTAGCTTCTGGCCGTTCATGTGAAGGTTGCTGCTGCTGTCGCTTGTGGTGTTGATCATCACTTTGCTTTTATCCGTACTGATCTCCATGCCATAAGACCCTGCGCTACTTGAAAGTTTGTCTGTCAGGTTTTGGAGCTCACTATTGCTGCCTGCCATGAGGTCAATGTCGTCTGCGAATCGAAGATTGCACAGGGATCTGCCACCAATAGAGATTGAAGTATGGTGGTCGTGGAGGGTTTCCTGCATGATCTTCTCCAGGAATATGTTGAAAAGGACAGGAGAGAGCAGGCATCCTTGACGGACACCGATCGTCGTCCTGAAGAACTCGCCTGACTGATTGTTAAGTAGAACCGCGCTGCAGGCGTTCTTGTAAAGCGCTTCTATCATTTGGATCAGTCCCTCCTCTATGTTGAACGATCTCATGACTTGCCAGAGTCCGTCGTGCCAGACGCGATCAAATGCTTTCCTGAAATCAATGAAGTTGTGGTAGAGTTCGCGCTGATGCTGCAGATGTTTCTCGATCAGGACGCGGCAGTTGAAAATCTGCTCTACAGTGCTTCTTCCAACTCTGAAGCCAGCCTGTTCTTCTGCCAGCAGTTCCTCGGCGAAAGTTTTGAGGCGGTTGAGAATGATTCTAAGCATTACTTTGCTAGGGTGACTTATCAGACTGATAGTTCTGTAGTTCTGGCACTGTTTCAGGTTTCCTTTCTTGGGGAGCGGGATCACTAGAGACTGTGTCCATTCTACTGGCCATTTCTTTTGCTCCCAGGTCTTTTGACAGAGTGTAGTGAGGACCTTCGTTGTTACTTCTCCTCCATGTTTCAACAGTTCAGCAGGCACGTTGTCTACACCTGGAGACTTTCCTCCCTTCAGGCCGCGTACGGCTGCTTCCACCTCTTCAGCTAACACTGGCAGGTCTTCAGCCTTCCTGGCCCCAGCCTGGTTGTTTTGGAGGATGCTGGTGTCTGGCTCAGCCTTGTAGTTATACAAGTCTCGGCAGTACTCAGTCCATCTGTTTAGTACAGCAGTGTTTTCCGTAAGGAGTTGGCCGCTGCTGTCTTCGATGACTGTGGCTGTTCGCTGTTGAGTCTTGGTGAGGGTCCTTAGCGTTTCATAAGCCTTCTTGCTGTTGCCGTTTGCCATGCCCTCTTCCACGCTACAACACTGGTCTTCAATCCAATCTTCTTTGGCTTCTTTCATCCTCTTCCTGATCTTCTTGTTGACAAGTCTGTACTTGTTTGCTGATGTGAGGTCTTGGCCTCTCTTTTTCTTCCAGGCTCTCCTCTCATCACAGAGATCGAGGATGTCATCGGTGACCCAGGGCTGTTTGCGCTTCCTCTGCTTCCCCAGCACTTCTTCTGCTGTAGAAAGTAACACCTCTTTTATATTTCCAGCAAGGGTGTCTACGTCACAGTCCAAAGTAGCCAAGGCTGCAAATCTGCCTCCCACCTGGGCTTGGAAGAGCTCTTCTACTTCCGGGTCTTTTAGCTTCTGGAGGTCGAATCTGATGCGAGGGCTCTTGCTATCTCGTTTCAATGCCAGCTTCAACTTGAGGCTAGTAAGGACGAGGTTGTGGTCGCTGCCAATATCAGCGCCAGGAAAGGACCTCGTTTGTGCTTTGTTAACGCTGGATTTGAATCGTCGAGGCAGCAAGATGAAGTCAATCTGGTTATGGACCAGGCCTCCTGGCGATTGCCATGTCACTGTTCTTGACTTCTTGTGTGGATGGAGGGTATTAGCAACGGTGAGACGGTGACTCTGTGCGAACTCTAAAAGTCGCAGGCCTCTGTCGTTTGTTTCTCCAAGGCCAAACTTGCCAGCTGTTCCTGCCCATTGTTGGTAGGCGTCAGGGCCGATCTTTGCATTCCAGTCACCGAGGACAGTCAGAATGTCTTTCTTAGGTGTTTTCTTGATGATGTTGTCCAGGCGGGAGCACTGGTCTTCACATGGCACTCAACTCTCACAGCTGGCTCCAGGTCCTTTACCTAGCCACACCCCGGTAACCGCTTCTGCTGGCGGGCGAAACGTTGTGAGGGGCTGACGCGTCTCTCAGTCAGTTGAAATACTTGGAGAGGAGACGGGCGCCGCCAAGTTCGCCTAAGCCCATTGAAAGGACTGATGGACAAGCAACAGAATAAGAATAACATGCCGGATCGGTCGGGGCCCGGATCACCAACGACCGCGCACCCCATTGGAGGTCTCCAGGGTGGGGGCGACAAGTGTGTTACTGGAACCAAACCCACCATCAAGCTGCCCACGCAAGGAATAACTATCGGAACTTGGAACGTTCGCACACTCTACCAGTGCGGCAAAGTGAAGGAACTCACCCACGAGTTGAAGCGCTATCGCTGGGACATTGTAGGACTTGCAGAAGTTCGATGGACAGGCTTCGGAGAAACAACAACAGATGAAGGCCATAAAATCTGGTTCAGCGGAAAAGAAACCAAGCACGAACATGGCGTAGCTTTTATCGTAAGGAAAGAGGTGGCTGGAACTGTCATCAGCTGCACCCCCGTGTCAAGCAGACTAATCTCCATCCGCATCTCCGCCCGACCGCACAACATCACTATCATTCAAGTATACGCTCCAACAGCAGATCATGATGATGAAGAATTAGAAGAATTTTACGAACAACTGGACAACATCATCAAGAAAACACCTAAGAAAGACATTCTGACTGTCCTCGGTGACTGGAACATAACAAATAGCAACTTTTAAAATTTGTTTTATGTAAACATGCTAAAGTACTTTTAAAAAGTGCAAGTCTTCAGGAATATTATAAACTGAGCATTGAACACTTATATAAATTGTCATGTTCCATGTCAAGTATGTCAGTCTGGATACAAACAAAAACAATACGGAAAGAACAAATACATAGTTAATGAAGAAACACAACTTTTTCTTTCAGAACGATGTTTTCCAGCCAAACTGTATTATGAAACTTGGTTGGTATCAGTGGTGACAGTGGGTTTTACAGAATTTGTATGTTGAGTATGATGAAATATGCGAGGACATGAGACTGAGAGACGACAACATTCACATTCTTACTTCAAACGAACTTGTTTATAGAAAATCTAAGTAAAAAAAATATTTAACACCACACTCCCAGTCCATAATTTCAGGATTATTGGCATATATACAGGTTTTATGCAAAAGCATGTCGTATGTGATGACATTAAGTACATTGTATTAACAAAAGCACACTGAAGCATTTTTCTACTTGCAACTTAAAAAAAACAAGGTGCATTATGTGGTCAGGTACCCTGATAACCCACAGTAAAACATGCATCTACTGTGGGTTATCAGGGTATTTACCTGACCACATATAGCAGGGCTAGAAATTAACTTTTTTCTTTGGGGGCCACCAGGCCCCTTGATTGAAAAATTTGAGGGCCCACAAGCAACTTTCGGGGCCCAACTTTGAAAAATAATGCAAACAAAAAACAAAAGAATTATTGACAATATAATAAGTAGAAAGTACAATTTGTCTGATAATCTAAAATAAAAACAATTGAATTTCCAATTTTGCTGAGTGATGTCATTTTTATTTGCCTTTTCTTTCACTTTCAAACATTACCAACAAAAAAGGGGGAAAAACACACACACACACACACATTCAGTGACACACATATTCCAGTGACTAGTGAGCCTGAAATGGCCATTAAACAAAATAGAAAAAAATCAAGTGAGTCTCTTGTATAATACTTTTCAGTTTTGTGACTGAGTATTGCACAATACACATCATTAAATTTTTAATATGAGTAACCTAACAAAAAATCTGACCTCAATGCACAAAAGTTCAAAACAAAACCATGAAAGGGAACTAAACTTAACAGTACTCTTCCTGATAAACTAAAGTGAAACAAACAGATTTTGCCTTTTTTTTTTTTTTTTTCAATCATCTATTCATATTACACTTATGTGCACTTGAGTTAACAGAAGTAAACTAAAAATACAATAACCAAAAAAAAAGAAAAAAGAACACAATACTATTACTGAGTGAGGGCACCGGTGTGGGTTGCTTCCCTTGGCCCAAATACGAAACTGCCGAGTAGAGCTAGCTGTAGCAGACAAATTATTTTGCGGGCCAAGCGGGCCCTTCGTTTTTCAACTTTCCGAGCCCGAAATCAACTTTGCGGGCCTTTGTGTATGTTTCTCCTGCCTACGTCCTAAGTTCCAGAGAAAGACATGGGTTATATAAGAGACCTGATGCATTCTTTTTGAGAATGCAAATGATCGTCTTGTTCTATACCTGCATATTTCTCTGTGGGCTGGCGATTGGGTGCCTGATTCACGGATAGGCAGGGGATCTAACTGTTTGACTGTCCAGCGCTGAGTGATTCCCCTTGGTTTGTGTACAATTCTGCCAGCTCTAGCCTCACCTATCTGGTTTGTGAATGTGAATGAAGGGATGCTGGTTTTCAGCAACATTTGTCCAGAGCTGCTGTTTTCACAACAGTTTGAAGGGTCTGTAGACCCCCAGGTGTAAATTTTAGAGGGTAACCACATTTCAGCATAAGAAAGGGTCAGAAATTTGATTTAAGAAATCTGCATCATTTGTATGTTGTTTTTTTTAAATAAAAAAAATATGTCGACTCATATCTCTGTCTCTCTCTGTCTTTAAATTTGTTTACACATTTCCAAAAGACACGCAGTTATGTAACATGACAACCCAAACTAAACCGCAGGGAAAAGAAAACTACACATCCCAACCTCTCCTAAAACGCAATCAATGGCACAAAAAAAATGGCAGAATAATCTACCATTGAGAAACGAGGAAAAAACCCATGATGAATGGCAAAACATTGCCGGGAATAATCTACCATGAAGTACAGTACCTCATTAACTGATATCCAGTGAACAACACCAAGTCGGTCTAACATCTAACAAACCACAGAATGCGAAATAACATACACACTGGAAAACAAGGAGATAACAAATGACACCCAGAAACACAGTAAAAGGCCCACTATCACCCTAACTGTTCAAAGATACACTTCTGTAACGAACGGTTACGAAACGCTACACACAGGTCTAGTTATGGTTCATTTAGACACAGGAGAATCTAGTTCAGCACACGTCTCGAAACAAGTAACCTGACAATGACTCCACTCCGTTTTATAAATACAATGCTTTCAGTACGAGAAACGGCTAAAAATAGTTTGAAATGCTAACGGCTGCACAGACTAAGTAAGTGTGATTACGCATGTGCTGTTGCTGCCTGTCCAAACTGCTGTTAAAGTTCATTAGGTGTGTCGACAAGACATAACAAACACAAATGGTGCAGAAACATGTCTTCAGATTTATGCGCAATAGTACTTTAAATATCAACGAAAAAGTAGAGCTCCCAACCAAAGTGAGGGCATGTGGTCAGGTTTGGTCCGCTGACAAGAGCAATACATGGCCGGCTAACCAAAGTGAAAACTTGCTCATAAGATACACAAACTGTGTATGGCTGATCCAGAATCAGAGCTGCCTCGCGCTGGGACCATATGGCGTTGAGGCGCGTCCCCTGGGTGGTGGATAGGGGGTCCCTCGTGAGAGGGGTGCACCGAATGAAATAAGGTGCCGTGAACCAATATGGTCTAAGGGAAGGTGACCCCGACAGAAAACCCCTGGTCCTCCTAGTAAGGGGGTTGGGCGTGGGGGTAGCTTCCCCACCCTGCAAAAAAGGAAATGGCTACAAAAACGCCGACGAAAAGACTAACAGTAATTCCTTTCCTGGAGGAGGAAGGTTCTTCTACCAGAAGACTTATGACGTCCTGTGGTGAAAGCCGGAAGTCTTCGGAAGCCACAGGACCGAGCCGCCTCTCTCTATCCAGGGACACAACCCCCAGGGAAAGAGGAAAAGAGGTAGGCCGAGAAACTCCTGGCGTCAAGACCTCCAAGCAGACATCAAGAGACTGGGAACCACCTGGAGTAGAATCGAAGGAGAAGCACAGGACAGGAGTTGCTGGAGGTCTCTCGTCAACGGCCTATACCCGGGTAGGGGTGACAGGCATAAGTAAGTAAGTAAGAATCAGAGCTGAACTTGTCTTTTGGTGGCAATGTTCAGCACCATTTGCCGCAACTTGACATGGCTCAAGTCAAAAAATGCAATACGATACTGTATCCCATAATAGTATGAATGGCTGACGTCACAGCAAATAAAGCGTTCAGCATACAATATACTGACACTACTCTTACTCTAACAGTTACACTCACACGGAGCCCGGATTCAGTCGAATCTGAATGCAGCCATGGCTAAGCGAGCCAACTCACTAAAAACAGAACAACTGACACTGGAGGTACGCACTGTGGCGCAAACAGTGTACGTCTTGGACGCAGATGCCCTGAATTATAGTGCGTCTGCCTACCCCTTTGTAACATTTTCAGTACGTGATTTTGAGTTTCAGTGCATCACAGATGAACTTAAACGGGAGCCCTGTTGTCGCCAAAGGTCACTGACCCCTCAAAGTTGGACTATATTATGGAGCCCTTGGGGTGCACGCATACACACACACCCACTTATTGTTTGATCCCCGATTGGTACCCAAACTTTGTCAAAGTTTTTTAGTTTCTTAGGTTGTTAAAA
The DNA here is from genome assembly GCA_036245525.1 of Semisulcospira habei. Taxonomy (NCBI): domain Eukaryota; kingdom Metazoa; phylum Mollusca; class Gastropoda; family Semisulcospiridae; genus Semisulcospira; species Semisulcospira habei. The sequence continues at coordinate 162,046,998 of BTPG01000002.1, forward strand.
CTTTATCAAAAAGCAACGTGATCTAGTCAACAGATGCGTTTATTTAGTGGAGGAGGAAAAGGATAAACGATACTAATAGTTACTGTGATGGTCTCTATCTTTGCTAAACGGCGTTAGGTTATAATAGCTATAAGCCTTTTTTTGTGAATGCCTTTGACCGAGTTTGAACAATGTTCCCAAACATTTTCGTGTTGATTGATTTTTGTGTGTGGAAACTTGTTAACATTCCAGCCAGATATTTTAGCAATGCTAAATGCACATCTTCCCAACCAAACACATTTTTGCTTGCAGCCAATGCATACCTCCCAGAAAACTATGTGTTGCCTCATTATTTTTTTTTTTTGCGTATAAAAATTCAGTGTTTTGTGTAAGTACGACCCCTGATTGTTACAGCCTGTACTTTACATCTTTGTGTGGAAAGTTCAGGGTGTAACAATACACAAATAGCCATATTTTGACAGTTTTTGGTTTACATGTGAAGAAAATATGTCTGTATTCTGGGCCTGTGGTCATCCATCTGGCTTTGTCTGTGGTAAACTTTAACATTGGCATTTTTTTGGAGGCTGTTCAAATCACAGTCTTCAAACTTGTCCATAGGATACTTTGTGGCAAGACCTTTCTGAACACACCAATTTCATTGACCTCTCAAAGGTCAAGGTCATCAGAGATCAGAACATTTTGGCCCATTTTTTTTCTCTCCAATACTCTCTCTCTCTCTCTCTCTTGGCTTGACTTCGCGAACGAAGATTTTATAGGAGTTGCCCACGACGTCTGCAGGCTTGTTCGTGGCTGCGGAGGCCAATCCGAGACAGGCAGGTTCGACCGCAGTGGCTGCAGGGGAAGGTATGGCCAGGGTTCTGAGTTGCGGCATCTCTGTTTTTTCTCCTGAGCCGCTTGTCCTTAAGGCTAGCTCTGTGAGAGTCCTCAAAGGAGACGGCTGCCTTGTAAATGGTGGAGCGCCAGGTGTCACGGTCCGCAGCAAGCGAAGACCACTGGTGGTGGTCGATTTGGCAGGCACTAAGTGACTTCTTGAGACAGTCTTTGTATCTCTTCTTTGGTGCCCCTCTGTCACGGTGTCCAGTAGCAAGCTCGCCGAACAGGGTGATCTTTGGTAGGCGATGATCCTCCATCCTGGAGACATGCCCCGCCCAGCGGAGCTGTGTCCGCAGCAGCAAAGCCTCGATGCTCACAGTTTCGGCCTGTTCAAGGACCTCGACCTATTCACAACTTTAAACCCAAACTTGGTACACAGATGGTACGACTTTCTTTGCATACTGCAGATTTTTTTGCAGTTTTTAAGTCCCTTCTATTTATAGAAGGGACTGTTTAGGACAGGTCACGGCAGGGCGAATTTAATAGCATGCCCATGATGTCAAAGGCGGGCAGGCTACAATTGAAGTAATAGATAAAAATTACGTCATGTCGAGTTATGCTAACCTCGCCGCTGAACGTCCATTTGGTGCAAAGTGCCGTATGTATGTGTGTGCGCAGGTGTGGCCAAATATTTTAATTGTCATCTTACCCCGGGCAAGCAGCATGTCATTTTCATCTTTCCTGCATAAATATTATCTTGCCCGCAAATTGCAAGCAGAAATATAATGTACACTGCCATGTGTCCCTGTTCGTGTGGAAGTTTCAGCACTGTTGGTCACTAACAAATCTTTTGGGGCACAAACATTCTGAGAAAATGACTCGTGGAGACATTCAGACAAAGCTGGCGATATAAATTGATATGTCATTGGCTTCTGAAGACATGCACCAATCAAATAGCACATCTTTGAGAAGGTACGGCAGCAATGTAAGGGAAGCAACTGGCTTGGAGTTTTGTTTTGCTGAAGCAGACAACAGATTTAGCAGCTGGCGAAGTCAACTGTCTCCATGTTTTGCGAGCGCGTTTTGTAATTTATAAAAAAAATCTTTTCCGCGGGCAAGGTGCCGTTGGAATTTAAATTTCCCAGGCAATATTTTATCTTACCACGGGAAATGGGATTTGGCCACCCCTGGTGTGTATGTATGTAAACAAAAGAGAATCTCCGATATTTCTGTACACACAAGCTTGAAACTTGGCAAAATACTTTCTTAAGTGGGTGGCCTAAGAGAGCCTCCGAGCATATTGTAATTGAATGTCTGATTGAAGACATAAACAACCGTTTATATGAAGTCGGTTGACCCAGATTAGAGTCCATAATTTTTGTCATATTTACTTGAACTTTTGCATATATGGCTAGTTTTGAGAAAAACATTGGATGAGTTCGTTTGCCAGCTTTGTATCCTTTCAACTTTAGTAAAAATTAATTCTTGTCAGAAAATAATTAAAACGCTAAAAAACCTTCACTAATATTCAGTAATAGAGAAAGTCAGACAGTGCAGTAATGGAGAAAGTCAGACAGTGCTGGTGACGTAAAAGAGGCAACTCCGTCACCACGCATACACTGACATAATACTCTAAATATGACGTTATTCTCTCTCTCTTGCGTGGCTCTCTCTCTCCTCACACAAACATGCGTGCATCTCCAGGAGGAATAGATCCTTATGCGCCCTCTAGGCACTTGAGGATCTATGCCTTTTGGAGATGTTTGGAGCACGCACGCAGACACTAACGCGCACATCGACGTGCTATCAGAAGAGCATGCAGGTGATCCGTGTACTTTGTATATCATATAACTAGGTAAAGTCAACCTGCTTTCACACAAATTATAGCAAGACTGAAATTGTACCGTGGAGTTGTAGTTTGGTCACCATTTTCTCAAGCCTATGAACCGAAAGTGAAACTCGTATCATTTAAATATAAAATTATGTAAAAACTAAAACTTCGTAATAACAAATGATGTTTTTGACAAATTGACGCTTATGTCCTGCGCCCCATATAGAACTCGCTGATGCATTAGCAGATCTGCGAGACTTTTTTAAATAGGAGACAAGTTGACAGCAAGGACAGGGACTTTGTGGGTTATGGTTCATCCCATCTTGTTTCCTCTAATACTGTTCATAACTTTGGTCTCAAACTATTGTACAGTCCCAAACTAATATGGCAAGATTTCCTATGCACACTCATTTGAATGACCCCTTGGAAAGGTCAAGGTCATGGGAGATCAGGAAATAGGTCACAAATAGCTATTTCTTAACAAAGTGTCTTTTTCTCGAATACTATTTACAACTTCGAACCCAAACTTGGCCCAGAGATGCCTTCCTCCTGTGCATGCTAATTTTGATGACCCATGGGAAAGATCAAGAGATCGACAAAATACCATTTTCAAATTTCTCTGGTCCAGGGATACCTCATGGCAAGACCTTTTCTATACATACTACGACTACTTTGGATGACTCCTGAGAAAGGTCAAGGTCAGAAGCTGTGAAAAATGCCATATGTTGATAGAAATTTAATGTTTATCAAAGGTTTTTGAAACATTTTAATCAAATTTTGCACAATGCTGATAATAAGACCTTTCAGTGCAGGCTAATTTAGTTAACCTCTCTTAAAGGTCAAGGGTCACGGGCAGTTGACAAATGTGTGAAAAATGCAAAACTTGAGAAAACATGGATTTTGATGATAATAAAAGCCAATTCATTACTTGTGTTAGATCACAAAGGTCAGACTTGCTAGGTGAATTGGTAAAAAATTTGGGCTATGCCATTTTTGTGTTTGGCTCACATGTGAAGCAAAAGTGAGTTATTCTGGGCCAGTGATCGTCTGCGGTAAACTTTAACGTTGGCATTTTTGCAGACTATTCAAGCCAGTCTTCAAGTTTGGCCCAAGGGTACTTTGTGGCAAGATCCTTCTGAATATACCAATTTGAGTGACCTCTCTTGAAGGTCAAGGTTTAAGGGGATCAGGAAATAGGTAAAAAATAGCCATATTGACAAAATTTGTTTTTTAAATATTTGCAACTTCAAAGTCAAACTCAAACTTGGTACAAAGATACCTGGCGATGAGACCTTTTTATGCATACAAATTTGGTTGACCCGTCGGAAAGGTCAAGGGTCACCAGAGATAAGGAAATGGTCAGAAATAGACATAAACAATAGATGTTTTTTTCTCAAATACTGTTTTCAACTTCAATCCCAAACTTGTTACAGAGATACCTGATGGTAAGACCGTCCTAGCAACGGTCACAGGTCACAAGATCAAACGAAGTGAAAATGTCAATTTTTTGTTGAATTTCAGTTTTATCAAGAATATTGCAAATCTTCAAGCAAATTTAGCAGAAAGGTTGCTGATAAGACTACTACTACTGCATACTCATTTGGTTCACTAATCACAAAGGTTGTAAAGGTCATGGGAGGTTGACAAAAGTGAAAAATGTGTACATTTTGAGAAAATATGGATTTTACCCTGTACTAAAACCAACCCCTTTCTTTATGCTTGAACACTTGAAACTGTTGGAAAGGTCAAGGTCACAAAAGGTTAAATTATTATGTTGATTGGTCATGCTCGTGAACCTAAATGGTTTTACCACTCTTGTTTTTTTTTATATGATGTTAGCTTTGATTTGTTGTTTTTGCAAACTTCTCAATCAAGAATAGCCCAAGTGTAGTTGATAGTAAGGCCTTCCTATATATTCTACTTTGGTTGACTACTCAGAAAGGCCATGAGAGGTGGTACACATGCTTGGGAACCATTACTGGAAAGTGGCATTAGCACACATTTGAAAGGCTCTGTTGGTTGTCTCCAAGATGCCTTACGAAAATGCACAAGATCTCCCAAAACGGTGTTATTTACACAAAAACATGCTATAAGTATAACCGTGATCCTGGAGGTTTATAACATATTAGAAGAATGACTGGTAACCAATGACTAAATTGCAATCTTCTTATATTTTACTGTTCGAAAGCTGCATATCCGCCATGGTCCTTACGTGGAGCGGTTTACTGACCTAACACTGGTCTCAAGTAAATTTATGTCTTTTCGTGCTTCATGCTAAATCCACAGAAACACATGGCATGAATACTCTTTAAAAAAAAGAAGAGAAAAAGGCGTATTCTATTTTCAAAGCATGATTTATAATTATTTTTTTTTGTTCTCTTGATTGTTACTGACAATATGAGAACATGACCCCACACCCAGCTGCATTCTTTTCAGATCATTTATTATGCAGATGTAAGCAAACTTAGTGTGTACACAAGTGCCTTTGATTTTTGGTAGTGTATGTAAAAGTAGTTTGTGTTGTGTATAGCATTGTGCACGAGTATAAAAAAAAAAGTGATCTGAGGCAGACCCGGTTGAAACAACTGTAGGACCAAAGGTTTCAATTAATTTAACTATGCATGATCAGCTGCTAGCCAGAAAACGTGTGAATGTTAATGTGTAACAGTGTTCATGTAACCAGTTAACTCATAAAGACTACAACAGGATGTGGATCTACCATATTTCAAGGTTGGTGTCAGAATAGCTTGGCGCCTCGAGGCCCAAGCTACTGATGCCAGCTTTGAAATATCACAGTCGATCTGTCTCCAGAACTGTGATATAGACCTCGGATATCTATAAAAATTTGATAATTTCATCCTCGGGGCGTAATGAGTTAAAACATTTGGTTAAATCTGAAGGAGTGAACTAGTCTGATCTACGTCTTTGTCACACATTGTGTGCCATGTCACAAAGTGATCTTGTTCATACTGATGCTTTTAGGCATAAATCAGCGTCAAACTGAAAGATAAAACAAAGTTATGTTTTTTTGTATGTTGTCTCTTTACTGTCAGAACAAAGGTCTAGTCTGAAAAGTGGGTAATTTATATATTGATTTTGATAGCTCAGATTATAGCATCCAGCGTTTAATTAACACAATTTCAGGCCCAGCAACCATGTGAACATGAAATTATGAATGGTAAAAAATGTGTGTAGCAAACAAATCAATTTTGACCAGTCAGCATTGTACCCTCTGTAGCGGGTATGATATTCCTGTACAGTTCTGAAAGAGGGTATGAAAACCCCCTAAAATTGTCAATGAAAACTCCTTATTTTCTGTGGATGTTCAGTCCAGTACATTCCTGAGAGAGAGGGTATGAAAAACCCCTAACTGGGGTATGAAAACTTCTTACTTTTTGAGGATGTGCAAGTGATATCCAACTTTGCAGGCAGTTTGCTGTAAGGTCAGTCCAGACAGGTCATCCCACCATGTGTGACCTCAGTTTATGTTAGATATGTTCATGCTTTCAACTTCAAGTGATGGCTGCATGGGAAGTGTATACAATTGTCATTGGATTTTGTGCTCTCTGAATACTTGGTCGTTTTTACTTGTCACCTTTGTAAATCACAACCTGTATGTTGATGTTAGCTTGTTGGTTCTGTTGATAGACCATGATGGAAGTAGACAGCCGGACTGGTGATGAGGGCCCTCCAGCCTTGTCCCCTCAAAGAGGCCGCAGGTCGCCCGCCAAGGTCATCGATGAAGACGACAGCCTGGGCTACACCATAACCATGAATGATGGGGATGAATCTAACAACTCCTCCACCTCCCACTCCAGGACGGCTACACCAACAACTGAGCAGGACTCCAGTGAGACCCGCAGCAAGCGACCACCGAGGCTCAAACCACAGCAGATTGTTGAAAATGGAGACGACTCCTCTAGAGAAGGTTCTGGGTCTGGGAAAGGCAAATCAGAACGTAGATCCAGCAAAGAGAATGGTGTTGGACGGTCGTCGGAAAAGCACAACAAAGAAGGAGATAAGGCAAATAAAGATAAAGAAGAAGCGAGTAAGGTTGTACCTAAAGAGGAACCCGCCCTAAGTACAAGAACACTGCGTCCACGCCGTAGCCTGGAGCAGAAAGAAGGGGAGAGAAAGAGTTACGCTGAAAAAGAATCGGAGTCGGAGGATGATGATAGTTCAGAGGACTCCAGCGACTCGTCTGAGTCTGAAGTAGAGGAAAAGAGTGGGAGTAGTAACAAGAAGAAGGCAGCCAAGAAGAAAAAGGAAGAAGTGGAGGAAATTGTGATGGACTCTGATGAGGAAAACGAAAAGAGTCCAGAAGGTTCAAAAAAGAATAAAGGTGACAAGTTAAAGGGAAGGAATACCCCTTCACCCAGTGCCCAGGCTGCTAAAGATAAATTGGCCTCCCCAAATGCCAAACAGGCTCTTGCAGAGAAGTTGGCAAGTTCTAGCACAAATTCATCTAAAACAACCAGCGTTGTTCTAGATGCCAGAACTGGGGTGAGTTTGCCGTACGTGCCCACGTCAAATGCCACCTCCCTTCTACCCCCCACATCTGGTGTGCGCTTGGTGTTGCCACCTGGAGCATCTGCTGGTCAGGTGATGTACATTCCCAGCACAGGCACCTACCTAACCTCCACCGGCTCCATGTTCCCCGCCACCACCACCATGGCGTGCATGGCTGCTGGCTCCTCCACTCCCATCCTGATCCCTGCCGTGGCTGCCACCACCACCCCCATCTCAAGCACACACTCCTACTTCGTGTCTGGCATGGGGGGCATGACAGCTGGTGTAATTCGACCTCCCGTCGGCAGTGCGCCACCCATGCAACCTATACCAACCTTTGAAAACTCCAGCAAGGGCATGTTGGACATGGTCAGGTGGGAGGCTGATAACCACATTAACATCAAACCCAAATACGCCAAACCCAACCCCAAGGCTGAACTAGGAAACCTGGCCAGGTGGCTGTTTGAGCTGGGTGCGGATGTGGTGAAAGAAAGCGTATACCATGACTTGGTGCGCCTGCAGCGTCAGAGAAAGGACTCTGGAGGTCTGACTGACAAGGAGAAGGCTGACTTCACCAAACTGCAGGAGATCGACGCAGACCTCAACAAGAAGATTGGCCATCTCAAATTCAAACTGCCCAAGTCATGTAAATGTGGCTTCAAGGCTGACCTCGACAGCGTCCTGTATCTTCACAAAGAGCATGCTCATCATGACCGTGGTGGGTTCCTCAATTGCAGCATGTGCAAATACTCCTCACGCCAGCCCAGCGCATTTAAGTTTCACATGGAAGCAGAACATGGCATGTGTGGCAGAATGGAAAACAGGCCATGCTTCTTCGAGTGCGAACTTTGCCCTTATGAGAGTAACTACCCCAACCGCTTGGATCAACACAAGGTGCGCTGTCTGAAGCAGTTTCGGCCAAACTTCAACATGCATCCCAGCTGCCTGACTGGGCCAGAGGTCAACCTGTGCCTTGAGAATGTTTTCTACTTTGTCTTCACGCGCCAGTTTCTCAACACCATCAACCCACCCTCTTCAGCTTCCACATCACTTGTACCATCAACAGGCTTGAAGGATATCAAACCCAGAACCGTTTCTCAAACCCTAGCATCCATACGCCCTGGCCAGAATATGGTTGGCAAGTTTGGTGTTCAGGTCTCCACCACTCCGCCGCAGCAACTGGCTGGAAAAAATACAATTCGCACGGGCACAGGCCAGTACACAGGGTACCCAGCCAGCGCCAACATATCACGTTCCTTCCCAGTCATTTCCTCTCAGATAGGTGGGAACACTGGTTCTGCCCCTAGGGCCCCATCATATGCAGCAGCTATCAAACAGCCACCCACCACTGGGCAGCAACCGAATGCTCAATCCAACCCCAACAACGCTTTTGAAGTGTGTGAGATTTGTGGCGGCTATGTCAAAGATCGTAAGGCTCTACGCATCCACTTTTTCTACGCTCATCGCATTGACATGCCTTTTGGGGTGTTCGAGCGCACACAGCCCCCACTGTATTGTGCTACGTGCTTTGCCCGCTTCTGGACTGCCCAGGGCTTGCAGAAACATATAGAGGTGCACAAGGCTGACATGGCTGGAGCCAGCACAGCAGGGAATGGTGTGGCTGGCAAGTGCATCTCATGCGGTCACAGAGTTCCCAACATCCTCATGCACATGCGTATGGTGCACAATCGAGAACTGCGCCACTATCTGGCTGCCCTCATGTGCATTTTCTGCGGCAATCGCTTTAGCTCCAAGCGTGAGGTTGAGAACCATATGGGCTCGCAGCACGGTGTAGTGGTGAAAAACAGCTCTGCCCAAGGCTCCCCCCTCACCCCTGGCATCCTCGCGCAGCCCACCATCACCCCAAAACCTCCCAAGCACAAGATGGGGCCGGCCTCAAAGACCAGGATGAACCGTGGCAGCCAGTGCGTGCTGTGTAACCTGACCTTTGCCCGGAACGTGGACTTGACTCGACATTGCATGCGTGTGCACCACACATGCATGAAGTGCGGGCTGGTGGTAGTGGACAAAGAATCCCTCAATCGCCACACCTGTTTGCATTCGGCAGCTGGTATGCGCACTTGTCAGATCTGTGGAGAGTCTGGCTTCCACCCTGCTTACTACATTAAGCACATGCGTGACAAACACCTGCACCGCTGCTCTGTGGTCATGCGTCGTATCGACAGGGAGGCTGTGGACACCTTGAAGCGCCCCATCACCATATCTGACAGTGAAGATGACGATGTGATGATACGGTCACGCAGTGAACCATCGTCTCCCAAACGACGGAAGCAGGATGATGAGAAAGACAGCTCCGATGAAAAAGAGAAACCTAATCCTCAGCCCAGGCGAAGGCAGGTTGCGCGTAGGTCAACCAAGTTCAAAGTACCCAAGATGGAGGACAAGAAAGAAGATAAGTGTGATGTGAAAGCTGATACTGATTCAGAAGAGCGAAAGAATGGGGACATCACCAAAAAGTCATCAGAAACTGTTACTGAGACTGACTCTGATGCGAATAGAAGTGAAAAGACAAGCAAAGAGAAGAGTAAGAGTGAAAAGAGCAAGAGTGAAAAGACAAGCAGTGAAAAGAGCAAGAGTGAAAAGACAAGCACTGCAGTGAATAAGAGTGAAAAGACAAGCAGTGCGGTGAAAAATAGTGAAAAGAAAAGCAGTGAGGTGAATAAGAGTGAACAGACAAGCAGTGAGGTGAACAAGAGTGAAAAAACAAGCAGTGAGGTGAATAAGAGTGAAAGAGCCAGTGGTGAGGTTACTAACAAAGTGAGTGAAAAGACGGGTGTTAGTAGTAGGACTGACAAGAAGAGGAAATCTGATGAAAACAAAAACAGTAGCAAGAAGAGCGCTGAGAAGAAAAGAAAGAGTGCTGAAGACAGTGATAACAGTTGTGATGAGGAGGTGGGGGATGCTTACAGCAAGAAACTTCGCAGAAGTGGCAGGGGAAATACTGATGCCTTGGAGCTGGATTGACAGATTTGTTTTTCATCTTATTGAGTACATTGTCAACAGTGAAACAAACAATAACTTATTTTTGTTTTCATTGTAAAGGAAAGACCAAGGCAGTTACACACTATCACATTATCTTATGCAGGATTTTCCCAAAATTTATTTGTAATCAATCTATTCGTAAAGTTGATCAATATCCTTCTCTGTTGTGTTCCTGTACATGCCTAGGAACCATCTCATTTATTGCAATAAAATAAATATAGGACTGGTGAAGTATTTGGTAGCAAAATATTGTCATTGCCGTGTCGTTTAAATTGTACTACATACCTGAAAAGCTTACTTAGTGATAAACACACCTCAGTCATGTAATCTCTGTCAGTGGTTGACCTTGAAGTTATTATTTAAATTTTGAGGTGCAGAGATTATTGGATTTACCTTTTTCTGTACACACATCGGGTACATCATGTGTTAAACTCTACCAAACCCTTTAGTTGGTGAAACTCCTTATTCCTACATTATGTGTGCAGGTCACCCACACGTTATAGTCTGATTATCATGGATGCCAGTACAATAACATGGTGGTACTTGTACTGCACACCAGAAAAAGGATATATTTTAGGACTTGGTCATTTTAGTGTTGCATGGTTCTTCATGCAATCAGTAAACAAGAGGAAAGTGTGGTTTGCAAAGGACATAGTGTGTGTGTCCACACAAATAGTGATGTCATGTACACATCTCACTCGTGGGACTAAAAAAATTAAAACAAAAGTTCATGACTGTCAACAATACCATCATAAATATGCCCTTTGGAAAAACATGGGTTTTTTTTTTTTGTCACTATTTTGGTTTTATTGAAGTGAAATGCATATGGATGGCATGCATTGTGCTGGCATCCACAATACAGAACCTTAGGGTCCTTCATTAAATAAATGTATGGATGCACTGACACCCATGGTGTACACCTGTGAATAAGGATTTTCACTAAATGAAGTATTGTTGAGCTTATGTCCCTTTAAAGTGCCATGAGCATTCTACTATAGGATGGATACTGATGCTGTACAAATGAGTACAAATGAACATCAGTGTATTGGCTTTGAAGTTAGAGCAGAAAACAATAAAGTTAAACTAAAGAGCCTCAAGACATTTTAGTGAAATATGAGTACAAGACCACCGTTCGCGTTTACACACCTATGACGTTCAGTTGGGTAGAACAAGTTATGAGTATGATGCATAATTAGGAGCATAATTGTACTGGACAAAAAAAAAAACACATGAAGAATGGTGCTCATAGGGTATATATTTCTCACATTTTCAGGGATCAGTCTGGTCCAGGATGCTTTAATCACAGCATTAAAGAAAGTGATCTTACCTGCTGAGTCATTTATTAAATTAAGTAGGCCTCAGCCTTGTGTAGTGTAAGCAATAGGTTTTACAAGCAGTAACTAGATTTAGACCTATGAAAGCTAATGGTAAAGTCATTATACAGTAACATGTTGTAATGAACTATAAGAGGAAAAATGTGAAAGAAACTTGTCAGAAGCTGGCTTCACCCCACATTTCAGTTAAAGTAAGGTGTCTTCTCAATAACGGACCATGGTTGAAACAAATTGCGAACATCCAAAGTAAGTCGTGAATGTTGGACCAGCAGTGAACCAGCTTCCCTCATGTTGCAGAGAACAGAAGTGGCAGCTGCACAGACATTTTATACACAAAGGGGTTAAATCTGCAAAGCAATGTGCGATATATTCAACAAGAGCATGGCATTAATGATAAATTTTTAATTGAAAAAGATGATGGCAAGTCGGACAAGCTGGTCAGTTGCCAACTACTTCTGTCTTTAGCAAGGAATGTTTTGGGCATGTACTAGAGTTTACGGACATTGGTGCCACCTCTGTACCATGTGATGCCAGTTTCACTTTTGTCTGGAAGTAATGGACCCCTTGTGCAGTAACTGCTACTGTTTACAATATGTGATTGGACTGTTTACTGTACTGGTGGCTTCTTGCACAAGGGGTTAACATGTTTTTGCTGTCTTTTTCTTGATAATTTTGTCATGTACTTCCAACCATCATTGGTATTAGTTGACACTTCGTGCATTGACATTTTTAGCATTTTTTGTTGATGGTGTACAGTTCACTTTGTATGTATTGCTTTTGTATACTCATTGTACTGTACATGTACTCACTGTTGTGACACAAACATAGATGGTGTATTGTAATTCAGGAATAATTTACAGTTTACTGTGTTGTATGTTTTGAAGCAAACTTGGAATTTCATTTGTCCTTTTTTTTTCTTTTTGGGTGAATCTTTTCAACCATTTCTTAGCTCTGCAGGCCTAACTATTCCACTACCTTTTCTTAACCCATTTAGCCCTGACACTACAACCATGATAATTAAAGTGCCAGACTAGCATGACACCAAGCTAATCTGAAACTACCCTTGAAGTATCATGTTGCATCCATCATCTGCAACTGGTGCTTGGTTGTTGGGCGACACTTTTAAAATCTGGGAAATACAACCTTGGGGTTAAAGGGATTAACTCCTTCAGCTCTAACATACTCCAGCTTAAGACCAGTTCAAGGGTGGTGCCAGTGTGTTTTGCAGAGATGCCTATATATACAGAATTTATTTTGTCCTGAAATTCAGAAAAATTGGCAGGCATTACGGAAAATACTGATTTTTTTCGCGTTCTGGTAAATCAGAATTGTGAAACAAACGGTGTTCCAGAGGTTGAAACTATAACTATAAGCCTAGTGCCTTTGAGCTAAGCAGTGGATTTCACGATGGCTCATATGTAAGGTCGGAAGCGTTTCGCGGGAAAGTCTGAGTGCGCATGTACTGTTTCACAATCATGGCGTCGAAGAGAAAAGAAAACGAATCGAGCGATCGGTCTAGTGTAAAAGTTCATACACAGTGCTACCGAGAGATTTACACTGAGAAGTTCCCGTATATCACGCCAGGAAGCGTGGCTACAAAGGTGCTCTGTACCGTTTGTGTCACAGAATTTAGCTGTGCACACGAAGGAATAGATGACATTTATTGTCATGTAGAGGGTGTCTGAAATGTTTCCTGAAATTTCACATTTTGGAAAAAAGAAAATACTGAAATTTGAAATTAGGGGTAGGCATGTCTGGTTTTGGTACCTGTAGGCTCAAAGCCAGTCTCTATCACCCTTGAGTTGTCACCGCGTCTTCCTCATGAACCATTATGTAGTCTTTGAAGGATGATGCCCGTGTTGGGGAATTGTGAGTGTGGGGCTCATTGTGTTCTTTTTAAGTGCTGTGGCACATGGTGTACATGCAAATTATGACATAAGCTTAAAGGCTGGTGTCTTTTTAGACGGACCCTGATCAGTACCTTCAGTTGTAGACTTTATGCCACAGGACCTGTCATCAGTCTTAACTGTAATTGTACCAGGATAAATTAAACCTCTTCTGGGTCTTTGATGTCACATAATGGTGGTGAAACACTTTTATCTCAAGTTCTGACTGTCCACTCCACAGTTGCTGTATATTGGTACTTGACCTAGAATGAACTGCAGTTGTGAGCTGGACCCCATCTAGTAGCACAATTACCTCTGTTGTGCATACAGGCACTTGTACTGTAAACAAACTGAGACTCAATGGGGTTAACCCTTTCATTCCCAGAACTAGTTGACTGCCATTTCGTGGAATGAAAATCATTTAGTTCTGGAAGTGGAAGGGTTAATTCTCGAGCCCTTTCAGTGGTACAGAGTAGGCTGAAGAGAAGTCATGCCTCTTGCCAGTGGTGAGGGAATGTATAAAGTATCAATATGACCTGTACATAGTGATTGTCATTATAATGTCATATTACAGTGTGTATACAAGGTAGTTCAGCTGTGATTTGTAGAAATTCCTATTACTGCAGTATGTGTTGTCTTGTAGTAACCTGGGGTCAGTTGCACAAGTTGGCTTAAATCCTGCGCAAGCCAGTAACTTGTTACATTCTGAGAACAAAATTATGAATTTTTCAGCTACCCTTTGAGATCTATTTCACAATTCTGGAGAGAGACCATGATAGTTCACAGTGTCAAAATAGCTCAATACCTGCTGGCGCCAAGTTACTCTGACACTACCATTGAACCATCATGGTCAATCTACATAGTGTCTTAGCACATCTTGGCTTCATGTGCTATCCAATGTGCTGTGTGATAGTGGAACACCTTGCTTAGTGGCTTGTGCAGATCTAGGCTCACTCAAGCAGCCGAGACCATCTTTGCATTTTTGTTCTACAGGCCATATTATTACTGCCATGTCTTAGATTGTCCGCGTCCTGCATATGAAAAGTCCTGCATATGAAAAGGAGACCATTGACAGTACCAAATCCAAGTGCAGAGGAGGATGATTGGTGTTTAACTGGCCATATCCCATTTAATGCCTGGGATAGCTGCTTTCATGCAGTGAAGGTTAGCGAGTTGGTGCAACAAACATTTATTGGGATTTTGCAAGTTAAATGCACAATTTTACACTTTGCTTTACATGGTCCATCTGAAAAAGTAGATGGTTTTGTTTCTTTTCTTTAAAAAAAAATCTTGTAAAGATTAGTCTTTTTCTTTTGAGATAAAGTTTATATGGTTTGTTACCATGTAGTAATTTTCTTGATCAAATTCATGTCACCAAGGTCACAATATAATCGTATTACAGAAGCTATTACCTAAAGTTTTTCTATTTCTGCATGTCTTTTGAACATCTTGCTCACTAGGCTAAAGTGCTGGTGCAATGTGTGAATTTTGTGAAACCTTTTTTTTTTTTTTTTTTTTTTTTTAAGAACCGAATTGGTGACAATATGTTCAGATTCCTGCAATGACTGCAGAAAGGTCTGAGAGCTTTGGTAATTGCAGTGTTTTTCTGACAGTCATATGTTGGGTATTTGTGCATCAGTATGCTGTAAACTTTCTGTGTGTAAGTTACTCCAATGTTTACAGTGTGTGTCTTGAGTGTTTCATATTATGAGGAACTTTAATACAAATATCAATGTACAGTGAATATACACGTATGTGATGTGTAATAATTTTTGTTCAAAGTCTGATTTGTACAGCTCTTTTTTTTTTTTTTAGGTTAGTTTTCTGGTTTATGTTCATTGATGTTGTGGGTTTTGAAAGTTGCCAGGGTGTCATGTTTTGAATGTAGGAAAGATAAAATTTGAAGGTGTCACATACCAGCTGACGATGTCCAAGTTGCTCTAACAAACGATATGTCTCAAGTGTTATAACCCCGGCATTGTAAATGCAGCGACCAGTAGTGTAAACTATGTGGTAATAAGTACCTGTGGCTGCGTGTAGAAAGAGGTTAACACCATTTGATGATGATTAACTGCATATTGCACTGGATATTGTATGATAATTTGACAAGATTCAGACTAGGTGTACAAATTGACAAATTGCCGTGAAGAACTCCACAACCAGAAGTTGTCCTTTCAGACTTGCCTCTGTTATATTTCAAGACATGTTACTTCTGTGTTAGACTTTTATCTCTTTGATGTTCAGAAGTTTTGTTTGTGGACAGTAGGACTTATAACGACATGCTGATGTGACATCACAGGTTATTTGTAGATGTGTAACATTCTGAAACATTTTGACTGCCATAATTGTGAGACAAGTAGTGCTGGAGAACAGCTAGTCAAAATAAAGATCTGTATAATTTGCTGTGAAAGACATGGCTCTTCTAACGCATGTGTGTTTGTGTGTGTGTAATGGAGCATAAAATTGCAATCTGCAGCTTAAGCCCCTAGTGCATCCAGCCACCTGTATTGTTTACAGTATTGTTTTTACAGTACAGGTGACTGCTTAAATGGGGGGTTTAAAACATCAAGCTCTAACTATAACGCTCTCCAGCCTAATACACCTTTGCATGAAATTAATTTGACTATGAAGGTTCAAGGGTAGTGCCAGAATAACTTGGAGCCAAGCTATTGTGGCACCACCCTTGAACTAAAATGGTTGATCTTTCTCCCAATCTGTAATGTGGCCCTCATAGTGCTATACCAAATTTGAAAAACAAATTGGCCTCAGGATATAATGGAATAAACAAGTTGCACCACCCTTGGACCACAATGGTCAATCTTTCTCATGAACTATTGTGTACTGTAACCTTACAGCTGTGAAATTTTGACTTTGGGGCTTGATGTATTAGCTCATTAATGGCTCTCCACAACCAAATGAATTAAGACTGGGCGTAGGGCTCGTTTGTGTTGCTGTGTACGAGGATTTTTGTGAACTGCACAATCGCTCCCACACATCCAATAAAAGATGTGTTTCTGTGAGACAGACATGGGACTTTTCCAAAT
Organism: Semisulcospira habei; assembly: GCA_036245525.1. Taxonomy (NCBI): domain Eukaryota; kingdom Metazoa; phylum Mollusca; class Gastropoda; family Semisulcospiridae; genus Semisulcospira; species Semisulcospira habei. Next base: position 162,063,418 of record BTPG01000002.1, read on the forward strand.
TTTTTCAGAAATCCAATTTTTTCCCCTGCATTTGGGTTATTTTTGAGATCAGTGTAAATTCGTTGAGAAAATATTTTGCATTATGTTTACATGTTGAATTCACGCCGCCGTGGTCGTTTCACTTGTTTTGATTGAAGTTCCCCAACATGAAAATATACTGGTTGCGAGTCCTGGACTTTTTGCTTTCCTAGGATTTGATCTCAACCTGCTCTCATCCCTGGACACAGTCACGCAAAGTAAATGAAACCAAGAGCTGTACCAACTATTCGCATCTAGAGACTCGGCATGTACAGGTCACATCAGGATCAACAACAAGCTCGAGGCAGTGCATGACTTGTTTTGTGCCTACATACTAACCGGTTGCAAGCATAAAGCTGAGATTTAGTCTTCTTGTTATGTCCCCCCAAGTGTTTTAAAAAAACTTGTAGGACCCAAAGCTAGTGTCTTGAGCTTGCCAAGTATGCACAGTATGAACTCTTGTCAGCCCAGGGCCTCGCACATCAACTGTAAAGTCCACTCCAGTGCACACAGTGAGCAGAGTATGAGATACACTGAAGTTGCAAGGAACTCCTGTCGGCTTTACCTAGGTGTATGCATAAATCCAGTTGCGGACAATTCTTACAAATAACCAGTCATATCATCTGAGAGCCACACTCCTTGCATCTGTATTCTCTAATAGCAGTTGTCAAGGCTATTGCACCCCAAGCAATGGCATGCCCTAAAATGTACACAGGTCTTGTGGTCTAGAATTCATGTGACCAGTGGAAATACTTAGGCTGTCACGATGTGCAGGTTTAGGGACTGACCACTTAAACACGCAATTATTTTTTAAACATGGTGCAGATTTGGTAATAGAACTGTTTTAAAGATCAGTTTGAAATAAGTAGAAAAGTGCCCAAGTAATATTTTGTCGTGAAGTCATTTGTGACCCTCTCTCACGAAACCAGTCTTAAGGTTGTATACTATACCTACATTTTTAATTGAAAACTGCCCTTTATAGGGTTTTTTGAGAGCCTTGTTGAGTCTGGAGGCTATTGCCACCCTGACAGACCCATGGTCCCGGGCATATTTGTAAGTTAGAGCCGTTTTTGTGAGGTACCCCACGAGGAAAAACACGCAAAATAGCCGATTTCAGAACACAATAAAAAATTTATCGAATAGTGTGTTAAAATGATAAAGAAACATTTCGGTCACTTCATAAAGTATGTTAGTATTTTCTCGTAAAAAAAGTGTGTTCTGATAATTGGAATTCTAAGTGAAATCTAGAAAAGTGTATGTTGTAAATTTGCAAATTGCCCGGATGTTATCAATAACATTACAAGTGTTTGCAATGTTGGGCAATTGCTCAGGCCCTTTTAATTCGATAAAGTCGTACTTTAGATCATATCACGCACATTACTTATGAAGAAATAAGGGGGTTCCGTGCAAAATTTGGCACTTTGGGGCGTTTGCGAGTGCATATTCAAAAAGGGATACAAGCGACGTCCGACTTCCGGGAGATCATATCTCCGCCGTAGCCGGTCCCAAGCCCGCATGAGAAAGGAGTAGAGAAATAAATACGCCAAACCTACAAAGAAAACCTACGCCCGAACTGTTGCAAACTACGCCCAAACTGCTAGTCCTAGATCACTATTAGTGACAGTGAGACAGTAAACTGGAACAAACAACATCGGCAGAAACGGGATGAGAAAGTTTCTCTATAAGTAATTAAATGCACTACGAAGAGGTGATGGGGAGACAGGGACTAGGCTCGGAGATGAGTGAGAACGGGGAGAGGTTTGTAGACTTTTGTGCTCTAAACCGACGTCATTGGAGGCAGCATCTTCCCACGCAGAAGAATACACAAAGCAACTTGGGTCTCACCTGACCATACAACAGAGAACCAAATAGACCATATCTGCATTAGCAAGAAATTTAGAAGATCCCTTCAAGATGTTCGAGTGAGAAGGGGAGCAGATGTCGCCTCCGACCACCATCTGCTTACCTTAAGAATGAAGCTCAAGCTAAAGAAAAGCCGCACAGAGACAACAAGAAGACGGCACTATAATGTAGGCCTCCTGAGAGAAACTGGAGTTAGAGAAGAGTTCAAACTGGTGCTGTCCAACCGGTTTCAAGCGCTACAGGAGCTATTAAATGAAGAGGAGGCAGTCGCCACAGAGCAGCAGTGGAAGGCAGTTAGAGAGGCGCTGAACTCAACCTGCAAAGACACTGTAGGGTTCAGGAAACACCATCACAAGGACTGGCTGTCGGCACAGACCTTGAAGAAGATAGAAGTGAGGAAGCAGAAGAAAGCAGTTGTCAACAACAGTCGCATGAGAGCAGCCAAAGTAAGGGCACAGGGGGAATACTCGGAAGCCAACCGCGAGGTGAAGAGTAGTATCAGGGCAGACAAGAGGGCCTACACAGACAGCCTGGCAGAAAAGGCAGCAGGCAGCGGCAACATGAAACAGCTCTACGACATTACCAGAAGATTTGTCAGGCAAGTATGGCCATACAGAAAGACCAGTAAAAGACCAAGAAGGCAAGCCTATTGCAGACAGAGCAGACCAACTCGACAGATGGGCCGAGTATTTTAAAGAGTTACTGAACAGACCTAGCCCACCCGACCCCCCAGACATCCAGCCGGCAGAGACCGACCTACCCATCAGCTGTGACAGACCCAGCCGGGAAGAGATCAGAAGAGCAGTGGCATTCTTGAAGAACGGCAAAGCAGCAGGCCCAGATGGCATCCCAGCGGAGTCTCTGAAAGCAGACCTAGAGATAACAGTGCAGATGCTGTACCCACTGTTTGGAAAGATCTGGGAAGAGGAGGTGATGCCGGCTGACTGGAAGGAGGGGTACCTAATCAAGCTTCCCAAGAAAGGCGACCTCAGCAAGTGTTCCAACTACAGAGGAATCACCTTGCTGTCAGTACCAGGAAAGGTCTTCAACAGGATCATCCTGGAGAGAATGAAGAGCTCCATTGACCCCCAGCTGAGAGACCAGCAAGCAGGATTCAGGAAGAACCGATCATGTACAGACCAGATCGCCACTCTCCGCATCATCGTGGAACAGTCTGGAGTGGAGCTCCCCGCTGTACGTCAACTTTGTGGATTATGAGAAAGCATTTGACAGTGTGGACCGAGAGACTCTGTGGAAACTCCTACGACACTACGGTGTACCCACAAAGCTCGTCTGCCTGATCAAGAGCAGCTACGATGGCATGACATGTCGCGTGATCCACGAAGGGCAGTTCACCAGGGAGCTCCAGGTCAGAACCGGTGTCAGGCAGGGGTGTCTGCTGTCTCCGTTCCTCTTCCTACTGGCCATAGACTGGGTCATGAAGATGACCACAGAGCACAGAGAAAGTGGAATACAGTGGACACAGCTTGACGACCTCGATTTTGCAGACGACTTGGCATTACTGTCCCACACTCGTCAACAAATGCAGGACAAGACCACGAGGCTTGCTGACATCTCGTCCCAAGTGGGCCTCTCCATTCACAAACAGAAAACAAAGACAATGAGGCTGAACGCAACCAGGGAAGAACCAGTCTTGCTTGCTGGCACCCCGTTGGAGGAGGTGGAGTCCTTCACCTATCTCGGGAGCATCATAGACAAAAAAGGCGGCACTGATGCAGATGTCAGAGCACGAATCGGTAAAGCCAGAGCAGCCTTTCTCCAGTTGAAAAAAGTGTGGAGCTGCAGAGAGCTGTCGCAACACACCAAAGTCCAGATTTTCAACTCCAATGTAAAACAGTTCTCTTATATGGAGCAGAGACTTGGAGATTGACAAAAAACACAGTCAACAGAGTACAGACCTTCATGAACAGTTGCCTTAGAAGAATTTTGAAAATCCACTGGCCAGAGAAGATCAGCAACATCAGACTCTGGGAGAGAACAGAACAGATAACAGCAGAGAATGAAATTGGGCGAAGAAGATGGGGATGGATCGGTCACAGTCTGAGAAAGCCAGCTTCCGGTATCACTAGGCAGGCATTGTCATGGAACCCCCAGGGAAAGAGGAAAAGAGGTGGGCCGAGAAACTCCTGGCGTCGAGACCTCCAAGCAGACATCAAGAGACTGGGAACCACTTTGAGTAGAATCGAAGGAGAAGCACAGGACAGGAGTTGCTGGAGGTCTCTCGTCGACGGCCTATACCCGGGTAGGGGTAACAGGCGTAAGTAAGTAAGTAATTAAATGCACCTATTCTTCTTTAGTAATTGAGTTAGCGCAGTGGTAACATGCTTTTTCGCCACGCAGGTAACCTGGGTTCGATCCCCATAGATGGATTTTTTTTCCTGCTCAAAATTTGAAACCCATACAGTTTCTACTTCGCTAAATGAAACACACACACACACACACACACATATATATATATATATATATATATATATATATATATATATATATATATATATATATATATATATATATATATATATATATATATATATATATATATATATTAAAAAATATGCGATTATCATCACTGTGGTAATGTGGATAGCAACCAACCAACCGGATTCAGTCTTGAATAAAAATGCACACTGGTTACCTCGGTACATTTGTTCATTCATTTTTTTTTTCAGTCAGGCATTGTGTGAGCATGTTTACATTACATGTTTACATTCATTCAATCATTCACAGATTCACTGATGAAAAAGCACACCAAAGAGTGTTGTCACAGACAGTTTTTTTATTTTTACTGGCATATTCATCTACAAACATTATGAAGTGAATTTGTTTTAATTTACCTGCTGCAAGCAAATGCTACAAGCTCCTTTGGTGTCTCCGTGAAAGCAGGTCGATGAACATCTCTAGTTGAAAGATGTTTGTGAACAGATTCGTAGTGGATGTACCTATCTCTCTAGCTGAATCTCAGTTTCCCAGCAGTTTTTGGTTACAAATTATAAGGAAACAAAACAAATGTCACATGTTTCAATATGCCCTGTTATGTTTACACATGATCATTGTGTGTAAAGAATAATATCTCTGTTTATTTTCAAAACAAATGCTATATTTGCAGACATTCATTTAAAGTATACAGTCAAGTCTGTTGAAAGTATATTAGGCTACAATGCAATTAGGCACCTATACAAAAGTAACTACCTCAAATACAAAACGTTAAACGTTTAGGTCTTAACATCTTTTGTCCATAAAAGGCGATTTCAAAATGGGTCACAGAAATAGGGTCTGAACAAATTTTGACCCCAGCTGGATTCGAACCCAGGACCTTTGGGAGGAGAGTCAAACACACTACCACCGAGCCACCCAGCTCCCCCTCAAAATACAGCTTTACTGCGGAACAACATATTTCAACTACATTATACACATTTACATTGACAAAGGGCTGACTTTATACAAGCTAGTTGGGAGAAAAGTGGAGCTGATGTAATTTTTAGTTGTGTGCATGCCAACTGAGACTGACATCGGCAACCACTTGCTCATGAGGTATTTATTTGGGAGCCAACTGCACAGTATAAAAGAAACATTTATTTGTCAAAAGCTATTTTTCACCTATTTCCTGTTCCCCTGTGACCTTGACCTTTGCATAGTCTCCAAGAAATTGCCATTGTTAAAGTTTACCACAGACGACGGTGGACAGATGACTAGCTTCACCTATTTCCTGTTCCCCTGTGACCTTGACCTTTGCATAGTCTCCAAGAAATTGCCAATGTTAAAGTTTACCACAGACGACGGTGGACAGATGACCACTGGGCCAAAACATAGACACACACACTTTTGCTTCGCACATACGCGCGACATCGAGCTATGTGACAGGGTGCTAAAAGCAACAGCAGCCCAAAATATATTGCTTAGTCGAGTGATTCAGAGGCGATTTTGGCGAGTGGGTCGGGCCTTTACTGCAGTGATGGGGGCGTGGTTTTTACTGCACTACAAATTAAAACATGCATGTGTCAAATCACTTTGTCATGTTGTTATATGAAAACACACAAAGCACACCCCCATCGCTGTACAATAGCCCCTGAACCGCTCGACTGCACTTTACAATTTTTGGCCTTGCTGCTTCTATGTCAGGTTTATGGAAACGCTCCCTCTTTATTTCTATGTTTCTCGAGTTTTTTCGCTGTCACTTTGTTGTCACTGCCCCACTGCTGTTGTGTCTGTTGTTGAATAGGCAGGCCTAAAGCCTGCTTGCCCATCTCCTAATATATGGCTATGCATCAGCGCAGGCAGTAAGGCACAGGCTTTTGCTGCATTGCGAAGGATGTGACTGTCCAAAACCTTGGCATTGTGGCCAGCCTGGTGGATGGACAGCAAAATAACAGGACATCTGCCCACCTACACAGGACAATCAGTTCACTTCCTTTGCCTTCCGTCGGTTGGCCATACCGGAGAGACGTACCCGCTGAACTCTTCTTCAATGCGGATATTGCAACCTGCAAAAGATAATTTAGAATCAAAAATAGTTTTGAAATGCACATCATGTGTGCATATATGTGTTTGTAAGTATTTTTTTTACAAAGTACAAACATGCATAATATGACAGTAGTCAGAGCAAGAACAAGAAAGACAATGAATGTCCTTATGGTTCACATGTCCTCGCGCTGGGACCATATGGCGTTGAGGCGCGTCCCCTGGGTGGTGGATAGGGGGTCCCTCGTGAGAGGGGTGCACCGAATGAAATAAAGTGCCGTGAACCAACATGGTCTAAGGGAAGGTGACCCCGACAGAAAACCCCTGGTCCTCCTAGTACGGGGGTTGGGCGTGGGGGTAGCTTCCCCACCCTGCAAAAAAGGAAATAGCTACAAAAACGCCGACGAAAATACTAACAGTAATTCCTTTCCTGGAGGAGGAAGGTTCTTCTACCAGAAGACTTATGACGTCCTGGGGTGAAAGCCGGAAGTCTTCGGAAGCCACAGGACCGAGCCGCCTCTCTCTATCCAGGGATACAACCATGGGCACATGGAACGTCAAGACCATGTACCAGAGCGGCAAGGCCACCCAGATAGCAGCGGGAATGCAAAAGTACAACCTTTCCCTGCTAGGTATCAGTGAAGCCAGATGGACGCAGTCTGGCCAGAAAAGGCTGTTAAGTGGGGAGATGATTTTGTATTCAGGTCATGAAGAGGAGAATGCCCCCCATACAGAAGGTGTAGCATTCATGCTGTCACCAGTGGCACAGAGAGCGCTGATGGGCTGGGAACCTCTTGGGCCAAGAATTATCACAGCAGCCTTTAGAACCAAGAAAAAGATCAAGCTGAACGTCATCCAGTGTTATGCGCCCACTAATGACAGTGACGAGGAAGAGAAACAAGAGTTCTACGACCGACTCCAGAGTGCCTTGGACAAATGTGCGGAGCGAGACATCACCATCGTCATGGGCGATTTTAATGCCAAAATAGGGGAGGACAACACCGGATACGAAGAGGTGATGGGGAGACAGGTACTAGGCTCGGAGATGAGTGAGAACGGTGAGAGGTTTGTAGACTTTTGTGCTCTAAACCGACTTGTCATTGGAGGCAGCATCTTCCCACACAGAAGAATACACAAAGCAACTTGGGTCTCACCTGACCATACAACAGAGAACCAAATAGACCATATCTGCATTAGCAAGAAATTTAGAAGATCCCTTCAAGATGTTCGAGTGAGAAGGGGAGCAGATGTCGCCTCCGACCACCATCTGCTTACCTTAAGAATGAAGCTCAAGCTAAAGAAAAGCCGCACAGAGACAACAAGAAGACAGCGCTATAATGTAGGCCTCCTGAGAGAAACTGGAGTTAGAGAAGAGTTCAAACTGGTGCTGTCCAACCAGTTTCAAGCGCTACAGGAGCTAGTAAATGAAGAGGAGGCAGTCACCACAGAGCAGCAGTGGAAGGCAGTTAGAGAGGCGCTGAACTCAACCTGCAAAGACACTGTAGGGTTCAGGAAACACCATCACAAGGACTGGCTGTCGGCACAGACCTTGAAGAAGATAGAAGTGAGGAAGCAGAAGAAAGCAGTTGTCAACAACAGTCGCACGAGAGCAGCCAAAGTAAGGGTACAGGGGGAATACTCGGAAGCCAACCGCGAGGTGAAGAGGAGTATCAGGGCAGACAAGAGGGCCTACACAGACAGCCTGGCAGCAGAGGCAGAAAAGGCAGCAGGCAGCGGCAACATGAAACAGCTCTACGACATTACCAGAAGATTGTCAGGCAAGTATGGCCATACAGAAAGACCAGTAAAAGACAAAGAAGGCAAGCCTATTGCAGACAGAGCAGACCAACTCGACAGATGGGCCGAGTATTTTGAAGAGTTACTGAACAGACCTAGCCCACCCGACCCCCCAGACATCCAGCCGGCAGAGACCGACCTACCCATCAGCCGTGACAGACCCAGTCGGGAAGAGATCAGAAGAGCAGTGGCATTTTTGAAGAACGGCAAAGCAGCAGGCCCAGATGGCATCCCAGCGGAGTCTCTGAAAGCAGACCTAGAGACAACAGTGGAGATGCTGTACCCACTGTTTGGAAAGATCTGGGAAGAGGAGGTGATGCCGGCTGACTGGAAGGAGGGGTACCTAATCAAGCTTCCCAAGAAAGGCGACCTCAGCAAGTGTTCCAACTACAGAGGAATCACCTTGCTGTCAGTACCAGGAAAGGTCTTCAACAGGATCATCCTGGAGAGAATGAAGAGCTCCGTTGACCCCCAGCTGAGAGACCAGCAAGCAGGATTCAGGAAGAACCAATCATGTACAGACCAGATCGCCACTCTCCGCATCATCGTGGAACAGTCTCTGGAGTGGAGCTCCCCGCTGTACGTCAACTTTGTGGATTATGAGAAAACATTTGACAGTGTGGACCGAGAGACTCTGTGGAAACTCCTACGACACTACGGTGTACCCACAAAACTCGTCTGCCTGATCAAGAGCAGCTACGATGGCATGACATGCCGCGTGATCCATGAAGGGCAGTTCACCAGAGAGCTCCAGGTCAGAACTGGTGTCAGGCAGGGGTGTCTGCTGTCTCCGTTCCTCTTCCTACTGGCCATAGACTGGGTCATGAAGATGACCACAGAGCACGGACGAAGTGGAATACAGTGGACACTGTGGACACAGCTTGACGACCTCGATTTTGCAGACGACTTGGCATTACTGTCCCACACTCATCAACAAATGCAGGACAAGACCACGAGGCTTGCTGACATCTTGTCCCAAGTGGGCCTCACCATTCACAAACAGAAAACAAAGACAATGAGGCTGAACGCAACCAGGGAAGAACCAGTCTTGCTTGCTGGCACCCCGTTGGAGGAGGTGGAGTCCTTCACCTATCTCGGGAGCATCATAGACAAAAAAGGCGGCACTGATGCAGATGTCAGAGCACGAATCGGTAAAGCCAGAGCAGCCTTTCTCCAGTTGAAAAAAGTGTGGAGCTCCAGAGAGCTGTCACAACACACCAAAGTCCAGATTTTCAACTCCAATGTAAAAGCAGTTCTCCTATATGGAGCAGAGACTTGGAGATTGACAAAAAACACAGGCAACAGAGTACAGACCTTCATGAACAGTTGCCTTAGAAGAATTTTGAAAATCCACTGGCCAGAGAAGATCGGCAACGTCAGACTCTGGGAGAGAACAGAGCAGATAACAGCAGAGAATGAAATTGGGCGAAGAAGATGGGGATGGATCGGTCACAGTCTGAGAAAGCCAGCTTCCAGTATCACTAGGCAGGCATTGTCATGGAACCCCCAGGGAAAGAGGTGGGCCGAGAAACTCCTGGCGTCGAGACCTCCAAGCAGACATCAAGAGACTGGAGTAGAATCGAAGGAGAAGCACAGGACAGGAGTTGCTGGAGGTCTCTCGTCGACGGCCTATACCCGGGTAGGGGTGACAGGCGTAAGTAAGTAAGTAATGGTTCACATGTATGACCAATGCACATAATTCGTCCAACCTTTGTGACCTTGAATTCTCCAACTGGTCTCTGAAAATGTCTAAACATAAGTATAGGGCTGGATTTTGTACCTGAGTTTTCTCAATATGCCTCCATTTTTCACAAATTTGTCAACTGAACCCTCTGTGACCCTTGACCTCTGTGAGGGCTGATAAAATTATTATGCACAGAAAGGTGTTATCATCATGCCAAATTTTATTGAAAAGTTTGCAAAAACTTTGATAAAAACTACAATTCTACCAAAAACTAACTTTTGTCACAGTCTTGCCAACCTTTAGCTTATGAGGGGTCATCCAAATTAAGGCCTTATCCTGGGTATCTCCATACCAAGTTGGAAGTAGAAAATAATACTTGAGTAAAGAGAGTTTTTGTCCAAATATGGCTATTTTTTACCCCTTTCTGGACTCCCAATGACCCGTGACCTTTGAGAGAGGACCAGTAAATTTGTACACATTCTTACCATCAGGCATCTTCGTACCACATCTGGGTTTGAAGTTGAAAGTAATATATGAGGAGAAACAATTTGTGTCAAAATCTGGTCATTTTTAACACCTTTCTGGATCTTCCCTGTGACCATGACCTTTGAAAGGTCACAGAAATTTGTATGTTTAGAAAGATTTTACCACAAAGTACCCGTGTGCCAAGTTTGAAGTCTGAGGCTTGAATAGTCTCAGAGGAAATGCCAATGTTAAAGTTGCCCACAGATATCAGACAGTCGACGGATGACCCATTACAAACACTTACTTTTGCTATCACACATGAGCCAAAAATGAGACGCCATTGAGCTTGAAATGACCACAATGGGTGTATACATATCTAGAACCGGCATCAAAGTGTAACTTGCAGAAAATGTTTAAAACAGGACACAACGCATTAACATTGCTGTTTAGCAACAGCACACACTGGACCAAAAGGGTAGTATTCAGTGTTTTCTAGTCCTTCTGTGTGCACTAAATGCTTATTAAAGAAAATGACAGTATTTGCAGACTTTACCAAGCCTCCCAAATCAAATGCAATTGGTGCCACTTGTTGACAGCAAGTGATTTTAGCATTCGATGTTGTAGAGAATGCTGGTACAGGTACTACACCATCTTCAAAATAAAAGAAAGCATTACAGTATGATGTGTTTATTCACACCAATTGTGTTTTGTTCTGAACCTGATTCTATTCACAAATCAACCGGCATGATTTACCTTGAGTCCAGGAGAATGTCGCCTTCTCTCACTTTTGTTGATCCACTGGAACTGGCATTGCTTGCTTTCAGTTGATTGATTGATTGTACATTGCTTAACGTCCAGACAGCAACAAGGCTTTCTCAGGACGTGCCTGCACTGCTTGTGAAAAAAAAACTAAACAGAAAATTGAATGTATGTCGCCAGCCGGTCAAATACATTAAATAAACCTACAACATGGGGCATATATAAAGCTAAGACCATTTAGCAACACACATCCAATATCAAGAGCTACAGGCAGTGCAGACAGTAGGGAGAGTTTTAAAAAGGCAAATACAGATGAATGGACCTCGGGTAGACAGAAACACATGCCCCAGAATAGAGAGAAAAACTCACCCTGTGGGGCTGACCAGGGTGACCCTGAGAACTAAAAAGTACCTAACCCCACCCAAGTCCCCCAGGCCAGACCCGGGTGGGGGCAAACTAATGTGAAATAACCTGTAAACACCACAAACAACAATGGTGAAGCCTGGATCGCTCGTGCGCATTTAAAACTGATCATTTACATAATCTGAACTGTGTGACCTTTCCATAAGGTGACTGAAATTTAAGTGCCATGAGTCTCAGCATAAGTAAAGGGGTGGTTTTTGTACTAGTTGTGAATAGTATTGGAGAAAAAACAACATCTTTTGTCAAAATATGGCTATTTTTTTTTACCTCTTTCCTGATTTCTCATGACCCTTGGCCTTAACTCGAACTGGTATGCTAAGAAAGGTCTTGGTACAAATTATCCTTGGGCCACGTTTGAAGACTGTGGTTTGAATAGTCGCCGAGAAAATGCCAACATTAAATTTTACCATGGACAACCAATGGCCCAGAACATAGCCTCACACTTGCTTCACACATGAGCCCATGACAGAAAGCATTACAGTATGATGTGTTCATTCACAATCACACCATAGTTGTGTTTTGTTCTGCACCTGATTCTAGTCACAGATCTACCGGTATGATCTACCTTGAGTCCAGGAGAATAAGTGTCGCCTTCTCTCACTGCACTTGAGCTGTGACCTTGGTGTAGGCATCATACTTATGCGCTTGTTTGCAAGTATGTCCCCTGGGTGAGTGTACTGAGACTCCACAGCGAGAGGTCAACAGCAGTATTGGCCTGAAATTAAATACATGATTATTACTGTGTTGTTCGGCAGCATGACAATTTCACTTTGCGTGAACTAAATGCAGGAGCAGATTATTACTTTCAAAATAAATGCGACATAAACTGTGTACACTGCAAAGAACAAACAACAATGGCAAAGTCTGTACGCTCATGTGCATAACTGATTCACATATAAACTGTGTGACCTTTCCAAAACTGAGGTAGCTGAAATAAGTGTCACACGTCTCAACATAAAGGCTTGCTTTTGTACTAGTTAGTGAAATTTGTATTTATCTACAAATTACAATTATGCATTTTTCTTGGCATTGTCAACCTTCTGTGACTCTTGACCTGTGTAAAAAGTCAACCAAATTAGTATCTATAGGAAGATTTCATCATCAGCTACCTTTGTGCCAAATTTGATAGGGAAATTGCAAAAACTTTGATACAAACTGCAATCATACAATGAAAAAATAAATAAGCATTTATCGCACATTCCAAGGTCATCCAAAATGGTAGTCAACAAATATTAGGTTTTCCTATATAATAAGCACTGGCACTGGTTTAATATAACTACAATGTCGACTACAAACCCTCTACCGTATTAGTAAAGGCTCTCCGAGAATGTATGGAAATGTTCTACTTCTAGGTGGTGACTGACATGGAATGGCATGCCCCTGTCCACAATAAAATGTAGTCTTCTTCATTGCAGGTAGGCAGTGGCGACGGCAATACTACTGTGGGGACCTAAATTTCCATCAATAAAAGGACAGTTAGCTATTGGGGTTTTACGCTGTGCAGGTGACATCTCACGGTGGTGCATAAAGGGTTGGAAAACCAGTGAGATATGCCACTTATACGTACGACATTTTGCTTCTACTAGTAACTCGTGTTCTAGTTACTAGCAAACACCACCACCCTTTTTTCTAATTTAGTATACCTTTTCGTTGCTGATGTCTGAAGAGATTTTGTTGTTTTCCTGGCTGCCACGTAGACTGCTTCCCGTTTGGTTGTCCCGTTCATTTTTTTTTTCTTGAAATTACGTGTCGTTTTAGTCATGCCACCTTACGCAGGTTATGCGTTACGCTCGATAACTTGTCGCAACTTATGCAAAAGTATATTATTTCTGAGGAAACAAAACATTTTATGCACAGAAACAGTTAGCTTACACACCTATTTCAGACAGTATATCGCTTTTGTCAATAATCAATAAATTGAGCTTGTTTGCAATACGACCTGCCGTAAGACGGTTTGTTTCGGTGACCTCCAGTCTTAGGTCACGGCAGACGCAAGATAGTGGTATCTAAATACTCAGAAAAGATGCACGAAAGAGGTGTGTCCTACAACCTTAACTCGCAGTGAACCAATCAGCACTATACGCAATAATGTGTGGTGGGGGTCAATCTGGGTCATTTTCACTTTTTTGCAGAAATGTATTCTACATACACCAAAGTATCGTATGGTTAAATCTTCATCATGAAAAATGCCATTAAATAGGTTAAAAATGATTTTAAAAGTCTGCCCTTGGTCCCAATTATACTGTACACTGGAACTTCACAGGCTGTTTTCTCAAAATGGCCACCGGAGGCTTTAACAACTTTAAACACTAACAACTTCTACAATTTTTGCACTACAGCATATAGTCATATATCACAGTAATCAGCAAACACTGTAGTTTTCAGAAATGTATATATGTCAAAACATCCAAAATGCGAGTTAAGACTGATTTTTGTGAGAGAGGGTCACATTTTGGACTTCAGGAATGTGCGCCTTTTGTGGATTTTTTTCACTGTGTACCGCTAAATTGACAGCTAGCTTCCTTTCTGTAACTGAGATCCATTAAAAAGTCATTTTATTTTCAGATCTAAATCAAGATCTGTGCAAGTGGTAAATGGCGCTGTCCCAAATGATCAACCAATCAGCAAGGGGCATGATGCCATTAGGAGACTACCTAACACTGGAAAGGTTCTTGTGTATTGGTCGGGGAATGGCAAAGCTTCGGATGTAACAAAGGCCACCCTATTCTACAGGTGTACATAGAATGTGACTGTCAAATGTATAGTCGAGTTATTTGTCAGTATTATCTGCGTTTGTGTGTAGGTCTACTACATAAATCTGATAGGGGTTCACTTGTGAATGAAGTGTCTCATGTTCTGCATGCACTGGACACAACTGTGTGTCTTATATAGGCCCTGAAGTGATGGAGTCCAAACTGCACCAACTTGGTGAGCCGTTTGACTGACTTGGGGGCAATGTATATTGGAGAACACATGGGAGACAGAACAAAAAGACCCCACCTCCACTTAACTGATGCACCCCTAGCTTTCCAAAAGTCAATCCATCTCTGCCACTTTGATGGAAGCAAAAGCTGCTTGGACAGCAAACCCAATTCACAAAAAGTCACCGGGCTCGCATCGACTGAGTTTACCTGCGCACAGCTATGTACAGGTCGACAGCAGCCAATGGCAGTCTGATGGTCTTTTGTGCACTGGGTATTTACATAAGAAAACATGTACAAACACCACAAACGTGTTTACAATAGGGCACAACAGTGTTTTATTTATTCAGATGTTTTCCTGGTGTAGTTGTTGCATACAATATACACATACCAACTACTACATTCCTGCACCAGCTGAGTTTCAGTCTTGGAAAGTGTTGCTTTCAAATTTCAAAGAAGTACCCAACGGAGAAAGAAACACGCTTAGAAAAGACGGGTACAACACAATGTACCCAACGGAGAAAGAAACACGCTTAGAAAAGACGGGTACAACACAATTTATTGTGTTGTACCCGTCTTTTCTAAGCGTGTTTCTTTCTCCGTTGGGTACTTATTTGCATATTACATGCTTGGCAGTCACCTTTTTGGTCTGGATTGCTTATTTCAAATTTCAGTCAAAAATTCACATGATGCCAAGTATACATGTGATTAACCTCCGTGTCACCAGTACTGTTCATGGTACCACTGGCTGCATGAATAAGGGGGTTAAGCTGGTCAAATCACATAACACATAAATTAAAAAAATAAAAATCATTCAATCAAGAGGCTGAAGCAATACTTTTCATCACTGCAGGAATCTAAAGGTACATATGTGTTTTACACCTTTGTGCATAGCAGCTACCAGTAACGTTCACAGTGCTGGCACAAGTGAGTTACATATTACAAGAAACTCACATCAAAATGAATTGCTGAAAAGCTTTTTTTTCACATGAGAAAGCCAAAACTGTTGGTAAGTGTATTCAGGGAATGCCGTTGCGCCGAAAGAACTCGGCCTTAACATGGGCAACACGAACATGCTTTCTGTCTGGCGGGTCAAACTCGTTGATAAGTCGATGCCCATAATCGGAGGACGCCAAGGTAGGTACTTGTTTTACTTTCTCCTGAAACAAGTCACAGATTAGAAGCATGATAATTGTGTCCCGATTTGTTCCACTGCATGTTAGGAAGAAAGACATTTTTAGAATCTAGATCATCATGGCAGCCCTACAAGAGATTCTGTGGGTTACTTACTTACGCCTGTCACCCCTCCCAGGGTATAGGCCGTCAACAAGAGACCTCCAGTGACTCCTGTCCTGTGCCTTCTTCGATTTTACTCCAGGTGGTTCCCAGTCTCTTGATGTCTGCTTGGAGGTATCGATGCCAGGTGTTTCTCGGCCTGCCTCTTTTCCTCTTTCCCTGGGGGTTCCATGACAATGCCTGCCCAGTAATACTGGAAGCTGGCTTTCTCAGACTGTGACCATTCCATCCCCATCTTCTTCGCCCAATTTCATTCTCTGCTGTTATCTGCTCTGTTCTCTCCCAGAGTCTGACGTTGCTGATCTTCTCTGGCCAGTAGATTTTCAAAATTCTTCTAAGGCAACTGTTTATGAAGATCTGTACTCTGTTGACTGTGGTTTTTGTCAATCTCCAAGTCTCTGCTCCATAAAGGAGAACTGCTTTTACATTGGAGTTGAAAATCCGGACTTTGGTGTGTTGTGACAGCTCTCTGGAACTCCACACTTTTTTTAACTGGAGAAAGGCTGCTCTGGCTTTACCGATTCGTTATCTGTATCAGTGCCGTCTTTTTTGTCTATGATGCTCCCGAGATAGGTGAAGGACTCCACCTCCTCCAACGGGGTGCCAGCAAGCAAGACTGGTTCTTCCCTGGTTGCGTTCAGCCTCATTGTCTTTGTTTTCTGTTTGTGGATGGCGAGGCCCACTTGGGATGAGATGTCAGCAAGCCTCGTGGTCTTGTAATCCACAAAGTTGACGTACAGCGGGGAGCTCCACTCCAGAGACTGTTCCACGATGATGCAGAGAGTGGCGATCTGGTCTGTACATGATCGGTTTTTCCTGAATCCTGCTTGCTGGTCTCTCAGCTGGGGGTCGACGAAACTCTTCATTCTCTCCAGGATGATCCTGTTGAAGACCTTTCCTGGTACTGACAGCAAGGTGATTCCTCTGTAGTTGGAACACTTGCTGAGGTCGCCTTTCTTGGGAAGCTTTATTAGGTACCTCTCCTTCCAGTCGGCTGGCATCACTTCCTCTTCCCAGATCTTTCCAAACAGTGGGTACAGCATCTCTACTGTTGTCTCTAGGTCTGCTTTCAGAGACTCATCTGGGATGCCATCTGGCCCTGCTGCTTTGCCGTTCTTCAAAAATGCCACTGCTCTTCTGATCTCTTCCCGGCTGGGTCTGTCACAGCTGATGGGTAGGTCGGTCTCTGCTGGCTGGATGTCTGGGTGGTCGGGTGAGCTAGGTCTGTTCAGTAACTCTTCAAAATACTCGGCGTTGGTCTGCTCTGTCTGCAATAGGCTTGCCTTCTTTGTCTTTTACTGGTATTTCTGTACGGCCATACTTGCCCGACAATCTTCTGGTAATGTCGTAGAGTTGTTTCATGTTGCTGCTGCCTTTTCTGCCTCTGCTGCCAGGCTGTCAGTGTAGGCCCTCTTGTCTGCCCTTATACTCCTCTTCACCTCGTGGTTGGCTTCCGAGTATTCCTCCTGTACCCTTGCTTTGGCTGCTCTCGTGCGACTGTTGTTGACAACTGCTTTCTTCTGCTTCCTTACTTCTATCTTCTTCAAGGTCTGTGCCGACAGCCAGTCCTTGTGATGGTGTTTCCTGAACCCTACAGTGTCTTTGCAGGTTGAGTTCAGCGCCTCTCTAACTGCCTTCCACTGCTGCTCTGTGGTGACCGCCTCCTCTTCATTTACTAGCTCCTGTATCGTTTGAAACCGGTTGGACAGCACCAGTCTGAAAGCTTCTCTCACTCCATTCTCTCTCAGGAGGCCTACATTATAGCGCTGTCTTCTTGTTGTCTCTGTGTGGCTTTAATTTAATTTGAGCTTTATTCTTATGGTAAGCAGATGGTGGTCTGAGGCGACATCTGTTTCCCTCCTCACTTGAACATCTTGAAGAGATCTTCTAAATTTCTTGCTAATGCAGATATGGTCTATTTGGTTCTCTGTAGTATGGTCAGGTGAGACCCAAGTTGCTTTGTGTATTCTTCTGTGTGGGAAGATGCTGCCTCCAATGACAAGTCTGTTTAGAGCACAAAAGTCTACAAACCTCTCCCCATTCTCACTCATCTCCCCTAGTCCCTGTCTCCCCATCACCTCTTCGTATCCGGTGTTGTCCTCCCCTATTTTGGCATTAAAATCGCTCATGACGATGGTGATGTCTTGCTCCACACATTTGTCCACAGCAATCTGGAATCGGTCATAGAACTCTTGTTTCTCTTCCTCGTCACTGTCATTAGTGGGCGCATAACACTGGATGACGTTCAGCTTGATCTTTTTCTTGGTTCTAAAGGCTGCTGTGATAATTCTTGGCCCAAGAGGTTCCCAGCCCATCAGCGCTCTCTATGCCACTGCTGACAGCATGAATGCTACTCCTTCTGTATGGGGGGCATTCTCCTCTTCATGACCTGAATACAGAATCATCTCCCCACTTAACAGCCTTTTCTGGCCAGACTGCGTCCATCTGGCTTCACTGATACCTAGCAGGGAAAGGTTGTACTTTTGTATTTCCGCTGTGATCTGGGCGGCCTTGCCGCTCTGGTACATGGTCTTGACATTCGATGTGCCCATGGTTGTGTCCCTGGATTGAGAGAGGCGGCTCGGTCCTGTGGCTTCCGAAGACTTCCGGCTTTCACCACAGGACGTCATAAATCTTCTGTTAGAAAAACCTTCCTCCTCCAGGAAAGGAATTACTGTTTGTCTTTTCATCGGCGTTTTTGTAGCCATTTCCTTATTTGCAGGGTGGGGAAGCTACCCCCACGCCCAACCCGCTTACTAGGAGGACCAGGGGTTTTCTGTCGGGGTCACCTTCCCTTAGACCATGTTGGTTTACAGCACCTTATTTCATTCGGTGCACCCCTCTCGCGAGGGACCCCCTATCCACCATCCAGGGGATGCGCCTCAACGCCATATGGTCACAGCGCGAGGATTCTGTGGGTATCTTTTTTTAAAAAAAGTTTTAGAATGAAACATCACAATATTAGTATAGATTCAGCAGGGCAATTTTCTAAGAACAAAAGGAAACTTTTATGTCACTTTTAACCCATTCATAGATGACAGCAACACACAGATGATCACAATATTACTATACATTCAGCAGGGCAGTTTTTTAAGAACAGAAGGAAACTTTTATGTCACTTTTAACCCATTCATAGATGACAGCAACACACAGATGCAAGAAACGTATATATATATATATATATATATATATATATATATATATATATATATATATATATATATATATATATATATATATATATATATGTCATCACAGATGACTGAGCAACACAGATGCAAGAAGCATATGTCATCACAGATGACAGAGCAACACACAGATGCAGGAAGCATATGTCATCACGGGCCCTCTATTCAATATGTCCCAAGAGCAAAATAACTCACTACTTTTTGTGCCTTAAAATTAATTTGACTATGATAATTAAATGGTGGTGCCAGAATAGCTTGGCACCTGAGCACCAAGCCATTCTGAAACCAACCTTGAACTAAAATGATTGATATTCTAATCTGTGATGCAGCCTAAGCAGTAGTGTATCTGAATGAAAAAGGTTAAAAGAATGGGTGCGCTCACACACACAATGTGTGAATTGGGAGTTTCACTCCACAAAAAGTACGGGTGCATCGATGCCACGATGTACTTGCCGCTTAGCTTTATTGCAAAGAAGAAGTGTAAAGAATATGTGCATTCAGCCATGGACACACTGCAGCAGATATGAATTGGCCATGATAGTGCAAGGGTGGTGACGGAGTAGCTTTGTGCCTCCTGGTGCCATGCTATTCTGGAACCAACCTTGAACTTTTATTATTGATATGTTTCCTGAACTGTAATATAGTGTTCAGAGGACATCTCCGAAATTCGTTACCCTCAAAATGTTCCTGGGTACTTCAGGGAGGCAAAGAAAATCCCCAAAAAGAAAGAAACATGCTTAGGAGGTCAATTACTACACAGTTGTGATACAGTCCTTCCTAAGCGTGTTTCTTTCTTAGTTGGGATTTTCTCTGTTTTACACACTTGGCAGTGACCTTTTTTGGTTTGAATGTATTCAGGGGGGCAGTGACGGAGCTGTGGACTTCATGAAATGAAAAGACCTGTGAGTTTCATAAAAATGAGAGAAGCTGTGGATATCCTGTACACTTTACACACCTCTTCATTGACATGCAGCCCCCTGGACTTGGCGTGCTCTCTGTCGTCACGGTGAAGTTTGTTGTTGTAAGGTTCAGGCTTGTGAAACACACGGTCATAGATGGCATGCTCATTTTTCTCCTGAAAATAAGCCTTATAGATTGCACAGGCTGCTGAAGGGGTAAACTTCAATATTTTCAGGCGTAAATCCACCCAGGAGTGAAATTCACCCAAAGTAAATTTGTGTTGTGATTCCATCCATATTTAGGTGTAAATCTAGCATGTAAAATACTCAAAGCAAACCCACTTTGAATCTACTCAGTTGAGATGGGCAGAACAGTAACATCATAAATGCATAAACTGGGTGGATTCATGTCTGGGTGGAATCACACTGGTTAGATTTTTTACTGTGTATTCATATTGGTATGATATCAAAAGGAACTCTGAGAAGACATTTAATGGGTGGGGGTGGAACGAATATGGGCCTTTAAACAATTTAGTTCGGTCAAGATTATCTCTGCACTCGGAAAGGCCCATATGATTCATGGGGAGAGGGAGGGGGGGGGGGGAGGGTAATTTACCTCTAAATACTGCAAAGCTGACCTCCTCAGCATCACTAGCACTATAGTAACTCCCCTTACCACTGGTTAGTAATGCTAAAGTAATTAATATTTGGTCTTTATTTTCAAAAAACAGGGTCATTGATAGTCTGCTGGCACGTTGGTGCTGGCAGCAATTTTGTTTCATTGACTGTGCTCTTTGAGCCTGTTTGAATCACTCGTAAAAAAGATTATAAAAAACAAGAAGACGTAAATGTGATCAAGATGACAATTTCTTATGATACAATTCTACAAAAATAAAAAAAATAAAAAATCACACACACCAAAAAACAGGCATTTATAGTGTAATCAAGTCAGTCATGATTTTAAGAAAAGTATAATGTTGTCATCTTGAATCCAATACTGAAATTTCTCTGAATAGATCTGCTGATCTAAAGTACGTGTACCGTGTAACCAATGACAACAAAAGGGCCGACAGAGTGAACTTGCTCAACTGCCCTCGATCAGGCCTCGTTACCTTTTTGGATGAATTGAAAACTGTCCTGTCTGCCGGCTCATTTCGTTCAGTAGGTATGAAGGAAAAGGCTGAGATTTCACACGGCCTGCCGTACAATGTATAATTGTCGGCTACAGTGTTTACGTGTAAAACGTGCTCTCTCTCAGCCATGGCTGTCAAGCTGCAGTACACGTAATGAATGCTCCCTTACTTAGTGGTGCCATGACAGTTTTATGTTTTAAAATTAGATATGAATACCAGTAAGACATAAATATATGCAATATTAAGTAGAGTGTTTTGTCATTTATGAGTTTTGTTGCCGTTTTTATTAATTAAATGTGGTTTTCTTACTGACCGTCATGCAGCTGTAATGATGGCGGACTTCATGTCGGCTGCTAGATGGAATCAGCAGTGGATGGTCATGTCATGTACGTACAAAGAGTGACGCTTTTGTTAGGTTGATAACTGTCATTATTAGAATTAATGTGCATTTGGGCATAACTGGAAGGTATATTAATGATTGCTTTGCTCTACTCTTAACGGGTATGGTCCTTGGAAATCGAAACTGCTCTTCCTGCTGTCTCCCTCCTCCCTCCTCAGAGTATGCTCCCAAAATAAATTAGTCGCAAAGATTTCAGATGAAAATAAAGATTTTCATTTAGAAATGTTCGAGTCGTTTAATACTTTTAATGTCGGATATGCGTGTATTGTACCCGGGGGTGCTTTCTGAGGGTCAGATTTAGCCTCGGAGATCAATAATGTTTCGCATCTCTCATCCTTTTGCTGTATGTCATCAACAGACACTTCCCTATCTGCTTGTGGCAACCTCCTCACATATACATGTATTGCAAAAGCATTTGCCAGTCATCACGTGAATAGCATACGTACTTTACATTACAGTCATTTTATTGTTTCTGTCGTTTGTAAAACCCACGCCTGCTTGATACAATCAGCATACATGCGTGCTGATATAATTAAGCATATTGGTAAACTTGAATTCGAACGAGCGAATCCAATCTACCTGTTGTGACATAACGATAATATATATATATATATATTTATCATCCAGAGTTCTTGAAATTTTGGGAGTTAATTGATAATGTGCAGTGCTGCATGTCATCGCTAAAGCAGTGAGTGTCAACATGTAATAAGCCTGTGAATGTTATTATGTACAATGTAAATTATTCATATTCATTTTGATCTTTATTATTTTATTTTGTGTTTACTTCCAGATGCTGTGAACATTGGCATTTGAATTCGAGGCATCTAGCATCATGACAGCCATACCAGAGTTGTGTGTTTGGAGTCAACATTTATCAGCTTGTAAATTGCTTTATGAACACGTTGTTAATGTGCTGTGGAAACAGAACAACTGGACCTGTATTCAAACTCTACCTTCAAGGGACAAAATCTGCTTCGTATTGTGTGCCTATCAGTACTAGATTATAAGATGCTTTTGAGTGTTCATGTTTCATTCTTGTAGACTACTTCTAGGACCTGTAGTGTAAGCAGGAGCAAATGAAATCTGTGCGCACTTTTCAGGTTTGTTTTCTTCTTCTTCAGTGTGCTTGTTTGATTTATCCAGAGGTGTAGAAACATTTTAACACTCTTTACAGACGGTTCCTTCACAGAGAAACTGTGTTTGTAAAACTATTCAACCCCTCAAGTATGGGTTCCTGCATATGTGTGGAGAAGAGCCAGTCGGAGTCACCCATCGTGTCCCCCAATCCAGTGGGGGTTGATCCGGAACCTCCGCCCCCCTCAGGTAACCAGCACCCCCACCGCCACCACAGCGCCAATGGACACTCCTCACACAGCGAGCGACACCGTCATGGGTCAGGATCACGACGCAGCAGGGAACCTAAAGAAAAGGATATCGACAAACTTGTTTTGGAGACTCTGTCACTCATTCGCACCTTGGTAGACAAGTAAGTTTGGTGTTATTGTTCTCTCACTTGTTTTAATCCTTTGCTGGTGTTGCCCTTTCACATTGTGCAATTGGACCCACTTAGACCTGCTGTCTTGTTTGTAAGACTGGGCACCTCATGAGGCATTAACTGATCTACTGAGAAAGATTTGTTGTTACAGTACATCTTCCCACAGATAACAGTGTGTGGATGGAGACAATCTCACATGTCGGTAAAAAATGTGCTACGGTCAAACTTTCAATAGTTCTTGTGTGAATATTCAGCATGCCATATTACCATGGGGTAACACTTGCACATAAAGTTATTTTACTCTACTTGGTTTTTGATGATACTGGTTAACAGTAGGAACTGTGTTTTGCAACATCAAGCTGTTTTTATCCAGCAGTTTTATTTGCTTGAACTCTAATTGTGCATGCAGCCAACAGTACTGCAAATAGTACACACATACACACACACACACACACACACACACACACACACACACACACACACACACACACACACACACACACACACACACGCACACACACACTGTAAACATTACCATCACACATATATTGTAAACAGTACCATCACACATACATTGTAAACAGTACCATCACACATACATTGTAAGCAGTACCATCACATACACACTGTAAACAGTACTGGCTCTGCATGCACAAGAGGTTAAGGAATAATGCGGCACTGGTTTCAGTGACCAGGAGCCACCCCTGGCCATGGTGATACTGCACAAGGTGGCTGACTGTGACTCCGGGTGGCTGAACGTCGTCAAGTCGCTCATCCGTGTCATCCCCCTTGAGGATCCTCTGGGTCCAGCCGTAATTGCCCTCCTGCTGGATGAATGTCCCCTCCCCACAAAGGTTCGTATTAAATCTCAGTCTTTCAGTTGACTGTTTTTGGCTGCAAGAGGCATAGATTCTCATGAGGCCGTGTGACTGTAGGGGCATATATGAGATTGAGAATCTATGTCTCTTGCTGACAGATGCCACTGTGATTGAGATCCTGAGATTGTTGAAAACATCCAAATTGAAGCTGACAACTGAAATACTGATTGAGTTGTTTGACTTCCAGCACCACCTGCAGTGAGTTTGATGGGTTCTCATAGTGCTAGACCTGTCATCACAATTTCTCTAGTATGGTGCCAGTGCAGTATTAACCCATTTATCCCCAACACCCTACAGCAGGAGATTTTTTTTACCATGCTAATTCAAGGGTAGTGCCAGATTAGCTTGGCACCTGAAGGTGCCAAGCTAATCTGGCACTACCCTTGAATTAGCATGGTCAATCCACCTCCTGCAACTAGTACATAGTCATTAAGGAACACTTTCAAAATTTGGGAAATGTACGTGTGGGGCTGAAAGGGTTAAGCTAAAGCATGAGCAAGCCAAACACATGGATTGCTAAGATCCAAGGTCCCTGATTAGGGATGTATTCTCTGAAGGCTACACTCTCCCTTTGGGAGCGCTTATTGTCGTGATGATTTCTGCCGAAATTATTACCACAAAAAGGGCTATGACAGCCAAACGGTTTGGAGACAGATCAACCTTAATAGTACAAGGGAAGTGCCAAAATGGTTTGTTTTTTGTAGGCGCCAAGCTTTTCTTATATACATGTACCACCTTTGAACTATCATGGTGGATCAGTATCTTCTTGTATTTTGTCAAGCCTGAGTTTGTGAATGATGCAGAATAATATGTGTGTTGCAGGAGGCCTTGATGGAGTTGCGACGGCACCTCAACCTTGCTCAGATTGACTCCACCCGTAACTATGGCAAACCATGCCAGCAGCGCAACATCTGTGTTGTCCTTGGTTGTCTAGCAGAGAAAATGGCTGGTAGGGCTCTATAGCTGGGGACGAGAGTACATTGTATGTTTGCATGTCAGTGTGTGCGTGTAACCATGAAAACTACTTTAACCCATATCATACTGAGGCTAAAAGCTTCAAATTTGTACACTGTCATTATGCAAGCTACATTATAGTACTTACAGATAAGGATATAGACCAATGGCTTTAGTTCAAGGGTGGTGCCAGAATAGCTTGGCGCCTACAAGCTATTCTGGCACTACCCTTGGAACTATTTTAGTCAAACTTATTTCACACACTGGTGTATACCGAATGATAAGGGTTAAAGAGAAGTAGTACCATGCCTCCTCCAAACAACAACAACAAAGGAACAAGCTACATGTATATGGTCAGGTTGTGTGAGTATGCTATAACACATGAATGACCACTGGAAAGTCCGTGCCAGCCCATTCTTATTTGTGGAGGTGCCTCCAGGTAGCAAAGATTTTGCACCATATTTTGGGCTCACGTGCGATAGGAAAAGTGACTGTGCATGGGGCCTCTGTCGTTGTCTTTCATCTGTTGTTCGTGGCTAGATTTAACATTGGCATTTTCTCAGAGACTGTTCAAAAACACGTAAAAAAAAAGACCAAAAGGAGGAACCGCCAAGCATGTACATTGCAGAGAAGAATCCAGCGGAGAAAGAAACGTGCTTTGAAATGACAGTTGAAACACAATCTATTCACATTTTTTAAATAGGCAGACAAACAAGTATAAATTTTGCTACCTATCTTATTTATCTTATAGATAAGCAGAACATTGTATACTTGTTTGTGTATCTATTTTGAAATATTAATGAATTGTATTGAAACTGTGTGTTTTCACATAGGTTTCTTCTATTCAAGACACAGACTTTAAACTTTGACTCAGGATACTTTGTGGCAAAACATTTTTGAACATAACAGTTTGAATGCCAACGGACAAGGTCACAGTTGCTCAAGAAATAGGTTGACAAATGCCTATTTTTAACAAGAATTGTCTTTTGCCAAATACAAATTTCAGCTTCAAAGCCAAATTTACTCCACAGATACCTGATGATAAGACCTTCCTGGACATGTATACTAAATTGGATGACCCTGCTCAAGGGTCACAAGAGGTCAGGAAATGTGCAAAAATTGCTTATAGGTTATAAAACTTTTCTTGTTATTGGCACTTTTGCAAACATTTAAATCGAGCTTGAGAGAAGGCTGGTTGGTGATAAGACCTTCCTCTGCATGCTACTTGGCTGGCCCTTGGTAAAGGTGAAAGGTCAAGGGAGGTTGACAAATGTGTGAAAATGCACATATGTTGACAAGACATAGGATTTTGCAGATACTATTGCCATTTGACATTTAAACAGATGATTAACCTGTCAGAAAGGTCATGGTCACAGAAGGTCAAGGCCAGAGAAGGTCAAATAAATGATGTGGATCAGTTGTGCGAAAAGCGTTATCAACAGCCAAAGGGTTAACTCTTGATGAAAATTGCTTTCCTCATTCCCAGGGAATTGTACTTTAGTCGGTAGTGGAAGTGAAAAGTTTGAACATTACATTTACAAATGTAAATGGAACTTTGCATTCTCTAATTTATTTATTTTTTTGTCCAGGACCAAGCAGTGTGTCATTGATGTCATCTGATGTTCTTCAATTTCTCATCAGTCACTTGGTAAGGGTGGCCAGTTTGTGCAGTGCACATAACTCTGAATAGGAACAGGCATTATATGAGAACATTAACACATTTGAGACGTGCCGCATCTGGATATGTAGCCTTACGCTGTGTATCTGAATGCGGCATGTCTTGAATGAGTTAACCCATTTAACTCCAAAGCCACATTTCTAAAATTTGGGAGTTGTCACCAGACGACTATGTACCAGTAGCAGGAGTTTGATTGACCATGATAATTCAAGGGTAGTGCCAGATTAGCCTGGCGCCTGATGGTGCCAACCTAATCTGGCACTACCCTTGAATTAAAATATCATGGTCAATCAGCCTCCTGCTGTAGGCCGCCGAGTCAGAAAGCAGGCATTATACTGTGACATAAACCCATTATACTCTTAGGAAACAGGCATGATACTTAGAGATTAGTGATCGTCCACTGTATACAAAACATTGTCTGTTTATCTTCTTTGTATTTCCACCCATTCACGTGTGCATGTTTTTGTGTGCACTTGTGTGCACATGCATGTTACAGTTGCTCCTGTACATTTTAATGTGACTGAATAATAATAATAATAATAATGAATCTGTATAATTATGTATATAACGCTTATTCCTAATGGCTCAAAGTGCTTTACAATTTGAAAAAAAAAATAGAATAGACATAAATAAAGACAAAAGTTCACATTCAGTATGCATAAAAACATACAAACTTTAAAAAATCGACATAGATGTGCATCATATCACTCAGTCCAGAAAGAATAACATAGGCACACACTGTAAGTAATTATAAATTTACATTAAAATAGCGTGCAAAAATAGGAATGTACATTTTTGTGAGCCTGAATTATCTTGTGTGCTGCTGACACTGTATATTTCATGTTCACTTTTTTTCAGAGTCCAAACAACCACCCTGTGGTTATGCTACATTCCATGATTGCCCTGGAAAAATTTGCACAGACAAGTAAGTGCAGCGTGTTTATTTGAAAAGATTAACATTGTTTTAGATGTGTGATTATCAGGGTAGGTATGTCTACATTATTATTTTCAGTTACGGAATGTTGTCATAAGTTTTATTGTGCAGTATTTGTTTAGCCCATATTATGCTGGGGATAAAAGCTTCAAATTTGTACACTGCCATATGCAATCTACATTATAGTACTTACAGATAAGGATATAGACCAACGGCTTTAGCTTAAGGGTGGTTCCAGAATAGCTTGGCGCCTACAGGCACCAAGCTATCCTGGCACTAGTCTTAAAGTATTTTAGTGAAACTTATTTCACACACTGGTGTATTCGGATTGATAAGGGTTAAAGATCTTTGTTGTTGAATGTATAAGTTGTAAGATGCTGTTGACATTGTCTGCATTTAAATGTGGTTTTTTTGTTGTTGTTATTTTGTACCCTGAATACTCATGTATCATATACTTGTATTCCAAAATGAGCGCAGTCTCCCTTGGCTAGCAGCAGGGTGATACCTGTGACACTCTTTAACGCTTATCATACTGAGGCTAAAAGCTTCAAATTTGTACACTGACGTATGCAAGCTACATTATAGTACTTACAGATAAGGATATAAACCAATGGCTGTAGTTCAAGGGTGGTGCCAGAATAGCTTGGCACCTAGAGGTGCCAAGCTATTTTGGCACTACCCTTGAATTATTTTAGTCAAACTTATTTCACACACTGGTGTATTCTGAATGATAAGGGTTAACTCTTAATTAACTCTTAACATTCTGATACACCCATTGCTTGAATAAATTTGACTGATAGTTCAAGGGTGGTGCCAGAGTAGCTTGGTGCCTCGGGCGCCAAGCTATTCTGGCACCACCCTTGAACTAAAACAGTTGATCTATCTCCTAATCTGTAATATAGCCTTTATAGGACAGTACGCAAATTTGACAAAATCAGCCTCAGGATGTAATGGGTTAAACTCCTGAAAGTAAATGGCTTCCATTGATAGGATGGAAATCATTTAGTTCTGGGAGTTTAAGAGTAAACAAGAACATAAAGTCCTAAGTGTAGAACAGTGAGACTGCCACACTGGTACCACCCTTGTCTTTGTTTAAAGAGGTGACTGCCAAGCCTGTTAACCCTTTTCTTCCTGATACACTATTGCTTGGAATAAATTTGACAATGATGGATCCTGGCACTGCCCTTGAACTAAAATGATTGATCTGTCCTGTAATCTATAATGTAGCTTTCATTTTTTTAAAATCAGCCTCAGGTTGTAATATACTGACTTCAGTTAAAAACGCGAAAAGTGTCTGTAAGTGTACCTGCAAACAAAGAGCCACCCTGACAGCAAAACAAAAAATTGTATTTGTTGCTTACTTCAGATGTTCAGCCTACTGTCAGAGCTACCTTCACACAAAAATGGGATCAGTTATCGCCTATCTTGGAGGACACAGGGTTTCATTAGTGGTAAAAATAAGCAAAACTGGACACACTCTGTCTAGCAAGTTTTCTGTGATATGTTTTAACACACGTATGTGGATTGCTTATGATGTTATTAACTGCCTCAAACAAAATTTGACATGAAAAATGTATTAGAGAACCAGAACTTCCAATACACATCATTTTCTTAATAAATCTTATTTGATTTAATGTGAATTACTTTCAAAATATTTTTTATGCTCCGGTGACTGACACAGAGATAAAGAACACAGCCATATCCATTTATCAGGTAAATATGGCTGCTAACCTAAAAACAAAGAACTTTTTGATTTTCATGTTTGTAGGTCATGTTGATTATTTAGGTGCCTTTGACAAACGAAAAGTAGGTCAAGACCAAACCGGCCGGATTTTCATGCACACGGACCCTAGTGACACTGCACATTGGTTGGCTTTCAGCAGTGTCCTCTGCAGATGCTCTCCATGTCACTTTCAATATCCTGTGATGGTAGTGTCACTGATGACATCATAAGTCATCGATGTGCGATTTTTAAGACTAAACATTCTATTTGCACACGACATAACACACTCTTCATAACATTTTCTAATAAATGAGGTCAAAATAACCTGGATTAAAGCATATTTACGAAGAAAAGCGTTAGGGTGAAAAATTTGCGTTTCTTTTGTTGATAAGTATAGGTTAAAGGAGGAAATAACCAAGAAAGAAAGAAACACGCTTCACGCAGTGCCTACTGTTGTCAGGAGAATCTTACACCAGCTTATTTATTAGCCTTTTGGCTGTCGGTAGTGTTTTTTGTTGCGATGATTCCCGTAGAAATCGTTACAACAAAAGCCACTACCAACAGCCAGAGGGTTAAACTGATGTCGGATTCTCCAGACAATAGTAAGGGCAGGCAATAGTAAGGGCAGTGTTCAGAAGCACTTGGACAAAACATTTTCTTTCTTCACCCCATTACTGTAGCTGACGATACTGTTTGGCGGGAAAGACGCTGAGCCACGTGTCTTCTCTGTGTCTTCTATTCTCAGTAGCAGTCGAGGATTAAACCTGTTTTTTTTCTGTGTTATTTTCTTTCACCCTTATCTCTCTGTGCGGTGTTTACAGGTGAGAACAAGGTGACAGTGGCCCAGGCGCTAAAGAGGATGCCCACCCACCCGTTAATACCCCTGCAAGACTGGGGGGATAACGCCAACTTCACCAAGCGGGAGGTCGGCTTCTGTGCGCGATGGTGCCTCGACAACCTTTGTGAGTGTTAATGTCATCTGCAGTTTGTTGCCATTCATGAGTGACATTTAAATTTAGATTCACACAGAGTTATTGACGCCAGTAACAAAAGGTCCTCAGGCCCACGACGGCCGCAGTGGGCCTGCGCACAGCTGTGTGCGGGGCCCGCTCACAGCTGTGCGTGGGGCCCATTGCGGTTGTCCTGGGGCCGAAGGCGTTTTGCCTGGAGGAGCATCTCAGTGTTATTAAGTAGATAAGGTCACTTAAGCCTATGTCTTGGCTAATTTAACCCCTTGACTGCTACTTTTGATACTGTTCATGTAGATTTCAACCCTTGAATCCTACTTACAATACCGCTCAGCAGTAAAAACACTTAACTAGGCATCTCTTTTGCCAAAAAAGTACCCAACGGAGAAAGAAACACGCTTAGAAAAAACGGTACAACTCAATTTATTAATTTGTTTTTTCAAAATACATTACCGATGGCATTACTATCTGGGAATACACTCTATTGCCTATAGATTTCAGCAAAATTGTGTGTAGCACACAACTGGGGAGGAGACACCGGGGATCCAAGCACTATGACCCCGGGTGGCCTCCCCTTACTACCCTATCCCGGCGAGCACAGGGCGACCTCGTCAGTTTCACTCATAGCTCGACCGGGGACGGTCGAGTTTTTGCCTTTCTCCGTTCTACGGGTTTCAGTGGGTTTTGACTGTGGGCTTGAATTGGAGTCTTCGATTCAGCCCTGGACTCACTACATTCGTGGTTTTTCCTTTGACAATTGGACTCATTGTGACCTGTGCGCCGACCGGTTTTACCGGCTCTGACTTGTGAGTTCTCCCTTGGCTTGGCCTTGGGGTTCGACGACGCACGTGACTTGTGCCCGGCTGGTTTGTGCAAGGTGGACTTCTTCGCCGGCGTAGCTGGTTTAGGGCCTTATGGCTTCTTCTGTGTCGAAGACTTGCCGCCGTGCGGGGACTTCCAGTGGCCGGTTGATGCACTCGACTCTTGCTTGCCGTGTTCGGGCTGTGCTTCGGACGGAACGTGTGATGGTGGCGCCGCTTGGACGGAAGACCGGTGTTCGCGCAGGTGGGACTTCTTCAGGCGTGACCGGTCCCCTCGCCCGCTTCGGTCTCCACGGGATCCTCCACGGGTGGACGTACTTCCCTCGGCGCATCGGGCTTTCCGGCCCACAGGTAAGTCCCCTTCTTGTACCGTTACCTCGCAGGTTCTCCCTCCCCTCTCCGAGTCTTCGGAGCAGGGTAGGCGAGTTTCGGAGTCACGCTCCCCACGCTCTGCTTCGTTAGCGCGTGGCTTGAGCCCATTTTGGTTCCCACCCCCCGCTCTGCTTCGGGCGAGCGGTCTGGGAGAGATGAGCGTTCGTCGGCCACCCCCGGCTCTAGGTCTCCGGAGCGGGGACGGGTGACGGAACGCAAGCATAAGAAAGAGAGTAAACGTGATAAGAAATGCTCTCGCTCACGCACCGAGGCTTCGGAACGTGACTCGAGACCGTTAGTAATGCTGCCTCCCCGCTCTGTATTTTCCGAACGGGCAAGGCATGCTTTGCTTTCTTCCCCCCCCCGCCCGCCCCGTCTCGCCTGGGCGGGCCCGGGGTGTGGTTGACTCTCGCCCCCCACGCTCCGAGGAGTCGGAGCGGGGGTCGCGTGCACATAATGGTCCCCTCCCCGCTTCGCTTCGCCTGAGCGGGCTTGGCGTGACCGTAGACTGTCCCCCCCCCGTCTCGTATCGACCGGACGGGCCCGGTGTGACTTGGACCCTCGCCCCCCCCCCCCCCCCCTCGCTCCGAGGCTTCGGAGCTGGGGCAGCGGGCTCATAAATCGTCCCCTCCCCGCTCCGCCTTTCCTGAGCGGGCTTGGCGTGACCCTAGACTGTCCCCCCCCCGCCTCGTATCGACCAGGCGGGCCCGGTGTGACATCGCGCGTCCTCCACGGTCCGACACATCGGACGGGGGGCCGCGTGCCCGGTATTTGTCCCCTCCCCGCTCCGCCTTTCCTGAGCGGGCTAGGGGAGACTATTGGCGGTCCCCCCCCCCCCCCCTCGCACCGGTTCTCCCGGGCGGGCCAGGGGTGACCAGGCCACTTCCTCGGTATTCCGATCGCGGTTTGTCGCTCACGTCGGCTGCCGCGTGCGGATCCCGACTTCGAGGTGGACCGTCGCTTTGCCACGGTCCCTCCGTCGCCGCGGCGCGCCTCTTTGCGTGCGTCGCGGGCGGCTGCGTCTACCTCGCGCGCGGCGGTGCGGCACTCTCGTAGCCGCTCGCCCCTTTCGTCTTTGCCGCGAGAAGATCAGTTTGGAACGGACGTCCTCAGCCTTCATCCGTCGGACTCGGCCTCGGCGATCTTCTTGCAGGACTCGGCGGCGGGTTCTCCTTCCCGCCT
Source organism: Semisulcospira habei (assembly GCA_036245525.1). Lineage (NCBI taxonomy): Eukaryota > Metazoa > Mollusca > Gastropoda > Semisulcospiridae > Semisulcospira > Semisulcospira habei. The sequence goes on from BTPG01000002.1 coordinate 162,095,748, forward strand.
TTTTCCGCTGTCGCGTCGGCCTCCGCCTCGTCAGACGTTGCCGGCCCTTCGCTCGGATCACAGTCGGTCCACGCTATGGGTGAGGCTTCAAGGCTTATCGCCAAGTCCCTACCGCCCGACGTCTGTCCGCCTTCGCCTCCTCCGAAGAGACAGGCTTCGGCCATGGTCGACGCGCAGAGGCAAGTCCAGCGCCGCAAGTCCCTCCCGCAAGCCGGCTTCCGGGACCTCACCGATGCTTCTCCGCCCAGCTGCGTAACGACGCTTTCGGCGACACGGGATACTTTACCGCCGCTCGATCGCCGGTGGGAATCAACTTAAGCTTCCGCCAGGCCTAGTACGCTGGACACTCCCAAGCCTTCGCCTTACCTTTTCCAGCGGTGGATGTGGCGGCCTTACTACAGGCGGGCGGCCGCAGGCTCGTCCAGAACTCGTGGCCTCGGCCTCTCGACAGGATCGCCTCCTTAGCGCGGATCTCGCTGGCGTGCTCGGGTTTGGAACTGGCTACCCAGGCAGCACTGCAGTGCCTACAGGATACGTGGGACCTGGAGGCTCAGTCCCCGCTTCGTGACGTGCGGTCCATCCTGATAGCGGCCAACCGGTCCGCCTACCATTCTTCCGCCACCGCCAGGGCAGCGGCTGCCAAATGCGACCTCTGGAGGAGGGATACCCTTTTGCGCCTCTGCTCGGACCTTCCCTTGTCAGTGAAGACCCAGCTCCGTCACGCCCCCTTAGGGGGTCCTCAGCTGTTCGGCGACACTTGGCACACCTTTAAGGAATCTTCCAAGGACTTGTGGCCCAAGCCTGCATCTAACCCAGCCTCGACCCGCTTTCACTCAATTTATTAATATTTCGGGTAAATACCCTTTGTCAAAATAGACAAACAAACAGAGACATTATTTGCTACTTATCTTCAGATGCAGAAGGAATGTGCGCGCTTACACACACTCTTGTCTCTCGTGTTTCGTTTGTTTTCTCAAAACACATTACCGATGGTATTACACTTAGGAAATGGCTCTTAGCTGGCCTAATTTTAGCCAAATTTTGGTTGTGTCCGTATAAGGGGGTGTTGGCAGGAGTGGGGCGCCATAGACCATGCCAAACCCGAATAGCCTCCCCTTACTCACATCCGGTACAAGGTTACCCAGCATACCCCAGTTTTAGTTCTTAGCTGGCAGAAGTAGGTTGTGTCTGTTCGAGCTCCGCTTTCGTTCTTGGCCGGTCGTTCGACCTTGACTGTTCGTTGGGACTTGAACTGTGAAGATGGTGGCGTGACTGGGGGTGGTAGTGCTCACGCTGTGCCGCCTCGTCGACCTGTGTGTTCTACAGACCTACGGCTTGTGCCATGGAGACTGTGACTGGCGGCTTCCGGACGCTGCTTCGGCCTGCGCTCCGACCGGTCGCGCGGTGGGGCGTGCTGTTACGTTTTGGTGATACGTGGGTTTGCTCCTTTTTTCCGCCATGGCCAGGTAATATCTCGGTGAATGCCCTCGACCGGCGCCCTTGGGTGGGAAGGAGCGCCGAGCGTCGGCACGCGCTGTACACTCGTTTGATTCGACTACATATTCAATTATGTCCGATTCGCCAGCGCGCGCGCGTCGTTATTGCGTGACCTTAGAGGCCACGCTCGCTCTTTCATCTTGTACCCTCTTGTTGCAGTAACTAGGTTCGGATCTGCACGATGTGTGGCGACTTTCAGGGCCCCTCGGACGAGCATGCGGAGGGCCTTACCTGAGCAAGAGGCGAGTCGACCCGCACTGGTGAGGTGTCCGCCTCATGACTGGAAGAGCGATGGTTAACGCTTACCTCCGTTGGCGTCCTACTCTATCAGAGGTCGGCCGACAGTGATGTCCAAGCTAACAAGGAGGGACCCACGTCAGGAACAGAGACTTTGTTGTCCCGCACAGAGATAGGGACTTCGTTGTCCCGCAGAGAACGTACGCCGCAAGGCAGGAACAGGGACTTCGTTGTCCCGCAGAGAACGTACGCCGCCTCAAGGCAGGAACAGGGACTTCGTTGTCCCGCAGAGAACGTACGCCGCCTCAAGGCAGAAACAGGGACTTCGTTGTCCCGCAGATAACGTACGCCGCCTCAAGGCAGGAACAGGGACTTCGTTGTCCCGCAGATAACGTACGCCGCCTCAAGGCAGGAACAGGGACTTCGTTGTCCCGCAGAGAACGTACGCCGCCTCAAGGCAGGAACAGGGACTTCGTTGTCCCGCAGAGAACGTACGACGCCTCAAGTCAGAAACAGGGACTTCGTTGACCCGCTCAGAGATAGGGACTTCGTTGTCCCGCAGAGAGCGCACGCCGCCTCAAGGCAGGAACAGGGACTTCGTGGTCACGCACAGAGATAGGGACTTCGTTGTCCCGCAGAGAGCGTACGTTGCCTATCAGAGATCGCCGGACACTGATATCAGAGTGTAACAAGGCGAAACCCAAGTCCGATGCAGGGACTGCGTGGTCCCACAGAGAGCGTACCACGCCTATCAGACCGCCGGGCAGTGACACCTGGCAGGGACAAGCGGGGACCCAAGTCAGAGCAGTGGCTTTGTTTCCCCACAGAGAGCGTACCTCGCCTATCAGATACCGGGCAGAGACGCCTGACAGCCACAAGGTCGGACCCAGGGCACAAGCAGTGGCCTTGCTGTCCCACAGAGAGCGTGCTACGCCTATCGGAGATCGTGGCCACGGAAGCAGTGGCTTGGTTGCCTCTTCCCTCATACAAGAGTTATAAGTCGTGGCTGATTCTCTGTTTGTCTATTGACAAGGGGTAATTACCTAAACATTACTAAATTGCGTTGCTACCTTAGTGGCTTGGTTGCCCAGACCGGTTTACCATACACATTCGGCGTATTAAACTACACTATTTTACTTGGGGTACACATACATGTGCACGTTTTACACAATACACATTTTGGAGAAACTGACAACTCACTGGCTTGTGAATAATACACATGTGAGTCCAAAGTACACTTTTAGTCAGTTGGAAGTACACTGACTGCACCCAGGGGGTCACCAGGTCGGCAAGTGGTTACTCAGAGAGCGGTCGGCGTCTTTCAGAGCTCGCCTGTCAGAGACGCCCAAGAGTACAAAGGGGACCCCAATCAGAAGCAGTGCCTTGCTGTCCCACAGAGAGAGGATGTCGTCTGTCAGAGATCGCCGGACAGAGACGCCCAAGTGTTTTAGGGTGGGACCCAAGGTGGTCCCGGACCTGTAAAGCACAAGATACCTTGTTCTGGGCTCTGGTCAGCAGGAGAGGTAGCTGACAACCTCTACTTGCATGGCTAAACCAATGATTCTTCCACCGGCCCGGGACCCGGCCTCAAGAGTGACCCGCTCCACTGTCCGTCCGCAGGCCAGAGTGGACAAACAGCAGGTGGACTGAGCATCCAGGTGGGGCCCATGTCAACGGCGGTGACCTAGGCGCCCCGGCCCAGTAAGCTGGTAGTCACTGACTGCGGAGGGCTGGCGTCGGCTACCGTACCGACGATGCTTCCAGTCCCGGGCCAGACGACAAGTCATAAACGGACATGCAGAAGCGACTGCTCGGCTTCTCAGGTGCTGGACAGTGTCTAGTGTCTGTGAGAGCATGTGGGCGCGGTAGCAAACACGTATGAGTATGTACAGTTATCGTGGTGCGCGACACAAGGGTTAAAAGGTTGCTTCCCAGCGGCTCAGCGGTTCGCCAGGCCGCTGGGGCGCGACACCTATTATCCTTCCACGGTTAGGTTCCTGGAACCTCTAATCCGCTTTCTTTGCTTTGGGCAATAGAGATGAGAAAACAGAGGGGGATTCTGTCTCCCATATTTTAATCTAATTCAATAACTTGATTATCCCTTAAGGGTTATTACAATCAAATTGTGCTCATGCATTAAGCATTGATTAATTTAATTTTTCTTATTATTAGGTTGGGTGCCCTCGCCCGGGCTGCGCACCAGTTTTTTATGGCTTGTGGCGACCGCAAGGGCTACAGGACCACTGCACTTCGCACTGCAGGATCCCGGCTCGGTGATGTTGGGCCACGCCTCGCGCCGACCATGCAGACGAGAGCCGCTCTAGATGCAGTGCAGAAGAGACGACCTCACGATGGGATCCGGGTCCCGGCGTTCGCTCATGATCTTCAGTTCCCCTTCGAAAGCAGGGACTCGCCTCACACAAGCAGGGGTACGAGAGGAACAGGAGACGCCGTCCCAGTTCCATGGCTCGCTACGCAAGGAAAAGACGGGCTCTCCGAGTTTTCGCCACCGTTCGGGGGAGCGGCCCCCTGAGACTACGTTGTTCCTTCCAAGTGCGGGGTCCGCCTTCGTTGGATCGCCGCCGGCCGGAGTTCCCCGGACTTCGGAGGGGTTGGACATCCCTTCGCCTGCGGGCGGAGCATACGGTTCCCGCTGGACGCCAGAGGACGTCATTCGCCGTGGCTGGACGAGGTTAGCTTCTCTACGTCGCTACGCTCGCGGTTCCGAGAGGTCTTGCGTTTGCCGTCTACTGCGAAGATTTACAGGAGAGTCTACTCGAGCCGGGGACTACGCAGGTCCCCTCATCGCGTCCAAGCATTCAAGTCCCTGCCCCTGCTGGTCGGCCTTCTGTCTCCGCTTCAGGGCGCCGGGGGAGGAGCTGGTGGCTTCAGCTGGATCCTACTTCTTCCGCTGCCAACGGTTGCTGCGTCCGTCCTGATCGATTACGCGCGGCTGAGTGGAGAGTCGGCCACGCAGGGCACCGCGCAGTGGAGAACTTCTTGGCCCCCTGGGCAGACCGACAAGGAGGCTTGCAAGGCCTGTCACTCAGCTGAGTCACGCTGCGGGCGCCGCCGGATGTAGCAGCCTTCTTAAAACACTGTGGACCGTCAGACAGGATTGGCAGGGACCACTCTTCCGCGGAGGCGCGGTTCGTCCGATGCACCGGATTGGGCGACTTACATCCGAGAGACGGAGGCGGCGACGGGACGCCAACGGCACTCTCCTGTGAACGTCAGGGACAGCATGCTCCTGGCGCGCGAGAGATAGAGGTCAGCGCGGGTGGCGGACTGGTCCGACAGACTTCACTGCGGACGACGTCTTCTTCGGGGGTATGCACACAGTTCAGATTAGCTCCGCCTGAGTTGACTTGCGGCTAGTCGCTTCATTTCCCCGACGGGGTGCTACTCTTCGCTTGGGCCTGGCCGTAGTCAGCGGTGACCAGGCACGCTTGTCGCCTCCTTAGACGACAGCGTCGGGACCTAGCGGAAGCGGTCGCGTTCCTGGGTGGCGGCAACTTGGAGTTTCGGCAGGCTGCAGCGCCGGACCGGAGCGGATGGACTCACCCTCGGTAGCGCCTTCAGGGAGTTACCCATTCGGCGCTGTGGATCCTGCGACCGGGGGCGCAAGTACAGGGAGTTAGACGGGACAACTTGGCAGGAATTAGTTCCTGAGAGGTCGTTGCGCTCGAGCCTGTGGCAGTAGGGTCGACGCAGCTCTTCCACTAGACGGTAGATTGGAGCACGATCTTCGTCCTTCGACTCGACACAAGTGCCTCGTCACCTCGGCAGATACCAGACAAAGACCTGAGAGCAGCGGTGCGTCTCCAGGACCTGGGACAACTCGAGTTTCGAAGTCGTCACCAGTTGGCAAGCCGGGCGGTAGGCTGGGATCATACCCACTTCGCCGTCGACTAGAGGGCCGACGCTACGGGACAGGTACTACGTGTTTTCTTCGCCGGGATTCCGTCGAGGATGGAGTGCGTGGTCGTCCTGTTCGAGTGGGACTCCCAGTAGACGGGAGCAGGGCAGTGTAGGAGGGACTCTCAGTCCCTTCTTCAGCTCTCTTAGGACGGATGACTCACTAGGGGATCACCGCTCAACCTGACACCTCCGCTGCTTGGAGAAGGAGGGCGTACTTGGGAGTGGCTAGTGCGCTGGAGGCCTGCCGCGCGGGGAGGCGTCGCTATGGCTAGATCTTCCAGCTCCACGGCTCGCCATCGAGATTGCATGCCGAAGTGTACGCGTGGTTGTCCGCCTTTACTTGTGTTGCAGCTTGGTGGATGTAGGTGCGCACCCGCAGATTGGGCAGCAAGCCCTCTTCCACAGAGGCTTCCTACGGCGGCCATAGGTGCTACCGAGACAACCCGCAGACCATCAACCAGTCGAGTTGCGAGGGTAGATGACGAGCGCTGTGTGACGGGAATGACGACCTTCTTCCTTCCGAACTGGACGAAGCCCCAGCTGGCAGGGTGCTTCCTCGGGGGTTTTTTCATCTCCTAAGGACGGCCCCTTTCACCGTTCAGGACTTTCTCACCATGATCGCCGACTCCTACAGGCGATTTCGCTCATCAGACCCGGGTAGCGGCAAAACCTCACTTCAGAGGCTCCCTTCGCTTGGAATGCCCCGCTGTGCTGCGCAGGGACCAAGTTCTACCTTGGGGGCTTACGGGATCTCAACCTCGTCTGTTGGAACCCGGCACATGACGCGCCTGACGGATGTTTCAAGGAGGAGAGCTTCAGGGCAGTCCTTGACTCAACCTCCAGGCTCAGTACTATGCACGCTGTCCACACACCCGGGTGACTGGCAGTGCCAGTCGACCGGTTCATGCTACAGCTACCTGACACATCTGCCTGGACGAGACGCGGCCTACATGACGGCGACAGTTGTTTCGCCCTGCGCGTGTTGGGTGCCACCCGGGAGAACAGACTTCAAAACCCGGTGACAGCCTTACCTCTTCCAGGGTCAGTATCCGTACGCGCTGTCGTCACACACACACAGATGGCTGGCTGGTACGGACGGACGGCGCCGTGCAACTACTACGGTACCAGCCTTCAGGGCCAAGTCGTGGTCGCCTTGGCTGCCCTACAGTCTATGTCTGTCTGCCCGTACGAGTGTCAGATTCCACTCAGTAGCCCAGACAATAGGAACCGGTGAGAGTCTTCCGTGTGTACCTGCGCCGGACCAAGCTGGCGCAGGGGGACGCACACACCTGTTTTCTCCCTCTGTCCACAGGTAGACGTGGTATCTCAGCCAGACCTGCTCCTCCTGGTTCCGGGGAGTTATCCGCCCGGCCGGCCAGGACGTTGACCTGTTGAGGCCACATGTTGCACAACGCGGCGCACGAGGTCAGAACCAGGGCCGCAAGTTCCGCTGCGACAGCACCGGTGCAGTCAAAGTCTTGTGGCGGCTATGAGATGGCGAGCGGAGTCCACCTTCGCCCGCTGCTACCTGAGGGACTTCTCCTCCTAGCGACAGATCCTCTCGCTGGTGGGAGACACCGCAGCAGCGCAACACTCCCTCCCGGCGCCCTAGGCGCCGCAGGTATCTTAGCTAAAATTATCGGGAGTGTGCTGCAGGAGGGCGAGTTTGTGGGCAATGTGGTTGGCAGTAGGGGCGCTATAGCGGCACCCACCTCCTCTTTGTGATTCTTCCTAAGTGTAATACCATCGGTAATGTGTTTTGAGAAAACAAATGAATTTTTCAATTAAAATGCATTTTTTTGAAAAATACTTACCGATGGTATTACTCGAAGGTCCCTCCCTCCGGCCCCGCTTGCCGCAGTTCGCTAAGAACTAAACTGGGGTATGCTGGGTAACCTTGTACCGGATGTGAGTAAGGGGAGGCTATTCGGGTTTGGCATGGTCTATGGCGCCCCACTCCTGCCAACACCCCCTTATACGGACACAACCAAAATTTGGCTAAAATTAGGCCAGCTAAGAGCCATTTCCTAAGTGTAATACCATCGGTAAGTATTTTTCAAAAAAATGCATTTTAATTGAAAAATTCATTTCTCTCGGAGTCTTTCTCTTACGATTTTTTTCTTTGACGTCATTTTTACTTTTGTTCTTCCTTTCCTTTTCTTTTCTTTTTCTTTTTACGTCACCTTCAGTTGCCACATTCCTTCTGCATCTGAAGATAAGTAGCAAATAATGTCTCTGTTTGTTTGTCTATTTTGACAAAGGGTATTTACCCGAAATATTAATAAATTGAGTTGTACCGTTTTTTCTAAGCGTGTTTCTTTCTCCGTTGGGTACTTCTTTGCATTTCACACGCTTGGCAGTCACCTTTTTGGTCTGGATTTCTCTTTTGCCAAAGGATATGATCAGTAGAAGTGAAGGGGTTAAAGGTGCTGTGTTCATCTCTAACTGTGTTTGAAACAATTCACAATTTACATTTGGAAAATCACACAAGTTCATGTGCTGTTGACCTGGAAAATATGATACAATACAATACAATACAATACAACTTTATTGTCTGTTCGAGTCAAGGCACGACAGAAATTTGCCTTTCGGCTCGTCATGAAACAACAATATAAGACATTAACAAACGCTACAAGAACATATCATGAAAAATTATCATTGCAGCAATCTATCACAAGCAATCTGTCACAAGATGGGAGGTAGTGTTAAGTAGATCATACTTATCGCGGCGTTATAAACGAGGGAATGATGAAAGAATGTTTCGCGTTTTTTCAGATTTTGTGATTTTGTGAACACAGAAGTGCTTGCTTTCGGGTTGCTCATATGAGTTAAATTATTTGTCACAGATGTTTTTTAAACTGTTTCTCTATGTTGACTTTTAAACCTGTTTAATGCTTGTGTAATTGTGGAAAATTAATGTTGATGTTTTGTTTTTTCTTCCTCATGTCATCATGCTGCCTGCGAACTGTTCCTGCTGTCATCAGTTGTTCTGGAGGTATGCCCAGCCTAATAAAGATTATCTGTAAATTACAAGCATGTCGGTCAAACATTGCACAGACTTTAAACATTCTGCAAGAGCTGTGTATTCTCATGAGCCCCTGCAGCAGTTTTGCTGCAAGGAGTACATTCATTGATATCCACAGTTTGAGGTCAGTACCTGATATTAACAGTTTGACCGGGTGCACTCTGCAGTGATTGTCATGATCCAGCGAAAGGGACCATTTGGTCCTTACTATAAGAGGGTGCAACTTACTGTCCTTACTATAAAGGGACTCAGCCTACTGTCATTGACCTGATTCTGATTTAGGGATAACTCTTATTCCTCTGATTTGTTAAAAAAAACAAACACTAACATGTCATTGGCAGTTGATGTTTGGCGCATGCTTTGCAGATTTGAATATTTTGTGTTGTTAATATTACAGGGGCGACAGTACACCTATGAGCAGCTGGATCTGTCAAACCTCAATGTCATGTTGAACAGCAACGATGTCAGCGAGTACCTCAAAATCTCAGCTGATGGATTGCAAGTAGGTTGATTCTTCTATTGGAGAAATGTTTAAGTCAGCCAAGGCAGGCTGTAGCAAGATAAGGATAGACCGCCATAGTTCAAGCGTGGTGCCAAACCAGATGAGGATTTCATCCCAAAGTCTACCGTATTGTTTGGAGCTCACATGCGTTTTTCTTTTAGGAACATTCAGAGTTCATATTTTTAGCTTATCCTTCTGATCCATTGCCTCTCTAAGCCAACCTCTGATCAACACACACACCGGCTCACACAAATAAAGATGAACACATGGCGCTTTCTGCCATTAGCATGCTCTGTGGGCTCGTGTGATGTGTAGCAACAGGAATTCTGAAGAAGAATAGCATGAGCAGCAAAATGATGTCACTATAAGCTTCACGTCATGGCAACACTAGTCTCACGAGGCCATGCACACAGTGACAAATTTGATGTGTCATGTCACTCATCCAAAGGCACGAATCCTCTTCCAGGGCTGACTTTTGTTCCAAACAGCCTTTTCCAGGGCTGACTGTTTGATGGGTATATACAGTGGATCCAAAACTTATAAAAATGAATTAATTATTGTTCAAAAAGTTAAAGAGGTACAACGCTGGATTATGAACTCATTTAGGGTCTTCCTTTAATCTAGCTGTATGCAAAGTGTTACGTTTGTGGTTGTGTTATTCTTTGGAGAGCATGTGTGTGTTGATCATAGGAAAGATCAGATATTCATTTGAGTTATTTTAAATAAGAATTACGTACCTTTTCAGTAGAATTCATTTTCTTATGCATGGAGAATTGCGATCGATTTTTGTTGTGATGCGTATTTTCGCTAAATTGTTATAACATTTAACCTACATTAGACTGGACGGTTCGGGAAGGGCTGCGGCTGTTCTAGTGAGCTCAAATATGACGTCAAAGTTGTGTAGTACTCGTTGACTACATTTAGCAACAATTATTGATGGTAAATGGTAGTGGAAATTTGTAGTCGGATCTAGAGTGTTCTTTTTAGTGAATATTAATGAGTTTGGTTACGTTTTCCTTTTTGATTGTTTTTGAGTTGTGTGAATTTGCAGGGAATGTTCGGGAAATTTGTAATAGTATAAAAGAGCGTGTTAGGAAGTATATGTGTACATTGTATGAGAGACTCAGTGTGTCAACAGTGTTAATGCTTTGTATGGAATACGCAGTTTATCAGAATTGTGGATGCATTGTATAGAGACAGTGTACCAAAGTGTGGATGCATTTGTGGATGCATTGTGCTGAGAGTGCATCATGAGAATAAAATATTGTTGGAACTGTTACTCCAGTGTGATCTACAACCTTGTGCCACATGTGACGAGTTGCAGCTGAGTGAAGTTTCTTTACAAGAACCCTACGTGGGTGCATCTAGTGTGATTGTATCATACTATGACTACCACGTAACATTTGGCACCTTCGACGGGACTTTTTCGGTTGGCTCAGTGGAAAGGGTAGCCGGAGACAACAGCCAGCAGTGAAACGCAGAGATGGTGACATCGGAATTGGAGACATTTCTGAGAATTGGGAAGGAATGCCGGCTGGAGGGAACTCAACTCCTGGAGTTTATAAAGGAGAGACAGGAGAGAGAAGGAAAGAGTTAGTTAGTTATTTGGGTTTAACACCGAGCAGGTGACTAAGGCCATCTCACGGCGGGAGAAGAAAGGAGATTGGAGAGAGAAGAAAAAGAGAGACTGGGGAGAGAAGAAAAGAGACTGGAGAGAGAAGAAAGAGCCAAAGAGCATGAGATCAAGAAACTCGAAATTCAAGCAGCAGAGGCAGAGAAACATCGAAAAGAGGCAGAGAAACGGCGCGAAGAGGAGCGAGAAGAGGCACGGAGGCAGCGACAACACAAAATTCATCTCCAGAGGATGGAGTTTGAGGCACAGGGCCAGAGGACAGCTGAAGACACTGCCGGAGCGAGTCCAGAGGACGTCCACGGTACGAGAAACGGGACGACTCGGAAGCATGTGACGGAAGACTTACACGTCTAGACGTGAAAGGACAGAACGTTACCAAGCGAGAACACCAGTAAAACAGGTTGGATTGTGAGAGACAATTACCTGGCCTGGCGTTTACATTGTGTATGTGTATACGGTGTTGATGTGCTTGTAGTGAGAAGGGGTGGTGTACATAATCTTTTGAGTGTTCTTTTATTGTTACTTTTATAAAGACCCATATTAGAAAGACAGCTAGTGTGTTGAGTTTTACCACGTGAATGCGCCCGACTGAGTCAGTGGCGGTGTATGTGTCTGTTGTGCCAGAGTCTGTACGTGCGACCTGGGAAAGTCTGCGTGCGTTAAATTTGATGATGAGGTCACAGAGATTCTGGTACTCCTTCTTCAAACCAGCCAGCTCTATCCGTTTCTCCAGGTAGGTCCTGATTCTCTCAATGAATAGGCTGGGTGTTTCTCCTTCCTCAGGCTTGCAATTCCAGAATCGTCGTCTGTAACCCTCCTCAGACAAGTCGCAATTTGTTTGCAGGGAGGCTCTCAACTGCGCATTATCCTCGGCTTCTTCTCTTGGCAGGCGGGTATAGAACTTAAGCGCTTTGCTGGTCAAAAGTGCACTCAGTTTGGTGGCCCAAGTCTCTTGTTTCCAGTTGTTGCTGCTTGCGAAGCGCTCAAATCGCTCCAGGTAAGCGTCCATTTTATCTGAATTTTCAGCATACGGAGGTAGTTTTGGTGCACAGGCTGTTTGATCTCTGCTGGCTAAGGCCACCCTTTCTCAGTACAAGCACATCAACACCGTATACACATACACAATGTAAACGCCAGGCCAGGTAATTGTCTCTCACAATCCAACCTGTTTTACTGGTGTTCTCGCTTGGTAACGTTTTGTCCTTTCACGTCTAGACGTGTAAGTCTTCCGTCGCATGCTTCCGAGTCGTCCCGTTTCTCGTAACATGGACGTCCTCTGGACTCGCTCCGTGCATAGTCCCTGCTGACCCGGGTGTCTCGGCACTGGTCGCTCACTCCCTGAGTGAAGAGATGACCTCACAGTAGGTCCCTCGGTGGTAGCCTCTGTTGACTGACATCTCGGCGTCCGTCGCTCCGCTCCCGACAAGCACTCTGAATTCCAGGTGTCAGAGTCTTGGAATACGGCTAGTGTATCTGACATGCTTCCGTCCACAATGACAGTCTAGCCCGCATTGCCTATTTAGACCTCTGATAGACTGAGCTCTCGCTAATATCCCCGTGCAAATTGTTTCCCTACGATTTTTTCACATGGGCCACGTGCCCCCATGGAATATCTGTCACAAGGCAAACCACTGACTAACCGTACCGTACAAAACCCTCTGTGTGAACCTTACTTACTTTACTTACTTACTCCTGTCACCCCTACCCGGGTATAGGCCGTCGACGAGAGACCTCCAGCGACTCCTGTCCTGTGCTTCTCCTTCGATTTTACTCCAGGTGGTTCCCATTCTCTTGATGTCTGCTTGGAGGTCTCGACGCCAGGAGTTTCTCGGCCTACCTCTTTTCCTCTTTCCCTGGGGATTCCATGACAATGCCTGCCTAGTGATACTGGAAGCTGGCTTTCTCAGACTGTGACCAATCCATCCCCATCTTCTTCGCCCAATTTCATTCTCTGCTGTTATCTGCTCTGTTCTCTCCAGAGTCTGATGTTGCTGATCTTCTCTGGCCAGTGGATTTTCAAATTCTTCTAAGGCAACTGTTTATGAAGATCTGTACTCTGTTGACAGTGGTTTTTGTCAATCTCCAAGTCTCTGCTCCATAAAGGAGAACTGCTTTTACGTTGGAGTTGAAAATCCGGACTTTGGTGTTTTGTGACAGCTCTCTAGAACTCCACACTTTTTTCAACTGGAGAAAGGCTGCTCTGGCTTTACTGATTCGTGCTCTGACATGTGCATCAGTGCCGCCTTTTTTGTCTATGATGCTCCCGAGATAGGTGGCACTCCAACGGGGTGCCAGCAAGCAAGACTGGTTCTTCCCTGGTTGCGTTCAGCCTCATTGTCTTTGTTTTCTGTTTGTGGATGGTGAGGCCCACTTGGAACGAGATGTCAGCAAGCCGCGTGGTCTTGTCCTGCATTTGTTGATGAGTTTGGGACAGTAATGCCAAGTCATCTGCAAAATCGAGGTCGTCATGCTGTGTCCACAGTGTCCACTGTATTCCGCTTCTTCTCTGCTCTGTGGTCCTCTTCATGACCCAGTCTATGGCCAGTAGGAAGAGGAACGGAGACAGCAGACACCCCTGCCTGACACCGGTTCTGACCTGGAGCTCCCTGGTGAAATGCCCTTCGTGGATCACGCGGCATGTCATGCCATCGTAGCTGCTCTTGATCAGGCGGACGAGCTTTGTGGGTACACCGTAGTGTCGTAGGAGTTTCCACAGAGTCTCTCGGTCCACGCTGTCAAATGCTTTCTCGTAATCCACAAAGTTGACGTACAGCGGGGAGCTCCACTCCAGAGACTGTTCCACGATGATGCAGAGAGTGGCGATCTGGTCTGTACAAGATCGGTTTTTCCTGAATCCTGCTTGCTGGTCTCTCAGCTGGGGGTCAACGGAGCTCTTCATTCTCTCCAGGATGATCCTGTTGAAGACCTTTCCTGGTACTGACAGCAAGGTGATTCCTCTATAGTTGGAACACTTGCTGAGGTCACCTTTCTTGGGAAGCTTGATTAGGTACCCCTCCTTCCAGTCAGCCGGCATCACCTCCTCTTTCCAGATCTTTCCAAACAGTGGGTACAGCATCTCTACTGTTGTCTCTAGGTCTGCTTTCAGAGACTCCGCTGGGATGCCATCTGGCCCTGCTGCTTTGCTGTTCTTCAAAAATGCCACTGCTCTTCTGATCTCTTCCCGGCTGGGTCTGTCACAGCTGATGGGTAGGTCGGTCTCTGCTGGCTGGATGTCTGGGGGGTCGGGTGGGCTGGGTCTGTTCAGTAACTCTTCAAAATACTCGGCCCATCTGTCGAGTTGGTCTGCTCTGTCTGCAATAGGCTTGCCTTGTCTTATACTGGTCTTTCTGTATGGCCTTTTCGTCGGCGTTTTTGTAGCTATTTCTGTGTGAACCTTATGTGTGAGTATAGAGTTTCATCACATCAAGAACAAGTCCTCAGCGCATGTTCTAAAGACCTGTCCACCCACATCAGGGAGCAAAAGGACCAGTCCCTGAAAGCCATTGCAGATTTCGCTCAAAGATACCTGGACGCCCACAACAAGAAGTTCAGGCCCGGCAAGCCACAGCATGTGTCTACACCAGCAGTGGAAAAATATGACATCAGAGATACCCTGAAACAGATGTCGGTGGAGAGCCTGACATGTTTTTTTTGTGAAATGAAGGAACACAAGATGATACGTTGTCCTTCCAAAGGTATTCCCTGAGGCGACAACACCAGAAGGCCCAACCAAGACCGTGGGGCAGCAGGCAGAAGTGGTACCACGTCTCAACACAGAGCCGCCGCTGTACTGGCCAACGATGTGACGTCACCTGGTGACTTTGAGTTTGGAGAAAGGCGGCCGACACCGGAGCAGATCGAGTCTTTCAGAAAGAATGGATGCATTCCAGTTGGCGATGGGGTTATATTCTTACCAGTTTCCAACATAGCGCTGCCTGAGAGTGAAGTGCCCAACATGCCGGTGGTGTCAGGATTCGTCTGGAACACATCATTGAGGGTCCTGAGAGACGCGGGTTGCAGCGGCGTCATCGTCAGAGCGGACCTAGTAGCTAAAGACCAGAAGCTACAGGAGTGGACAACCCTCATCCTTGCAGACAGAACTGTGAGAATTATCCCCCTTGCCAAGGTCAGTTTCGACACCCCGTACCTGACAGGAGAGGTGAAGGCGTTATGTGTGAAGACCCCAGTCTACGACCTTATCATCGGAAACGTTGACGGTGCCAGGAACGCAGAGAATCCAGATCCGGAGTGGAAACCTGAAACCTGTGCCGTTACCATGAGAATTCAAGCAAAGAAGAGTCACCAGACCATGCCTCTAAAAGTGGTTGACAACCCAGAAGCAGCCGTGGTGAACAGGGACAAGCTGGTGGAACTACAGAGAGCCGACTCCACTCTTGACAAGTTTCGAGGTCAGACCGAGCCCGTGACATGAAGAGGGAAGGAGGTAACCTTCGAGACCAGAAAGGACATCCTGTACCAGGTATTCACCAGCCATGGAGATAAGCCTGTCCATCAAGTGGTAGTTCCTGAACCCCTGAGGATGCAGGTGATGAAACTGGCCCATGATTCCATCTTGGGAGGACATCTGGGAATCAGTAAGACCCTCGACAGGATCCGAGCACTCTTCTACTTGCCTGATATGGGGGGGAGGGGGGGGGGTTGTCACCCCATTCTGCAGGTCGGGCGATGTATGCCAGAAGACAATCTCCAAGGGAAAGGTGCCCAAGGTTCCTCTTGAGAAGATGCCACTGATCGATATGCCTTTCAGCTGTGGATCTGGTGGGGCCAATTTCTCCTCCAAGTGAAGAAGGCCATCACTACATTCTGACACTGGTGGATTACGCAACAAGATATCCTGAGACGATACCACTAAAGAAGATCGACACTCCAACAGTAGCAGAGGCGCTCGTGGACATGTTCAGCCGTCTGGGGATTCCTGAGGAGATCCTGAGTGATATAGGGACCCAGTTCGTCTCCAACTGCATGGAGGATGTCAATCGGCTGTTGAGCATCCGACACCTCACTATGACTACGTAACCACCCCATGTGTAACGGGTTGGTTGAAAAGTTTAACGGAACATTGAAGGCTATACTGAAGAAACTGTTTGCTGAGCAGCCAAGGTTGTAGCATAGTTACATCAATGCCTTGCTCTTCGCATACCGTGAAGTTCCCCAGGATTCGACAGGGTTCACCCTCTTTGAATTACTGTACGGCAGGATTGTAAGGGGACCCATGCACATCTTGAAGGAGTTGTGGACCAAGGACATTGACACGCCTGCGGTGAAGATGAGCTACCAGTATGTCTTCAACCTGAGAGAGAGAGCTGGCGAATACCTTCAGGATGGCTCCAGAAAAACTGGAGAAGGCGCAGAGCAAGGGGAAGCATTACTATGACCGTAAAGCCAAACCTCGACGGTTTCCAGCCAGGTGACCAGGTGTTGGTTCTTCTCACAACCGACAACAAGCTCCTGTCACAGTGGTTGGCATCAACAACTACAGAGAGTAAAAGACTACATGATGACAACGTCAGAAAGATCAGGGATGCCCCACGACCTACTACAAAGATGCAGGTTTGCTCATTCATGCGACTGGCCAGCTACTACCGAGAGTACATCCCGAACTTTGCAGCTGTCACAGCACTGAAGAAAGGACAACCCAACGTGGTGAAGTGGGAGGAGGCCCAAGAGCGAGTTTTCCAGGCAGTTCATGACATCCTGACCTAGAAGCCCGTTCTACACCTCCCCGAACCATCGAAGACCTTTGTCCTGAGGACCAACGCCTCCAACGACGGAGTGGGTGCCGTCTTAATGGTCTTAATGCAGGAGGATGAAGGGAAACTCTACCCAGTGAGCTATGTCAGCAAGAAGTTGACCCGAGCGGAAAAGAACTACTCTACCGTTGAGAAGGAGTGCCTAGCCCTCATCTGGGGAGTGAAGAAGTTTGAGCTGTACCTTCAAGGTGTACCATTTGTGCTGCAACCCTTGTACTATCTGAACTCTGCCAAGTTCACAAACTCCCATATCATGAGATGGGCAATGTTCTTACAGAACTTAAGTTACAGTCCATTAAGAGTTCACAGAACTTTGGAGTGGATTACCTAAGCAGAGCAGTTTAAAGAAACTGTGAGGCAATTATTCCAGAGCAGTTTGATTTAAATTTTGATGTGAGATTGTCAGTGTTTATCATTCTGTGTAGTTTGACACAGCCACAACCGTATTTTGAGGTTTGAGAAGAAATTTAGTGAATTTTTCTTCTAAAAATGGGGGGTAATGTTACGTTTGTGTTTGTGTTATTCTTTTGAGAGCAGGTGTGTGATGATGATCAGAGAGAGATACTAAGAGAGTACTAAGAATCAAATTTCAATAAGGCCGCACCGATCTATAAATCTCGCCTTTATTGAAATTAAAATCTGTGACGCACCATGGCCTCTCTATTATCACATAATCACCCTTTTGTTTTTTGAAAAAGTGGCGACCATTATTAGTGCGGCCTTATTGAAATTTGATACATTAGTACTCTCTTAGTATCTCTCTCTATAACTATTGTCTCTGACAACACTTAAACATGTACTGTTAATTTGTTTTAATATTTATGAACTTTATCCCTAAAGCTCTGAACCCATAGCTACTGGACCAGGAAGTATAATTCGATTACAGACTAAAATCCCCAGTAGCTGACTGCCTTGCACCGAGAACATGAGGAAGTTTACAGAGTCTAAGATCCTCACGAGCCTAGATTTTTATAAGTGGACACAGGTCAGATCCTCAAGAGTCTCGGACTCCAGGCATAACCCGTGTTTACAACTATTAGTCTACTTTTGTTTGTTAGCTCTCTCCTAGCGAGTATGTTGGCGGGTCTTATCTAATATTATTTTACTGCAGTACAATTTCTGAAACGGTGACTGCCGTGTTTGTACACAGTTAGTACAAGGTCGACACTCCACCGTTTTATTAAAACAGTACTCACACACACACACACACACACACACACACACACACACACACACACACACACACACACACACACACACACACACAAACACATGAATAAACATACACGTACACACACACAAACACACAAACACACACATACAGACACCCGACGTCAAAAAACACAAGGTTTGTAAGTACGGCCTCACGCTAGTGCAATATTATTTTAAGATTTTTATTCCGGGGTGTATACTGTCTTATACATATCTGACGCGAGCCATTGAAACCCACCAGCCCATGAGAGATAATAACCCTTATTGAATTTCACGCCCTGTTGGGTTAGACGGTGTACATGACCTTTTAAGCTGAAAAGAGACGCACCTCAGAATCATACCTTGCTTTATACACCCGACTGAGTACATATACAACAGATCCTCAGCCCCCCCCCCCCCCCAACAACCCCACCCGGGTCTGCCCTGGGGGACTTGGGTGGGGTTAGGTATTTTTTAGTTCCCAGGGTCACCCTGGTCAGCCCCACAGGGTGGGGTTTTCTCTCTATTCTGGGGCATGTGTTTCTGTCTACCCGAGGTCCATTCACCTGTATTTGCCTTTTTTAAACTCTCCCTACTGTCTGCACTGCCTGTAGCTCTTGATATTGGATGTGTGTTGCTAAATGGTCTTAGCTTTATTTAGGCCCCATGTGTTAGGTTTATTTAATGTGTTTGACCGGCTGGCGACATACATTCAATGTTCTGTTTAGTTGGTTGTTTTTTTTTCACAAGCAGTGCAGGCACGTCCTGAGAAAGCCTTGTTGCTGTCGGGACGTTAAGCAATGTACAATCAATCAAACCCCCCCCCCCAACACACACACACACACACACTCAGACACACTAACAC
The DNA here is from genome assembly GCA_036245525.1 of Semisulcospira habei. Taxonomy (NCBI): domain Eukaryota; kingdom Metazoa; phylum Mollusca; class Gastropoda; family Semisulcospiridae; genus Semisulcospira; species Semisulcospira habei. The sequence continues at coordinate 162,114,390 of BTPG01000002.1, forward strand.
TCTAACAACACAGACACGCATACACAACTTACCAGTATGACAGAGCTGACGTCATACATCTCAACCGGCTAATGGTCCAATGAATAAATTATAACAAAAACAACCGGTCATTTTGAACACTAACTGGCAAGAATAAGACCGATCCGGCAATACCTGATCCTAAAATCGATCTTGGTCTTTCCAAAATGCTATGAATAACTAAATGAGTAACAAGCCTGACGAGTCTTAACGCTACCCGACCAGACTTGACGAGCAAGTTTTGTGAGCTGGGTTTCTGTACACTATATGTTTTGTGTTGTTGATTTTCAGTTGCGGCGAGAAGTTGCAAGAGCATGGTGCGGCACCTGCCGCGTATGGTGCGGCACCTGCCGCGTATGGCGCGGCACCTGCCGCGTATAGCGCGGCACCTGCCGCGTATGGTGCGGCACCTGCCGCGTATGGTGCGGCACCTGCCGCGTATGGCGCGGCACCTGCCGCGTATGGTGCGGCACCTGCCGCGTATGGTGCGGCACCTGCTGCGTATGACATTGTAACCTATATGTTCCACTTGGCTCTCACTTGGCCAGGGTGCTGATTTATAATTTACTGCAAAGTCAATAAATGACAGTACTGTGTCAGTTATGTTCGCTTTAAGGGACAGTGTCATGTACACTGTGAAGCATGGCATTCATAAACCCACCCAAATCATTTAATAGCCCAGCATGAATACAGCTGGAATACAAGCAGGAAGGCAGCAGGAAAAAGCATGATTTTAGCGCATGCTGTTTTCATGCTGTGCTCCACTGTAACCAAGCTTTATGCCTACTGGGACAGCCAAGTCTTTGTCTGGGGTAAACTCAAAAACTATTGACTACATTTGCTGGAGTGGTGCAAACGTATAAAATTACTGTTCAGTGTAATTTCCTAGAAAACATGATTTTGCTTGATAACAATTATTCTTTTGTTTGTCTAATAAAAATGACAGACGGACAAATCCAAGTGTTTGATGTTACAGAATGCTTCAAAGATGTTAAGTGTTTTTATGACTTAAAATCACGTGTGTTTGGACCCAGCTTTAAACTCTCATCACCGTCAATAAGGATATACACGTCATATAACGTTACTTTGGAATATTCAGATGGATTACCACGTTATGATTATGAGACTGTTGATCTTAAGACAAATGCTTTTAAAGTTTATAATGCTAACAGTGGCCACTTGCGTTGGTTTGAGGTATTGTGTAATGACATATTTGATCAATTAAGAAAACTACATTGTTACATTGAAAGTGTTACGTTCAATAAAGTGATATTACACCTGCAGGACAAGACTTTAAGACAAACACCAGGAAAGTAGTTGACTTGTTTATCATAACTACAGATAATACAGTATTACATATGGTGTGACAATGGTATTTTTTTTTTTCATTTATTATTTTGACGGACAAATAAAAATGACGGACAATTCTCAAAACCCTGGCCCATCAAACCCTGGCTCATCTGGTTTAAGAAACGTGTTTCACACAACAAACTTACCCATATCCAATACTAATAATGTTTACGAATCAATAGAAAACTCTTTTTCTGTCATACAACAAAATCTTCTGACAGGCAGTGTTAAAATTCAGGTTGTTGCGAAAATCGAATTCACTAGGGTGGGCGGTGAGGTAATTGTATCGTATATATCAACAAGACAACACACAGTTAACACAAGAAGAGAATTGGAGAACGTGTTTAGAGACAGACTATTACCAGACTTCCTCCAGGCGATTGACAGTGCAAAAATGAAGGGGTCTGGTTGGCACGAAGGACGTGCATGAACTACAACTAAAGCAGTCTAGGTATCATCCTATATTAGGTAAATCATGGTTGCCACTGCCAACAGAGGTTGCAAACAAAAAGGCTGTCGTCAACATACAGAACAATGACAACTATTGTTTCATGTGGTGTGTGCTTGCTAAACTACACTTTGTAAAGTCAAAACCTGAACGTGTATCTAACTACACCAAATTTGTAAATACCCCACCCGGGTCTGCCCTGGGGGACTTGGGTGGGGTTAGGTATTTTTTCGTTCCCAGGGTCACCCTGGTCAGCCCCACAGGGTGGGTTTTTCTCTCTATTCTGGGGCATGTGTTTCTGTCTACCCTTGGTCCATTCACCTGTATTTGCCTTTTTAAAACTCTCCCTACTGTCTGCACTGCCTGTAGCTCTTGATATTGGATGTGTGTTGCTAAATGGTCTTAGCTTTATTTAGGCCCCATGTGTTAGGTTTATTTAATGTATTTGACCGGCTGGCGACATACATTCAATGTTCTGTTTATTTTTTTTTTTTTTCACAAGCAGTGCAGGCACGTCCTGAGAAAGCCTTGTTGCTGTCGGGACGTTAAGCACTGTACAATCAATCAATCAATCAAATTTGTAAATGAACTCAACTTCAGTGGCATTGAGTTCCCTGTTAAAATAGAGGACATAGACTTGTTTGAAAAACTAAATCCTGGTATATCTGTAAATGTGTATGTGTGGGATAATGAATCTGAGAACAAGTTACAGCCAATTAGAGTGTCCCCACTGGCACCAACCTATTGTCAGTCAGAAGATAAGCATGTTGACATGTTGCTAATCGGAGATGACAATAACTTTCACTACACAATTATCAGGAATATGTCACGCCTAATTCATGGACATACAACAAAACACAATGGCAAACAGGAAGTTTGTAAAAAATGTTTACAAAGATTCTCCTCTATTGCAGTGGCACACAAACATGTTTTACACTGCAGGTCACCTGATGACATACAAACTGTACTTAAGTACCCTGATCCTGGTAGTCAAGTGTATTTTAAGAACTATAGGAATCAGCAAAAGCTGCCGTTTGTAGTGTATGCTGATTTTGAATCACTAGTTGTTCCGTATGAAGGTCCTGTTCCAGAATCATTACCAAAGACTATAAAACTAAGTGACCAAGTGGTGTGTTCTTTTGGATACATTCTTGTTAGGTCAGACGGTCTTCATTCAGAGCCTGTTATCTACAGAGGTGAAAATGCAGCATGTCTGTTTTTAACAGAAATGAGACATCTGTATAGTCAGGTAGTACAGTATCTCACAACAAGCCAGATGCCTTTGATGATGACAGAAGAAGACAAACTAAAATTTGATACATCAGAGAAGTGTTGGATTTGTGAACAGCCTTTAGGTGGTGACAAAGTTCGTGACCACGATCACATAACTGGGCGTTACAGAGGCGCTGCTCATAACAATTGTAACTTGTTATTAAAAACAGATCCAAAGACATACAAGTTACCAATCTTTTTCCACAATCTGAAGGGATATGATTCACACATTATCATGCAGGCTGTAGACGAGTCTTACAAAAACATAAGTTGCATTGCCCAGACAACTGAGAAATACTTAACTTTTAGGTTAGATAAATTAGCATTTTATGACTCCATGCAACATTTGTCTTTAGGTCTTGCTAGTTTGGCAGAAGGACTGACTGAGTATCCAATAACGAGTAAATATTTTGAACCAGACTTGATTAAGAAAGGTGTCTATCCGTATGAGTACATTGATCACTGGGTTGTGTTTGAGGAAACAAGACTGCCACCAAAAGAGAAATTTTATTCTACACTAACTGGAAAAGGTATTTCTGACTCTGAATACCAGCATGCACTTGATGCGTGGGGGAAGTTGGGGTGTCAGACAATTGGTGACTACCATGACCAGTACTTGAAAGCTGACGTTTGCTTACTAGCAGACGTATTTGAAAGTTACCGTGAAAAGGGGTTGTTACACTACAGACTTGACCCTGCTTGTTACATAACTAGTCCTGGCATGACATGGGATGCATTTTTGAAATCCAGTAAGATATCTATAGACCTGTTGTCTGATCGTACGATGGGTGAAATGGTGGAACGTGGATTGAGAGGAGGGATTAGTATTGCAGCGAACAATTATGCCAGAGCCAACAACAAATATCTGGACGCCCATGGTGACCTTGGGTTTGACCCCTCGAGGTCAAGGTCATTCATTACGTACCTTGACGCTAATAACCTTTACGGATTTGCGATGTGTGAGTTATTGCCCTTGAAAAACTTTTGTCTGTATGATTTGTCACAGTATGATGTAACAGACATAACTAACAATATTATGAATCATGACCGAAACGACGCGAAGGGTTGGATCTTTGAAGTCGACCTGGAGTACCCACACCATCTACATGATTACCATAATGATTATCCATTAGCTGTTGAGAAAATGAGTATGACAGGAAAAAAAGAAGACACTAAACTTGTACCAAATCTAAATGACAAATTCAATTACGTTTGTCACTACCGCTTGCTACAGTTTTACATCAGACACGGGTTAGTACTAAAGAAAGTTCACAGAGGAATTCAATTTGATCAAGGTGCTTTTATGAAAGATTACATAATGAAGAACACAACCCTTCGTGCCAGAGACGGCAACACTGCATTTGACAAAGACTTTCTTTAAGCTTATGAACAATGCCTGTTTTGGCAAGACAATGGAAAATCCTCATCACAGAAAAGATGTGAGACTGGTCACAACTGAATCGGGTGCAATTAAACTTACAGGCAAGCCACAGTACACAGGGTACAAAGAGTTTCATTCATAATTGTATGCAGTGTCACTCAAAAAAAAGATTGTTAAACTGGACAAGCCAGTATTCATTGGTATGGCAATTCTTGAGTTATCAAAACTGTTAATGCTTGAATTTTATTATGATTACTTTAAACCAAAATATCCTGAGTGTCGTCTGCTGTACACTGACACTGACTCTATGATCATTGATGTGCCTACTGAAGACTTTTATGAAGACATGAAAACAGAGTTACACATGTATGACACATCTGACTATCCTAAAGATCATCCACTGTTTAGCACACAAAACAAAAAAGTGCCTGGTAAGTTTAAGGATGAACTAAATGGTGTGCCAATAGTTGAGTATGTTGGACTGAGATCAAAAATGTATTCTATACTGCACCAAAAGGGTAGTCAGTCCAAAGCCAAAGGAATTAAAAAAACAGCAATAAAAAATAAAGACATACGTCATGAACATTACAAGCAAGTGTTAGATGGTGCATTGATGCCTGATTATCCAAACAAGTCACTGAGATCAAACAAACATAATCTTGAAATAATTCAAACACATAAGAAATCACTTGCAGTTGGAGACACGAAAAGAGTGTTTCACAGTAAGGAAAAAGCTTATGCACCTGGTCATTACAGGCTCAAGTTATCTGAAGACATAGCCGATGAACTGGTTGATGAATTAATTGATGACTTAGTTACTGAAATGAGTAACGGTGTCTGGGGGAATAATCTGTAATTCTTCTCTGACAAATGCCCTCTGGGGTGCAGGGTCATACAGGTAATATATTGTTGCGCCAGGACCGTCAGGACTGGGGACTATTTTTTTTATATTGTGTACAGACGTTGACCAGATGGGGTCTGTTGCCCTGCGCTTCACGTCGTTCTCGGCCTCCCCTGGTTGATATAAATATCTCACCTGTTTAGTAAATAAACTTGTGTCTGGCGCAAGCGGTGCTGGGGTTGGGGTTGGTCCTGTTTTTGGCTCTGTAATTGTTTTCAATTTAATAGCATCAGCAGGCTTAGGATGGCCTTCATTGTTCATTGCTTTTATCACATGTGGTAATCTCTTAACCCACTCAGTGTTACGGGTGTCATGCATGAGTTCCTTAGAATACTGGTAACTGAAAAGTCTTTCTGATAACTGTTTGTTAAAGTTCTCTACAATTGCCTGTGATCTGTGCACACCTGGAATGCCGCGTCAGACCAGTACGCCATGCTTCGCAAATAACTGATTAACTGCACCCTTAAATTCAGATCCATCATCAACTTGCACTAGTCTGGGGTATCTTAAGGGGCCTCGACTATATATCTTTGATAAAGCAGTAGCAACTGTACTGGCTGTTTTGTCAGATATGGGTTCAGCGTCTTTATACCTTGAAGCAATGTCTACAACAGTCAGTGCATACTTGTATCGTTTCTTTCTTATTGTATCATGTGGTAAGAACAGGAGGTCCATTTGGTGTGTGTCATTTGGGGTAGTGTTCTCAAAATGAGGTCTAGATATCTTTCTTGGAGCAGGGAGATATATCTGCCAAATTGCTTGTCTCTGTAACCATTGTTTGACTTGATTGAGTGTTATATCTCCGCCCACAGCGGCATGTAATTTTTCAATAGCTGTTGCTCCTTTCCAATACCCTGATGGAGAGTAATATATTTTTGATAGTTTATTTTCGGCTGCCATTTTTTCTAGCAATGAAAACTCCTGTAAAATAAACAAATGTCATTCCCACTAGAACAAAGATTATCTCTCCATTTCTTTGTTGTGTGCTTGGTTTGTAATAGTCACTTAGTTTTGGTTTCGGGATAGACATGTCTTCACCTGTGACAAGAAAATATTCCCTGATTGCTTCGTCTGTATTTGAAAACGTATGTTGTGTGTGGCCTTCTAGCCTGAGTTTTTAATTGATGAAATCAAGTTTCTCAATTCTTTGCTTCTCATAATCCTGTTGAGCTTGAGCAAGTTTCTCAGATGCTTCATTATGACGTTTCAATTCTTCTGCAGATTCCTCTCTACCCATTTTTGAAAAGAGATAATTTGAGCCACTGAAAGCCAATGCATTAACCATCGCACCTCCAACCATAATAGCTATCGTCGCCATATTTTTATTTACATAGAAACATTTTCAGGAATAATTCCTTGCTTGACAAGAAAATCTTTTGTCGCAATCGACGCTGTAACGACTACAATTAGCTTAGCGCTGTCTTCGAAATCGAGTCTACTGAGGTCTGCTGATTTCATTTTGAGTAGACTTTTTCCCAGCATAGAATAAGCTACTGCTAATCCACTTATCACGGCAGAGTGATAGCTTATCACGGCAGAGTGATAGACAAGGTTCATCAAGTTCTTTGTGTCATTCATTTTTTAAGGCAAGAAAAATTAAAATAATATTTTTATTTACTGCATATAAAATGGGTCAACGGCTTTGGGTGTTACTGGTAATGTGGCGACTTCTGGTTTTGTTTTTGGAGTGTCTGATTTTCTGGTCACTGTACGAGTCTGTGGTTTGTATTTTTTGTATAATTGATAACCTACGTAACCAAATCCGACAACAAATCTGACAATTATATATTTTGTTGATTGAGGGCCGGGGTCAAGGTCAGACTTAGTTGTTTGTCTCTCACTTTGATGAGGGTGTGATGGTCCTGTCGGTCCTGACGGTGTTGACACTGGTCCTGACGGTCCTGAAGGTGTTGACGCCTGGTCAGTCACATGAGACTTTTCTGTTTGTGTTTGAAGCTGTAATTTTTTTTGCCTGTTCCATTCGGCTAATCTTTTTCCTGCATCAACGCGGCCTGGACTTTTAGCCTTAGTCACAGTTTGAACCTGCGTCAAAACTGGACTGGGGTTCGGTTGTGGAGTCGTCTGGGTTTCGTCCATTTTCTTATGCAGTAAAATTTATTTTCGAAAAATCAATATGACTCCCGGTAACAAGTAAGGTTACCACAGGTGCAAGGTAATTTCCAAACTTGTAAAACATGACACATGCTAATTTGCCAATTGAACTTGAAACAATAGGATTGCTTTCAAGGTCGTGTGATAGACTGTCACTATCCACAGGTAGAAAGTGACTCACTGCTTTTGTGTATAGGCATACAAGTGATCGACTTAAATCACGAGTCATTAGTGAAGCGATGTGGTTTTCATATTTTGAATGAAGCTTGATTAGCTCGTCAGCGGTGAGAGATTCTATGTCGTCTGTCATGTATTGTTTTCCGAGATAAGTCTTTGATTTGCCTGAGACAATTACAGACAAAAGACGCTGTTTCTTAGAGTCTAAGTCTTTGTTCTCTACAGCATTGATATCATTCAATAGAAGGATTTCATCAGGGTTCATTTATATTGTTATTTAAAAAAAACAAAAATTAATTTACTAACCCATACCCTGTGGGCTGATCTGTCTTTAAAATGAGCTTTAGATGCTTAGTTGATTTCAGTTTATTTTTTACATCATCACGTTCATGTTTATTTGGTATGACATCATTCTCTCTGAGACAGTCTTCAAAGCTGTCACGATCCTTGCAGTAAAACAAACAGATAAACTTTAACTGTTCTCGAAAATCTTTCAGTACAGCATTATATTTCTGAGTGAGAATCCATACACTTACATTTGCATGTCTACCACTGAAGGCAAGTTCTGCTAGAGTGTTTCTCTTCTTGACAATGTCTTTCTCTGCAGAGCAGTCATCAACAATAAACAATGTTGACTGTCCTTCAAATTGCTTGTAAAAATACTGTAGGTAGTCATTCAGTTTCTTTTCAGGGTCAACTAAGTAAATGTTGTTGTCAGTCCAAATGAATAAACGGTTGTGATAAGCTTTGTTGTGTTTAATAGTAGGACAAAATATTACAATGTTTTCAAAATGGTGGATGTATCTTGTTTGTAATAGGTTAAGAACAAATTCAGTTTTCCCACACCCCGTGGCACCACAAAACAATCCACAGTGTGGGTCAAGGGTCATCAAGCTCCGGTTCATTTTAATACACAATATAATTTTAATATATGTGTCCACTCAGTCTACTGTCTTGTATATTGAGTTGTGCGTCATATATCAGGTACAAATATATATTTATGGCTTCGGCTTTTTCAACCTTCTTTTGTATCTGGATTGTAATTCCATCACTGCCGTTCTCAACAGTTCGACCTGACCCATGAAGGTAATCATCATCTGTACTACGAAGGTCTAGCCAAAGAGCATACTTATTTGTAAGGTATTGACCAATCCTTACGTCATACAGATGTAGATCTTTGCACACAATGTTTGCAGGTTTATCTCTAATCCTTCCACCCGCAAAATACTTTGTGATCTCATCGTAGTGTTGATAAGGTAACAAACCTGAAGCGTACACTTGATTAGGACGGCCTTCAATTGTACAGGACAAATGTGTAATCTTAGGATTGTAGAATTTTTCTGAATCCCGTTTATATGGACTCACCGGTTCAACAAACAACATAAGAATACCTTTAAGTGACCTAGCTGGTGTGTTCAAGTTTATGTTCCACATTGGGTCACTCTTGTCTTTGGGTATTAAACTATGTCTAATAATCCTGTCATAATAAATTGGCAGTCTTGACTGGTATTGATTTTGAATGAGTCTGGCTAGTTCAGTGTGTGTGACAATTTCATATTCCAAAGAAATGTTAGAGATCTTATATGTGGCATCTGTGGCAGATGATTTTATAACTTTGGAGTAGTCATTGAAAGTTAGTTCAAAGCTCAGACGGTCATTCAGTGCCCCTTGATAATAAGGCAAATGAGCTGTGAGGATTTCAAACTCAAGTGGAATGTAAAATCTGGTTCCATATGTTTCGGCCATTATAACGTCCTTGGCTACCCCAGTAGTTACCTTATCTGCTGCATTGATTCGAAGTTTACCAACATTATCAGATTGTATGCCTTGATAAATACGATCTTCTCGTTCTTCTCTTGTGAGCCAAAGGTCTTTGTAACAGTAAAATACATCTGAGTCATCAAGACTAAACACTTCCTGCCCTTCAAGTTTTACTTTAATAGTCCTAACAATTGCTCTGCCAAGATTGTCAACTAGAGTTCTGTTTACATCTGCGTCTGATGATAGTTCAATATTAAATGCTAGGCGTGCAGTGCCAGGAACAATAACGTCACTGGGACCTAGGTTTGGAAACTTGACTGTAAGTGTTTGGTTCTGGTCTATGGTACTTGGATTGTTTGTGATGACGATTGATTGTCTTATGCCCTTAACACCCAGGGGCTCACGTAGTTTTCTGTATGGGTCTAACTTTGATCCGTAAGACTGTGTCATTTTTATTATGCACAATAAAAAATAATAAATTAATAAAACAATGGCCGGGGGAGGATTTAATCATGAAGATTTTGAAATGGATGACATGAATGTCTCAGATACCAGTATTACAGATATGACTGGAATGGTAACTATGTCTAGTATGTATCACAAACTGTTAAAAGACAAAGTAAACTCATTTTATGACAGTGTTGGTGTCCACCCAGATGTAATAGATCCTAATCAGTTTGAATATGATAAAGGGCACTTATTTGTAAATACAGACAGAGGGAAAATAAATCTAACACATAAAAATAATCCTTCTAAGTTTAGAGCTTTAAGTACAATTAAAGGTGAAGTCGGTGGTAACTCTGGGTTGGCAAGGTACCTTGGTATTGGTGGGTCTCCTGTCACGCCAAGACTGGCTAGTGTTCTTCACGACACGCAAACAAAGTTACCAACAGGGCAACAAATTGAAATGGCACCTGTAACAAGCCTACCAGAAATAGCAAACACAGTGATACAAGAAACTTCATTTACTGAAGGACAAATAAATGATGCTATGAAAACAATAGATGACCCACCTTTGTCAATGCGGGAGATTATAGGTTTGGATAAATCACTGCAGACGATAAGAGGTGAGATGGTAAACAATATTGCCAAACTGGGTGAGCTTGATAAACACATAGAACGTGAAAAAGAGAAACTGGCTACCGCAGACAATGGAAATCTTGACACAGAAATGAAAGAAAGAATCCAACACAGATTAAATGATTTGCAGATAGAAAGATCAGGACGGTTAGAAACAATTAGTATTGGAAGACAAAAACTGAAATCACAGGTCAACAGAATTAGAGAAACTATTCAGAAAATACTTCACGAAGACACAACTCTGGCTGAGAGACTGAAAACACTTTTCAGAGAACAGGGTATTACAATTGCTAGTTCAATTACTGCTTTTGGGTTTATTATCAGTACTGTTGTGTTGGCTGTCTCTGGTGGTGGTGGTCCAGCCCCGGCACCAGCACCACCTACCCCGGGCCCCCCGGCTCCAACAGACCCAAAAGATTTACAGATGTGGGTAAAAAAACAGTTGTCTCACATATCAGACTTGCTTAAAAAATTGGCTGTGAAAGCAGTAGACGCGTTGCCCGGTATAATAGGCACTGTTGTCAGTTGGTTGATTAGTACAGCGGCAAAGGCAGTAGGGTTTATGGCAGAGCATGTGTGGATCTTTCTGGTTACAGTAGGAGGGTTGATGGTGGGCTATTTAATGAAACAGATAAAGAAGTAATACCCCTAATCCTGTTAGACCTATTACCAATGCAGTTCTCTCTGACTCATGTGTGTCAGGGGTTGACTGTACTGGTTGTATGAATGCCGGGGCCAGGGCTGGGGCTGGGGCCAGGGCCGGGGCCGGGGCCGGGGGTGTTACCGTCTGTAATGATTTTAATGGCTGTACATGTGTTGTTGTTGCTCCTAAGTTTACAGATTGATTAAGACCGAGTTTTTGACCAACACCTGCAACAATGATTTCATTATTATAATTTGTTATTGTACCCATTTGGAGTTGAAGGTCAGATGGTAACATGTATAACCCGATGCCAACTACAAAGTCAACTTTTGATCTGGCATATCTGAGTACGTCTAGATAGCGTTGTATGCTTGATGGGAGATCAACTGTTGAGTTAATTGAATCTTCAAGATTTGCAAGAAACTGTTTTTGTGCTTCAAACTTACCACTTCCATTCAAAATGTTTGATTTTGTTAGTGATTGTGCACCTAGTATACACCAGACATATGTTCTGATAGACTCATTGACGCGCTCGACTCCCGCTTGAGTAAACCCGTCAGTTTTATCTAAAATAAATGTGGTCCAGGCGTTTGACTGTTTCTGCTCTATTGATCCTAACCAGACTTCAGATTTAGATGAGAATGAAGTGTAACCAGGGTAGTAATCTTGAGGGTATTGTCTGTGACTCATAGCATAATACAATGTGCCCATGCCTTTGTGATCATCAAGTTTTTGTGAGAAGTCATACTTGGGGCTTATGTTAAACTCATTACAAATCCGTTCAAACGCTTTCATATCCATAGGGTTATTAAACCTGTTGAAACTGGATTCAGTGGGTAGTGGTGTATGCAGTTCTGACAGTATACGTCTAAGCTGGTAGTACGTGTGAAAACGAAACACAGACTTAATCAGTTTGTTTGAGTGATTCAAGTGGTCTGTAAAAGAAACACCACAGCCTGTAGTTGAACATAGTATGGCAAAGTTGAGTTGATTTTGAAACATCTGTAGTGGGCTAGAAGTCCACTTTCTTGCAGTAGAGTCATCTGTTATTGGAGGGTTTAGGTAATGGTCAAACGGATTGGGTACTTTGACTTGGAATAAATCTTGTTCAGACACAGCAATATCAAGCTGGTTTAGTTGAATTATTTTCTGTTCATAAGTAGGTGCAACATTGTATTTAGCATCCACATTAAATTGAAATGCATTTGTTGTGGTAATGGTTGGTGATTTAAATTCCATCCTTCTTTTTTATGAGATAATAAAAATGTTTATTTCCTTAACAAATCTTGACACAAGCAAACAAGTGTGGTTAACTAATGGGATTGATAATCGTGATGGTAGCAAGGCTGTAGCTATCCATGAAATGTTCTACACATTAAAATGGTTTAATGTTACAAATGATACAGATTATAAAGTAGTTTTTTATGATATGACTGAAACTTTACCAGCTGGGTATTATGACTTTTGTACTATAGCTGAATGGTTTCAAAGTAATTTTAAAATTAAAGCAACTTTAAATCCAGCTAACCTACTTGTTACATTAGAATTTCCAAAAGATAGTCATTTTTCTTTATCAAATGCTCTTGTAACTTTACTTGGTTTTAATTGCACATTTATACTTTCAGATGATGAAGATTGGAAACTGACACATTTAAAACTATTTGCACCCAAAAAACAAAAAATAACTGGCAGATGCCCTGTTTATTTGGCAGTACACACAGTATTTAATGTTTATTTGAAAGAACTAAACACGACTGAAAATGTACACAATGGAAAGCCTTCAACTTTGTTGAGATGTGTGCCAGCTGGAACTGCTCCTTATTGTGAAAGTGTGGTTGTTAGATTTCCTAATTTGCAGTTTAAGAAATTAGGTTCTAGTTTCTTTGAGTCACTGAGTATATCTGTAACTAATCAGGATGACAAACCAGTTGTTATGCATGATTTTAGTGTTGTGTTGGAAATTAAATAATTTTATTTTTGTTTATAAAAAATGAGTGGTGGTCCAAAGCCGAGAATCATACCAGTTGCATGTCCAGTAACAGAGTTGAAAGATTTGGCAGACGTACAGGATTTTGAGAAGGAAGGAGATGTTGGAGAAATATATGGTTTTGAACTTGATTCAAATGGCATGTACAAGAGGAAAGTAATTGTTGACATGAAAGACGGTGAAAGACAGATTCCTAAACTTGGCCAGCTTCGTGATGTTACTGTACCTACTCCACCTGTAAATAATGTGCCCTACAACTTAATACATGTAGGTAGTAAGTGGGTGGTTTCACCTGTGCCTGTTCCACCACCCACAATTGACTGGGACATAAAGTTGGAATTTATTAGTCCTTATGTATACACTGATGACGAAGGTGCCTTAGTGTTTAGGAAGGTTGTTAATTCTGGGCCGCTTATTGTAAGCCTTTGCTTCAGATGACAATAGCAGAGAAAAACTGAAAGTTGAAAATTATGAGAGACGGAGATATCTTCTTACACATAGGAAGGGTAGGTCTGATGCGAAGGTCGTGTTTGCACCAATAAACTTTCCCATCGCAAGAGAAGCGACAATAGTATTTGAAATTATCATGAGATCAGTAACTACTGCTAAAGAGGCTCAAATTGCACAAGGAATTAAACTTACATGGAATGACACAGTGGCAGAGTCATCAAAGGTCTTTATTGCTATTACAAAAAATAATGATGTTATTAATGTTTCGAGCAGTGTTCCAGCTGTCAAGGTGGTGGTCGACAAAACAACTTTTGTTCGTCTAACTTACATAAACCTTGAACACATTGATCTTGTTGCATTTTATTATGCCAGCAAATTGTATACTTTTGAAGAGTTGCAAAATGTAATTGCTGATTAAATAAAAAAAAAAAAAATATTTGTGAATAAAAAAAATGGTAAACTTCTATCCGCAACTACCGACGCTTGAGCCGACTGAAACAAATGTGACGACTAAAACAACGCTTGCGCCTGATCCACATATGTCAATTGCTTCAGATAAAACATTACAGGCAGATGCATTCAGATTAAATAATATTACAGAAGCTTTGAAATATTTGGAAAGTGAAGAGGCTAAGTACTCACGGTGCAAAAGGAGGTATAAGTCGGTATTTAATTCTGTTCAAAACACTTCTATGGCTATTGGTGCAGTTTCAGCTTCATGTTCTGTAGGGGGTATTGTTCTGTTTGCCACGGGAATTGGAAGTTTGGCTGGAATAGCAATTGAGGGTGTTAGCGTTGCTACATGCCTAGCATGCTTTGGTTTGGAGGCCTTGAACAAGACCCCCACCCGGGTCTGCCCTGGGGGACTTGGGTGGGGTTAGGTACTTTTTAGTTCCCAGGGTCACCCTGGTCAGCCCCACAGGGTGAGTTTTCCTCTCTATTCTGGGGCATGTGTTTCTGTCTACCCGAGATCCATTCACCTGTATTTGCCTTTTTAAAACTCTCCCTACTGTCTGCACTGCCTGTAGCTCTTGATATTGGATGTGTGTTGTTAAATGGTCTTAGCTTTATTTAGGCCCCATGTTTTAGGTTTATTTAACGTATTTGACCGGCTGGCGACATACATTCAATGTTCTGTTTAGTTTTTTTTTTTTTCACAAGCAGTGCAGGCACGTCCTGAGAAAGCCTTGTTGCTGTCGGGACATTAAGCCATGTACAATCAATCAATCAATCTTGAACAAGAGGTTTCACACAAAATTACAGAAACATGAAGCATTGAGTACGCTTGCTGGTGAAAAGCTGAGCAGTATGAAACTTATTATCAGTAAGGCATTGAATGATAATTTTATTGATGACGAAGAATTTAAGAGAGTCCAGGATGATTTAAATAATTACAAGAAACAGAAATCTGAAATACAAAATAAAATGCGTAGTCAATCTCCTGTAAATGTTGAAGAGCTAAAAGCCAGTTTTTTAGAGATGGGAAAACAGATCGGTGTTCAGGAAACCACAGAAAAACTACACAATTTTTAAACAAATAAAAATCAGATTTGGTAATCAATCAATATTTTTGTCATATGCTTCACAGAGAGATGACACGTCATTTACACCACTTGTGCCTGATTGTTTAACCCCATCTGCACCACCGCCAGAGTACTACTGAGAAAAAAAAGTTTTTTTATTGTCCTTGTATCTTGACAAATCTGTCTCAGTATATTGGGACTTGAGTCAAGTTGTTGTAAGAACTTAGGGTAAGTACTTGTAAGAACTTAGGGTAAGTAATTAATAAGTTCTTATGACAACACACTTAAAGGTTACCTCTGCAGGTTCCTAAAAGTTAGTTGTAACTTGTTAATAAGTATTAAGTTTCACTTGGCATCACTTGATCAGGTTCATGATTAGGTTTTTATAGAGACAATAGTTATAGAGAAAGATAATAGGAGACCCGTAAGATAATCAGATCAATAAGGCCGCATCCGTCATGCTCGTCACTTTTTAAAAATCAAAGGGTTGATTTAGAATTAACGGGGGTAAAATTGGGGTCAAAATTTTGATATTAAAAATGGCGTAAATTAATGATGGATGCGGCTCTATTGAATTCATTGTCTTACGGGTCTCCTATTATCTTTCTCTTGATCATAGGAAAGATCCAATATTCATTTAAGTTATTTTGGATAAGAATTATGTACCTTTTTAGTAGGATTCATTTTCTTTTGTATGGAGAATTGCGATCGATTTTTGTTGTGACGCGTATTTTCATTACATTGTTATAAAGTTTAACCTACATTAGACTGGAAGGTTTGGGAAGGGTCGCGTTACATTTTCCTTTCTGATTGGTTGGGTTGTGTGAATTTGCAGGATTGTTCTGGGAATCTGTTATAGTATAAAAGAGTGAGTTAGGAAATAGAGATGCAGTGTGTCAAAAGTGATGATGCATTGTATGGAATATGCAGTGTATCAGAATTGTGGATGCATTGTATAGAGACAGTGTACCAAAGTGTGGATGCATTTGTGGACGCATTGTGCTGAGAGTGCATCGTGAGAATAAAATATTGTTGGAACTATTACTCCAGTGTGATCTACAACCTTGTGCCACATGTGACGAGTTGCAGCTGAGTGAAGTTTCTTTACAAGAACCCTACGTGAGTGCATCTGGTGTGATTGTATCATACTACGACTGTGACTACCACATAACACAAAGTATCTAGTAAAAGTAACAAAAAGTAAAGACTCAAATGCGGATAAACCGTTTTTTATGAAACGGACATTTTCTTGTCAAACTGTAATGTAATTAAAAAATTTTTAAAACTGCTTTGGGAGAATTCATGTAAGGAAAATATCCTAAAGTTTCAAGCTTGTTTTTGTTCACAAATGCGGGCTCTAGTCTTTGTCACACACACTCGCATGCAGCACGCACGCACGCACGCGCGGACACACACACACACACACACACACACACATATACATACATACGGCGTTTGGCGCCAAATGTACATTCTTTAGCAAGGTTTGCATACCTAGATGTGACGTCATTTTTATCTTGCTATTTCTTTGCCAGGATTTGGGGTCTGCCTTCCCAGCACATTGTGTGCATTCTCCGTAATGCGCTCCGACTTGCCCCATTTCAAAGTCTACAGTATTCTCTATACGGTAGACCAAAATAGCTTGGCGCCTTGAGGCATAGTCGATCAGTCCCCTTCACTATAAATATAATGAAGTGATGTGAATTTTATTCCCACCCTTGGATATTTAAAACTTAGGGCTGAATGTGTTAACTCCTTACGCCCTGAGGACAAAATTATCAAATTTTTGTAGGTATCCTCTGAGGTCTGTATCACAGTTCTGGCGACAGATCGACCATGATATTTCAAGGTTGGTGTCAGAAAACCTTGGCGCCTCAAGGCACCAGGCTATTCTGACACCAACCTTGAAATATCTTGGTCGATCCACTTCCTGCCATAGTCTTTCAGGGCTTTATAATGACAATAATAAATAAAACTTACTATAGTTCCCAACCTCAAAAGAGCTTCTAGCACTTTACAAGTGACTAACTTCATAACATAACATTGAACTAAAATGAGCAAAGTTGCGGCAAAAACAAAACAATGTTTCAAGGACACCAATTTTCCATTACACACATCCACAGTTCAGGTCAGCAGAACATTGCCAGTAAACAGCAAATCCCTAACAGCATGAAAATATTTAAGTTTTAAGGAATTGAAGGATTCTGATGAAGTGGAAAATAGAATTTCTCAGGGGAGATTGTTCCAAAGGTGCTGTCTTTAATAATAAAAACATCATTGGCCATACGTTTCAGTGTTTGCAGATGTAGTGCAGAGAATGTGTGTATCTGAGGAAGACCGTAGCTGTCTAGAGGGTGTGCAGATGTGTAGGAGATCAGAATGATAGACAGGGCCAGAGTCAACAACTGTATTAACCCTATGGTTGTCTATAGCAGTTTTTATTGTGATGATTCCTGCAGGAATCATTGTGACAAAAACCGCTACCGACAGCCAAAGGGTCAACAAGTGATGGAGTATAGATCTGAATGTGTTAGCAAGTGGTGGGGTATAGATCTGAATGTGTTCACAAGTGGTAGGGTATGGCTCTGAATGTGTTAAAGTGATCTGCTGTTGGGTGGTGGGAAAATTTGCCTATACAATGGGTTATCAATGTTGTCTCATCTAAGACTTTTATACCCTTCTTTTCACAATCCATGTTAGTAGACACACACACCAAAGGATTTTCACTGCCATTTGAGCATAATGGAAGAACATCTTCAGTGTACAAAGAAGAAGGAGGATAAAAGTCTTTCGCTTTATGACATTCAGGCTTCATAATTTAATTTATCTCATTTGTCCATGATTATTGTAAGACATACTAAGAAAATGTATAAGGGAGATAATTCAAACTATTAACCCTAATGCCAGGAGTAGGTCGTTTTAACAAATGGTGAGATATAGCATTGAATGTGAGTTAGTGGTGGGGTGTATGTCTGAATGTATTAACCCTTTTTGTGGTGGTAGTGGTTTTGTCTCAGTGATTCCTACAGGAATCATTGTAAAAAAAACTGCAACTGACATGCAAAGGGTTAATGAATGGTGGGGTTTAGGTCTGAATGTGTTATCGAGTGGTGGGGTATAGATCACCCATGATTGGTGATGGGTAGTGCATGATCCGATTTATGCTTCCCAAGTTCTGATGGACTGACCCTGTCATTCACAATCCATATCATGTTTCTTTGTCAGGCTTGCTGGAATCAGTCATGTCCCATTGCTTTCACACAGCTACACTGTATGTGACAGCCCATGGTTGTTAACACTGTACACTCATATATAATTTGTGTCTTTATCCAAATTCATTGTAATGGTCTCATACCGTTTTGTACTCCTCTTTCAAATGTTTGACTGCTGTTGATCATACCACCGAGCGGTATCATTAGTAGCAGTTAACTCCTTACGCCCTGATGACTAAATTATCAAACTTTTGTAGATATCCTCTGAGGTCTATATCACAGTTCTGGAGACAGATCGACCATGATATTTCAAGGTTGGTGTCAGAATAACTTGGTGACTAAACGCGCCAAGCTATTCTGACACCAACTTTGAAATATCATGGTTGATTCACATCCTGTCATAATCTTTCAGGGATTTATGGGTTAAGAGGTTAAATAAATCTGCACATGTACAAGTGTTTATAACACTGTCACATGGTCAGTTCATTGTGTACATCTCCTGTCATGAATTGTTTGGAGAACTTTGTGTGTATGTTTACAACTGACTTGTGATGTATGAGGCATATGTTTCAGGCACGGTGTGATGCTTCATCATTTGAGAGTGTTCGGTGCACGTTTCAAGTGGATACAGGTGTGTGGTATTATGAGGTGTTGATCATCACAGACGGTGTCATGCAGATCGGCTGGGCCACAAAGGACAGCAAGTTTCTCAACCACGTAAGTAGTTGTAATCGTGTGTTGATTCTAGCATAGTTTGATAATCCACCCACTCTTGTAGCCCTTGCCATAGCCAGTAGATTCTTATGAGCACCTGCAGGTGGCAGAAGCACATGAGAAATGAAGCCTGTTGCTGGTAGAACAACTCCATTTGTGTCCTCAGATTGAGGGAAGTTGTTGGGTTGAGTTTGCAGCTAATTTGTACAGTATATTTTTCTTTAGTGCTTTATTTTTACAGTGCTTTTTGCCATTAATCCTGCTTACCCCCCAAAGCACTACAGCAGGAGATGGATCGACCATGATAATCAAGGGAAATGCCAGATTAGCTTGGCACCCCAACACACTACAGTAAGAGATGGTTCAACCGGGATAATTCAAGGGTAGTGTTAATCTGGCACTACCCTTTCATTATAATGGTCTGTAGCTGGTACATGTTGTTAGGTGCCATCTCCAAAATTTGGGAAATGCGGCCTTGGGTTAAATGGGATAAAAGTACGAGTGTTGATGCAGGTGTTCCTTATTTGTTTGTGTTTGACTGTAGGACGGGTGTGGAATTGGTGACGATGAGTTCTCCATGGCATACGACGGATGTCGGCAGCTGATGTGGTATCAGGCACAGAGTGAATCACACCAGCATCCCTGTTGGAAGCCAGGTCAGTCGTCTTTTTTTAAATCCATCTTCTGTCAGGGTAGTGATGGAGATGATGATAGTGGTGGTGCTGGTGATACAACATATTACATGAAAGTGTCATGATTTGTTCAGGGCTAATTGACACAGGTTTTTGTCCCGCCAACTTTAAATATTATTTGTAGAGTATGACATGTTCATTTTATGTACATATACCACTGAAACGTATCATCTTCTTTTCTTACCTGAGAGGTTTTCGGCATGTTAACCTATTTAGCCCCGACGCTTTACAGCAGAAGATGAATTGACCATGAAAATTCAAGGGTAGTGCCAGATTAGCTTGGCGCCATCAGGCGCCAAGCTAATCTAGCACTACCCTTGAATTATGGTCAATTCATCTCCTGCAACTGGTACCTAGCCGTTACGTGACACATCAAAAATCCCTAACACATTTTGAAACTTTTTTGTGCTCGGTTTGTGCTAAAACATTGTACTGACACCCCTTCACTATCCACCTTAAAAATGCACCTCGCACCCACACATGCATCTTTCTCACTGAAGTAAAGACGTTTTAGCATTATAAAAGTCACTATAAAGTTCTGTTCTAATGTTCCCTACTAGTAACAGTGTGAACAAGAGGCATAGAGACTCATGCGCTCTTGCATCTGAGGGGGCTTATGAGGATCTATGTCTGGCAGACTGAATGTTGCCGGAGTGGCTTTAGTGATATCGGTCTGGTTCACTATGGCTCTACCATGTCCTTTCAAGTCTGTCCAACTTCTGCTACCTTATTCCACACCTCTGCTTTGGAGATGATCGATTGTGTGGTGTCCTTAGCTCTGTTCCTGGAAATGTTTTCTCAGGTTTTCACCACATCTGATCTGCTCATGCGCAGTCTCTGTGTGATTTTCTGCCTTGCTAGTGAGGTTGTCTGCTCGATTGTTACCCTGGACTCTAGCATGTCCTTGGCAATAGTTCACAGAAGTCTTCAAAGTTGTGTGTTGGCCATTACCTAGTGCCAGTCTTGGCTTCCCAATCCTGTTTTTATTTTATGCAGCAGGCATTTTGAGTCTGTGAGAATGAGAGTATGACTGATTTGGCAGCCATCCAGCGTAACAATCCATTTCAGAGTGTGAGTCACTGCCTCCCCTTCTGTTGTTATTATTAGGTCTTTGCTGTGTAGGCTGCGCTGTCTTTGTGTTTGGTGCTGCCTTTGCATTTGACTGTGAAGCCTCAACCTGAACCTGTCTGTGACTGAGCCATCTGTGTACATTAATCTTGAGGCTTGCTGTTCCCTGATTTCTGCCTTTGTCTTGCTGTGCGGCCATTTTCAAAAGTGTCTTCCAAAATATGCTTTCAGGGATGACGGTTTGGTACAGATGTCGGAACTGTGCTGGAATTTGTTGTGCGTGTGCAAAAAAGAAAACAACACACACACAAAAGAGAAAAGTGAAAGTATTTTGCATGAGACATGTTGCATGAGACATGCTGGACATTAAACCCCAGTTTACAAAAAGAGTAGAAAATCATTTCAAAATAAATAACAAAATTTGAACAGGGAATTGATACATGAAAGTTCGTTCAATGCAAATGCATGACTTATCTGATACAACAGGCCATTTATCAAGATATAGGTTGTTTGACATCAGAGCACACCATTTTTTTTGCAAATATCTCTGCAAAGAAACACTTTTCTATACCAATCTTAGAACAAATATCATTCAGTGACGCTTGACCTAATATGATTTACTTTTAAGAAACTCTAACAATGTGTCATTTTTGCTGTACAGTCGTAAACATTCAGGATTTTTTTCATGAAATGACTGATTTTACATCCCTAAAATAATGTACCCGAGCTATATTAAGCTCATTAGAAGAAAGACCCATTTTCACGTGAATTGGCCAAGTTTTCAAACCTGAAACAGCGCAGACATACATGAAGTCTTCATGCTTAACGTATTGAAATGTACCAGGGCTCTATTTAGGGTATTGAAAATGCTTGTTTTTGTCTTTTCACCACATTTTTACAACTGTAAATAAAAATCGACAAATCATAGGCGTGTAGTAAAAATAGCCCATTAGGCCAGTTGGCTTTAAATGATATTTGTTCGTAAAGTGGTACAGAAAAGTGTTTCTGTGTGGAGATATTTGGGAAAAACGTGCGCTCAGAAGTTAAACGGCCTATACACCCAATAATAAGGACAACAATAAGAGCAGGCAAGAAGGAGGATTTGAAAAGAAACAAACAGGTGAATGGGCTGAAGGGAGATGGATATAAGAATGATAGAAACAAGGAATAAATCCCACATCTGGGGCGGACCAGGGTGACTCTGGTAACTGATAACTGAAATTTAGTTAACCCCACCCAAAGACCTGGATCAGGTGGTTAAGGGATGGGGGTGGGAGGGGTGAGAAGGGGAGGGGTGTGTAAACAGATCACATCTGTTGGCAGAGGGTTGTTTGAGTAAGAAGATTTCTTAAAGGAGTGTTATATGTGTACTTTGCAGTAAGAAGCGATGAGCCAGTTGCTAATGGCATTAACTTGAACTAATTAATTACATTGGTGACGTGTACTCCACATGTATGTATGTGTTTTCTGTTTGTGAGTGTGAGTTAACGTTAGGCTACTTCTTGGTTATTTTTTTCTGAGACAAAAACATATGGTTGAATGACACGGATCCTCGTGCTTCACTCTGCATACACTTTAACCCTTTTTATCCAGATACACACATTGCTTGAAATAAATTTGACTGATAGTTCAAGGGTGGTGCCAGAATAGCTTGGTGCCTGAGGCGCCAAACTATTCAGGTGCTGCCCTTGAACTAAACCAGTTGATCTATCTCCTAATCTGTAATGTAGCCGTCATGGGACAATAAGCAGATTTTACAAAATCAGCCTCAGGATGTAATGGGTTAACAGACGGAAAATCTGCATGTTTTCAGTGTAGATGTGTGTAGACTTCACAGTGCAGACTATGGCCATTGAGTTCGGTAGTCATATGCCACCACTTTTTTTTTTTTTTTGTTGTCTACCTTCAATATGGTAGACTTTGAAATGGGGCTGGTTGGAGCACATTTCAGAGCATGCACTTGACATCTTTGGTGTGAGGGCAGAAATTCTGGCAAAGAAGTAACAAGATAAAAATAATGTCACGTCTACATTGCTACTAGAGAACGTCTTTTTGGTGCCAAAGCGCCGCGCGCGCGCGCGTGTGTGTGTGTGTGTGTGTGTGTGTGTGTGTGTGTGTGTGTGTGTGTGTGTGTGTGCGTGCGTGCGTGCGTGCGTGCGTGCGTGCGTGCGTGCGTGCGTGCGTGCGTGCGTGCGTGCGTGCGTGCGTGCGTGCGTGCGTGCGTGCGCAAAACCCCTAAAATGGGTGACTTTCTTTACCATCCTTATGGAAAATGTGTGTGTGTAAAATTCTGGGCACCCATTTTTTTCTGAGGGTTGTTTCTGCATTATCTTTCATTCAAAAGTCAGAAAAAAATATCAGAATAGGATGTCCCATTTTCGCAGGTTTACCTCATGTTGTGTGTTTGCAAAGCACTGGGCCTGTGTGTTTACCACAGAAGCGAGCGTCTCTATGGATCAACTTGATACCTGATTGGTCGGCTGCGCACAGTGACATGAACTGAGTTGTTTCCCCTTCTATAGTCTCTCGTCCCGCCAACCGTTGTTCCATCTGCAGAGGTACAATTGATTTTATGCAATATTTCTCAGTTAAGAGCACGCCCAAGTGTACTTCTTCAGTGCAGTTATTTAAACGAGATGCTCCCAATCCGATACAATTGCACAGTAGTCTATATGGACCCGTTTTGCTGAGAAAACTGAGATGTCTGCTACGACCGGCGTCTGCTGCTCAGTCAGTCTTGTAGTAACAGATAATAGAACCCCACGATTTTAACAAAAGCTTTCTTCTTCAATGAAAGGAATTCGTTCAATAACACCATTACAAGGTCAATCTGTCACGTGATTGTGTTGCTTTTGTCCTGACATGTGTGATTGTGATCGAAAAGTAACGTGACACATGCATGCACTATAAACAACATGGCGCCAGATTTCAGTGTCTATTTCAATCCTCGTACGCAAAACTACCTTGCGATTCGAAGAACAGACTTCCACGAACAGGTTTTTTGGATTGTGCAACTGAAGTGTCGCTTTTTACTGTATTACCAGTTATTGTTCTTAGGGGGCAGGGGGTACTGCAGTAATTATATATATATCTGATCCAAAATGTCAACGGTTTACAATGGTTGCAATTGACATGTTTGCATTGCAGCACTGTTTTGGTTACACTCAGCACTTTCTGCACACACCCAGCGCCAGATGGCACACACCCAGCGCCAGATGGCAGCAGGATGTCCAAACCCATCGGGATCTATGGAAGTGGACAAGCACGCCCCTTCCTGGCATATGACCAAGGCCCATGGCAAAATTAGTCAGCTGCAACATGATGGCCCAGCCTCTGCCGCAGAGGGTGCGTCTGGTAGGAGGGTACCGGGTGCATAGACGGCAGCGGAATGCCCTCAATTACAAACTGGTAAGTGATTCTATGATCATCTTCATTTCATTGGCTCGCATGCGAAGCAAAAGTGAGTTTATGTTCTGGGCCACTGGTCGTCCGTCCGTCGTCCATGGTAAACGTTAACAGTGGCATTTTCTCAGAGACTATTCAAGCCACATTCTTCAAGCTTGGCCCAAGGATACTTTGTTGCAAGACTTTTGTAAACATACCAATTTGAGTGACCTCTCTCAAAGGGTCACGCGGGGTTGACAGATGTGTGAAAACTGCTTACATTTTCAGAAAACATGGATTTTTCTGCTGCAGAAGCCAGCCCTCGTCACGAAGGTCACACATATGTAAATCGGTCATACACGGGATTACTCTTTATATTCTTGTGCAAGGCCCCTTAAACCGAAATTGGGCTGTTTCTGTCCTAATGCAGCCTTTGTTTTTTCTTTCCTTTTCCAGTTGGCAAATGGAGCCTGGGATGGACCTGAGACTGAGAGTGCAAGCGCATCGCAATACAAGGACAGTGATGACGAGGAGTTTGTTCCTGGCTCGAGCTCACAGGATTCAGACGGTGTGTCGCCATCAATCTCTGGGGTCTCTGACACAGACAGTATTGTATTGAATATGTTAAATATGTTAGATTTCAAAGTGGCTGGTTCAGGGTGGGCAGGTGTCACTGAAGCAAGTACCAGCAAGGTGCAGTGTGCGTTAGGGGGTGAATTACGGGGTGGCAATGACAATGTGGATAGGCAGAAGGAACACGAAGAAACGGGTGTGTACGTGTTGCAGAGAGGGAAAGGAAAGTACAGATCGGACAAGAAACATGCATGCAAATTGTGTAGCAAGCTTGTCTTGAAAATGAGCACGCACTTACAAGATGTCCATGCAGATGAGGCAGACGTTGCTAAAATTTTGGTATTGAAAAAAAGGACTAAGCAGAGACGTCAAGCATGGATCAGACTACAAGATGAGGGTGATTACATGCATAATGTTGCCATTCTTGAAAAGAAATCAGGATGTTTGATTTCTAAGTATCGCACCAAAACTAGTAAGGTAGACGACCTTCTCACCTGTAACCATTGCAAAGGGCTCTATCAAAAAAAGCTGATCTCTGTACACTCAAAACATTGCTGTCAGAAACCAGGAGGGTTTCAGTTCACTTAGAGAGGTGAGGCGGCACGATGTGGGAGGCTAATGCTTCCAATACCCTTAGACGTTGACTTTTCCTTCTATCATAAGGTTTTAGCCAGACAGAGAGATGATGAGATAGGCCGTCTCATCAGAACTGACCCCTTGCTTCTTGAGTATGGAAAGAGATTATTTGACTGCAGGGACATTGAAGAACACACGGCTGGGCAAATCAGCTCCAGGATGCGGGAGTTAGGGAGACTATTAAAGATTCTTAGAGTGAGGTCAGAAATGAAAATCTCAAGTTTAAATGCTGTGATCAATTCAGCTAGCTTTGATCATGTTGTACTGGCTGTAAAAGAGCTAGCAGAATTTGATGAGGACACACATCAGTTCAAAAAAGGCAATCTCGCAATGCGCATAGGCCATGCTTTGAAAAAATGTTCACAGATCAAACAGTCGCAGGCATCCAAACAGCTTGGGCATGGTTCAGATGACAGGTGGTGACAGGAGCTCTCTGAGGTGCAGCGGTTTGACTCTGTCTTCACCGGGGACTGGTACGATTGTGTGTCCGCTACAGCAGCCCAGTCGGTCGGGAAAATGACCATGAACAAACCCAAGCTGATCCCATCATGTGAAGATGTGAGGAAGGTCCAACAGCTTCTTGAGACAAGGATGGTTTCGGAAGATTATCTGACAGTGGTTAAAGCAAGTCTTTGCGCTGTATCACTTTTCAACCGAAAACGAGGGGGAGAAGTTCAGAAAATGAAGGTATCAGACTTCCAGAATGCTAAGATTGGATCGATCACTAATCAAGACATCTTGAAAGGTCTCACAGAGGTTGAGGAGAAAATGGTGAATCATTTTCAAGCAAGTGGAAATCAGAGGCAAGTTTAATAGGAGTGTTCCCATTTTGCTGACGAAGAAGATGATGACAACTGTGGACAGAATCCTTCAAATGAGGCAATCGGTGCCAGCTCTCGCTGGTTCCCAGTACATCTTTGCCACACCTTCTGGTCAGAGGCCTTACAGAGGCCATGATGTTCTGAAGGAACATGCG
Source organism: Semisulcospira habei (assembly GCA_036245525.1). Classification (NCBI taxonomy): domain Eukaryota; kingdom Metazoa; phylum Mollusca; class Gastropoda; family Semisulcospiridae; genus Semisulcospira; species Semisulcospira habei. The sequence goes on from BTPG01000002.1 coordinate 162,140,748, forward strand.
CTACAAGCACAAGTGTCAAACCCAGCCATGTTCACATTTACTCAGTTACGGAAGCAGGTTGCAACTTTGGCTCAGTCCATGGCCATCTCAGAGTTAGACCAGGATCAGCTGGCAGACTTTGCATTAAAGCTGAACTGGGCGATGATGAAGAGATTGACTTTGACAATGAAGACACATCAGAAACTCGCAGAGATGTCTCGGGGGAAACAGCACCTGTGAATGAAGCAAGTAGCAAGTCAACAACACAGGAATCAATGAGCATGACAGAGAAAAGACGTCCAGAGCCTGATGACAATCTAGATAGTTTTGATGATGACAGTACTGCATCAGCTCCTGTTCGAAAGAAGCTAGATTTACAAGGAAACCATGGGGAAAAGCTAAATAGAAAGCTGTTCAAACTCGTTTCAAGACACACCTCGTCGTGAACAAACTTCCTGGAAAGGCCAAGATACAGCAGGCAATCGCAGAAGAGCCCGCACTTAGACATAGGCGCTGGACAAACATAAAGGATTACATCCGCAACAGACTGAAAAAGTTACAAAAGAAATGAATTGAGATTCTCCGACACTCGTGGCATTTTCATTTTCATATAGATTTATTACAAGAGTGTTAATTATTATTGGGTTGGTTTCAGCATGTATAGCTTGTTTTTAACTGATGGATGCCTGGATCATTTTGTATACTGTATAATTGCAAAAGGAAACAGCCGGCTGGGGACGAAAGACAATAATAAGATAAGAAAACCATTGACAACCTAAAGATTTATTACCAGAGTGTTATTATGGGGTTGGTCCGCCTGGATCATTTTGTATACTGTATAACATTTAAAACTTTGAAAATGGAACTGCAAATGGAACAACGGTTGGGGACGAGAGACAATAATAAGGGGTAAGAAAACCATTGTCAACATAAAGATTTATTACAAGAGTGCTACTATGGGGTTGGTCTGCCTGGATCATTTTGTATACTGTATAACATTTAAAACTTTGAAAATGGAACTGCAAATGGAACAACGGTTGGGGACGAAAGACAATAATAAGGGGTAAAAAAAACCATTGTCAACGTTAAGATTTATTACAAGAGTGCTACTATGGGGTTGGTCCGCCTGGATCATTTTGCATACTGTATAACATTTAAAACTCTGCAAATGGAACAGCGGTTGGGGATGAAAGACAATAATAAGATAAAAAAGAAACAACATTGTCAACATAAAGATTTATTACAAGAACGTTATTATTCGGTTGTTTTCAGTGTGTATAGCTCTGTTTTTATCTGATGTACACCTGGATCATTTTGTATGCTGTGTAACATTAACCTTACTTTGCAACTAAACAGTGGCCCCCACCCGGGTGGGCCCTGGGGGACTTGGGTGGGGTTAACTACTTTTTAGTTCCTAGCGTCACCCTGGTCAACCCCAAAGGGTGGGTTTTCCTCTCAATTCTGGGGCATGTGTTTCTGTCTACCCTTGGTCCATTAACTTGTATTTTTCTTTTTTAAGCTCTCCCTACTGTCTGCGCTGCCTGTATCTCTTGAAAAGAAGTACCCAACGGAGAAAGAAACACTCTTAGAAAAGACGGTTACAACACATTTGTTTTCTCAAAACACATTACCGATGGTATTACACTTAGGGAATGGTTCTTAGCTAGCCTAATTTTAGCCAAATTTGGTTGTGTCCGTATACGGTATCGTTGGCAGGAGTGGGGCGCCATAGAATAGGCCCCCGCCAGAATAGCCTCCCCTTCTTCCCATCCGGTGCGAAAATACCCGTCATACCCCAGTTTAGTTCTTAGCTGGCGCCGAGTTAGGTTGTGTCCACTTCGAGCTCCGTGCTGAATTGAACCGGTCTTCGACCTTGGATGGACTTGCGTCTTCACTCGGCGGCTTCTTGTTTCGCCTGGGTCTGTTCGACACTGTGCCTGGCGGTTTCTGGTGACGAGAAGCTTGGCAGTGGGGACTGGGCCTTGCGGTTCTGAGCACGGCTTCGACTTTCTGCCCGGTCGGACTTCGCGGCGAGCTACCACTTGCGTCGGAGTCTTCACTTCGCTGGACAGACGTGGGTTGACACCGGTCTCGACATGGCCAGGTAACATCTCGGTACATGCCCTCGACCGGCGCTCTGGGTGGGAAAGAGCGCCGAGCGTCGGCACGTGCGGTGCACTCGCTTCGTTTTTCGAGTAGGCTCGATACATTTTGCGCGCAGTCACTTCTTGCGTGTCCTTAGAGGCCACGCTCGCTCGTCCTTCATTATGCTATCTTGTTTCAGATACCAGGTTCGTACCTGCACGATGTGTCGGGATTTTCAATGGCCCTCAGATGAACACGAGTTTTGCCTTCCCTGCTCCGGTTGTGATTCAACCCATACTTGTGATGTCTGCGCCTCATGGCCGGAAGAAGCGTGGTCAGACCTGTGGCGTTTCTACTGCAGGGAGCGTCCGAGGCCTATGCAAGACCGGCCGACGCGGACGGCCAGCCCTAAGGAGAAAACCCAGTCAGTAACAGGGACTTCGTTGTCCCGCAGAGACTATTCCAGGCCTAGCAGAAATAACCTGGCTGAGACGACCGGAGGCCCACAGGTGGGACCTAAGTCAGTAACAGGGACTTCGTTGTCCCGCAGAGACTATTCCAGGCCTCGCAGAAGTGACCTGGCTGAGACGACCGGAGGCCCACAGGTGGGACCTAAGTCAGTAACAGGGACTTCGTTGTCCCGCAAAGACTATTCCCGGCCTCGCAGAAGTGACCGGGCTGAGACGACCGGAGGCCCAAAGGTGGGACCTAAGCCAGCGACAGGGACTTCGTTGTCCCGCAGAGACCATTCCAGTCCTGGCAGGAGTAACTGGGCAGAGACGACCAAATGTACGAAGGTGGGACCCAAGTCGGTAACAGAGACTGTGTTGTCCCACGGAGAGCGTACAAAGCCTACCAGAGAGCGCCGGTCAGAGGCCTCTAGAGGTTACATAGGGACTTCGTTGTCCCGCAGAGACCATAGGACACCTCCGAGAGATCGAGCCTTAGAGACGACCACGGACACCCTTGGGGGGCCCAAGGCAGGGCCTTTGCCTGTGGCGGACAAGTCACCGGAACCTGGAAATGCATCAGCGGGTGAGTTAGCTGACACATCGTTAGTGCTAGTAGCGCCAACCATTGATAAGGCCGCAGGGATGGCGGCGCTTGGCGACTCCACGACGCTACCAGCCTTCGCTCGCTCGGAAGATCGCAGGCTCGACAAGTATAAGCACCTGCGGGAGGGACGGCTGTCGGGGACCCTGGTCCATGATGAGCAGACAAACACGCCCTCGAGTGCGGCCTGGGTGGCCACCTCGCCGCACGACAGAGCGGACAAACGACAGACAGAGAGATTTCCGCTTTGCGAGACGCAGGCCCCCGCAGGGTGGACAAGCCGAGTTTGGACACGCGCACTACCTCCAGACCCCAGGTGAGGGGTGATGCGTCTGTGTCGCCTTTCCGAGCGCGGGGCCTCAGCCCACGCGGCAGATACAGTTTGGAAAGACGACCTTCGACCTCACGTCGGGATCCTGATCGCCGCTTTCGTTCGAGAGAGCTTAGCTCTTCGGACTCGAGTTGCTACCCCTTACCACGCAGAGACACTCAAAGGAGATCGAGTCCGAGACGGCACACCAGTACAGTGGACTCTTACCGTCATGTTAGCCCTCGTTCCTTTCGTCATCACGCCTCACGGGATCCCCGTGACAGGCGTCGCTCAGCGACGCGGACGAAACCGGACTCACGTCGGTCCCGGCGGACTGTGCACAGTTCCCGCTCTTCGCGTCACAGCCGCTCGCCGGGGGGTGCACCGTGCTCCCAGGAATTCGCCTTCTGCACCCGATGGAAGACGTCCTCTTCCCAACATGGCTTCGTCGCCGCGGCACCACACGACCCCCCTTGCGCCCGTGGATCCCGTGAGGGCTTCAGACAAGCTTGGCAGCACCGCTCGTGGTCTGGATTCCGTCAGCCTGACTCCTGGAGACTCGGTGTCCGCCTGGTTGGACGCCGCGGCGAGCCTTCACTCGGATTCTCCGGAGAAAACGGATGTTCCCCCAGCGTCGTTCGGACACAGAACGGAGACCATGCGTGCGTTAGACGAAGCTGCGCGACTTATTGCCGCTACCTTACCGGCGGAAGACTGCCCTCCTTCTCCACCGGCTAAGAAGAGAGCCTCGGCCTTTGTGGACGCGGAGCGTCACGCCAAGCGCTTCAAGTCTCTACTGCAACCGCCTGGATTTCGGGACATCCGGGATGCCCTGTCGACTCATCTACTTCAGGGTTCGCTTGGAGATACGGGATTCTTCTCTGACCACAAGTGGCCGGCGGACCTCATGATAGCATTCCAGCAGAAGTGGTACGCAGGACATTCTCAGGCCTTCGCTTGCCCTCTGCCGGACGTGGATCCCTCAGCGACTTCCTGTGCGGGCCTTACTCGACAAAAAGAAAGAGCGGTATTTCCCCCTGGACTGACTAAGACGGCGGCACTCATCCGCAATGCGCTAGCTTCGGCAGGGTTTTTGGACTTGGCGACTCAGGCGATAGTTCGACGGGTGGAGGCAGCTTGGAGTCCTACCATCGCACCGCTCTTGACCGACATCTTAGCCTTGACCGTGTCTTGCAACCGCGCAGCCTACCACACCTCGGTCAACGCGATGACGGCGGCAGCAAACTGCGACCTCATGCGGCGAGATGCTGTTTTACAAGCCTGCTCACTGCCGTCAGAGATCAAGAACCAGCTGCGGCGGGCCCCGCTTGGCAACGAGCTCCTCTTCGGCCCTCATTGGCAGTTGGTTAAGGAATCCAGCAAGGAATTGTGGCCCACCAGGTTCGCCCCGCCCCGCTTTCCTCCAGCCCGCAGGCCCGCGGGTCGAGGCTTGCGGACCACCAGACCCAGCATTCGCCCCTTTACCAGTCGTGGACGTCTCCCCCCCCCGCCAACCGGCCTTTGGTCGACCCCGCCGACCTAAACCCGGCCCCGCAGACGCCCCCGTCCCCGCCCCTGCTTGGCCTAGACCTGCCCGCCGTCCCTTCGGGCGTGGTAGGGCCCGATGACTACACTCCGCCCACGTCTCCCCCGACCGCTTCCGGGTCCCCGGTCGGCGGGAGACTAGCACTTCACAGCGACGCTTGGACCTCGCTGTTTCCCGACGACCCGTGGATCCTCTCGACAGTTTGCCAAGGACTACAGCTCTCGTTCCGCTCACCCCCTCCACTGCGCCGGTCTCCACTTTGGACGTCGATGCCCGTCGACTCGCTCAGAGCAGAGGCACTACGCAACGAGGTGGCTGCACTACTCCAGAAGAACGCCACAGAGGTAGTCAGACGCCACGACTCTCCGGCCTTCTACAGTCGTCTGTTTGTTGTTCCCAAGCCGGGGGGCAAGTGGCGTCCGGTCATCGACCTCTCCGCCCTGAACAAGTTCCTTGTCGCCCCGCCATTCCGGATGGAAACCGCTCGAGCCCTGCGTTCCGCGGTGCAGCCGTTCGATTTCGCCATCAGCCTCGACCTCTCAGACGCCTATCTACATGTTCCCATGCACCCGGCGTCCAGACGCTTCCTTCGGTTCGCCTTTGCCGGAATCGTCTACCAGTTCCGCGCTCTACCCTTTGGTCTCAACCTCAGCCCGTGGGTGTTCACCAGGATCATGGATGCGGTCGTCGCCAGGGCCAGAAGGACGAGCTCAAGCCCTACGTCCAACTACCTCGACGATCTTCTTCTACGAAACCAGGTGGACTCCGCCTTGGAGAGGGACCGGGACGCACTCATGGACCTCCTCGACTTCCTCGGGTTCATCGTCAACAAGGGCAAGTCCGACCTCTCCCCGTCCCGCTGTTTCGTCCACCTGGGAATGGAGTTCCACACCGATCTCAACTTAGTGCGACTCCCGGTAACGCGTATTCAGAAGATCAGCGATCTGGCGCGACAGGTGGCTCAGCAGGACAAGGTCTCGGCACGGGTGTGGCTACAGTTGCTGGGCATGATGAGCGCGGCCTCAGACCTGATTCCCCTGGGACGTCTCTATTCCCGACCGCTCCAGTTGCACCTACTACTTCATTGGCGACCCTCCAAGGATGACATCGACGCTCTGATTCCGGTTCCCCCGATGTTACTTCCACACCTGAGGCGCTGGGCGGACCACAACTGGCTGGCTTCGGGAGTCTCCCTTTACACACCGCCTCCCAGCTTGTCCCTTTGCGTCGACGCAAGTCTCACCGGTTGGGGAGCCCATCTGCTACCGTCATTCACGACAGCCTCGGGGGTGTGGCCCACGGATCTTCTGACCCGACACATCAACTGGTTGGAGTTGCAGGCGGTGTGGCAGGCGCTATTGACGTGGGACTCTCAGCTCCAGGGTCAGGAACTGCTCGTGCTGTCCGACAACTCCACAGTCGTCGCCTACCTACAGAAGCAGGGCGGTACGCGCTCCCCTTCTCTGTGCATCCTCCTGTACCAGCTGCTTCGTTGGTGCGAAGATCGGGGCATCACTCTGCGCGCCAGACACATTCCAGGTCATCTCAACGTGCTGGCCGACTCCTTATCACGCCGCGGACAGCTCCTACACACAGAATGGACACTGCGGCCGGACATCTTCCAGTTGATCGCGGCCAAATGGGAAGCTCCTATGATCGACCTGTTCGCCACCCGTTGGAACCACCAGTTGCCGCTGTTCGTCTCGCCGGTTCCAGATCCTCTAGCTTGGGCGGTCGACGCACTGTCCATTCCCTGGGACAGGCTCATCGCCTACGCTTATCCGCCGACGGTGCTGGTTCCCAAAGTCCTCCACAAGCTTCGCGGCTGCAACACAATTCTGTTCCTGGTGGCGCCCTTCTGCTGGAGCAAGTCGTGGACGACGGACCTGCTGAACCTAGCCACCAGTCCACCTCTTCAGCTTCCTACGCCTCGCACGATGCTCAAGCAGCCTCGACAGCCGCTGTTTCACCCTTGCCCGGAGCGCCTCCTTCTACACGCTTGGAGGTTGTGCGGCAGGCCCTCACCAGAAGAGGCTTCTCAGGTGACGCAGTGGAAGCTATCGCTGCTGCACGCAGACCCTCTACCAGACGAGTCTACGAGGGGAAGTGGAAGGTGCTGTGCGACTGGTGTGGTGACAACAACCTTACCCCCACCGAGTTGACGATGCCCCAGCTGGCGGAGTTCTTCCTCTGGCTGTTCAACTTCCAGAGTTTGGCGCCTATTACCATCCGGGGTTACCTGGCAATGATTGCTGACACCTACCGCCACCTGGGCCGGACAGACCCTGGTGCCTGCAAAGACCTGGCTGATCTCATGACACACTTCGGTTTACAACGCCCGGCGCTACGGTCACTGTTGCCTAGATGGGACCTACCTTGGGTGCTGACCTGGCTCAACTCTGCCCGTTTTGAACCCCTACAGTTGGCAAGCTTACCGGATGTAACTAGAAAGACGTGCTTCCTGTTGGCCCTTGCTACCGCTTCCAGGGTCAGTGAGCTTCACGCGCTGTCCACACGATCAGATTGTCTGCAGTTCCGGACTGACGGCTCGGTGCAACTGCTGCCTGAACCATCCTTTCTCGCCAAGACGCGGTCGCCTCTGACGACCCCACAGATGATGACCATCCGACCTTTACGTGTGACAGAATCCACCCGGGAGTCCAGACAACAGGACCCGGTGAGAGCCTTGCGTGTGTACCTGCGACGGACCATACCGCTGCGCAGAAGACGGACCCGCCTTTTTCTCCCTCTGTCCCCAGGTAGACAGGACATATCCGCCCAGACCATCTCCTCATGGATTCGATGGGTGATCCGCTCGGCCTATCAAGACCTCGCGCCAGAAGTAGCCCAACGTATGCACATCAGGGCGCACGAGGTCCGAGCCATGGCCACAAGTCTCGCCTTCGACCGCAATTGTGCAGTGAAAGACATTGTGGCGGCCGTGGGATGGCGAGCGGAGTCCACATTTGCCCGATTCTACCTGAGGGACCTCTCCACCCAGCGGCAGAACCTCACGCTGGTGGGAGACATCGCAGCAGCGCAACACTCCCTCCCGGCGCCCTAGGCGCCGTAAGTACCTTAGCTAAAATTATCGGGAGTTTGCTGTACGAGGGCGGGTCTGTGGGCTGTGTCGTTGGCAGTGGGGGCGATAGGGTGGCACCCACCTCCTCTTTGTGATTCTCCCTAAGTGTAATACCATCGGTAATGTGTTTTGAGAAAACAAATAAATTTTTCAATTAAAATATATTTTTTTGAAAAATACTTACCGATGGTATTACTCGAAGGTCCCTCCCACCGGCCCCGCTTGCCGCGGTTGGCTAAGAAACTAAACTGAGGTATGACGGGTATTTTCGCACCGGATGGGAAGAAGGGGAGGCTATTCTGGCGGGGGCCTATTCTATGGCGCCCCACTCCTGCCAACGATACCGTATACGGACACAACCAAATTTGGCTAAAATTAGGCTAGCTAAGAACCATTCCCTAAGTGTAATACCATCGGTAAGTATTTTTCAAAAAAATATATTTTAATTGAAAAATTTATTTTATTAATATTTTGGGTAAATCCGCTTTGTCAAAACAGACAAACAAACAGAGAGATCAGTCACTGCTTATCTTCATTCGCAGAAGAAATGGGGCACATTCCTTCTGTGAACAAAGATAAGTAGCGACTGATCTCTCTGTTTGTTTGTCTGTTTTGACAAGGCGGATTTACCCGAAATATTAATAAATTGTGTTGTAACCATCTTTTCTAAGCGTATTTCTTTCTCCGTTGGGTACTTCTTTGCATTTTACACGATTGGCAGTCACCTTTTGGGTCTCAATAATTTTTTATTTATTTATTTTTTTTTTTTTTGGGGGGGGGGGGATGGGGGTGGTGTATCTCTCTTGATTTTGGATGTGTGTTGCTAAATGGTCTTAGGTTTATTTAGCGTATTAGACCGGCTGGCGACATACATTCAAAATTCTGTTCATTATTTTATTTTATTTTTTTCACCTTCATTATCAGTGCTGGCACATCCTGAAAAAGTCAGGACGTTCAGCAATGTACAACCAATCTGGACAAAAGACAATAATAAGATAAGAATTGATTGTACATTGCTTAACGTCCCGACAGCAACAAGGCTTTCTCAGGACGTGCCTGCACTGCTTGTGAAAAAAAACAACTAAACAGAACATTGAATGTATGTCGCCAGCCGGTCAAATACATTAAATAAACCTAACACATGGGGCCCAAATAAAGTTAAGACCATTTAGCAACACACATCCAATATCAAGAGCTACAGGCAGTGCAGACAGTAGGAAGATAAACCATTGTCAACATGATAAAGATTTATTACAAGAGTGTTATTATTTCAGTATGTATAGCTTGTTTGTTTTTTCAAAATACATTACCGATGGCATTACTATCTGGGAATACACTCTATTGCCTATAGATTTCAGCAAAAGTTGTGTGTAGCACACAACTGGGGAGGAGACACCGGGGATCCAAGCACTATGACCCCGGGTGGCCTCCCCTTACTACCCTATCCCGGCGAGCACAGGGCGACCTCGTCAGTTTCACTCATAGATCGACCGGGGACGGTCGAGTTTTTGCCTTTCTCCGTTCAACGGGTTTCAGTGGTTTTTGACTTGGGCTTGAATTGGAGTCTTCGATTCAGCCCTGGACTCACTACATTCGTGGCTTTTCCTTTTGACAATTGGACTCATTGTGAACTGTGCGCCGACCGGTTTTTACCGGCTCTGACTTTGTGAGTTCACCCTTGGCTTGGCCTTGGGGTTCGACGACGCACGTGACTTGTGCCCTGCTGTTTTGTGCACGGTTGACTTTCTTCGCCGGCGTAGTTGGCTTAAGGGCTGGCTTAACTGGGCGAGACAAACCCGAACCATGTCTCGGCGAGACACCCGAGACAGTCAATGCGAGATACCCGTGCCACCCGTTTATTAGGTTCGGCACGTCTGATCTTGTCTCGGAGAGTTCGCCGAACCTATTAAAGGGTGGGTCGGGTATCTCGCATTGACTGTCTCGGGTGTCTCGCCGAGACGAGGTTCGGGTTTGTCTCGCCCAGTTAAGCCAGCCCTTTAGGGCCTTACGGCTTCTTCGGTGTCGAAGACTTGCCGCCTTTGCGGGGACTTCCAGTGGCCGGATGATGCACACGACTCTTGCTTGCCGTGTTCGGGCTGTGCTTCGGACGGAACGTGTGACAGTTGCGCCGCTTGGACGGAAGACCGGTGTTCGCGCAGGTGGGACTTCTACAGGCGTGACCGGGCCCCTCGCCCGCTTCTGTCTCCCCGGGATCCTCCACGGGTGGACGTACTTCCCTCGGCGCTTCGGGCTCCTCTCCGCTCCATCGTTCGGGCTGTCCGCCCCACAGGTAAGTCCCCTTCTTGTACCGTTACCTCGCAGGTTCTCCCTCCCCTCTCCGAGTCTTCGGAGCAGGGTAGGCGAGTTTCGGAGTCACGCTCCCCACGCTCTGCTTCGTTAGCGCGTGGCTTGAGCCCCATTTTGTTTCCCACCCCCCGCTCTGCTTCGGGCGAGCGGTCTGGGTGAGATGAGCGTTCGTCGGCCACCCCCGGCTCTAGGTCTCTGGAGCGGGGGCGGGTGACGGAACGCAAGCATAAGAAAGAGAGTAAACGTGATAAGAAATGCTCTCGCTCACGCACCGAGGCTTCGGAACGTGACTCGAGACCGTTAGTAATGCTGCCTCCCCGCTCTGTATTTTCCGAACGGGCACGGCATGCTTCGCTTTCTTTCCCCCCCCCGCCCGCCCCGTCTCGCCTGGGCGGGCCCGGGGTGTGGTTGACTCTCGCCCCCCACGCTCCGAGGCGTCGGAGCGGGGGTCGCGTGCACATAAATTGTCCCCTCCCCGCTTCGCTTCGCCTGAGCGGGCTTGGCGTGACCTTAGACTGTCCCCCCCCCCCCCCCCCCCCCCCCGTCTCGTATCGACCAGACGGGCCCGGTGTGACTTGGACCCTCGCCCCCCTCGCTCCGAGGCTTCGGAGCTGGGGCAGCGGGCTCATAAATCGTCCCCTCCCCGCTCCGCCTTTCCTGAGCGGGCTTGGCGTGACCCTAGACTATCCACCCCCCCCCCCCCCCCCCCCCCCGCCTCGTATCGACCAGGCGGGCCCGGTGTGACATCATCGCGCGTCCTCCACGGTCCGAAACATCGGACGGGGGGCCGCGTGCCCGGTATTCGTCCCCTCCCCGCTCCGCCTTTCCTGAGCGGGCTAGGAGAGACACTTTGCGGCCCCCCCCCCCCCCCCCCCCCCCCGCACCGGTTCTCCCGGGCGGGCCAGGGGTGACCAGGCCACTTCCTCGGTATTCCGATCGCGGATTTGCCACTCACGTCGGCTTCCGCGTGCGGATCCCGACTTCGAGGTGGACCGTCGCTTAGCCACGGTCCCTCCGTCGCCGCGGCGCCCCTCTTTGCGTGCGTCGCGGGCGGCTGCGTCTACCTCGCGCGCGGCGGTGCGGCGCTCTCGTAGCCGCTCGCCCCTTTCGTCTTTGCCGCGAGAAGATCAGTTTTTGGAACCGGACGTCCTCAGCCTTCATCCGACGGACTCGGCCTCGGCGATCTTCTTGCAGGACTCGGCGGCTGGTTCTCCTTCCCGCCTTTCCGCTGTCTCGTCGGCCTCCGCCTCGTCAGACGTTGCCGGCCCATCGCTCGGATCACAGACGGTCCACGCTCTGGGTGAGGCTTCAAGGCTTATCGCCAAGTCCCTACCGCCCGACTTCTGTCCGCCTTCGCCTCCTCCGAAGAGACAGGCTTCGGCCGTGGTCGACGCGCAGAGGCAAGTCAAGCGCCGCAAGTCCCTCCCGCAGCCAGCCGGCTTCCGGGACCTCACCGATGCTTCTCCGCCCAGCTGCGTAACGACGCTTTCGGCGACACGGGATACTCTACCGCCGCTCGATCGCCGGTGGGAATCAACTTAAGCTTCCGCCAGGCCTGGTACGCTGGACACTCCCAAGCCTTCGCCATACCTCTTCCAGCGGTGGATGCGGCGGCCTTAGTACAGGCGGGCGGCCGCAGGCTCGTCCAGAACTTGTGGCCTCGGCCTCTCGACAGGATCGCCTCCTTAGCGCGGAACTCGCTGGCGTGCTCGGGTTTTGGAACTGGCTACCCAGGCAGCCCTGCAGTGCCTACAGGATACGTGGGACCTGGAGGTTCAGTCCCCGCTTCGTGACGTGCTGTCCATCCTGATAGCGGCCATCCGGGCCGCCTACCATTCTTCTGCCAACGCCATGGCAGCGGCTGCCAATTGCGACCTCTGGAGGAGGGATACCCTTCTGCGCCTCTGCTCGGACCTTCCCTTGTCAGTGAAGACCCAGCTCCGTCAAGCCCCCTTAGGTGGTCCTCAGCTGTTCGGCGACACTTGGCACTCCGTTAAGGAATCTTCCAAGGACTTGTGGCCCAAGCCTGCTTCTAACCCAGCCTCGACCCGCTTTCGCGCCCCCTGCCCGGCCGGGGGTCGTGCCCGGCGGTCTTTCAGGCCCTCCGTTCCTACAGTCGGATCTTCACGAGGTCGGGCCCGTCCATTCCAGGCTACTCAGGCCGGCCCCGCCCCTCGCCCTGCTTGGCCCCGCGGTGCCCGTAGATCGGGCCGCGGTTGGGCTCATTGACTCGCCCCCGCCCTCAGTACTCGGGTCTCCCGTCGGCGGGCGGCTGTCGCTCTTCAGCGATCTTGGAGATCGCTGTTCCCGGACGACCCCTGGATTCTTCCACCGTTAACGCAGGCCTGCACCTTACGTTCCTGTCGCCTCCGCCTCTTCGCAGATCACCCATGTGGACCCAGGAACCGCTCGACGGCACACAGGCGGACGCTCTGCGCGGGGAAGTGGCGACCCTCCTCACCAAAGCGGCGACAGAGGTGGTTTCGCGGCAGGACTCTCCGGCGTTCTACAGCCGGCTCTTCTAGTTCCCAAACCAGGCGGCAAGTGGCGTCCAGTTATCGACTTATCAGCGCTAAAAATATCAGCGCTAAAAAACAAGTTCATTTTGGCCCCTCGCTTCTCGCTTCAGGATGGAGACGGCCAGGACACTCCGTGCGGCCCTCCGGCCGATGGACTTTGCGATCAGCCTCGATCTGTCAGACGCCTATCTGCACGTCCCGATTCATCCGTCGTTTCGCCGGTACCTTCGGTTGACTTGGGGGGATCGTCTACCAGTTCTGCGCCCTTCCTTTCGGCCTCAACATCAGTCCGCGGGTATTTACAAGACTGCTCGACGCCGTGATAGCCTACTTCCGTCAGCTCTCCTTGCGCCCGGCCTCCAATTACTTGGACGACCTTCTACTGCGCAACTTGGTTTCCGCAGCCCTCCAGACGGACAGGGATGCCCTGCTTTCCCTTCTGCGTCGTCTCGGTTTCCTACTCAATCTGGGGAAATCCGATCTTCTCCCTCTCGACGGTTTCTACATCGGGGGTTGGAATTCCTGACCGACCTCAACCTTGTCCGCCTGCCTCTGGCCAGGCGACAGAAGATCGTCGACTTAGCGACTTCGATGGGGATGGGATCCTCCTTCACCGCCAGGGTCTGGCTTCAACTCCTGGGCCTCCTCAGTGCGGCTGCGGACCTGCTTCCCTTGGGCAGACTTTATGCTCGGCCTCTCCAGCTACATCTCCTTCTTCACTGGCGACCCGCGGGCGCTCTGTTGGATCTAGTACCAGTCACGCCTCTGGCTCGTCCTCACCTCGAGAGGTGGGCGGACCTCGCTTGGCTGGCTTCGGGGGTGCCCCTACACTCCCCGCCGCCTCGGTGGTCTCTCTGTACAGATGCGAGCCAGGCCGGCTGGGGCGCGCACCTGTTACCGGATTTCTCCCGGCCTCGGGCGTTGGCTTCGGGAACTGTTAGGGAATCACATCAACTGGTTGGAGCTGAAGGCAGTTGGGTTGGCATTCGACGTTTGGCAGGAGACCTTAGCCAATCAGGAAGTCCTCGTGCTCTCCGACAACTCGACGGTGGTGGCTTACATACAGAATCAGGGGGGCACTCACTCGCCCTCCCTTTGCATTCTTCTGTACCACCTTCTCCTCTGGTGCAGGGATCGAGGCATCGCCCTACGAGCCCGCCACATCCCTGGCCACCTCAACGTGATTGCGGACGCCCTGTCTCATCGCGGACAGTTGCTCCACACGGAGTGGTCCCTACGCCCGGATATTTTCGCCTGATCTGCTCTCACTGGGAAACGCCGCTAGTGGATCTGTTTGCCACCAGATGGAACAACCAGCTCCCGGTCTACGTCTCTCCAGTCCCGGATCCACTCGCTTGGGCAGTGGACGCGCTCGCCATTCCTTGGGTCGGCCTGATTGTTTACGCCTACCCCCCGTCAGTCCTCGTTCCGAAGGTACTGCGGAAGCTTCTGGGATGCTCGGCGGTCCTCCTGCTGGTGGCCCCCTTCAACTGGACCAAGAGCTGGACCACGGACCTCCTCGCGTTTGCGACGGACCCTCCCCTGGAGCTTCCTACCCCTCCCACGATGCTCAAGCGGCCCCGTCAGCAGCTTTTCCATCCGTGCCCCGAACGCCTCCGCCTACACGCTTGGAGGTTGTCCGGCACGCCCTCGCCGCTAGAGGTTTCTCGGATGCTGCAGTGGCGGCAATTGCAGCAGCCCGCAGACTCTCTACAAGGAAGGTGTACGAAGGCACGTGGAGGGTCTTTCAGACCTGGTGCACCTCCCAGGGGCTCCCTCCCACTAACCTAGCCTCCCACCAACTGGCGGAGTTCTTCCTGTGGCTCTTCGACGACCGGGGCTTAGCCCCAGTCACCATCAAGGGCTACCGCGCTATGATCGCGGACACCTACCGTCACCTGTGTCTTCCGGACCCAGGCGCCTGCAAGGATCTGTCGGATTACTGGCTCACTTTGAACTCCGACGTCCGGTCTCACGTTCCCTAGTACCCCGGTGGGATCTTGCCTGGGTACTGACGTGGTTGAATACGGACCGGTTTGAGCCCCTCCCCTTGGCTCGGTTCTCAGACTTGACCCGGAAAACCTGTTCCTTCTGGCTCTCGCTACAGCGTCCCGAGTCAGCGAGCTTCACGCGCTCTCGATGCTCCCAGCCTGTTCGCTGTTTCGTTCCGACGGCTCTGCGCAGCTGCTTCCCGATCCATCCTTCCTGGCCAAGAACCGCCGCCCCGCGGCGGCTCCTCAGGTGCTAACGATACAGCCCCTCCGTGGAGCGGACCTCTCCCCTGGATCGCGGCAACAGGACCCAGTGCGGGCGCTAAAGATTTACCTGCGCCACTCTAAGCCGCAGCGCCAGGGGCGCTCGCGCCTCTTCTTACCTTGTCCGCGGGCAGACACGACATCTCGGCCCAGACCGTGTCATCCTGGCTGCGGTGGGTGATTAGGTCAGCCTACCTAGACCTCTCCCCACGCGGCGCTGAGCCTTTACAAATCCGGGCGCATGAAGTGAGAGCAGTAGCCACCAGTCTAGCCCTGGACCACAACTGCTTGGTCAAAGATATTGTGACAGCGGGTGGCTGGCGCTCAGACTCCACTTTCGCACGCTTCTACCTTAGAGACCTATCCGGCCAACGTGCCTCCCTGGCACAGGTGGGCGACATCTCCGCGGCCCAGCACTCCCTCCGAGCGCCGCTGGCGTCTTAGGCACATCATAGCTGAAATCGTCGGGAGTTCTCTCTCGATGGGGCCGGCGGAGTGGTTGGGTTATGGTTAGATACGGCACCCTCCGCCTGTTCGCCATTCTCCCAGATAGTAATGCCATCGGTAATGTATTTTGAAAAAACAAATGAATTTTTTTTCTAAAATGTATTTTTTTGAAAAATACTTACCGATGGCATTACTCGGATGGCCCTCCCACCTGCCCCGCTTGCCTCTTGTGGCTAAGTGTGAAACTGACGAGGTCGCCCTGTGCTCGCCGGGATAGGGTAGTAAGGGGAGGCCACCCGGGGTCATAGTGCTTGGATCCCCGGTGTCTCCTCCCCAGTTGTGTGCTACATACAACTTTTGCTGAAATCTATAGGCAATAGAGTGTATTCCCAGATAGTAATGCCATCGGTAAGTATTTTTCAAAAAAATACATTTTAGAAAAAAAATTCATTTTTATCTGATGTACGCCTGGATCATTTTGGAAATGTCTGTAACTTTTTTTTCTGTTACTATAAAGTTACTGTTACTATAAAGTTAACTTTGCATACTGTGCATTGTTTCAAAAGTCACAGAAAGCATAAACCTTAGCTGAGTTGGTATACCTCACCCTCTACCTAGGTTAAATGCACCAGTACCCCACCCGGGTCTGCCCTGGGGGACTTGGGTGGGGTTAGGTATTTTTTAGTTCCCAGGGTCATCCTGGTCAGCCCCACAGGGTGGGTTTTCCTCTCCATTCTGGGGCATGTGTTTCTGTCTACCCTTTGTCCATTCACCTGTATTTGCCTTTTTAAAACTCTCCCTACTGTCTGCACTGCCTGTAGCTCTTGATATTGGATGTTTGTTGCTAAATGGTCTTGGCTTTATTTAGCCCCATGTGTTAGGTTTATTTAACGTGTTTGACTGGCTGGCGACATACATTCAATGTTCTGTTTATTTTTTTTTTTTTTCACAAGCAGTGCAGGCACGTCCTGAGAAAGCCTTGTTGCTGTCGGGACGTTAAGCAATGTACAATCAATCAATCAATCATAAATGCACCAGTGGTGCCATTGTTGCTATTTTCGCACCAGACTGGTCGCTCGGACTGGTCATGTGCACCAGAACTGCGCGCGCAGGTTAGCTTCTGCACTTGTACTGTGGTCTCGTACGTTCACGCGGAAGATTGTGATCGCAGTCGAAAAAAAGGTTCGTTTGCGGTTTTTACTTATAGCCGCGCCTTTTACCTCCCCGAACACGCCAGTTTTGTGTTGAGATGGCGGAGGCTTGTGTCATGCCCCACACCACTGAATCAAGTCTATTGTACATGTAGTGCGCTCATTTCTCGAACTTCAACTTTGACGGTGCTTTCTGCCGCAAACGATGCAGATGTCGCAAAAATCACCTCCATTGAGGATTTAAAAAAGCTATTTTTCAAATCTGTTTCGTGGTGCTAGCATAGGATGGATGCATTATTGCCGGATTGCATATATGGGAAAGGGTTTATTCTTTTTTCATGTTATTTTGCAGCAATCAAACGACGCTTACGTGATTCTTTCTCCGAGGTTGCCCATTACAGGTGTAGAAAGCACATGCTCTAAACCGAGCGACCGGTCTGGTGCCAAAATAGCAACATTGGCACCGCTGGTGCATTTCACCTAGGCACTGGACGAGGTATACCAACTCGGCTAAACTTTATTGTCGCACTTGCTAGAACTCGGTATTATATTTCTCTCTCCATTTTATGAATAGAGGCACATAAGTCGCGAAAACCCTTTACGTGCCGAACTTGGGCAAGAACTAGTTTTCCTCATCACAAAGTTGCCAGAAAAAGGTTTGACTGCTCTTGATTGTTTGATTTGAAGTGTTTCAAACAATTACTGTGTTTTTATATGCATGCACCGTTGATGTGATTAATAAAGGCTGAAGTTTCAAGTGATTTCCTATGTTGTCAGTTAATTAATTAATGTCAGTGTTCTGTTTTGTCCTTTTAACTCATTCTACCCCAAGACCGGAATCCCCAAATGTTGACGTCGTCTTCTGAAGACTGCGTTGCAGGGCAGGACACAGATCGACCACGATAGTTCAAGGGTGATGCCAGAATAGCTTGGCGCCCATAGGCGCCAAGCTATTCTGGCATCACCCTTGGACTATCATGGTCGATCTTTATTTTGCTGTGGAGTGTGTGGGGTAGAATAAGTTAAGTGTTAGTTTCTTTGTCTGGGTCTTTTTCTATCTTTCATATTTTTCCACACTTTTTAACCCGCATCATACTGAGGCTAAAAGCTTCAAATTTGTACACTGCCATATATGCAAGCTACATTACAGAACTTACAGATGAGGACATAGACCAATGGCATTAGTTCAAGGGTGGTGCCACAATAGCTTGGCGCCTAGAGGCGCCAAGCTATTCTGGCACTACCCTTGGGCTATTTTAGTCACACTTGTTGCACACACTGGTGTATTCCGAATGATAAGGGTTAATATTGAAAATGCCCTGTTGCTGTTTGTCTCAAACTCCAGAGTACATTAAAAAAAAGTCCTTTAATTTCCGGAATTCTCACATAAATGCCATGATAAACTGTTTTGCTTCAGAAGGACAAAATGTAGCAATGTTTAAAAGATTTCCTCTGTAAAAATCATAATCGAAAGGTTATGAGCCAGTGTTCATTCAATTTTGCACCATACAATGTTAAAAATGTTAATGCATACATACACATTAATTTGAAAAAAAACAAAACAATGAATGTGAAAAAGAAGTAATCCATGAACTTGACCTTATTAAAGATGCCTAATGTTGTGAAGACACCCATTTTTACTGTAGTGTAATGCCAGTTTTTGTGTGAGAGGCACCCACTTTATTGGTAGAAACCCATTTTTTTCTGCATCTAGTGGCTCTGTTTCTAGAAAATGTCTATTTTATTTTAAGCTATAGAGCTTAATTATAAGGTGAGTTTTAAACATTCGCATCAATTCCAGAGCCCTAGAATAAATAGAAATATTGGAACCCATTTTCACATAAAATGGTAGGTAACCCACTCTGAGGCTTTTGTCTCCATGTGTGTGTGTGTGTGACAGCGACTAGAGCCCGTGTTTGAGGATGGACAAGCTTGAAATTGTATGATATTGTCCCTAAAAGAATAATCTCAAGACATTTTTTTCAATTTTTTTTAAAATTAAGATGCTCATTGGCGAGAAAATGGCCGTTTCACAAAAACCGGTTGATCCACACTGGAGTCCATAATTTTTCTTATTTTTACTAGATGTTTTGCATATAGCTAGATAAAAGGGAGATATTGAATGAGTTCGTTAACCAGTATTGTACCTCTAGAACTTTTTGAGTGATAATTAAATATTTTTTGAAAAAAATATATTTTTACGTTTTGGGGATTAATTTCACGAATTATATGGGTTAATCTTAAAACAATTGAATCATTTTATGAAAAAAACCACAATCTTTTCATTAATAATCGCATGATTTTTCATATACGGCATTTATATAAGCCTACAGTTTGTCTCAGCTGTCGGGGACGATTAGGTCAGTTGTGACCTGTATGCCCTAGGTGTGAAAATCAGACAATTTTCTGCGCCACTTTTTTAGAGTCATTTGTAAAACAGCTAACATAACTTTAATTTTTCTTTTATGAAAAAGCTATCTTCTCATTAATACTCACATGATTTTTCATAAACAGTGTTTGCATAAGCCTGCTATTTGTCCTGGGCCTGGGGTAGTTTAGGTCAAATTGTGACCTGTAAACTCTAGGCCTGAAAATCAGCAAGATAATGGCAAAGTTGATCCTCTGATACGTCAAATGTTAGTACTGTGATGAGTGACATATAACACATCGAGTCGTCACTATGAACACAGCATCGTATGACTAATAATGCCATGACGTGAAGCTCGAAGTGTCGTCATTTCGCTGCTCATGCTATTATTCTTCTTAAGAATAGCTATGCTATGCCAGACCACATAGCTTACAAATGGCGGGAATCGCCGTGTGTCCATCTTTATTTCTGTGTGCCAGTGTGTGTGGATCAGAGGGTGGGTTAGAGTAGAAGGAGATGGATTCCTGTCGCTACATGAGCCCACAGAGCGTACGTGTGTCCGTCTTTATTTGTGTGCACCAATGTGTGTTGATCAGAGGCTGGCTTAGAGAGGAGGGAAATGGATCAGCATTATAAGCCTAAAAATATGAACAACTTTGAATGTTCCTAAAAGATAAACGCATGTGAGCTCCAAACAATATGGCAGACATGTTACTTTTGTCTGTCTTTAGAGGAAATAAGGTCTCACCCGGTCATCTTCACATTTTCTCAGTTTGGGAATTTGCTAAGTTAGTGAACACAAGTTTTTATTAACTTTGCCAGTTAGCTTTGTGCCGGCCAAAATGTGCATTACTTATGCAGGTTTTCAGTTAACCCTTTTTATCCTGTTACACTGTTACTTGAAATAAATTTGACTATGATAGTTTAAGGGTGGCGCCAGAGTAGCGTGGCGTCTGAGGTGCCAAGCTATCCTGGCGACATTCTTGAACTAAAATGGTTGATCTATCTTGTAATTTGTAATGTAGCCTTTGTAAGACAAAAAGCAGATTTAACAACAAAATCAGCCTCATGATGGGTTAATGGATAATTCTCTGTAAGAAATTTTAACAGCGATGGAAAACGTGAACCTGGACGGGCAAAATCTTGATAAAATAGAAGCATCTAGTCATGAATGTTTACACTGTTGCAAGTTTACCTGATGACAGGCCACACAGGGCAATTGCTTCCGGTGCATGTAGTAACTTTTCCGCCAGAAATAGTTTAAAAAAAATTCCTCCCTTTTTGCCATTTTTTTAGGGTGTAAAACTTCAATTGTGTGCCTTTTTTTGGCGTTTTGAGCAACAAAAGGCATGACAGGTGGTGTGAAAAAGAGCAAAATGTGGGTAATTTTAGTCGACCTAGTGTGTTCATGGGAGCCTAAATGGGGCATGTGCACGGTTGTATGCAGGCTTGCAGACGACAGTTTTGTCATGGGGTACTTAGTGCATTTGAGTGTTGTGAAAAACGCTAACTCTTAATTTTTTTAAGAATTGCTGAAAATGTTTCTCCTGTGATGTGCTCCGCGTGGATATTTTGTTTTGGCAGAAAAGTTCTTCGTTCATAGTTTTATGCTGCAAGAGGCTAACAGATAACTGTGTGAAAAGGGGTCGTAACCTAATTGCCCTGTGTGGCCACAGTACCTCACCCCACCACACCCCACAACATCCCCATGTACTCTTGATACGATAACTTCCTATTTACGTCCCCCTTACACATGTTGTAATCGGGGACAATTGTACTCTTGGTGTACACATGCAGCTTTGTACTGATGTACTTATCCCGACCGTGTTTAAAAGTATACGACGGACTGTGGACTCTCACAAACCAGTTAGGTGAGGCTAGCGCTGGCAGAATTGTAAACAAACCAAGGGGAATCACACAGCGCTGGACAGACAAACAGTTAGATCCCCTGCCCCCGCCTATCAGGCACCCAGACGGACTGTGGAGCCTCAGGGACGGATGTTTTTGCTATGCTGCCCGTCCCGATAAGATAAGATAGAACTTTATTGCCATATGTAAAAAATACATTAGGAAATCGTCTCGGAGCTGCGCAACTTAAAAAGAAGAACATAAAACACATCAAAATATAATTAAGCTGCTTACACACACACACACAACACACACACACACACACACACACACACACACACACACACACACACACACACACACACACACACACACACACACACACCCCCGCATACGTTAATAACTATTGTGGTCTAAACGTAAAGGCAATAAACATGATTTCACAGGACACAAATCACAGAAGACATATCACAATATAAAACACGTCACTTGCATCACAGATGAAGTATTATGCCGCTGGACAATACTGTTTGTTTTCATCCCTACGTCACACGACCAGACTTTAGCACGAACCGTACCATGTGACCAGGATACAAAAACCCTTGTAGCAACTAATGGCCGACTTTTTGTAGCCCTCTTTCTGACGCGTCTTGGATGCCAGTTTTGTTCTATAAAAGATCACCAAAACGTTCTAAAGTACAAAGATACTTAGTGTTATTCGAAAACAAAAGGCACACTACTGGAGATGGCAACGTCATGAAAATATTTAAATTACGTCATAAGTCTATTGTGTATAAATGTATATTCCTTTTTCGTCAGTCATGTTGGCGTGATCCAGGTCGGAAGATTTTGTAATTTCTTTTACGAAAACATTGGAGGAATTAAAACAAATATGTTATTGGTAGCAGGGGCTTGTTGCAAATCTCTGCTACCAATAACTTATAATATTACATTATAGTAAACAGTGGGACGGATGGATCAGGTTTGGCGTTTGTTTGCATCATTAAAAGTCTGGACAGCGGTTGGGTAGAAACTGTTTTTAAAACGACTCGTGCATGTTCTGATTGCTCTGTAATGGCACCCTGATGGCA
The DNA here is from genome assembly GCA_036245525.1 of Semisulcospira habei. Classification (NCBI taxonomy): domain Eukaryota; kingdom Metazoa; phylum Mollusca; class Gastropoda; family Semisulcospiridae; genus Semisulcospira; species Semisulcospira habei. The sequence goes on from BTPG01000002.1 coordinate 162,162,789, forward strand.
ACATATCAAACAACTCATGGGCTGGGTGGGAATCATCTTGGAGGATGGATCTAGGCTTTTTTTTTTAGCGTTCTTTCGTGGAAGTGGGACTCCAAGAGGGCAAATCAATACCTATGATTTTTGACGCAGTTTTTACTACTCTGTTTAAGATGGATCCTCTTTCTATTTGGTACTGCCAAACCACACGGTCAGGGAGAAGGTCAAAATACTTTCAATAACTGCCTGAAGTTGGTCAAAATTTGTCTGCTGACGCCAAACGTTTTAAGGCGTCTGAGAAAATACAGCCGTTGCTGTGATTTTTTTCACTAAAGAATCAAAGTTTTTCTCCCATTTAAGATCGTTTGAGATGTGGGTGCCGAGAAACTTAAAACAATCAACAATTTCAACACGGCTACCATGAATATTGAGGGGAACAATGTCACTTTTGATTTTCCTGAAATCAATGACCATTTCTTTTTTTTTTTTTTACTGAGGCACATTCAGATTAAGGTTATTGTCAGAACATCAGCCAACAAGTTTATCTACCCTCTCTCTGTATGCTGTTGCATTGTTGTTTAGCATAAAACCTTCAACAGTGGTGTCGTCAGCAAATTTAACTGTAGGGAGTTATCATCAGTTGATGTTCAATCATGGGTAAAACGAGAATATAACATAGGGGACATATTTAAATTCCTCGCAAAATGTCTGTTATCCCACAGCTATTTTGGCACTACCCTTGAACTATTTTAGTCACACTTATTTCACACACTGGTGTATTCCGAATGATAAGGGTTAAGCTGCAGCTGTCATCAGTTGATAGCTAGTGATTGTCAGAAACTTATGATAACACAAACCCAAACCAAAGTAGCCATCCAACGTTTGACCTTGACCGTTTCAGTGATTCTGCGTGGAAAGCGCCCGTGTCGCTGAAGAAAGCTGTACTCCTATAACCAACGTCCAAACAAATCATCAGCAAGAGTTTAAGTTTGGAGACGTGCCGCATCCGGATTCGCGGCTTTATGCTGCGAATCCGGATGCGACACGTCTCCAAAGAGTTAAAGACAAAGAGCTTCGTGGTGCCTTGCAGGTTGAGGGGCTCAATGTGTCTTACTGACGGACAGACAACAGTTTTCCAGTGATCATTTTCAAATCAGTCTGAGTGGTTGATCTGTGTAGGATCTGGTTACCCAGAATTGGCCCTGCAGCAGTCTTCGTAGTTCGGTACTTGTTCATTTGCGGAAACAATGAACCGGCAAAATTATCGGCATCGTCAACCAGCCCCGTCCAGGACGGAAACACGCATGAGTCTGTGCAGCTCACTAGAGTGGCTGATGTGAATCTGTGTCGTGCTGAGCGGCATCAGCTGAGCGTGGAACTGGGGATGTTATTTTGGGATGAAGCGTACGAGCGTGTAGTGTAGCCCCAGGGTTGTGCCATTCATCCTTTGTTATCGCTCGCTCGGCCCTTGTGCTAGTGTCATCCCTGTAACGCGGACGATACCAAGCGGAACAAGTTACTTCCTCCGTAATCTAGCCCAGTACATACTGAGGCTGATTTTGTAAAATTTGCTTATTGCCCTATGAAGGCTACATTGCATATTAGGAGATAGATCAACTGTTTTAGTTCAAGGGTGGTGCCAGAATAGCATGGCGCCTCAGGCACAAGCTATTCTGTCACCACCCTTGAACTATCAGTCAAATTTATTTCAAGCAATGGGTATATCAGAATGAAAAGGTCTAGTTTATGTAATACCATTGGAGGAAACATGGCTACGCTGATTCTTTGTTCAGATTATATGCAGCTTGAATCGGGGGGGAAAGAGGTTACATGCTGATTCGTTTTTTCACAGCCGTAAAGCGATCTTCTCCAGGCTTTGATTGCTGAAATTTGCTAATACAACAGGTTATCTATTCTTTTTTGTATCAACAAAGACTTTCCTATGCTTTTCACTGTCCACGTGAGTAGGCACACATACCAAAGGTTTTCCACTGCCTTTTGGGAGGTTTCAAAGGTTGGAACTCACCTGTGTACACAGGAAAAGAAGAGCACAAACAGTTTTTAATTTTACAGCATTCAGACATCATAATTTAAGACAGCCTTTTTGTCCTCCATTTTTTTAAGACAAACTAAGAACATTTATAAAGGAGATATTGTGAACTAGTGGTAGAGTGTTTGACTCTCGTCTGAAAAGGTCACAGGTGGGGTTGAAATTTTGAAATCACCTTCGTGGTAAAGAAAAGCCTTAAATATTTAAAGTTTTGGAGTAGGTCACTTGAAATGCGTGGATGATTGTGTGTGTGTGAACAACCAGTACTTAATGTGCTGTTGTGAACACTATGAAGCAGTGTTCTTTCCTAAAATTTGTTTTGTTACAGTTTTATAGGGTGTTATACATTTCTTAACATGCCCATCCTGATACACCTTTGCATGAAATGAATTTCAACTGATAGTTCAAGGGTAGTGCCAGAATAGCTTGGTGCCTAAAGGCGCCAAGCTATTCTGGCACCACCCTTGAACTAAGTTGGTTGATGCTTCTCCTAATTTGTAATGTAGTCTTCATAGGACAATGTGCAAATGTAAACATTTTCAACCTCAGGATGTAATGTGATAAAGGAGAGACCTGAAGTTTTACACTACCCACATTTTCCTGCATGCAGGTCTGTATTGTATGTCGCCGTCCTACTAAACATGTAAACCTTCTCTTTTTACCTACCGCTGTGAGATGGCCTTGGTTGCCTGCTCGGCGTTATACCCAAATAACTAACTAACTCTTTTTACCTAATGGGTGGGAACTGCATAGAGTGCACTTTCCTGTAACATCTTTGGTGCGGAAGGGTGGCTAGGTTTCTGAAGCTTGCAAGCACATCACAAGAAATTTGTTGCAAAGCATCCTGTTATTGGTGGGTGGTTGAGTTTCTCAATATTGCAAATGCATCGCAAGTTTATTGTAGTAATGGTAAAGCATCAAGTAATAGGGGGTTGGTGGGTGGGTGAGTTTCTCAACATTGTAAACTTCATGCTCATTTATTCCCATGGCACATTTCCAAAATTTTGGAGGTGTCACTGAATGACTGTTTATCAGTTGCAGGAGATGGGATGGCCATGATAATTCAAGGGTAGTGACAGATTAGCTTGGCGCCCGATGGCGCCAAGTTAATCTGGCACAACCCTTGAATTATCAGGGTCGATCCAACACCTGCTGTGGGGCGTTGGGGCTAAACTGGTTAATAGAAGCAGTCATAATTGTAAACATGTAAGAAGTGGTTGGTTCTGTAATTTGTGGCATTTGGGCCTGACGTGAACAGTTCCATGGGGCATGACACAGTCGTGTGAACATGTGGCCTTGCTCAGCTACTGTAAACCTTTGTCGCCAACCAGGCAGATCCGTCTGCGAGAGGCATAGATTCTCATGAGCCCGCGCTCATGAGAATTTTTGCCGCTCTCCCTTGAATCTAACTCTTTCAGTCGCACAGGGATCTATTCAAAGGCTTATCGATAATCGTATGCTGTTGTTTTGTGTTTGACATGGATGGAGAAAAGCATTAAAAGGTCGGGAGTGTTTGACTAAGGGTTGAGGGTGATGGCATGCATATGACAGTACTGTAAAGACACTGTTAAATTCCCGTCAACACGAAATCAGTGGGTCGTGGTTGTGTACAGTTTGAGAACGCCGTTCTACAGTTTCAGAACCGAGTCCCCGAAATCAAAGCGTATTAGGTTGTCGGCAAACTGGACACAGGTGCAAAATTGTTATGGATATGTGAATCATGTGTAGGCCTACTTCAGTCAAGAGATGTTTGTTCTTACGAAACGCATAAACACACACACCGACAGAGTGAGGGAGAAAGAGCGAGACTGTCCAAGAGAGAGAGAGAGAGAGGAACCGTACCATGACATCTGTCTGTGCAAATCTATGTCTGATGACTAGACCACAGTGGCCCGCACTGGTTTGACAGACAGACGCCGGCAGTAGTTTTGTCATTTATTGACTTTTTTCACCGATGTGTTTTCTGCTTTGGGCCAACATAAAAACGCAGCTTTTGTATTTTGTCACACTTTCACATACACATTCAGTGATGCACACAACATAATCGTATTCAATGGGGGAAAGCACACACACGTATGAATAAATAACATGGAATAAATTATAGAAGTCCGCACCTTTTGAGCAACGAATAATATTTTCCTGGTGAACTAAGCCTTTTGATCTCGGATTTGAAGCCAGCATTGAAAGTAAAATGATACTGGCGAACTGTTCACCCCTTCAATGACATTTTAGAAATTTGTGTATTATATGAAGGCTACGTTACAGTTCAGGAAACATATAAATTTTAGTTCAAGGGTGGTGCCAGAATAGCTTGGCGCTTTTGGGCGCCAAGCGATTTTGGTACTACCCTTGAACTATCAAAGTCAAATTTATTTCACGCAAAAGTGTATCAGGATGCCGAAAGGGTTAATTTAGCATGAAAGACTATCCGTGGAAGAAAAACGCATTTTACATGGTTTCAGCAAGAGGTATACAGATCGCCATGAGCCCCCGCAACTGCTGCAGTTGGGTGATGTTCAATTATTTCTCGGTAGTGAATATGAATAGGTATACGTTATGTACGGCGCAGACGACATTAGTATTGGACATAACCTATTTCAGGAAAGATTTATTTTCTGCAGTGACATAAATTTATTCGCATGGAAACGCTGTTTAACCGTTATCATTCAGAATACACCAGTGTGTGAAATAAGTTTGACTGAAATAGTTCAAGGGTAGTGTCTCTAGGCGCCAAGCTATTCTGGCACCACCCTTGAACTAAAGCCATTGGTCTATATCCTACCTGTAAGTACCATAATGTAGCTTGCATATGGCAGTGCACAAATTTGAAACTTTTAGCCTCAGTACGATATGGATTAATAATGTTAGTGAACACCGTTTGTCACTCAGTGCATTTCACACCGTTGGCAGTCAGGCCTACTGAAGGTATATTGAAAAAACAAACAAAATTAACGTGGGGGGGGGGGGGGGATTCTGAGAGAACAACTTGCTCTTTTCTGAGATGACATAGTGTATTCATCGGCCAAGTTTGGGCTTTGTCCTAGATCGATGTAGTGTCACTTTTTTTTTTTGTTACCATTCGTAAAACGTGCGTTTTCATGCGTTTGACGTGGTCTTTAAAAATATCGTATGGTACTTTTCGCTGCTCATTGAATTCATGGTTGTATCTCATGAGTACTAACAACAATTCACAAATTAGGGAATGCTGCTGCAAGGTATCAGACGAACTTGCCAAAGAATTAGCAGGTAGAAATTCGTTATGTCTGCAGTTTCACGCACACTTTAACTCACTCAAGGCCAGCCGCGTATCCGGATGCGGCTGGCCTTGAAGGAGTTAGGCCTTTGGGTGTCGGTAGCGGTTTTAGTTGCAATGATCCCAGCAGTAAAACCGCTACTGACACCCAAAGGTTAATCCCTCTGGACTGCTACTGCTAGTGACGATACCGCGGCTCGGCGGAAAAGACTCGTAACTACGCGTCTTTTCCGCCGAATGGTCCGTATCGTCATTAGCAGTCTAGGGGTTGTTGGCCACAGTTGTCTGAAACCCGCAGAATCACCGTCTGTTTCTCTTACGTTGCAAGTTTTGATTATTATCAGTAGAGGACATGTATAAGCACATCTCTCCCACACACACGCAGTTATAACATAAAGTTTAATTGATTCCTCGGCGTGCGGTTTTGGGTCACGCGTCTTTGAGATCGGTGATTACAATTCATATCACAGATTGCGCATTCATACCCCTAGTCTCCTTTTCACAGTGGCTTTTCTGTCCTTTCCATGGTCCATATTTTAGACCAGATCCGTGCGGGTCTGTGAGTTTGGAACCTTACACTAGTTGCAGATGCCGTACGCCGGAAGGTGCACACTCACAGAAGAGCAGGCATGTATCGTTCTGGTAAAGTACAAGTTATTTCCGCGAATGTCACTTGCGAGAACCATTTTTGAAACACACCTGAAACAATCTCGTTATGACCCTTTCACCAGCAGCGGAGGGAAACGTATGTCTTTCAGAGCAAGGCAAATTCAGTAGCGAATTGTCCCGTCAGCCCAACGAAAACAGATATAAATGGGATGGTGTTCGCATTTTTTTTTTTACTGCAGTGAAGTGGTTAAACCAGATTGACTGAGACCCGTTATCCTTGGCGGAAATTGCTTTCCGAGGCTAATCCAGTTGCACACGGCAAGTGCCTCCACATCAGCCATGGCGGGGGTTCTTGGATGGCACACAGCTTTCAGAGGAGACGCACAACTGACCTGTAGATTGCGTCACAGTCACATAGCGTGCGAAGCTTGCATGTGACACCAGAACTCTTTGCATTATATCGTGTCGTACGGTCTTGGGTCTAGACTTAGTAATTCCGCTGATTTGAAATACACTTGAGCAGGGACGAAGAGAAAACAAATGATTGTCCTTGTCGTGGCCACGCTGCTTTTTTTTTCCCAGCTGTTTTGTCTTATTCTTAAGCTTTGTTGTTTTCTCAACTCGATTCACGCATGATCCACCTGGAGTCACGTCAACTTAGAGTACCCCGGGTCTGTATGGCGTGACAGTCGTTTTGTCGTGTTACTCCCTTCACGCCTAATGGCTAGGCCCAAAAGACCCGGGTTGATCTGATGTACCTTATCCCCATCCTTGCCTCAGTACGTACATTATTGTTTCTGAAATCTGTGTTCATTTAACGACCAAAAGCCCTCTCCGTCCAAGAAGCATGGATACAAATTGGTATCAGCAAGAGGTATAGATCCTCATGAGCCCCCGCAGTCGCGGGGGCTCATGAGGCTCCATGCCTCTTGCGGTTGGATTGTGTTCACTTTTTCTCGGCAGTGAGAAGGGGTTCAAGTGACCCAGGGTTCACCCCACACTGGTTGCCTCTCGGTTCGCTACAACGGTGCTACAGCGGTGGCGAACGGAGGGAGACAACCTCTATGGGTCGATCCTGTGCGAGTCGTCCGGGCGTGTTGGATTGTCACCGCGTTGACGTGCTGCTGGCTGTTATACCGGGTTGATGGCCTGTGATATGGGCCTGGGCATGCCTTGCGACACGGGCCGGGACAGGTCCACGGCCGCAGATCCCCGTGACGGCAAGCGACTTTCAGGCCGGTCGCCTTGGTCCATCTTGCGCTTGAGCTCCTCTATCTCGTGCTGCTGGTACTTGGTCCGCTCGTTGATCAGTCTCTCCACCACCTTGCGCATCTTGAAGGTGGCCGTGTGGCGCATGGCGCGGCTGGCCGAGTGGAGGGGGATGCCGGCCGTTAGGGAGCGGGAGAGGGGCACGCCAGTCAGGGTCTGCATCACGAGGTCTTCTGCCGAGTACGTGCCTTTTAGGGACCCGTCGTTACTTCGACCTGAAAACAGCAAACTGCGTTTGGACTTGCAATTCAGGTTTATGGCAGAGCTGTACACCAATGGGGGGAGTTCCTCATGGAACACTAACAAAACAAGACGCAGGTTTATCCTCGTATCGTTGCTGTAATTGCGTGTTCAGTAAAACGTGTAATTGTTCTTTTGTCTAACTCGTAAACTCCTAGAATTAAACGGCTTCCATTCTATAGAATGAAAGTCATTAGTTTTGGGAGTTTAAGCGTTCATTTAATCCCATCCAGGTCTGCCGCTAGAAATGTTTCGGAAACCACCACAAGCTCACTACTTGGCACTGATAACCCTAATTGCTTCTGGGACAGATCTAAATAATGCCAGCAAGCGGCAAAGACCCTCATGAGCCCCCGCAGCTGCGGGGGCTCATGAGGGTCTTTGCCGCTTGTAGTTGCTTGATGGTGACGTTTTTCCGTCAGTGAAGGGGCTGCGCTCTGCAAGCGACCACAAAACTGACTCTGAACATTTCAGTTCCACCGTCCATACAGAATCCCTTTGGATGGACAGATCCGATTTATTCGGAGGCACGTACCTTTGATGTACTTCCACGCGTCCTTGGGTATGCGCGGCGTCTTGCCCATCATCTTGACGCGCAGCTTGTCGGCGTCCGTAGCGGCAGAGCTGTCGTCGTTGGACGAGCTCTGCCGGACGCTGATGGGCGGCACCGTGGTCTGGGGCCGGTGGAGGCGGGAGAAGGCGTCATCGTCCAGGTCGCTGTCGCTGTCGCTGCCGTGTCGGGCCGCGCCGCGCTCGTGCAACTCCTGCAGGAACCGGTCCACCTTGCTCTGCACCTGGCGTCAGAAACCAAGACCAGGAGTTACAGGAGTGGTTTTTTTTTTATTTTTTTAAAATATTTTTTAAACCCTTTGCGTGTCGGTAGCGGTTTTTGTCGCGATGATTCCTGTCGGAATCGTCGCGACAAAAACCGCTACCGACACGCAAAGGGTTAACAATAGGCAATAAGAGTATTGAATCTTGAAGATCTGTAAGACGTGATCCGGAGCTGTTTGAAGATCTGTAAGACGTGATCCGGAGCTGTTTGAAGATCTGTAAGACGTGATCCGGAGCTGTTGTTGACAAAGTTTGCGTCATGATGGCAGTGATGTGTAACTCATTCAAGGCGTCCAGCATCAATAGCAGCGCAAGTGCAACGCAGTACGACACTTTCGCAGCTATTAATGTGGGGCGCTTTGAATGAGTTAATAATGTTAGGCGATATAAAGGGTTAAGAACTTTGGTTCAGTGGAGAATTTTGACTGGTTATACTTGAACAGATTGGTTTTTATTTTGTAATTTTTGTCTGTTTTTATTATTATTTTTCTTCTTCTTCTTATTATTATTATTAGAGAGAGAGAGGGGGGGGGGGGGGCGGCTAGTCGGTGAGCTTTTTTTTCTCTGTTTTGTCTCCCAACGTCGATACGTGCTAAATGTGCAAGATTGGTGTAAAGAAAAGCTTGTTAGCTCAGCCGGTGTAGGAGCCAGAAAGCCATACTGGGGATCATCATGTTCTGACCTGCTCGTTCTCCTGTTGGATCATGTCCTGTGTGAACTTGGGGGTGTAGGCGTTGGAACGGCGCAGGATGGGGGTGGGCACGTGATTGCCGTGCGTCAACGTCGTGGACACTGCATCATCTCGGTGCCCCTCGCGGTTAAAGAGCAGCGCGCGCAGATCGATGTAGTCGGGCAGGTAAGGGTCGTCCTCGTCGTCCGAGTTCTCCAGGAAAATGTCGCGCGAGTTGAACCTGTCCCTGTCGTGCGCCATGCCCGGGTGGTAGGTGTAGGCTCTACTCAGCAGCGACACCCCGTCATCGTCGTCTTTGTCTTTAGCAGTCAGGATCTTGAACGGGTCTCCGAACACAAATTTGACCTGCGGCGGCTTGGCGAGTCGCGGCGCCTGAGTGTCTGGGATGGCGGGTAGTCTGCTCTCCTCTCTCTCCTGCTTGCCGTACGTGGTCCGGGACACTAGCGGCGCTGATCGCGAGTTGCGCCTTTGAACGAGGTTGGTGCGGACGGGGCTGGCGGTGGTAGCGGTGGACGAAACGGTCTTGGCGGTGTGGGCGCGCTCCGCTGTCTCTCTGTCACGGGTCTTGGTCTGGTCCTGTTGCTTCAGCGCCTGTAAACAGCAGGACTCATCGTTTTTGGCTATCGGTAGCGACTTTTGTCGCGATGATTCCAACAGGAATCATCGCGACAAAAGTCACTACCGACAGCCAAAGGCTTACGAAAAAAAAAAAGAAGCTCGAATCATACAGTCAGTGGACTAATAGGGCGGACAGTCCTGTGACAAACTCCGACCCCGACTTAAAATTTTCCCTTCCTGTTTAGACATTACCCTTGAACTATCGTGTTGGAGCTCGAGCTGTCACTGTCAGTTGTGCATGGTAGAAGATACTGACCTGCCTGGCCTTCTGCACCACGGGTGTCATGGAGATGTCGCTGACGGACTTGAGCCGCATGGGGTACTTCATCTTGCGCTCTAGATAGAAGGACGCGATGTTGGCGCCAAGCCGCTTCTCCGTGTTGCTGATCTGGGTCTCGTCATAGCTGTAGTCACGCCCCGGCATCACGCGCTTCTTCACCTCGATCTTGTGCTTCTGCCGGTCTAGGTCCAGCAGTTTCACCTATGGCGGAGATGGGCAGCCATTAGCCATTGTATACATAACGTTTTCTTGCACGCACGCACAAGTGTCCACGGCGTTGATGAGGTCGATCGTCCGCCAACCGAGAGAATAGTTGGAAAGCACCACGAACTCTCTGTCTATGAGACTCTCTTTGTGTCTGCCTCTGTCTGTCTGTCTGTCTGTCTGACTCTCTCTCTCTCTCTCTCTCTCTCTCTCTCTCTCTCTCTCTCTCTCTCTCTCTCTCTCTGTAAGGGGGGGGGGGGGGGGTCCAGCAAAGAGCCCGGTTGTGAGGTGGCAAAAGAGCAGTTTACCTCGTATCGCAGCTTGCTGGAGCTGTCGTGCAGTTTCTTCAATATGTGCGTCTTCTCCCGCTCCAGCTGCGCGCGCTCCATGGCGTAGTGGTTCTCGCACACGTTGTTCTTGACGCTCGTCAGCTTCTCGGTCAGCGAGGCCTTTTTCTGGGCCTCCGACATCACCTCGCTCTGCAGGTCCTGGAACGGGTTGCACACCAGCTGCTCCGAGTCCATGATGAAGTAGTTGCCTGTGGACAGAAATAACAAAGAACATCAGCCACAAGCAAAACAGGAATCACCTCGACAAAAAGCATCACCGACAGCCAAACGGTTAGTGCTCTCGCTGAAGCGGTCGTCATCGCGTCTGCACCCGATGAGAAATGTTTCTTCTTCTTCCTCTATCGCTTCGATGAAGCGCAATGTGCATGATGCAGCCGTTAGGCACCTGAGAGGTCCTGCATCTCTGTCTTCGGCCAGGAACGTGTATCTGAGGTCCCTCCCCTAGACCCACTGTCGTTCAGGACTGTTGAGCTCGGTCTGCCCACCAATGAGTAACAACACATTGGCCCCTCACATCGTTTAGCCCGCCAGCAGAAGCGGTTTACCAGGGTGTGGCCACTGTTATCCCTAACAGCTTTCTTGGAGCCAAAAGTGAGAGTTGAGTGCTGGGTGAGGACCAGTGCTCCCGTCCACCCGGATGGGTGCTGCTGCCAGGTTTACAAAGGTACTACCTCTCTCCAGAAATGTTTTATCTGGTACTCGGAACATTATCTGTTTTAGCCCAGGGTAATGTAGTTCCATGCGTAAAAGGGGAAGTGTACGGAAATTATTGGTAGATTTTATCGCGGTATTTGTCGTCGTTATCATCTCCGCTTTCGAACCTATTTGTGTTAATCTTGCTGGCTGTGGATTCTGCGTAAGTGTGAATGCTAATATATTGTGATCGTGTACGATTTTCGGGTGTTTTAACCCTTATCATTCGGAATACACCAGTGTGTGAAAAAAGTATGACTAAAATAGGTCAAGGGTAGTGCCAGAATAGCTTGGCGCCTCTAGGCGCCAAGCTATTCTGGCACCACCCTTGAACTAAAACCATTTGTCTATATCATTATCTGTCAGTACTATAATGTAGCTTGCATAAGGCAGTGTACAAATTTGAAGCTTTTAGCCTCAGTATGATATGGGTTAAGAGACCGGTTGCCGTATTCTAAATATTCGACTATCTCATTATTTTGTGCGGCTCCAGGGGCATATGAAAATCTTTCAGGTTGAACTACAAACGCAGGTCCTTACCCTCGTGCCTAATAGCCGACTTGGGTTCATCCATGATCATCTCCCCCATCTTGCTGATTGTTGTTGATCTCTACACGATATTGATGATACTGACGATATAATGCTACTACACCACGACTCTAGTACTACACTACCGCCACACTGCTACAACACTACCACAGCATTGCTGCCACACTACTACAACACTACCACAGTGGGTTCTGTTGATACAGCTTGGAGACACATCTTTCTGCCCATCACGACCATAATTACAGCCACACACAGTGAAGCACGGGACATTTACAGCCGGCGCCCGAGGGTATCAGTTCTATTATGATACACGACCAAGCACACACAGTCTTCACATTATGGCGTCTTGTGGTATGGTGTCTGTCTGTGGACGATTGTTTCTAATAAAAAGAGCGTCGTGTATTGTATGGGACCACACGAACATTGCCAGGTATTACAGCCGTTACAAATCAGCTTTAAGGTTGGATCTGGTTGGCAGCCGGCACGGTGTTAATGCACTGGATCCTAATCCCAGTCGCCAAAACATTAGGAATTAGTCACGGATTGAATTAGCCCTTAAAGCCTCAGCTGTTCCACTCGCTTTTGGCTGGCACTTTATTGTAAGTGTGCTTGGTTCCTGCTCGCACACTCGGGCCGTTTTATAATCTGAAGGCATATCTTAAAATGGTTGTTTGAAATGAGCGACCCGTTAAAATACTACAATTTATATATTATGAAAAATGCACTTTTACCATTTATTGCCAGTTAACTCATTCGAGACGTGCCGCGTCCGGATATGCGACATAAGCGGCGTATCTGGAAGCAGCATGTTTCAAATGAGTTAATGACAAACAGTAACTGCTAGGACTAGGAATGGTGAATGCTTTTTGTTTGAACTTGTGATGACCCTTAGGCCAGAAGAAAAACGTGTCTTGCCCAGCAAGTGACGTAGATCCTCGTGAGATCTTTGCAGTTCATGGAGGTGTAAGGGTTATCTTGTCACTGCGTGCGTGAGAAATGTCTGCTGCAGGACTGAGTGGCGGTGTCACCACAGACCGTCACCGTGTACGAGTGCCAAGCGAGTGGAGCGGTGTGATGACGGTGTTTAGGTGCCGTGACAAGGGATAAAGCCCGCTACGGTAGCTACTGAGTGTTTAACCCCTTCAGTGCTCCTGACGATACCGCTCGGCGGAAAAGACGCTCACGCGTCTTTTCCGCCGAACGGTATCGCCAGTAGCCGTCATTGAAAGGGTTAAAACTGAACAAGCGCGCCATGGGGGTCAGTCTTTGTTCTTGCCGGTTTGTTGGCCACCGTCGACCATCCCACGAGTAACAGAGACGTAAACTGAACCAGCTAGAAGATGGATCCTCGTAAGGCCTCTAAAGCTTCGGGGGCTGATTAGAAGCTATGCGGAGTGGTGGAGATGGCAACACGAGTGGCTTGTCGAGAGAACTAGGTCTTTTGAAGAGCTGGAGTGGGTGCATTGTAATGACATTATTACTTGTCAGTGTGTTTGGAACCAGTGGATGGACTGACTTCATTCATTCTTGTACAAAGAGAAAAGTTTTTCACGACAGTAACTAGGTAATTAATACAGCTGTATCTGTGCGCACAAAAAATATAACTATCGAAATTTACAAGTGCCATTTTTTTTTTGTGTGTGTTTTGTTTTGTTTTTTGAGTTTTTTTTTTTTCGGTCTCTTTTGTAAAGATTCATCCCATTTCTCATATTATAAATATTTCAGCACTGCCAGAAGTATTCTTTATTGGGATTTAACGTCGAGCTAGCTGCGACAGCATGTCTGCCTGACAAGCGGATCGTGTTAGTGCTGGCACCGTTGGGGGCTCTGTTCTTCTAATCTGGAGAAGCCAAGGGCGGATGGTTCCATCCTAGATTAACCCCATTGAGCCCCGCCGCTTACGTGACACGGATATAGCAGATTTTCACGCAAGAGGCTTAGATCCTCAAGAGCCCCCGCAATGCTTGAGGATCTAAGCCTCTTGGAGATGCCAGAGCACATTGGCTGCATGAGTTTAGTTAACCCGTAATGCCATGTAACCCTACACTGACGGGTGGCCTTTGCCAGCACTGTGTAATTGGCCTTGCCGGATACAGTACGCGTGTTACCTGTCAGCAACACTACTGGATTAGCGTATACCGTCACTTGGATTTACAGGCTGACTATTTACAGCTGTTGTTTATTTTGGGAAGATCTTGCGGAACAGTCTTCGGTCGTTATACACAACGCATAGCCTTCCGACGTGATTATCGCGGTCAGTACTTCCACAACTTGAACTCGCGATCACCTTTATGAGTGTTCACAGAAGGATTGTTACTCACGAAAATGACATCAATTGCTTAGAGCAGTTGAAAACAATTTAACGCGGGAAACGGTGAAAGGCCTTTTTAAGGGAGTGCCGGAGGAGGGGGAGGGCCGATTGCGCTAGAACCAGTACTTTACTGACAATGTCTTTTGCCACTGAACAAACGGCAAGAAACGGCAGTCACCGCACCAGCAGACTGGACAGTCTCTGATTTAAGTACAGATTATCTGAGAATACATTGAGTGGACTGACATGCTCTCTGCATGTCGCCTCATCGCTACATTTACTGGTCTGACACGTTCAGCACTTGGCCATCACTGCTCCGGGCTTGGTGGCTGTCAGCAAACAACAATAGCTGGCCCTGCCTCGCCAGCCGAGACGAACTCTGCCGTTGCCAGTCCCAAACCCGGACTGATGAGAAACCCCACGCCAAAACTACAACTGAAGGAAAACTACGCCAAAACTGCTTAAAACCACGCCAAAACTGCTAGTCCCCGATCACTCCTAGTGCCAGTGGGACAGTAAACTGGAACAAAGCAAGCCAGCCGAGACACATAAATCTTGTAAAGCACAACGTGTACAAGTACAGATGCTAAGACGCATTGGCAAGGAAGAGAGAGAGAGACTCGAGAGAGAGAGAGAGAGAGCGAGAGAGAGAGAGAGAGAGAGAGAGAGAGAGAGAGAGAGAGAGAGAGAGATAGCTTCCGAGAGAGATAGAGAGAGAGAGAGAGAGAGAGATGCCCACGAAGAATAAACGAAACACCTGTCGTTCTCTCGTCACGGGTGGACGAACACAAACGGTAGAACGGCGCGGGCGGGTTTGTACAGTACGAACGTTGGCGCCCGCCGCCTTGCCAGACGACATTGTGATCTCAAGACACTGCGTGTGCCGGTCTGTGATTTTGGACAGTACAGCTGGAAGCCGTAAAGTCCAAACTCACAGACCAACACACAAATTTAGCTTCTGTAGGTAGCAAATTGCGTACAACACAATAATTATCCTGTTGTTTGTTCTTTAGATACGTTTTGAAGGTAGTCTGTGAGGTTAACCCATTTAGCCCGGAGTCCCTACAGCAGGAGATTGATTGACCATGATAATTCAAGGGTAGTGCCAGATTCGCTTCAATTCGATTAGGCAACACCTCCAAAATGTGATAAATGGGACCTTAGGGCTAAAAGGGTTAAGATTGTAATACAACGTAATAATAATACGTGGCGCCTAACCTTATGAACTCCAGACGCCTTACAGTGACTACAGAAAAAGTGATGTGATTTTGGACCTTATACCAAGAGCCGCACGGTCTAGAAGCATATACCAGTACAGAGTTTGCTGCAGGCCAGTGGCTTGTTTTTCCTGCTACGTGTATTATGCGCACTAACACTGGTTTGTTTTCTCTGGTGATTCACTTCCATTTTGTCTCAGATTATAGTACAAGCTACGTGTAAGTACAGACAGCCTCGTTTGTGACGAGGTTGAACATAACAACAGTCGGATATAACAACGCAGTCTTTCTATGTAAATCACTCCGCATGTAGCTAACTTCGTAAAGTTTAGGAATGATATTTCTTTAGTGAACAGATGTTTTAACCCTGTGGCTGTCGGTAGCGGTTTTAGTCGCGATTATTCCTGCAGGAATCCAAAACAGACTGAAACCGCTACCGACCGCCAAACGGTTAAACGTAAGCAATTAAAGCCATCGATTGTCTCAGTGTCGCTTTAACCGACATCATACTGAGGCTAAAAGCTTCAATTTTGTACACTGCCATACCCAAGCTACATTATAGTACTTACGGATAAGGATATAGCCCAATGGCTTTCGTTCAAGGGTGGTGCCAGAATAGCTTGGCGTCTAGAGGCGCCATGCTATTCTGGCACTACCCTTGAACTATTTGAGTCAAACGTATTCACCCACTGGTGTATTCCGAATGATAAGGGTTAACCGTTCTGCCGTCGGTAGCGGTTTTATTCGCGATGGTTCCTGTAGGAACTATCGCGACAAATCCCGCTACCGACAGCCAAAGGGTTAGTCTGGAAAATTCACACACACGCACGCATGCCAGGCAAAAAGACGGGTTTGTTCAGATAGCATGTCCGTTGAAAGGTCGTAGCAAATTAAAGTGGCACAGTTGCAGCGCGCCTGAATTGATCAATGTTCGGATCGTACTCCATAAGCCGTAGCTGTCCCAGCTTACCATAACCCGCTCATTAGAGCCGTCCATGATCACTCCAGTGCCGTGGGCGTTAAATCGAGAACTAACACACACACACACACACACACACACACACACACACACACACACACACACACACACACACACACACACACACACACACACACAACTAGAGTCAAATTACACTCCATACATTATACGTTTCCGGTACTGACGACCACTATTGTTAACCATGTTCCAAATGGGTTTCCCAACCCTGACTACCGTGGCGGGACCGCTATTGTTTGGAGGGGTATCATTTTCTTCATCAGGCGATCAATATCAGCAGGGGTAGATTGCTGCCAAGTCGTGTAGTGCCTTTATCAACACGCGGCACCGTGACGGATCAAGATGGGGCTTGTCTTAAATTGACCGGATCAACAGTACTCCAGGCCATGAGACGCGACACATCGGGCACAGATTAAACCCTTTGGGTGTCAGTGGCGCTTTTTGTCCAGACGATTCCTGCAGGAATCGCTTGCACAAAAAGCGTTACTGACAAACAAATGGTTAAGTTCTGTACGTTTAAAACAACATGCTTCAAACCTTGAGATCGAAATCCCCAAATCTGGGAGATATACTCTGAAGACTGCATTACGGTTTAGGACACGGGTCGACCATGATAGTTCAAAGGTGGGCCAGTATAGCTTGGCGCCTGTAGGTGCCAAGATATTGTCACCACACTTAAACTATCACGGTCGGTCTATATCTCATTGCAGTGTGACAGGAATGACAAGTTTAACAAATTAAAAAGGCATGGTGAAAAACATGCTGAATTGTTCATGTAAATGTACCCTAGATAGACTTGCCGGTAAAATTGTTCCCTGTACGATATACAAAGTAAACAGAGAGAGAGAGAGAGAGAGAGAGGGGGGTGGGGTGGGGGGTAAATGACATTTTCAAACCCGTACTTGGCGGCCACACATTTCAAGCGTAGATAAATAAATAAATAAACCCTGCTTGGTCACATTTCAAGCGGCTTGCCCGCAGAAGACAATCATGCCACTGCAGGAATCACCTCGACAAAAAGGGCTGCGAATAGCCAAAGGATTAAAATACTGTAAACATAGTTAGTTTGTCGTAGATACTGACTGAATGCCGGGATTTCTTGGTGTATGTTTTGTCTACAGACATGTTGAATTAGACGTGTTTGTTGAGGACGGAGACATATCAGATAACCATCTACCTTACCGACTGGAAAATTACACATTGACTCATGAAAAATTAAAAAGAGATTATATTACTTACCTGTTTGGTTAGACATTTTGATCCATTAATTTATTTAGCCAGTCCACTCCGACTTCCTTATCGAATAAACACAATCACGGCATAAGTATTGTAAGTCTTCGTCCAGTTCAGTCCATCTATTGAGTCCAGTTCAGAGTCTTACTATCTTAGTATTTTATTAAAGGCACTTGACTTGCGTTGTGCAGGACAAATGTGTTTTACGACAGTCATTTAGCCTTGGGGTAAACTGTAAAAAAAAGTTTTTCCAATATTCACATGCTTTATTCATGTTTCTGCTCTTCCACTAAAACTGTACTCCTGTGTGTTACCGCGGGAATTAATTAATATATCTGTCACAACACTTGACGTTGTCATAATTATGAGTGTTCCATAATGCTGTCCTGAGTTTTGTCCCCTACTTTTTTTTTTCTTGCACGAGTCTGTACCTCCCAGTTTCCGCCTGTGCGTTGGTCTGTGATTTTTTTACCTTACCGCTGAAAGACGTAAGGTCAAAAATCACAGACCAACACACGTAGTGAACAAATTACCAGCTTCTGCTGTGTCGTTTTGTGTCACGGAAGACACACACACAATCACAAAATTGCAGGTACTTTCTGTCAAAGCCCGGATTGCTTGATGAAAAGAACTCGGCTTTAATGTTATCAATTTTATTGACAGTGCCACAGCGTTCAAAGACGGCGCTCCCTACTGAGCGAGGACAAATTTGACTGAATGGAGCATATCTTAAGTCTGGCTTTTAAATCTTGTCTTTTGAATTTTTGTCCACCTGATTTTTTTCTCTCCAGCGTCTGAGCGCCTTAAAATCTGCTTTGAAAGCCTTTGGTAAGACGGATTTATCCGCGCATAAAGGGAATGCGGAGTTGATCAAACCCGAAATAATACCGTCAAACCGAGGAACAGCTGACGCCGATTTATCGTCAGCAAGAGGCTTTGATTCTCAAGGGTCCCTGCATTTGCGTAGGCTCATGAGAATCTGCCCCCTGCAGACGGAAAGGCCTGGGCGAGCGGCCGCCAAGGAAGTGTCTTTTTGGTAGGCTTGCACCAGACAACTACATCGCCCGTAAATCTGCATTACAACTACCAGCCAGAGGTATAGAGCCTCATAAGCCCAGCAGTTAGCGGGGTCTCACAAGGATCTGCGCTATTTTTGCTGGGCTCTAGTACGTTCCGCGTTCCTTATTTTTGGGTCCTCGCAAAACCAGTGACCTTCGGGTAGGCGGTGGTGTTAAAAGCTTAGCAGATAAATATGTAGAATTAAATGCGTCTTCCATCTGTGCAGTATAACATAATACACCATTCCTAGTTTGTCTAAATGCAGCAAATGACTCGACTGTGTGACAGTGGGGAATTTCGTGGCGACGTGTTCTTAACATGAATTCTATATCCAGCAAACACATCTGTGGGTAATTAGTTAGCATTAAAACGAACGTTGTCACGTTGTCAAGAATTTGTTATCTAGCTCAAAGTTGAAGGTATTGCCACATAGTCATTCAGGAGCGCTATATCAAGATATTGATCGACCATGATAGTTCAAGGGTGGTGCCAGGATAGCTAGCACCACCCTTGAACTATCGTAGACGGTCTGTTTCTTGCACTAAACTGTACTAACGGCGGGACACCTCCCAAATTTAGGAATTTTCAATCTAAGGGCACAGTGTGTCGGCCCTGCCTTCAGTTACTGTGTTGTGTGAATTATTTTTCTCTCGTCCGAACGTCCCCCGCAAAGACCAACATGTAACCCATACAGTGACAGTGGTGTTATCTTCCTTGTAATCTATTATCTCCCCCTGCAATCACGGGTCACGACCTCTTCATCGAACCCACCATTTACTGATCTGCCACCAAGCTTAAGGTACCCACTGAGCCCTCACACACTGCAACAGCCGGTCCGACTATGATAGTTCAAGGGTGGTACCAAAATAGCACGGAAACTCGGAGGACCGTAATAATTGGAGTAAATGAAAGGTTGTGCCAGGACATCGCCTGCCAAGCTCTGCCGGCACCACCCACGAACAGTTCGTGGCCGATCCGTGTCTAGTTGTAGCGTCGGGGCTGAATGGGTTAACCCCTTGCGGAGAACAAGGCGAATGCTACCCACATGCAAGAGACATGAATCCTCTTGAGCCCCCGCAGTCGCGGGGGCTCATGAGGATTCATGTCTCTTGTTAGTCCTGTGTTCTCTGTGCCCACGTTTGGTCCCGTTTCATCTGCGTTCATTACTGACGCGAATGTCGGCCAGTGTGCAGCGGCTTCAGACGCCAAACCCGCGTTCACTGGCAGTCAAGGCGTGAAATTAGTACGGACATGTTATGTACAGTGGCTTCCAGCAGAGCGAGGGTTCTGGACACCAGACGCGTTGGCGATCGTAACCAAGGCTCTCTAGCTACGCCACCTTGCCGCGGAGCATCCTTTGATCGTAACTGACTAGCCCTTCAGTTTAGTTTTATCAGTCATGCCAGCATCTACAGCGAATGTCGTCCGCGGCTTGCAACAAGGCATAGATCTTCATGGGATCCCAGCATGCGCTGGTGCTCATGAAGCTCTGTGTCTGTTGCTGCCCTTGCGTGGCGGCTCAGGTCCTGCTGCTAATGGCTTCCCTACACGGAGAAACGAAATGCACAAGAAACGAAACATTTTCATTGCATTGAAATGCCTCCTCCGCACACGTAGAAACGCGGTGAAAATTTATTTCGATTGGTACAGGGGAAGTAACTCTTCACTGACACATGCTCTGGTTTGTATCGGTGGATATCGGGTCATATTTCTGACTACTGACGCTTAAAAACTAAACATATAAGACATGTGTGCCTTCACTTACACAATTAAAGTGAATTGCCGACCATATCGAATAACCGTAAGCGCTTTTGAATGCGTAAACAAAGCTGGTTCAAGTGAATCGAGGATGCCGCCGTCTCGAAGCGATAGCCGCCATTGTGTAGGCGGCTTTGCAGAGCAGCCGATGAAAGTGGGGTCCAGAAAACTGACCTAAAATCATATTTTGGTAGTACTTTAGTGATGATACTTGATAGATTTCATTTTGAAAACGATTTCTCCGCTTAAATCTTACAGAATCGTGCGTCACATCATGCAATTCTAGCCACAATAGACCTGAATCCACAGCATCGCTTTCCCGTTGCTATCCTCAGTGTTTGGGCTTGAATGACGTCAGATTGGCAGCGGACGACGCTGATTGGGTAACGGTCGAAATGTTTCGGCGAAATGTTTCGCAAAATAGAGACAAGTTCTATTTCGTGAAATGTGTCGTTTCGCATTTCGTGAAACGGTGAAATGTTGGAGAAATGTTTGAAATGCGGACATTTCGACGAAATGTTTCGTTTCGTTTCTCCGTCTGAGGAAGCCTTAACGTCGCCTCACGTGATCTGCTTTAGTTTGATGTTAATCCCTTCACTACCGAAAAGAGACGCAACACAATCCAACTTCAAGAAGCATAAATCCTCATGGAGGATCTATGCCTCTTGTTGACACCATTTCGTATCAATGTTTCCTTGCTGGGGCTCTTTGATGCTGCACTTAGCCCATATCATACTGAGGTTAAAAGCTTCAAATTTGTCCACTGCCATATGCATGCAACATTATAGTACTTACAGATAAGGATATAGACCAATGGCTTTAGTTCAAGGGTGGTGCCAGAATAGCTTGGCGCCTAGAGGCGCCAAGCTATTCTGGCACCACCCTTGAACTATTTTAGTCAAACTTATTTCACACACTGGTGTATTCCGAATGATAAGGGTTAACGAAAATTTCAGAAACACAAGCAGCTTAACTGACGGTGATAGGATTAGGTTACATCTTTGTTCCATAGACAGAGAAGTCCACTTCTGGCTGTTTAAACCCCCTTGTGCATGCAGCAGCTGGCTCTATTGACCCGCACTAGGGGTTAAGGAGCTTGGCAGCGTTGTTTGGCTGACGTGTCCAGGGAGCTTCACGGGTCGTCCCGCGGGTAAATGACGCCTGATAGTTAAATGCACGACCGGTGATAGTTAAGGCCAAAGTCGGCAGGATCAAGATTAAAGGGAGCCCTGTGGGACTCTCGTACAGAGGCAGTGGTATCGCTGATTACCATTGAAGATATCTCTTGTTCGAAGGCCTTGTGTTCTGGTCCGTCAGTGATTATTTCTTTAATCAACACAACCTGCATATGCAACATGCAACCCCTTCCCTGGACGCACATTTTGCTACTGAAACCCTTGTCCAGTCAACGACCAAAAGGCGAACCCGTCCAGTGGACATAGAAATAAAGTATTTTAGCAAGAGGTATAGATCCTCATGAACCCCCGCAACTGTGTGACAGATGAGCAAAAAGCCGTAAGGACCAGAATCACAAGCCAGCAGACACGCGCCTAAGGTGTGAGCGTGAGCGGGCCATTCGGCTGTGTAATCTCGTGACAATAATGGATGCTGTATTACCAACAAAGACAGCTATTGATCTCTGCTTTGGCAACATTGACGATGCGTTCAAGCCGTTGTGTAGGCCCCCACTGGGGCGCTTGGACCACAACGTCATACACTTGTTGCCAACGTATAGACAAAAAATAAAGTCGTCCAAGCCTGTAACAAAAACCGCTCAGCTGTGGACACCAGACAGCATGGAGGAGCTCCGTGGGTGCTTTGAGGCGACAGATTGGGATATGTTTACTCATAACTGTGATTATCCTAACGAACTTGTTGAGACAGTCACATCTTATGTAAGATTTTGTGAGGACACTGTAATTAAAACCAAGATAGTGAAGGTGTTTGCCAACAATAAGCCATGGGCCAGCAAGGAGCTTACGGTGTATTTGAACCAGAAGAAACTTGCTTTTTTACAGGGTAACACTGACGAATTTTGGGAAAAGGAAAAGGATTTTAGAAGGGCAAGATCGAAACGAAATTTACTTCTGGCAACGCTAGAGAGGCCTGGAATGTCTGAACTGCATGATGGGTAGGCAGCAAAAGAAACGAGCAAGGCTTTGCACTGGGAATCCAGTTGAGATGGCGAATGATCTAAATCGTTTTTACTCACGGTTCGATGGCAGGAACCTTAGTGATAACTGTGATGACTTGTGCCAGTCTATTGTGCCTGAACCTTTGTCAGTTACGGAAGAGGAGGTAGTGAACATCTTTTCTAAGCTGAATGCACACAAAGCACCTGGACCAAATGGGTTAGAAGGAAAAGTATTGAAAACCTGTGCCGGTCAGTTGGGAAAGATCTTCACTACTATCTTTCAGTTCCTGCTTAATCTTCATACTGTCCCTACTGCTTGGAAATCGTCTATCGTTGTTCCGATTCCTAAAAAAAAAAAATGCTCGTGAATTCAACGATTTCCGCCCAGTTGCATTGACTTCTATTCTGTCAAAATGTATGGAAAAGGTGGTGCGGAGGCATCTGTTAAATGATGTTGCCGAACTACTGGATCCACTACAATTTGCTTACAAAAATCATAGAGTTGTGGAAGATGCATGCCTTACTCTGTACAATCTTGTTTTTCAACATCTTGAAAATTCAAAAGCACATGTGAGAATTCATTTTTCTTTTTTTCTAATGCTTTTAATACTGTTGAACCGCTGATGCTTTAGCAGCGAATGATGGACTTTAATGTGAACACAAGCATTATTCTGTGAGTGCGAGACTTTTTGAAGGACAGGCCGCAAAGTGTAAATGTACATGGCAGTCTGTCTGACCAAATGGTGTTAAATTCGGGCTGCCCTCAAAGTTGTGTCCTCTCTCCGACATTGTTTTCCATATACACAGACCATATGCGTTGTCACACTGCCACTTCTCTTAAAGTTCTCAGACGGCATGGCTCTTGTACGCCTACCAAAAAGAAGACAGTCTGGCTGAGTACTTTGCACAGATAGTAGTATTAGAGTCATGGTGCAAAGACAGTTTTCTGGATATGAATGTACAGAAAACCAAGGAACTCGTCATTGATGACAGGAAAGTTGATATTTTTGTACCGGTCTCGATTAATAATCAACCTGTAGAAGTGGTCACTGAATTTAAATACCTTGGCACAGTTGTGGATAGTAGGCTGTCTTTTACTGGAAACACCGATCTGATTGTCAAAAAAGCAAACCAACGTCTGTACCTTTTTAAGAAACTGAAAAGTTTTGATGTCAGTTCCAAGATTTTAGAATCCGTTTATACGAGTAGAAGCCTGATTGAAAACATACTGACTTTTAACATCACTGCTTGGTATGGCAACCTCAGTATGAAAAACAGGGACAGACTGTCACGTATCGTCAGAACAGGTGGGAAGATCATTGGCCTAGGACAGTACCCATTAGATGATCTGTACCATAGAGCTGTCCGAAAGAAAGCTGCAAGCATTGTCAGTGATCCTCGTCACCCACTATTTATGATCAGTTTCAAATGCTACCATCAGGCAGACGTTTCAACATGCCACTTGCCAAAAAGAATGTTTTTAAGAAGTCTTTTACTCCAACTGCTGTCTCGATTTTGAACTCTTGTTTATAACGACGTGATATATAATATGTAATCTACTTAACATTACCTCCCACCTTGTGATAGATTACTTGTGATAGATTGCCTGTGATAGATTGCGGCAATGATAATTTTAATGGAATGTTCTTATACTATAGTGTTTATTAGTGTCTTGTTGTTTTATGACGAGCCAAAAGGCAAATTTCTGTCGTGCTTTGACGCTTACTTACTTACTTACGCCTGTCACCCCTACCCGGGTATAGGCCGTCGACGAGAGACCTCCAGCAACTCCTGTCCTGTGCTTCTCCTTCGATTCTACTCCAGGTGGTTCCCAGTCTCCCGATGTCCGCCTGGAGGTCTCGACGCCAGGAGCCTCTCGGCCCACCTCCCCTCCCCCCTCCCCGGGGGCTCCATGACAAAGCCTGCCCAGCGACACCGGAAGCCGGCCCTCTCAGACCGCGACCGATCCATCCCCATCCCCCCCGCCCAATCTCACTCTCTGCCGCCATCTGCTCTGCTCTCTCCCAGAGTCCGACGCCGCCGATCCTCTCTGGCCAGCGGATTTTCAAAATTCTTCTAAGGCAACTGTTCATGAAGGCCTGCACTCCGTTGACCGTGGCCTTTGTCAATCTCCACGTCTCTGCTCCATATAGGAGAACTGCTTCCACATTGGAGCCGAAAACCCGGACCTTGGTGTGCCGTGACAGCCCTCCGGAACTCCACACCCTTCTCAACCGGAGAAAGGCTGCTCTGGCCCTCCTACCGACTCGTGCTCCGACATCTGCATCAGTGCCGCCCTTTTTGTCTATGATGCTCCCGAGATAGGTGAAGGACTCCACCTCCTCCAACGGGGTGCCAGCAAGCAAGACTGGTTCTTCCCTGGTTGTGTTCAGCCTCATTGTCTTTGTTTTCTGTTTGTGAATGGTGAGGCCCACTTAGGACGAGATGTCAGCAAGCCTCGTGGTCTTGTCCTGCATCTGTTGATGAGTGTGGGACAATAATGCCAAGTCGTCTGCAAAATCGAGGTCGTCAAGCTGTGTCCACAGTGTCCACTGTATTCCACTTCGTCTGTGCTCTGTGGTCATCTTCATGACCCAGTCCATGGCCAGTAGGAAGAGGAACGGAGACAGCAGACACCCCTGCCTGACACCAGTTCTGACCTGGAGCTCTCCGGTGAACTGCCCTTCGTGGATCACGCGACATGTCATGCCATCATAGCTGCTCTTGATCAGGCGGACGAGCTCTGCGGGTACACCGTAGTGTCGTAGGAGTTTCCACAGAGTCTCTCGGTCCACGCTGTCAAATGCTTTCTCATAATCCACAAAGTTGACGTACAGCGGGGAGCTCCACTCCAGAGACTGTTCCACGATGATGCGGAGAGTGGCGATCTGGTCTGTACATGATCGGTTCTTCCTGAATCCTGCCCGCTGGTCTCCCAGCTGGGGGTCAACGGAGCTCCTCATTCTCTCTAGGATGATCCTGTTGAAGACCTTTCCTGGTACTGACAGCAAGGTGACTCCTCTGCAGTTGGAACACCTGCTGAGGTCGCCTTTCTTGGGAAGCTTGACCAGGCACCCCTCCTTCCAGTCAGCCGGCATCACCTCCTCTTCCCAGATCTTTCCAAACAGTGGGTACAGCATCTCAACTGTTGTCTCTAGGTCTGCCCTCAGAGACTCCGCCGGGATGCCATCTGGCCCTGCCGCTCTGCCATTCTTCAAAAATGCCACTGCTTTTCTGATCTCTTCCCGGCTGGGTCCGCCACAGCCGATGGGTAGGTCGGTCTCTGCCGGCTGGATGTCGGGGGGGTCGGGCGGGCTAGGTCTGCCCAGCAACTCCTCAAAACACTCGGCCCACCTGTCGAGTTGGTCCGCTCTGTCTGCAATAGGCCTGCCTTCTTTGTCTTTTACTGGTCTTTCTGTATGGCCATACTTACCCGACAATCTTCTGGTAATGTCGTAGAGCTGTTTCATGTTGCCGCTGCCTGCTGCCTTTTCTGCCTCTGCTGCCAGGCTGTCTGTGTAGGCCCTCTTGTCTGCCCCGATACCCCTCTTCACCTCGCGGTTGGCTTCCGAGTATTCCCCCTGTGCCCTTACTTTG
The DNA here is from genome assembly GCA_036245525.1 of Semisulcospira habei. Lineage (NCBI taxonomy): Eukaryota > Metazoa > Mollusca > Gastropoda > Semisulcospiridae > Semisulcospira > Semisulcospira habei. Next base: position 162,188,711 of record BTPG01000002.1, read on the forward strand.
GCTGCTCTCGTGCGACTGTTGTTGACCGCTGCTTTCTTCTGCTTCCTCGCTTCTATCTTCCTCAAGGTCTGCGCCGACAGCCAGTCCCCGCGGTGGCGTCCCCCGAGCCCCACAGTGTCTCCGCAGGCCGAGTTCAGCGCCTCTCTAACTGCCCTCCACCGCTGCCCCGCGGCGACCGCCTCCTCTCCATCTACCAGCTCCTGCAGCGCTTGAAACCGGTTGGACAGCACCAGTTTGAACTCCTCTCCAACTCCAGTTTCTCTCAGGAGGCCTACACTATAGCGCTGTCTTCTTGTTGTCTCTGTGCGGCCCTTCTTTAGCTTGAGCTTCATTCTTAAGGTAAGCAGATGGTGGTCTGAGGCGACATCTGCTCCCCTCCTCACTCGAACATCCTGAAGGGATCTTCTAAATTTCTTGCCAATGCAGATATGGTCTATTTGGTTCTCTGTTGTATGGTCAGGTGAGACCCAAGTTGCTTTGTGTGTGCTTTGACGCGAACAGACAATAAAGTTGTATTGTATTGCATTGTATTTCCTGAATATCATTTCCATATTGACATAGCATTTGGGTTTTCGTTGGCACTAACTCCAGTGGCAAGCTTACGGCATAAGGCAGCAGCTTAACCTCTCGTCGCTTTTCGTGAAATGATCCGTAAATTGTCAACTGAAGTTCCCGTGGTTGACAACGAGCAGTTAAACCTGTGATATAACAAGGCTACCTCTCAACTTGCATCGATTAAAGAAAAAAACAACAACTTACCTTTGATGTGACTGCATTTAAAGTAAAATTGGCGGGATTGTCCAAACAGTCGTTTGTCTTCGGTCAGACACGCTGAATGGGTGGGTTTGTCTCTTTCGCTTCCGTCGTCAAAGTGCGGGAGATTAATCGATAACCATAATCCTACCCATTCCCTTACAATATGTGCACGAGTAATGCGCACCTCGTGATGTAGGCGCAGATAATAATGAAGCTCATGTTTGCTTTGAGCTTGGCGACTCGGCCACGGAAAATCGTGCACTCGTCGTCCTCAGCGACGTGAATCGCAGTGTTTAACCCTTTGGCTGTCGGCATCGCGTTTTGTCGGGGTGATTCCTGCAGGGATTACCTCGACGAAACGCGCTACCGACAGCCAAAGGGTTAACGGACGATTCTACTGCTGCTGCTGAAAGTTTTAAGTCGTTTGACTTCAGAATCGAGAGGGTCCCTGGAGGTTTATCAGCCACCTCCCCCATGCTGATCGGTCTCGGTGAGCCTGTTGCTGACGATACGCCAAGGTTTCCCAGCCAAACCCAGCCCGTGCGCAAGAGGCATAGATCCTCATGAGCCCCTGCGGTCGCAGGGACTCATGAGGATCTATACCTCTTGCGCGCGAGGATCCGTCCTATTTTAATCAGCGTTTCAAAAACAGAGCTGGTGGTCAACGTTTGACAGTTTACGTAGTACTGACTCAATAAAAAGCAAACAACAGGCTAATCAGTGGGCACGAAGTGACGGCTCAAGCCTGTATCGCCAGAGACACTGGAATGGATCCTGCCCCTATCGTATCCTGCTCACATCAATCGGAGAATCGCCTGCCTCAACACTTTGTGGACATGGGTGTGCAGCCCTTTAGCGGTCGGCAGCGCCTTTTGTCGCGATGATTCCTGTCGGAATCATCGCGACAAAAAGCGCTGCCGACAAGTCAAAAGTGTTTTAAAAAAAAACAGTTCAAGTGTACTCGCTTCGATTTGAGTCAGTGCAGTTCAATTGTTTTCAGTTTAATGACTGGTTTTAAGTGTTCTTTAAACAAATGGGTGAGGAAATTCACGGTTAGTAAACAAAAATACTCGTACAGACAACACCCCCCCCCCCCCCCCTTTACTCTTCTCCCCCACTCGACCGCCACAACAAAAAAAGTTGACTGTAGATAATTCGGGCGAGATACACTCGTGCCGTGAGAGCCATGTAGATTGTGGAATGTTTGGGACAACAGCGAAATGTTTGTACCCCACAAGATCGATTTGTCGTTTGTACAGTCCATATTACCCTGATAAACTTGGCGGATTTTTTTCACATGCCGATAAATAGTTGGTTAGGCTGACCGGATTGGGCTCTGTCGGGAGAGGAGGGGAAGTGGATGCGTTCCCCTTGAAGTTTCCGCTCTGTGAAAATTTATCAATCGTTCAGAAATGGATATATCTTGACTGAGTGAAGAATAGTTGAGGTATTGTGCTCCACTACCTACCCTACCCCCTCTCCCCCCACTCAGTCGTTCTGTTGGGAGGATCCGCCCTTGTTTGTTTGTCTTAACCCATATCATACTGAGGCTAAAAGCTTCACATTTGTACATTGCCATATGCAACTACATTATAGTACTTACAGATAAGGATATAGACCAATGGCTTTAGTTCAAGGGTGGTGCCAGAATAGCTTGGCACCTAGAATCGCCATGCTATTCTGGCACTACCCTTGAACTATTTTAGTCAAACTTATTTCACATATGGTGTATTCCGAATGATAAGGGTTAAACAATCCGTGCATGGAATATGTCTTCGGTGTTTACCGCACTACCGTGAAAACATTGTTCTTAACTCCAGTCTTTTTCTTCTTTTGGAGTGCGTGTCGGTAATGCTAGTCGCACGTACTTGAGTTCAGAGTACAGCTATGAATAAGATCGCTCTTGGATTTGGACATTGAGCTCTACGTACACCTGTTCCGATTTCCATCAATTAAGCTTTTTGTTGGGCGATTTCGACTTTGCAGTTAGTCAGATATCGATGGCGGTGGTTTTCTTGTTGTCAGATACAATAATATCGTTTAAATGGTGTTTTACTGAGTTTGATTCTCAGTCTTACAGCCTAATAGTTTTTTTTTTTTTAGTGTAACTTTATTCTTAATATATATACATGCTATTTTGATAGGTGTATGTGGTGTTTTTTTTTGTTTTTTTGTTTTATTGTATTGGTTTTGTTTTGTTTGTTTGTTGCGTCTTATGTTGGTCGCGTTGTTGAATGCAGAACGAATGCCGGTACAAGCCGGTACATGCATTATTCGAATTTTTTTTTTCTCAGATGTTTTAGGCCGGTTCTGACTGAATTAGTATGCGTCAGTGAGAAATCAGTTGTTGGTACATTTTCTGTCGCCAAATTGATGAATTTTAACTATTTAAAAAATAATAACAAAATAAAATAACAAATTCGGTCATAGCTGGCAAGAATTTGTTGGTACATGTATCACATATTCACTACTTTGCTCGATCACCCCAACGCCCTGCATCAGGAGTGGATCGACCACGATAATTCAAGGGTACTTGAATTATCATGGCCAATACCCTTTTATTTATCATGGTTGATCCATCTCCTGCAAATGGCACTCTGTCGTTTGGTGTGGTGTTAAAACCGTCGGGTTGAAAGGTTATAGCAAGATTTATGTCAGAAAACAGACACTAGTAAGAGAGAGGTGAAATGTGTCTCAATGACCAGTGATCACAGATCTGGATTTGGACCTTAGGCCTCAGTGTGTTAGAGCACCAAGATCGTTCGATGACATGTCTGAGCGTTTGCCGCCGTCAATCATCAGGACATCAGCGGCAGAACAAGAAACGCTTTTCATTTGTTGTTGTTGATCTGAATGGACTTACCTCTCTGCTCGATCGGCGAAATGACCGAATCAGTACTGGCTAGCATTGGAAAGGAGGCCATATTCTGCTCACTGTTTTTCAGCACAAAAAAAAAAAAAAAAAAATACCCGAACAGAAAGAGATATCTGTAACTTTAACCCGTTAAATGCACAAAGCACTGCTTCAGTATCCGTAGACCAACAAAAGACGGCAGCGTCAGATCCTCCAGTAATCCATTTGCTGTGAAATGTCTGTGTACAGGTCATTCCTGTTTCCTCGTGAAACTTAAACTGTTTAGTGATCCGTGATTGATGTGCCTACATCCATCTAACGTGAAAGACTATATACTGCACACACTCAGTCGGTGCTGCGAGAACATTGTGTCTACCCAGTCCCATGAACCGACGTGGTTTTGTTCCAGAGATACATACTACCTCAGTGGTATATCATTTGAATTGATGCCAGCTTGCATGTCATGGCCCCGTATCACGTGCTATTCAGTGTTTGGCCGGGATATACTCAGTAAGCAACAGATTTTCGGCCCGACTTTGGCCGCAGTTGGCCGCGCACACCGTGCGCGGCCAACTGCGGCCAACGGTCGGACCGAAGATCTGTGTTTATTGGTGTGGGGTGCCGTTGCAGTATAGGGCAGAATATTGTGTCAGTCATATCTAACGCATGTCAATGGAGAAACAAAAGAAACAGTAGGCAGAGGTTCAGTGCGCCTTGTCACAGGCTTGAAGGTGTCCAATGTAGCAGAAAGCCTCCCACGTTGGGTAACTTACAGAAGGGGGGGGGGGGGGGGGGGCACCCTCATACTGCCGTAAGTCAGCTTCAGTATAATGCGCATTTCGGTTCGTTGCCTCCAAAGACTAGTTCTGTATTAGTTTCGCAGTATGTGTGGGCCTATATCATTCCTCTACTTATTTAACTCATTCGCGGACAGCCGCATCCGGATGCGGCTTGCCGCGAATGAGTTAATCTCTCGGTGTACTTCGTTTGCTTTACATGCATTTCGAATCGCATTTAATGTTTGATAAATTACCTCTTGACAATTTTTTCCCCCTGCGTTCTGTGCACTAATAGAAAACTAACTCAAATTTCAGAAAAAGAAAGAAAAAATGCTGGTTCCTTCATGGCCGTTCCAAATAAAGATAGACCTGTCTGACAGTAAGTAAGCAAGCTCGTTACTGAATTGTGTATGGTTTTGACTGTTGAACTTGAGGTAGCACTGTCGGGGTGTCTTGACTAACTGGCAGTCTTTGACTCGGATTGAAACAACTACCCCCATACGGACTTACGGTTGAATAATCTCGCTATGCCTCAAAAGATCATGTCGTCTGCTTTGTCAGCTTTTGATTCAGTGCCTTCATCGTGCACATCATTGGGGAGATTTTCGCATACCGTTGTGGAGATAACCCAGGATAGTTCCTCAGTCTGTGGATGTAAATGGCGCTGATCTTTGTCAGCAGTAGACATAGATTGTTATGAAACCCTATGAATGCATGGGCTGATGATAACCTATGTCTCTTGAAGACGGAATGGGTGGATATGGGACTGTGACTTCAAGTGTCATCCGTCTTATTGTAGATTAATCCTTTCGGTAGCGCATTTTGTCGCGTTCGTCATTGATTGTAGGGAAGTGGATCGACTTTAAGGGTGGTGACTGTTTAGCTGTGACGCTACTCCAGACACCTTCCTAAAGAGGCACCGTCCCTCAGCTGTCACAGTAAGTGTCTTTAGCAAAGTCGACGCGGGAATTGATGTTTGACACTGAAATGACTAGAACAAGTCTTGGTGCCACTACATTGTCAGTCAACCCGTTAGCCCCCAAACAACGCATACGAACGACAGACAAATCCTCACAAATAAATAAGCAGAACGTCACGTGGTCGACTATATAACCCTTTGGCTGTCGGTAGCAGTTTTTGTCGCGATGATTCCTGCAGGAATCATCGCGACATAAACCGCTACCGACAGCCAAAGGGTTATCTGGCTCGCGCACGGCCTAACCCTTGCAAAAAAACAAACAATAAAAAAAAAACCCAGTGAGTCCATTTTTTGTATGAAGCAAGATTTTAAGTTATTGTGATAATATGAAATCTTACTTTTCGCAAAAATGAACTGATTGTCTTTTGCCTTCACAGGGCAGAAAGACGGCGAACGTCGACCCTATGATCTGTTACTTAATGAGACGCCAGGCTTCAGCAGCCTGCAGGCGTTCATGATCACGTCTCGCTGTTGGGCGTACAGAATTATTCCTTTTCTTTATACTCGTGCGAGTGAGGTCAGGGGGGCGTTTAGTCAACAATGGGTGTACGTCAGTCATTGATCGATATTGGCCAGTTTCCAAGCGCAGATTGTTTACTATCATAGTCTGTGAATCGCCAACAGGGACGGTCAGTCGATGAAATGATGATCCGGACAATATTTTGGAAGACTTTCCGTTCCGTTTGCTGGAGGACTCCCCAGATAGACCCACAACGATCAGATAGACCCACAAAGACCATATAGACCCACACAGACCATATGGACCCACAAAGACCAGATAGACCCACAAAGACCACATAGACCCGCAGTGGATCCACCAAAAAACCGATAGACCCATAAAGATCAGACAGCTGATCGAGGAGGAGTACGCCACAAGTACACTTCTATTCAAACGGCAAGAGTTGCTACTACCAACCTTACGTGGACAATGTGCTTAGGACGTTGTCACAAGACATAATTATTTCAGCGTCAAGTGACAATGTATGGCCCGTGTCATTGTGAACTGGACAGTGCGGTATTATCTGCTGTACAAATTATGAGGCATGTAGGGAGCATTATCAGGGCTATAGGGGCTTGAGGTGCCATTACGCGGCCATAGAATACCGCTGTAGCTCGGTATCCGAGCACCTCCGACATTCCTCATGTTATGGGATTCGTGGTCCGCGCCAGAGTCAATTTCAGTAGGTGGTAATCCGCCAGCTGATGTCCGGCAATGTCTTGTGTGAGACATTAGCTCCAAAATGGTTTTAGTTGAAATATTTGAAATAATGGGGGGTGGGCTTAATACTATCTGTTGACTAAAGTCAGGTGGTAATCCGTCAGCTGTTATGCCTGGCAATGTCTTCTGTGAGACGTTAGCTCCGAAATGGACCCACAATAGCTCCTGAAATAATGGAGGGTGGGATTAATACTGCCTGTTAAGAATACTTAAGTCAAGCTAAAATATCGGTAGGTTTAAAAAAAAAAAAAAAGCCAAACGTCCGTTTAAAAGTTATTTTGACTTTTCAAATTTACGGAGTTTATTATTTTGTGTTAAGTGTACTCTTGCCATCTTGGACAATTTGTTTTATTATTACTATTATTATTTATTTTATTTTTTTATGATTTATTTGTATTATTATTATATTTTGTTGTCTTTTTTTCCGTACTTAGTGCGAAACCGCTAACAGCTAAAATAGATTGATAGAATCATATCACTCGCATAATTTGTTTACATTATCTGCCATTTTAAAATGGATCGACCCGGTTTGCTCGAGGGCAGTGGCCGTTTAGCCTGTTGTCTTTAGATGCCGTCGTGGAGTGTCAGAGTTGAACTGTCACGCTCAATCCATTCACAGCAGTACATGTATTTGCATGTATTTGGAAAGTTAACCTTCATCTGGCTGTCGGTAGCTCATTTTGTCGCTGAACCCTTTGGCTGTCGTTATCGCTTTTAGTCGCGATGATTCCTGCAGGAATCATCGCGACCAGAAGCGCTAACGACAGCCAAAGGGTTAAGCACTGCTAATTTGAGGGTAGGTAAATGAACAGTGGCCGTGACTTACCGATCTGGAAGAACATCCTGATGCCGTGCGCCGCCTCCCCCATCTTGGCCATCTATGTCAACACGATCACGAAGAACAAGCGAACGATCAGAAGGAGAAGACAGCGGTATCGGAACTCCGATAAAACGTCAGCTAATCGCAGTCACTGACTCCGGGCCAGTCTGACTTTTGTGATATGGCACTGATCATGTTCCTTGGACACACAGCTATTAACTAAGACTTTCCCCTCACACTAAATAGAATGTAGACCAGGATCTGCGCTATTCCTTTTGTGGTGCTGGGTCGGGTATGGAGGAGGAGGGGAAGGGCGAAAATGTTGAGGGTGGGGGTAAGGGGTTGGGTTGAGCCATGATCATTTCAGAAGCAAAACGCCCCAACTGCAAGAAGCACAGGTCTTCGTGAGCCCCAGTGCTGTTAGAATCCTGAAAATTTATGTTTATTGCTGGCCGCCTGATTTTGATCTTTGTAGTTTGGAGGGGGTCGTCTTGCGTTCACTGACTGGAAAACGGATACGATACCCATGTGGTTGTTATCCAAGATTTACTCCTCATTCTGAGGATGTCAGTGATTCTTGTGTCAGCCAGCAGGAAGCATAGATTCTTATCGGCCCCTGCCACTGCAGGGGGTGATGACACTCTGTTCCTCTTTGCTCACACACTAGCTTGGCGCAGAGGCAGCATTCAGGCCACTTTCTCAAGTTCCATTTTCTGGCAAGCCAATGAAGTGTGCGTACTGTTTAGACTTTTTATTTTCAGCTCAGCGTTACTCATGTGCAAGAAGCCTTGATCCTCATGAGCCCCCGCAGTTGCGCGGTCTCATGAGGATCCATGCCATTTGCTGATTTTGTGTCCCCTGCGTCAGTCCCTCATGCGGCAAAAATCCCGGGGTGCTGACCTGTTGTTCCGTACCACCCCCCCCCCCCCCCCCCTCGCTTGTGAGAGCTGCCTGCAATCCTATCCGGAGGGTATGCGGGGTGGGCTGAAGTGTGTGCGCGCAACAATCTGTTTGGTTCGCTAATTGATTTCTGATCCATGTTTCCTGCAACAGTCTTTCCTGTCCACCGTCAGTCATTCTTTACTAGCGCTGTGTAGTTAAGAAAGACTTTCCCAGCCAGGTCAAGACGGGGTGGTGTAGATTTCGCGCTCAGCAGGCGGCTACCAAGGGCCATCTCATTGCGGCAGTTCAAGAGGTCAGCAACACTGAGGACCCCAGAAAGTGTTAGTACTGGACGTAAGGTGCAGATCTACAAACCAGCACACGATAGTTCAATATGCGGTGCGTGACCGATTGAGTCAGCCGGTTGTTCGTTGTTTGGTTCATGAGATGACGCCTCCAAAATTTGGAAAATACGGCCGTCAGGATGAATGAGTTAACCCGTTCAGTGCTAGTCGACGTGCGTTGTGTTTCTGGAAACTTGAGAATGCAGCGCCAGAAAACCTCCGCTGTCCAAGAAACATGGATCCGAAGTGGTGTCGGCAAGAGGCGTAGATCCTCATGAGCCCCCGCAACTGCGTGGGCTCATGAGGATCTATATCTCTTGCAGTGGGGTAGTGCCGTTCAAATTGTCTCGGCACTGAACGGGTTAACATCCAAAATCTCCAGCCAGGACAGAACCTGCAAGCCATGTAGCGAAAGTACCAGTGCAGTTGGTTGGTTATTTCGGGGTTTAACGTCCACGGCACCGAAGTGATAATAGACGTCCCTAAAGGCGGGTTTATGGGGGACAGAGAAGTCTATTTCCTATGGAGTACGACCAGAACACTGATCAATTCAGGTGCACTGCAACTGTGGCACTTTGATGTACCTGGACCTTTCAACGGACATGCTATGGAACAAGCCCGTCCTTTTCCCCCTGGATTTACCAGTGCAGTGAACGCAGAGCCGTACTTTCTACCTACTCGGACTACAGGCGGTGTGGGTTGTCACGGTAGGGTGCCTCAGATTTGCAGCAATCAGAACTCGCCTTTTCACATATTGAGCCGAACCCGCCTCCAAGTGGCGAAGAATGAAAAAAAAGTCAGACTCCCCTTGACAATCCCCCATACCCATAGTTTAGTTTCTGTTCCAGAGCTAAATGCTCATATCTCACATCCAAGAACGTGGTTTTTTTGTTGTTGTTGTTTTTTTCCCGAATTGCTGCCCGTAGAACTGTTGCGCAGGAAATGGATGCGGGACGATGATAATACACAGGTCAGCATGCTCTAACTTGTCACACTTGGGCACCCCTCCTGATCCAATCTACATCACGCAGAGGTGTAACCAGTGTGGCGTCCGGCTGATCACAAACATATATCAGTCACTACCCTTCAGCTGTTGTTTTAGGTCTTTTTCACCAGCCTAATTAACCCTTTTCATCCTGATACACCCATTGCTTGAAATAAATATGATTACGACAGTTCAAGGGTGGTGCCAGATAGCTTGTGGTGCCAGCGGCGCCAAGCTATTCTGGCACCACACTTGAACTAAAATGGTTGATCTGTCTCCTGATCTGTAATGTAGCCTTCATAGGACAATAAGCAATTAAAGAAAATAATTAGCGTCAGCATGAAATGGGTTAAGCAATATTGCGCAATAGCTGGTGAGGGACTGTGGAGGTGAAGTGAGCCCACTCCAGATTTGAGGGGGAGTGCAACAGGGTACAAGTGAGAGCATTACGTTGATGTTGCCTTAGGGATTTACGGCAGTCACTGGCTAAAACACCAGTATCAGCCTCCGTTCTGAAAACTGACGTAAATTGCAAGAGGCATAGATTCTCACGAGCCCCTGCGACAGCAGGGGCTCATGAGAATATATGTCTCTTGCAGGGAGATTTATTTTTTAGACCGCAGAGCGTAGAACCCCGGGGAGCCGTTATTTGTGGATTGACCAGGTCACAGGACTTTTGAAGAGTGCGTGGTTAAAGGAGCCCTGCTGGGTCCATTTTAGCCCCCATAACACATTTGGACATAATTATCAGCCTTCTCTCTCATAGCATTATGTTAGTGGTGTCAATCGCAGATGTGCTTGATATTCAGTCATTGATGATGTCATTTGATCACGATACATGTATTTTGTAAGTCAGTGCCACGATTAGTGTTTAGTTACATTTCCTCAACCCCCTCCCCCAGTACTTTGTCCGTTTTCAGACAGAAAAAGATTTGTGTGTGTGTGTGTGTGTGGGGGGGGGGGGGGGGGGGGGTCAACTTAAATTACTTATTTTGTTATTATGGTTTACATTTTTGTTGTCATAGTGCTGTAAAGTGCGATTTTGCCGTTGAACAGATTATAAAACATCTGATTTTGTACGTCAACACATTTTCTGTTGATACGGACGGCATTTTTGCATGGTTAGCTCCCTTTAAAAGAAGAGTAAGAAATTACTTATGCCATATGAAGCCCCACTAGTGTTTTATGGTGAGGGCAAGGACACCTACTAACCAGGACTGGCAGAGGCTGATTCAGCCTCTGCTAGCAGAGGCGATTGGAACTCTTGCAACAAACACTATAAAATTTACTAAATAATAAAAAGTGATATCCTAGAGGCATCAAATACATGTAATTCACATGATCTTCACAGTAAAGACTGTTGGGACAAATTAAAATAGTTTTTATGAACAATCTTAGAAGAAATAGAGGTAAATAATATGCCTAAAAAGAATAAGAGATCTTTTATGGATAAATCAGGTAAACTGTGCAACTTATGGTATTGCATACATAATACCTAGAAGTGCAGTGATTAATAATTAAGAATAAAAAAATTAATTACAGTTACACAACAATAAACACTTGACTTGTGAGCAGACATGTTTGTATACAGAGAGGTTGTGAGTATAATGAAGCAATTTAACTGGCAATGAATTCTAATATTTTCAGAATAATGTTGTGATGATGGTAGGGACAGACAATTAAGATAGATTTATGCAAATGTGCATGCATACAAACACAGACAGAAACAAGGAGAGAGAGAGACACAGAGAGAGAGAGACACAGAGAGAGAGAGAGAGAGAGAGACTCAGAGACAGAGAGAGAGAGAGAAGCAGACAGGCAAATTGAAAAAAAGAAATATCAAGGCTAGGATTAGAATTAGAGACATGTGAAAAAATATGGCAAATTAACAGTTTAAAAATATTATATATAGATATCTATATATTCATTTTCACGTACTTCTTTAAAGCCTTCAATCTGCCAAACGGGCCTTTTTTACTGACGTCTGCAGCAACACTGCGTTTTTCTGGTGATCCTTCTCGAGGTTTTGTAATCCGTTCAGGAGCACATTGGAGAGGCGGTTATAGGTCATCGGGCAGTGGATGAGGATGTCCATGTATCCGGCCATGACGTTAAGGATGTTGCTAAGTCTTTTGCGGCAGCATGCACGGATCCGCGCCTGTTTCACAAAGCTAAGTCCAATGCGCACAAGCTGGTAAGTGCATTCGTGGGGGATCTTGAGTGACCCTCGTGAAACATTTCGAATGAACTCGCCCACTTCGTCATCCACAACTGGCTCCTCATCAGGAAATTTCAGATCACTCTGACTCTCAAGCCACCCAGCCACATATGCAGCGCTGGTCTCCTCGTTAACACTCAAGGTCACCCCAGAAATTATTTTCTCGATGGAGGCTGCATCCTCTGTTGTCACAGGACCCAAACAGGTGTGTTTCTGGGGCTCAGGCTGGAGCTCAATATACTGCAGGTAGGATGCAGCATATCGAGCAAGGCGCTTCTTGCAGGCTGCCAACACATCATTCGTTGTCATGAAGTTGTTGGCTCCAGTTGATTGCCGATAAACAGCAAACTCCCCTTCCAAGCGATCACTCTGCAGTTCCCTAAGCACAACATACTCAAATCCTGCAGATGTCAAGAGATACGTGCACACAGCCTTCAGACCTTGCATGGTCTGCACCAGCGCCCTCTTTGTGTCGTGGGTGAGACACCTGATGCGATTCGCTCCATGCCCAGACTCCACCCCCTCAAAGATGTTGAGGAAAGTGTCCAGATTTGTGGAGTCCTGTCGTTGTACAGCACGGTAGGGATCCTTGAACCGCTTGTCCATTCCTTGCTTTGACACGTTTACTGTGTTCCACCAGTTTACCATGGTCTCCACAAACGAAGCAGTGTCAAGGTGCCCTTTTGTCTTCAAGGCTCCAACAACCCTCTCATTGAACACATTCAGCACATGGTGTACATTTTGCAGCTGCAGCTTTGAAGGCGTCACCGAAGCTTGAGTCAAAGGAGTCATCTTCAAAATGCTGTTTTTCTCAGCAGCATAGAGGTCTTTGACATGAGAAAACGAAGCCACTGGTGCTTCTGACTGACCACAAAGAGATATGCTTTGAGTCTTCTCTGTGATCCAATTGTTTCTCACACATTTCAAGAGATGCACCGTGTCGTAGAGTAGAAACCAGACTCGCCCATTGTCCAGTGGATGCCTCGCAGTTGCAGTACACTCCCCATCGCACGAGAACAGCTTGCAATATTGTTGGTTGACCTGTAAAATTAAAAAGCTTTTGTTGAGTTCTGTATTGGACTACATGTATCTCTGAATGCTCTATGTTTACTGAATCTTTCTATCAATTTTCTCCCTTGTGCCTAATTACCTCAACTTCAGCTACTGATTTTAAATCTCCCAAAATACCAAGTAAAGTGTTTGATGACAAATTTTGAGATAACTGGGATCAACATAGTCCTAATGCAATTATGGGGTAGAGTCCCCATTTGAATATTAATTTTGTACATCCTACCTTAAAAAAAATAAAATAAATAATTAAAAAATAAAAAACTCAATATTTTAGGCATAACATTCGCATTATTATTATTGATGAATGAAAGTAAACGTTTTAGTAAATTTGTAATTTAAAAAGGCAGTAAAGTATTTACCTTATGGTTGTCAGTTATTGATCCGAGCACACGCCCCCCTGCTTTCTCCACTGCAGCCGCAGCTTGTTTCACCTTCTCAAATTGGAAAGATGCTAGTAGGTGTCCTTGGGTGAGGGCCAATATTGGTGCTTTGAGGCCCACAACAGTCAAAATCATCGCCTCGGCATACCGTACTCACAATATTTAGAGGACCGATTATTATTGGGTAATAGTACGGCACACTCAGGAAGTCCTCACTCCTTCAATACACCATCATCTGCAAGAGGCATAGATCCTCATGTGCCCCCGCAGTTGCGGGGGCGCATGAGGATATATGGTTCTTGCTGGACCAGTTATGTCTATGCTTCTCAGCCGGAAAAGGCCTGAGGGTGTATAGTCTGCTGTACTTGACTGGAAGTAGTTGAAGTGGAGTTAGAGTGATCTAGATCAGTGGTGACTGTGAAACTTGTCAGGGTTACAGTGAGGTTTCTACCGTGATTAACCCTTTTCATCCCGATACACTTTTGCAAGGAATAAATTTGACTATTATAGTTCGTGGTGCCAGAATAGCTTGGTGCCTGAGGCGCCAAGCTATTCTGGCACCACATAATAATAATAATACCTATTATACTACCATTGAACTGAAATGGTTGGGTTGATCTGTCTCCTAATGTGTAATGTATCCTTCATAAGACCATAAGCAATTTTTTTAATGAAAAAAACAGCAAAAGGATGTAATGGGGCAAGAACCTAACTGGGACTTTCGTGATGTGTCGCATCGGGATTCGCGGCTTTACGCCGCGAATCCAGTTGTGGCACATCTCGAAAGAGTTAAACAGTTAATCCAGAAAAGCGTCCAGCCATATATTTAAACCCCCATATTTTGGAGTTACTAAGACTGTTGCAGTACATTAGATAGGTGGACCAGGATAGTCCAAGTTCTGTGTGTGTGGGTGTATGTGCACTGGCATTATTCTATGCATCTGGCATTTTATCCTAAGCGTCTGTCTGTGTTTACAGGCATTATCTGTGTGTCTGCCAGTGTGTACAGGTGTTTAATCAGTGTGCCTGTCTGTTTGCAGGTGATGTGCTGGGCCTCTTGCTGGACGTGGAGAACCAGAAGCTGGTGTTTTATCTCAACGGGGATCCCCTCCCTCCATACAGGCAGCTCTTTAACCACGCACGGTAATATCATCAGTCTTAACCCTTTGGCTGTCGGTAGCGGTTTTTGTCACGATGATTCCTGCAGGAATCATCGTGACAAAAACCGCTACCGACAGCCAAAGGGTTAATTAAACTTGGTGCTGTAGTCTTCTTTGTAGCACTTGCTGCTCCAGTTGTCACTGATGGATCAACCATGATAGTTCAAGGATAAAGAGACGCCAAGCTATTCAGACTCCACCCTCGAAAAAACGTTCTTACTGTGTTCATATATGGTCGTACATATATTTTGTTTCTGTAACCACATTTTAAAATTCCATTTCTTGCTGACAACATTCATATTTTCCGCAAGGGTTTTGGAAAGAATTGTAAGAATTGTAAAAAGTGTCTTATTTCGATGTGTTTTGTTCACAAGTATTTTGTATGTTTCAGGAGTGGTTTTTTTGCAGCAGCCAGCTTCATGTCGTTCCAGCAGTGTGAGTTCAACTTTGGTGCCAAGCCCTTCCTGTTCCCTCCGCCCCAGCCCTTCCAGACATTCAACCACCATGGGCACCTAACAGACGAGGGCCGCATCATTCTGCCCAGGTAAGCTAGGATATGTCTGCATACAGCCCGCGCCCACTACCTTCCATCTGCAAGAGACATAGATTCACATTCCCAGCAGTTGCAGGTGCTCATGAGAATCTGTGTCTCTGGCCACAGGCACCTCACAGACGATGATGACCTATCATAACTAGTAAGCTAGTGCCTGTCTACATACAGCCTTCACCCATTTCCCTCCATCTGCAAGAAACATAGATCCTCATGGGCCCCTGTAGTCACAGGGGCTCATGTGAAAATACACCTCTTGCTCACAAGGAGTTCCCTTATTGACACTCGCAGTTTGAGGTACATGTCAACAATATGACTGTTACAAGGACGCTTGCAGCAGTAACCAGGGCGATCCAGCTAAAGGGTCTAACAATGAAGGGACACAACCTACTGTCTTTCCCCGCAATAAAGGGCCTCAGTCTACTGTCTATGACCTGATTGTGATTGAGGATGAACAGTGACTTACACGCACAGACAAGCATGGGATTCCGCATGTTTTTCTGGGCTTTTAAGCCACTGTTTTCGGCGAAACACATACAGTTTTGACCTAGTCTGATTCCCGGAAATCGTCTGTTGTTTTGCAGACAGAAGAAGCTGGACCTGCTGATGCAGGTGACGGTGAAGGAAGACTCGTGTACGCTGTGCTTCGACCTGCAGGCCAACACCAAGCTCCTGGACTGCGGACACCAGTAAGTGCAACACAGTTCAGCAACTGTAGTACCAGTTTTCAGTGACCACCTTTTTTTTTGGGCAAGAAAAGAAGTGGTCTTAACCCATTCATTACAGGAGCAATACAGCAGGAGGTGGGCTGACCATGATAATTCAAGGATAGTGCCAGATTAGCTTGGCGCCATCAGACGCCAAGCTAATCTGGCAATACCCTTGAATTACCATGGTTCATCCAGTTCCTGCTGAATTGTGTCGACGCCAATCTAATCTGGCGCTGCCCTTGAATATCTATTTCCTGCAACTGGCACATTGTTCTTAGGTGACACCTCCACAACATGGGAAATGTGGCTGAGGGGTTAACCCTTATCATTCGGAATACACCAGTGTGTGAAATAAGTTTGACTAAAATAGTTCAAGGGTGGTGCCAGAATAGCTTGGCGCCTCTAGGCGCCAAGCTATTCTGGCATGACCCTTGAACTAAAGCCATTGGTCTATATCCTTATCTGTAAGTACTATAATGTAGCTTGCATATGGCAGTGTACAAATTTGAAGCTTTTAGTCTTAGTATGATATGGGTTAAAAGACCGGTGCTCTCCCAAAGAGAAGTCTTAAAGGGCAAAGAGTGTGTCTGACTTTTTCTGCTCAACTTGTAACTCTTTTACCAGCTTTGGGTGGTAAAATAGATTGTGTCCCCTGGCGTTTTCTCTCCCAAGTTGACTGCTTACTGCAATATGGATGTGTTATTATATAATGTGTCCAGGTGTTTGTGCGAGAAATGTAGCCAACACATGGAGAAATGTCTCATGCGCACTGTGTAACTGTTCTTTATGTGTGTTGTACTACCGTATGTAACTGTTGTTTGTGTCCAGGGGTCGCTGTGAGGAGTGTGTGAGAGTTGGAGGTGTCCCAGTAGAACTATGTTACTATGTGCTGTCAGGCGCCAAGCTAATCTGGCACTACCCTTGAATTATCTTGGTCTATCCATCTCCTGTTGTAGAGCTCTGGGGCTAAGTGGGTTAAAGGGCCACTCTGAAAAATGTCATGATTTCAAATGAGCACAACTCGATGAAACTTCCAGATGTTGTCTTGGAAAGTTTAGACAAGACTGTTTAGTCTACAGTCTTGTCCAAAATTTCCCAGACAAAATCCTTAAAATTGCACAGAGCTGTTCTTATTTAAAATCGTGACCATTTTTCAGGGGGGACCCTTAACCTATTGTGAGCAGCATGTGCATCTGTTGTTGTTTGTGTGCAGGGGTTTCTGTGAGGAGTGTGCCCTGCAGCTGGAGAAGTGTCCCATCTGTCGTGGGGAGATACGACAGTGCGTGCAGGTCTCTGTCGCCAAAGAAACCAACTCTGCTGACGTTAGTAGTGGTGCTTCTTCTGTTGATGGGACATCTTGATACTAGTGGATACGCCGGACATTCGGGACGCTGCACTTTGTGTCTCTCACATGAACTACACAGGCTTTATTCAGTTACTGTCTGCATAAGACTCGATGCTGTGTTTTGTGACTCTCACCTCTGCTACACAGTTCTAATGATTGCATAAGATCGTTAGTGTGAAAGGACTCAAGAATGAAAGCGAGGATGCTGCTGTATTGTGTGAAAGGATGTTCATGTGAAAGGAATTGTTTGTTTTTGTTGTGAGTGGTCGTTGGTTGTTCCTATTAATGTTCATATAGAAGCAACTTTGGGATGGTTCAGACCCATCTTCTTCTTCTTCTTCTCGAACACCGTCACACTTGGAGTTTGGCTCTCAAAATGAAATCTGTGGTCTTCTGTAGCACCTCCACAGGTCCGTACAGTTTCTCTTGTAGAGTAGCGGGCTTCTGCCATATCTCCTCCCTCAGCAGCTGGTGGTTCCCACAGTCCTGGAGGATGTGCTCTGTGGTCTGCTCTGCTTCTCCACAAGGGCACAGGCGAGATGGCACGAGGTGAAAGCGTCTGTGCAGGTGGAAATTGAGTCGGTTGTGCCCGGGCCTCAGACGGAAGATGGTCACCTGCTCTTGTCTGGACAGCTGATGGTAACTGTCTAGGGGCCGTTGTGGTGGTCTGTACACAGACTTAATGATGGTCTTCATCTCTGTGAAGCTGACTCCATTTTCGTCTTGTTCTTTCTCTGTGCCCACTTTTGCCTTTCTGTCAGCTTCTTCATTGCCGTAGATGCCACAGTGTGAAGGGATCCACTGCAGCACCAGTCTGGTGCACTTGATATTTTGCAGTGTCTCTTGTAGATGTGGCAGTTTGCTTGCTGTTGCTGCCTCGAGGACAGACATGGCATCAGTCAGGAAGACAATCTGGGCATCAGGGTCTGCAGTGCCACTAAGGGTGTTTGCAGCATGGACCAGGGCTTCCACCTCAGCTCTGTAATTTGTGCAGTGAAGGCCTGTTGATACTGCCTCTGCCTGCCATTTTCCGTTTGGGTACTGAATGTACCCCCCAGCCCCTCCATTCTGAACTGCATCTGTGGCTGATACATTGGTGTATGCCCGTATCCATGCTTCCTGGGGATACTTTTCTTTGAGCATGGACAGTGTCAGGGCTTTCTTGCTCACAGTGCTGTGCTCATCTTTGGTGGTGATGTAGGTACCGTGGAAGAGATGGTGATGTTTTCTGGCTTACTTTCCCAGGGTGGAAGGTCACTAACAGGATTCAGAGCCTCTACCTGCACAGGGAGCTTTGCCTGGTGTTTTCTCTGCAGAGCTCTCGTCTCCTTCACAAAGCTTGATCTTTTCAGTCTCCCCAAGGTTGGCTGTTTTATCCTGGCATTCATAGGATGGTCTTTGGAAGACTTAACCTTTGTGGACTGTATCAAGGCTTTGCAATCTCTTCTCATGCGCAGGGGTGGGATGCCTGTTGTCTCTTCCATCTTTTCAATTGGTGTGGATCTCATTGCGCCGGTGATGATACGCAGTGCCTGGTTCTGAACTCTGTCAATGGTCTGCTGGTGTGACTGGGCTGCCGTCAACCATGCATTGGATCCGTACTCAAGGTGTGGTCTCACTGTGCCTTGATATACATTTTTGAGGATCTTTTCATTGGCTCCCCATTGTGTTCCAGCCAGCTTCCTCATGATGTTCAGCTTTCTTCTAGCTTTCGTTTCTGCATTCTAAATGTGCGGCTTCCACGTCAGCCTCTTGTCAAGGGTGACGCCCAGGTATGTCTGTTGGTCATCATACCGCAGTGGGGTGTTGCCCAGTGTTAGGTTGCCAGCCTTTGCTTTGTTGGAGAGAGAGAAGAGTGTGGCTGATGATTTTTCTGTGTTGATGGTCACACACCAGTTGTTGGTCCAGTCTGTCAGCCTATCCAGGGCTAGCTGCATCCAGTATGTAGCAGTTGTTGCATACTCTTCTGTGCACCAGAGTACCAGGTCATCTGCGTACAGGGCTGCATGGACTCCTTTTGGTAGCTCTGGCACAAGGTCATTGATGAAGAGTATGAACAGGGTCAGTGACAGGACTCCCCCTGTGGCACCCCCTGACGCAGCAGCACTTTTTGGCCACAGTACCCATCCACTGTCACACGGGCTCTGCGATTGTGCAGGTATGATTTGGTCCACCGATACATGTTCCCTTTGATGCCACTGCGAAGGAGTTTCACAAGGAGGACATCCTTCCACACCTTGTCGAAAGCCTTCTGTAGGTCAATGAAGGCAGCTAATGTCACCTTCTGATCTTGAAATGCATCTTCTATGACCTGTGCAAGGTGTGTTGTCTGGTCTTCTGTGTTCAGACCCATCTTGTTTAATAAACACATTGAATCCTAAGGTGAGAATTCTCAGATTTGGCAGGTGTCTTTCAAAGACTACATACCAGTTCAGGAGATGGGTCTGCCATGATAGTTCAAGGGTGGTGCCAGGATAGCTTGGCACCTGAGGCGCCAAGCTATTCTGGCACCACTCTTGAACGACTCTGGTCGTTCACATCTCTTGATGTAGGCTATCATCAGGGCTGAATGTGAAAAGAAAGAGAAGAAAGTGCTTTAATTTTCTTTTCTTCTGTTTTCAAAGTGACTAGGACTGTAACAGTGTGATATATATTGCTTTTGCTTTTTGTGAACCCATGCCTAACCCTTTTAACCCCAAGGTCCCATTTATCAAATTTTGGACGTGTTGCCTAATGACTATGTACCAGTTGCAGGTGAGGCGCCAATCTCATCTGGCACTACCCTTGAATTATCATGGTCAATCAATCTCCGGCTGTAGGGACTTGGGGCTAAATGGGTTAACACATTGACACATGTATCAAGTCCCAAATCTATTGTGCCACCAGAGTGAATAGGTGACTGCCAAGCGTGTTAAATGCAGAGAACATCCCAGTGAAGAATGGAATGTGCTTACAATTCGAACAGTGTATTAATATTTCCTGTTAAAACCCTTTTTCAAACTAGACACACGAACAAGTACACAATTTGCTACTTGTCTTTTCATGTTCAGAAGTGTCCACACTTCCAACTATGTAAAGACAAGTTTTTAAAAAAAAAAATCACAAAAAGATAAGTAGCAAATTGTGTATTTGCTTGTATGTCTTTTCTGAAAATATTAATAAACTGCTTTGTAACTGTCTTTTATACACGTTTCTTTCTTCATGGGGATGCTTTGTATTGTGACACCACCCTTGAACTATCATGGTCGGCTCATATCTTCTCGCAGCGTGTGTTGGTAGCAGTTTTTGTTGCGATGATCCCTGCGGCACATCTTGAAAGAGTTAATGCATGAATCAGCATTGGAAAATTAAACATTTGTGCTCTAAGTGCGGATATGTTTGTGGAGTGGAGCGCCAGTTTAGCGCAGAGTGTATGATAGCAGCGAACACTACCCTCCAATATTGTGTGTTATCAGTGCATACCAGTGTATTAACCCTTTCACTGCCAGCAGACCCCATTCATTCAGGGCACATAGATATAACTGGACCAGCAAGCGGCAAGGAGTATCACGAGCCCCAGCATCCTCTGGAGCTCATATTGCGGAGCGCCTTGCTTAGTCGCTGACACAGGACTAAGCTCACTCATGCTTCTGGCTCCGAGTTCTTTGTTTCTTGCCATCGGGGGATGCTCACATTTTCCTGGCAGTGAAGGGGTCAAGCGGATGTCTAGGCTCATCATAGTTATTTCGGTTTCTTGACATAAGAATTGCTAGAAATGACTGTGTTATGATGCAGCTGTGACGAGGGTTGCAAAGTCAAGACCTCTTCTTTTTTGCATCAAGAGAATGGTACAATCTTTGCTCGCATAATCTTCAATATCTTACTGATAAATGTGCCATCAGTCTCAGACATGTTTTCCTACAAATTGTCCTTTTCTGCACAAAATCTGTTGTAATTTGTGGGGTGGGTTTTTGTGTATGTACATGTACATGTTTAAATTTACCAGGTTAACACACAAATTTAATTTAGATTGTCGTATTCTTCTACATAATTCCTTTAAGGGGAAAGTTGCTTGATCACGTGTCTTTTCAGCCAAACAGTAACAGTCACAGGGTTAATAATCGCCTCCTTCCCCAACTGCTGGAGATGGACTGAGGACAGCAATAGTGCCTGAAGAGCTGTACACCATCTGCCCCAAGCTGATCGGGCACTACCCTTGAACTGTCTTGTTTGACCCTTTGGCTGTAGGTAGCCAAAGGGCAGGAATCATTGCGATGAAAAGCGCTGCAGACCGCCAAACCTTTTGTGGCTAGTTTATATTCTGCTACAGAACCTGTGATTGCTGTAATATGGTGCACTGTTAACTCTTTCGAGACGTGCCGCATCCGGATTCGCGGCTTTACTCCGCGAATCCAGATGCGGCACATCTCGAAAGAGTTAATACTTTTGCAAGAATAATGTGTAGAGTAGCAAGGTGTTGACCGCAGCAAACTCCTAAAAGTCGTGCTGCTAATACCAGACAAGTTAATCATACTTGGATGTAAATGAGTGAACTCCTTGCGAGCAAGAGGCATGGCTGCAGGGTTTCATGAGAATACATGCTTCTTGCAGATGCAGCGGGCTGGATGAATCTACAGAATGCTTGAAGTCCATGTGATGTTTGACCTACGTCTGGTTTAAGGATAGCCTGTAGTACTGACTGGAAGAGATTCAGTTGTGATCCCCTTCAGGCATATGTCAACCCGCACTGGTCACCAGCGTAACCCTTTTAAGCCCAACCACTACACCAGGAGAAGGATTGACCATGATACTTCAAGGGCAGTGCACTACCCTTGAATTATCATGGTCGCTTCACCTCCTGCAACAGGTACCTAGTTGTTAGGTGACACCTATAAAATTTGGGAAATGCAGCCTTAGGGGTTACATGGGTCAAACCAAGAATTGTAAGAGCCCTCAACAAGGTGTGTCAAACCTCTCTCTCCCCACCCTCAGGCTAACTCCAACTATAGCTGCAAAAACTGTCCAAACAAGAGGAATAAATTTTCTGGGGATCTTTGCAAATGGCAGGGGGATGAAACCTGTGGGGGCTGATGAGAATCTGTTCCTCATGCTGCTAGCAGGGTGTGGGTGAGAGACTAGTGGATGCTGCTTCATGCGCACGGTCCCTGCTTTCATCATGCTGCAGTGTCAGTATATGTGCCCTGTAGTACCAACCCCCATTTACCTGTGGTCCTCGGATGGAGGAGATTTAGCGGATTATCAGCCAACGTCTCAAGGCAAGCGCTGCACTGACTTGACAATGGGGGATTTTCAGTTGACAAACGGCGGCTCGTGTTGGCTCATGCGTGGCACATTGTGTCCATTGCTCTGCTGTCTTGGTTACGTGCTTGGTTTGGTGACGATGAGAGTTGAACAGCCTGGCCGCAGGCAGATGGTGGTGGTTGGGGTTTGGCTGTGACGGGGCCAGCAACGCGCATTAGGCCTCTCAGTCTCAGGGGACCTCATAAGTCGGCTGCGTTATCATTGTCTCAGAAAAAAAAAAGTGCACACCTTTCTGCCATGTGAAAGCAAACGGCAAAGTTTGAAAGCCAGGTTTTCAATGTATTACAGTAAAAGTACCTCATTTCACAACAGCGAACCTGTCTTTTATCTTCACGGGACATCATTGGTGCAGTTGTATTTGTTTCTGACAATGGCTGCAGGAGTTGAGAATCTTGATCTCTCGTCGATAGAATGGTTTAACGTAGGAGCTCCTTCAAAACGCCCCGCGTCGATAGCTGCGGAAAGTGTCGTATAGCTTTGTGGCTTCAACATTCAAGGCACTCCCGTCCGCATCAGTAGATGCGGAAGCGTCTTATAGCTTTGCCGGCGGCGTTGCCGGCGCTATACGACACTTCTGCAGCTATTGATGCGGAGCGCTTTGAAGGAGTTAGTTTTGATGGCACAGCTCACAGTGTTGAAGTTTGAAATGTGATTTCAGGAGTAAGAATACAAGATGGTCAGTTTTGGTGTGATATTGTGACCATCTTAGTCTGTATACCCCGGTACCTGTAAATACCAGGGGCCAGTTGCATGAGCAAGCTTAGTCCTGCACCAGCCACTAAGCGAGGTGCACCACTATAGTGGCGCTATTGGATGTGTGTTGCTAAATGGTCTTAGCTTTATTTATGCCCCATGTTGTAGGTTTATTTAATGTATTTGACCGGCTGGCGACATACATTCAATTTTCTGTTTAGTTTTTTTTTTCACAAGCAGTGCAGGCACGTCCTGAGAAAGCCTTGTTGCTGTCGGGACGTTAAGCAATGTACAATCAATCAAAAACTATAGTGGCGCACCTCGCTTAGTGGCTGGTGCAGGGCTAAGCTCGCTCATGCAACTGGCCCCAAAATATTAACAATTGTTGAGGGGTTTATTTCAAGAAAAGATGGTCTTTGCTTGATTTATTTATTTATTTATTTTATTATTTTTTTTTAAATTTATTATTTTATTTATTTATTTATTTATTTTTTTGAGGGGGGGAAGTTGGGAGGTGGTGAGTTGGTTATACTGTGGGAGGGAAGGGATGATTCTTGTGCCTGTTAAACAGTGACATGACCTTGTGATCTGCTTGTTGCAAAATTGAGTGTGATGAAAATGTATGTGGCATGAATTGCATTTTTAATGCATGTAATTCTGATTATTCAACCTTAAGACACCACAGTGGTTGACAGATCAGCCATGATAGTTCAAGGATAATACAAGGTTACTTTGCGCAAAAGGCACCAAGCTAATCTGCCCCTACCCTTGAACAATCGTGGCCGATCCACCTCCCGCAGCTGGTGCACTGGTTATAGATATCTTGACAGTGTGAAAGTCAGTATGTGATGTGCACAGTATGTGATGTGCGCAGTATATGATGTGCGTGAGTGATGTTTCATTTACATGAATAGTTGTATCAATGTTGAAAGTTGATCTACAAACCTACATGTACATAATTTCTTGCTGTGTTTTGATGAACATGGCGGTATGTTTTACATTACCGGTATATTTACATGTAAGACTGTAAGACATGTAAGACTGTACTAATTGCATCATTGTCAAACCAGGATGCGGTTTGATGGCACTAGTGATTTTCTCAAGACATTGTGATCATACATTTTTAATTTGTACATATCACGCTTTTAAATATGTGTGCTAGGCTGTCATGTTGGACTTTCCGCTTGAAGCTGTAATGTCCAAAATCACAGACGAGCAGACGATATAGTTTTTTTGTGTCACAGCGTTCTTAATGAAGGGCAAGTAGAAGTCATTTGATAACCTATAACAAAGAAACTCCATTTGCTCACCTCTTGTACTACGCATCGGAAGGACAAATGTGTCCCTTAGTGCATGTAGGTGGATGTACTCAACCCCTTCGCTGCAGAGAAAAGGTGAACCCAATCCAAGTGCAAGAGGCAGAGATCCTCATGAGCCCCAGCATTTGCGGGGGCTCATGAGGATCTATGCCTCCTGCTGACACCACTTTGAATCCATGTTCCTTGGAGGAATGAAGTACTTTGGCATTGAGTTCACAAAGATTTCACAAACGCAATCTGCATCCTGTTGCAGGGAACAGGTTGACACCCTTGCAGCTGGAGATGCTCATGAGAATCTGTGCTGCCTTGCAGATACAGCAGAACCTGTTTTTTAGTGATCACAGCTCTTAAATGACAGGTGACACCTTTTGCCCTTCAAGACTTCTCTTGAGAGAGCACCTGTTTTTGAAGACGAATTTTTTAATTTTTTTTTTGCAAACAAAATTTGGCTGTGGCGGGGACTGGCCAGGCCCCTGTGTATCGTCAAATGTGTCCACTTTGGAAGCATCGTGACAGCATCACATCTTTCACGTGTGTGTGCATGTGTGTTTTGGACCTTAGGGCTCTGAAGGTCCAAATGACAGACAGCACACATTTTTACATTATGACACTGATGTATTTTGCTAATGATGATCACATCTGTGTATTGTGGGTAGCCAATCTTTTATCTCATGAAGGTGCCCCGCATCAATATCTGCAGAAGTGTTTAAAGCGTTGCCAATGGCAACGCTATAAACACTTCCGCAGCTATTGATGCGGGGCGCCTTCAATGAGTCAATGAATGCTGACAGCAAAAGGAGAGGGGGAAAACTTACGTCCGTGGACACAGCGAGCCTTAAAATTGTTGTCTGTAGATTGCAGATCAGCAGACCCATCCACCATGTTAGTTTAGGGGTAGTGTCAGGATAGCTTGGTGCCTGGCACCACCTGTGAACTATCACACACGATCTGTGCTGTTATGTGGCAAAAGCCGGGATGTCCATTTTTCAGAATAGCCAGATTTTCATTATGTCCAAATCTCGTTTTTCTCAAAAATGGACTTTGCTGGCATTTGCCTTCCAATGGCAGAATTCTGTGCCCTCGTGCAGTTTGTCATGACTAAGAGTAGAGGAAAAAAAATTACTCACGTGCTACACTGGCTAGATGTGCTGTTTGCATGACGGTCAGTGCTGCAGCTGTATTTAGTTGACCTCTCCATTCTCAAGCAAATACATATATATATCTGCTGAGAGGAGTTGGCCCTTATGAACGCCAACAGCCTGAACCAACTAATGATTGTAGTGGCAACACTGGAGAACCTGTTTGAGTAACTACCCATTTTGTAAGAAACAGTGGTCTTAACCCCTTCCCTGCCACTGAACATGGACTTTTGTTTCTGAAACTTTTGTAATTTCAATGACCAGAAGCCAAAACTGTCCCGAAAACATGGATACAAATTGGTATCAGCAAGAGGCATAAATCCCCATGAGCCCCTGCAGTTGCGGGGGCTCATGGGGATCTATGTCTCTTGCAGCTGGATCGTGTTCAGATTTTCTCGGCAGTGAAGGGGTTAAAAGGCAGGTGCTCTCTTAAATGAAGTCTTGCAGGGCAAAAGTGTCACCTGTCATTAAAGACCATCATTTAGGTGGATGTAGCCTCCTCAATGATGGTCTTTAAATGACAGGCGATCCCGCCTAAGGCTGGTCATTTAAGACAGTTCTGCTGCAACATATTTTGAGATCATGCAGGATGTTGGGGTTTATTGTGGTCTATGCCTCCCACTGGTCAGGTTTATTCCTAACTTCCTCATTTAGAGGTGATTATAGGGCGTTTAATTGGTGTTGGCCTGTAACTTTTGACATTTAGCCTAAAGCTGTGAGGTCCACACTTACAGATCTGTAAGCAGAAATATATTGGTCACGAGTTTATTTTTTTACACAGCATTGGTTTTGTTTGTTTTGTTCAAATTAATCAAATATGGAATTGTGACAATTTCAGTAAGTAGTCAATCAAAACAGAACTTTCTACATGAGTTTTACAGCTCACTTCAAGTTTTTTCTTGACATTGTTGAATATTTGTCGGTACCACACTACCATGCTGATCAATTGCAGTGTGTGACATAACATTTTCATTATTTTGTTGGATTTGAGCTTGGCATGTTTTGTAAACAATTTGAAAGAAAATAATTACCTGATGACATTTAACTAATGCAAACATTTTTTAACATGTATATATTTTGGTTTCTTTTTAAAAAAACAAACAACATATTTATGTTCAAAGCTTAATTTTTTCTTTGTTTTTTTTTTTTAAAAAAAAGGATCATGTGTGTTGTGCATTCATACACTTTAAACACCTCCATCTGCATGCAGTCTCCATAATACAGGTAAAAGTATACTGACGAGCAAAATAAATGTGACATTTTTGGATTACAAATACATTGTGTTTCCTTTGCTTGTCAGTATATATCCTACCTGTAAGCCACAACTCTCCACTCTGCTGCTGTTTGTCGTTTAGTTTTGTTTGTATCTTATTTATATCTCAGACCCTTTGCCACCAAGACACAGTCAACACCATCATACTGCAAGAGACATAGATCCTCATGAGCCCCACAGATGCGGGAGATCATGAGGATCTATGTCATTTGCTGGCTCCATTGATATCCACGTTCTTTTGCTGGGTGTTGATAATTATCTGTTTTTTACGGAAGTCTGTGGTGGTGTCATATTCGCATAATTCATGGCCATGGCTTTGATGTGGTCAGTACTTGACTGTCAGGTAATAGCAGTATTTATCTGACTATTTTATTTACGTATAGCACATGACGTCGACATCCCCTGTCTAATGTTTGATGGGTTTGTATTGTATCCTGACATGTCAGGGGAGGCAGGGGAGGTGCAGGGAACAGCTTCAATAGTAATGAAAGGAGATGCAAGGAACAGCTGGAGTGTTGAACTCGGAGTGATCATCAGCAATGTTTATGCCTACTGTGTGGTCTGGTCTATGATTTTGGACCTAACACCTGAAAGTTGTGAGGTCCAAATTTCGCAGACCGTTCATGTATAACTACATTTTATAGAGATTTTGATTCACAGATCTTACCTGTCCACATCGATTCCTCTTATGAGGGTTGGAGTTTACATGTATTGTGTGTATTTGTAAATACACCAGAACCTGTGTTGAGCAACCACCTTGTGAGAGGTCACCTGTCATAAAGTCTGAAACTCCCAGAACTAAATGACTTTCATTCTATAGAATGGAAGTCATTTAGTTCTGGGAGTTTCAGAGTTAAGGTGGATGATGTAAACACCATGTACGTGGCTACAGCAGACACATAAATGATGGGTCTTCAACCTTTTGGGTGACGAGAAAATTCAACACTACATAACTGCAAGAGGTATAGATCCTCATGAGCCCCCGCTGTCGCGGGGGCTCATGAGGATCTATGCCTCTTGCTGACACCACTTTGAATCCATGTTCCTGGAACATCTAGCGTTTTCGAGTCCTCGATTAAAGGAACATTGCCCTAACACAGTTTGTGTCAGCTGGCACTTAACAGGTTAACTCATTCGCGACGTACCGGAAAGAGTTAATAACAGGTGACCGTGTTTGCCCTTCAAGACTTATCTCGCGAGAGCACTTGTCTTTCAAGGCCTGCTCAAGACAGGTTCCGCTGTAATGTATCCCTAGCGACTGTGAGAGTTTCAGTGGCTCTCACCATACGGCAGTCAGTGAAGAATCTGTTGCATCATACCATTTGTTATGTGTGTGTGGCTCGGTCATCTTGGACCCGTAAGATCCAGAATCACAGACCAGCACACAGTTATGTTTATGACTTTTATATCTATCCGTGTTGCTTTAACACGTGTGTGTGTGTGCGCGCGCGTGTGCGTGTGTGTGTGTGTGTGAGAGAGAGAGAGAGACCAGTCATATGCTTTCTATTGTCAACAAAAGTATTAGACGGACGACCTCCAAAGACAAATAATTATTTGACATCAACATCACCATCTAGTCACTACGTACAAGTAGGGGAAGATGGCTTGAACAGAGAGGTATTAACCCCTTCACCGCCGAGAAAAGGTGAACACGATTCAGCTACAAGAGACATAGATCCTCATGAGCCCCTGCGACTGTGGGGGCTCATGAGGATCTATGCCTCTTGCTGAGACCAATATGTATCCGTGTTTCTTGGACGGTTTTGGCTTTTGTTCATCGAATGAACCAAGATTTCAGAAACAAAAATGTGATTACAGGGAAGGGGTTCGGGGTTCCAGGAACGCTCATGCCGGCTTCTATTCATAGCCATTCACCAACAACAAAAACCAAACAAACAAACAAAAAAAAGTCTTCTCCGCAGGCTGGACCGCTGTTCAGATAAAGTTGGGGTGTGTCAGTGTGTGTGGTTTTTGTTTGTTTGTTCTTTTGGAGGGGGAGTTGGGTCAGTGGAGTACAATCGGCATCAGGCCTCACGCTGGTTGTTGCAAGCTATTCAACACCTTCACAGATGCTATGGCGGGAAACATAGACTTTTCGACTCCGGATAAGTCGTGATAGAAATAACGTTCAGACTCGCAAGCAAGATTGACTCACTGGGGAACGTCTCCTACAACCACCTCCAGTCTACTCAGTGAGGGAGTTGGGACGGTGTGGCCACGCCAACTCCCTCAGTAGACTGAAGAAGGTTCAGTGTGGGAGCCCAACGAAATGTTCGAGTGAGTAAATCTTGGTCTCCAGCCATAATACTATTTTACACATGCTCGTATCTGACCTCAGCTGCTGAGATCCATCCACCTGGCACAGCTGTCGCTGGTAGTGAAAGAGGTGCTGGTATTTGAACGGGGCTGTCTTCGGGTTTGTGACCATCATTTAACTTGCTTATGTGATACGTTTGTCTTTTGTTTTGATGTGATACAAATTTGTGTGCGTATGTCGCACCACCAGTGTGTGTGTTTGAAAGACAGAGTTAATGAGGACTTGTGGTTGACGGCAAATCATTCCGTGCTCTATTTAAAGTTAACTGCACATGAGGATTTAATATTGTTGTTGATGTTGCCATATTCACAATATTTGTATATGTACACGTTTAATTACAACATGACCTGTTTTGAGCGACCACGCTATGAAAGATCACCTGTCGTTAAAGACCATCATTGAGGTGGCTACAGCCACCTCAATGATGGTCTTTAACGACAGGTGACACTGTTTGACCTTCAAGACTTCACTTGAGATAGCACCCGTCTTGTAAGAACACTTTTTTCTTGCAGAGAAGGTGGTTGCTCAAAACATGTTCACTGACATTACTTCTTTGGGGGGGGGGGGGAGGGGGTTGCCTGCTGTGAAAGATAGGGGATGCCGGGTTGGGGCTCGTGGTCGGATGAGTTAAGGTTGTGGGGGGGGGGGGGGGGGGGGGGGCTGATTGTGAATCTGGGGATGGAAGGCGACGGCGAGTGTTGAAGGGGGGTGTCTTGTGATCAAGCTGTTTCTATTTCTTGTAACTACTAGCTGACGTAATTTTATAAGCTAGTTGTTGATATTCTGTGTAAATAAAGTTCACAATCTGAGGATTTGCTAAACAACTGTCGACACCACAGGGTCTTGTTTTTTTTTTTTCTTGTGTGTAGCATTTCCTGATGAGCGTTTGTGGCATGTTTTTGTGTGTGTTTTTGTTTGGCGAGTCTTCGAAATTGATTTGGCAGGAACCGATTATATCGTGCAGGATCACACGATACTTTGTTGTACTAATACATCCTCTGGAAATTTCTTTTATAGTTCATCATTGTGTGTCAAACCGGTTTTGTTGTTGTTTTACTCACGACAAATTTTGATTGATTATGACAGTTCAAGGGTGGTACCAGAAAAGCTTGATGATCTGGCACCACCCTTGAATAATTATGGTCGATGTCTCCTGAACTGTAGGCTCTAGAGGGTGACACCCTAAATTGGGGATCTCGGCCTTAGAACTCAGTGTGTTAACCCATATCATTACTTTTTTACTTTCGCCTGTCACCCCTCCCAGGGTATAGGCCGTCGACGAGAGACCTCCAGCGACTCCTGTCCTGTGCTTCTCCTTCTATTTTACTCCAGGTGTTTCCCAGTCTCTTGATGTCTGCTTGGAGGTCTCGGCGCCAGGTGTTTCTCGGCCTGCCTCTTTTTCCTCTTTCCTGGGGGTTCCATGACAATGCTTGCCTGTGATACTGGAAAATGGCTTTCTCAGACTGTGACCAACAGCCTTTTTTGCCCAGACTGCGTCCATCTGGCTTCATTGATACCTAGCAGGGCAAGGTTGTACTATTGCATTTCCGCTCCTATCTGGGCGACCATGCCGCTCTGGTACATGGTCTTGACATTCCATGTGCCCATGATTGTGTCCCTGGATAGAGAGAAGCGGCTCGGTCTTGTGGCTTCCGAAGACTTCGGCTTTCACCACACGACGTCATAAATCTTCTGTAGTACAAGAGGTGAGCAATCTTCTCCAGGAAAGGAATCGCTGTTTGTCTATTCTTCGGCGTTTCTGTAGCAATTTCTTTATTTGCAGGGTGGGGAAGCTACCCCCACGCCCAACCTCCTTAATAGGAGGACCTGGGGTTTTCTGTCGGGGTCACCTTCCCTTGGACCATGTTGGTTCTTACTTACTTACGCCTGTCACCCCTCCCCGGGTACAGGCCGTCGACGAGAGACCTCCAGCGACTCCTGTCCTGTGCTTCTCCTTCGATTTTACTCCAGGTGGTTCCCAGTCTCTTGAGTATGATGTCTGCTTGGAGGTCTCGCCGCCAGGTGTTTCTCGGCCTGCCTCTTTTCCTCTTTCCCTGGGGGTTCCATGACAATGCCTGCCTAGTGATACTGGAAGCTGGCTTTCTCAGACTGTGACCAATCCATCCCCATCTTCTTCGCCCAATTTCAGTCTCTGCTGTTATCTGCTCTGTTTTCTCCCAGAGTCTGACGTTGCTGATCTTCTCTGGCCAGTGGATTTTCAAAATTCTTCTAAGGCAACTGTTTATGAAGATCTGTACTCTGTTGACTGTGGTTTTTGTTAATCTCCAAGTCTCTGCTCCATATAGGAGAACTGCTTTTACGTTGGAGTTGAAAATCCGGACTTTGGTGTGTTGTGACAGCTCTCTGGAACTCCACACTTTTTTCAACTCATGTTGGTTCACGGCACCTTCTTTCATTCGGTGCACCCCTCTCGCGAGGGACCCCCTGGGCACCACCCAGGGGACGCGCCTCAACGCCATATGGTCCCAGCGCGAGGAACCCATATCATACTGAGGCTAAAAGTTTCAGATTTGTACGCTGCCATATGCAAGCTAGATTATAGTACTTACAAATAAGGATATAGACCAATGGCTTTAGTTCAAGAATGGTGCCAGAATAGCTTGGCGCCTCAGTAGAGGCGCCAAGCTATTCTGGCACTACCCTTGAACTATTTTAGTCAAACTTATTTCACACACTGGTGTATTCCGAATGATAAGGGTTAACCCCAAATTTTGAAGGTGTCGCCTACTGCGGTCTTCAACTGAGTAGTGGATTAGTTATGTCCCTTCCGACCCTGCTATACACTGCCAGCCGGGTCACAGGGCATCGACGTTGAATCGGTTGAAAACAGTGACACCTCGCGCCCCGACACTCCCCCTACACAATGTCACGTCGTATGACCTGTGACAGCTCAGAAGCGACTCACAAATGGATACCGGGCCGACGTCGGCTGCAGAGGGCCCGCGTGCAGTCGCCGGCGCGCGGACCCACTGCGGCCTACGTCGGCCTAACTTGAGTGGAACTGATGGGGGGGGGGGGGGGGGGGGGGGGGGGGAGTTTTCAAGGCGAGAGATACAACCGGTGAGCGCTCGCTGAAAAGCGATATTAACATGGATTAGCTAGAGACACACACTGGTGAGCGCTCAAAAGCGATTCATCTAGCAGGGAGTGATTGTGATGCGTTTCCAGGCGAGACTGAGGTTATGAACGCCACTCCAAGCCTATCGGAGGGCGGAATGACGGTGAAAGTCAGTCAGTACTGGTGAGCTGTCAAAATCCGGTAGTAAACAGCATGACTGAGTTCGCGCCGAAGTCAGCTGTCGTTGGCCCGATGCGCGATCCAACGCCGGGCTGACTTCGGCCCGAACACATGTTGCTAACTGGGTAGCGCCGACTGATTGCTCAGTGGTGGAGCGCCTGTGGGTTTGGAACAGTCAAGTGATAGTAGCAAAGAAAGAACCCCGTCTGGACCATGCAAGCGCCAGCCACACAAAGACCGCCAGGTATGAAATGACTGAGGGTGGCTGCCCCACATGTCACGTCCCGAGCCTGGTTTAAATCAGATGGAAACGAGACAAGTTATCGTCAGAAATACTACATCGTTCCCTTGTACTGAACAACATCTGTATAGTGAGAGATACGCCTACTAATGTTAGACTGAAAATGTTCAGGATTTGCATTTTTTCAGTTTGTTCTGCGCCAGATAAGCGCTGTTTGTTTGTTTTTTCCACGTAATTACCACTCAGTTTCAACAAAATTAGTTTTCATCCTCCGGCATATTGAAAGACTGAGTTGTGGTAAAAGGCAGATGACCCTGGGGCAGAAACTTGAAAGGACATAAGAGATACATAGTAAACCAGACCAATTTAGTACTATATCCAACCCTTTTAGCCCCAAGGTCCCATTTCTCAAATCAGTGAACATTGCCAAACGACTATGGCTTGACCATGATAATTCAAGGGTAGTGCCAGATTAGCTTGGCACCTGAAGGCGCCAAGCTAATCTGGCGCTGACTACCCTTGAATTATCAGTCATGGTCAAGTCATCTGCTGTAGGAATCTGGGGCTAAAAGGGCCAAAGGAACCGTGTGAAAACTTCTGATGGATGGGGTGGAACACACTTGCCTTCCCCTGGACATCCCCTCTTGCGGCCGAAATAAACTGAATGAACCCAAGTAGGATAATGACTGCCTTCATGTTGTTTTCAGTGTCAGTTCTAGTCTGTACTAAAACTCAGTGTGGAAATCACAACTCTCCTGGGGGCTCAGTGTACGTCCTCTCAACACAAGTCAGGAGACAGATTGACCATGGCGGTCGCTGAGCCGAAGAGTGTTACTCTGCTACCACCGGCTTAACCCGCTCAGTGCCAGGTGACGCGGCAGACCGTGTTTCTGCAATCTTTGTTGATTGAACACCAAGTTTTAAGCCGGCCTAGATGTCCCAGTATCATGATTCAAAGTCAGTGGTGTCAGTTGAGCCAGCAACTGCGGGGGCCGGCTCAGGAGGATCGGCTATACCTCTTGCAGTAGAGTGGTGTTCTCATGATGTTCTCGTCACTGAACGGCCGGTTAAACCCGTTGGAGACGTGCCGCACACGTCTGGAATGGGTTAACTTATCATGATCTACTCATTTCCTGTTCTGACAACTCTTGGCGCCAATCTAATAACAACACTGATTTTTGTTGTTCGGTCCCTACATCCCAAATCCTTTCTCCACAGTAGCGGCTGTCGGCCGAAGACTGGCAGGATCGGCCCCGAGCCGCTAAAGTCACCTGCTTTCTCAGTGTCGCCGTCCAGACACCCACCGTCGCGTGCGGCGGGAGGCGGAACGACCGTGTTGGATCAAGGGTTTTGACTGAACGTCCGACCTTTGCGCCTCCGGCACAAAGTCAGTCTCAATCCTTGATCCATCACTGACGGTGATCAACGTTATTGCAACCTGTCTGTAGAAAGAGTGCGACAGAAAATTATTTCCAGAGTATTGTCCTCTCCGGTATCAGCTGCGTCAGGTCTAACTTGATGAGACTGGTCACAGAGATTCAACAAAGAACCACCTTGTTCTTAGCGGTAGAAGTCCTAGCAGTGTGATTGACAGGGGCACTGAGGCCTAACAGTGCTCGCGACGGAGCGGTCGCTTTTGTCGCAGTTACAAGGTCACGTATTCACCTGCCACTATGCTCCCTCAGTCCCTCCATCTCTCCTTCTCACTGGTTTGTCAAACGCGCGGCTGCCACCGACACTGACGCACACGTTCGCTCATACATGCAAACGCACACACAAACACAGGCTAATTCATGCATGAGCATCGCACGTAGCTACACACACACACACACCAGAGCTTAGGTTCTCTGATAATCCATGCAAATCCTCCCCCCCCCCCTCAACCCACACCTCCCCTCCCGGCGCTGGCCACTCCACTACAAGCGCACGTCCGACAGTAGTTCAGTCAGTCCTCACCTTCAAGGCAGTCACATCAGTCAACATTTCTCTTTCACTGATAGCTGTAGACTGAGGCGCCGAACTAATATAGACACCACTCTTGGGCTGTCATGATCTGCTCGCTGTGGCTGTTAGTGCACGTTGAAATGCGCGTCAGTCAGTCGTCGGCCAGATTCATGTGAACTCGATTTTCACGCGCATCAGTGACGTCACCAATACGGTCACAGCGAGTCGCGGCCACCGTAGTAAACAAAACCACGAAATCATCTAAAATCCTGGAGCCCTCCTTAGCCTAAGAACAAGAAAGCGTCAATACTACAGATCTTTGTTTATCACAGACAGTCCTCTACTGACATACCCCCGCTTGCTGCAGGTGTGCCAGAGGCCGCTCGTCTGTGACTGTGAACTCTGTGACTGATGTCAGTGATTGTTTTCGAACTGTCAAACCTCAAATCAGGCCAAACAACATGTGTACCAAAATGGATACATCGATCCGCTGACTTCGGCCCGAAGACCATTGCTTTCTGAGAACAGTCGGTCATCGCCGGCACGGAATCAGTTATACGCCGGACGGGCACTCGATTGTCAGTCACAATTCCAATCGACCACCGTCAGTGGAGTTTCTTTGTTTCAGTTGGTCTGGCTGACTTTGACGGACAGTCCTGGTGGCTTAGCGGTACCGCAAAGTAGACGGATCGAACCTTTGTCGGCAGGATTTGGCACCGTGAAGCCGGGGTTTTGTAGGCCAGGCTTTCGAACAAAGCAAGCCTCGTACACAAAACGTCTTGTTAATTCTTTCAATCCACAGGGACACTCGGACGTGTACGGGCCTACGCAGAGAATGGAACAAAGAAATGGAACACGCGCACCTGTTCTTTGTCGATCTCCAGCTGACGTGCTGGCGCACGTATCGTTTTTTAGACACATTTTTTTCCCTCTGACCAGACGTAGATTTACCGCACATTGAACCCCGTAGGTATGCGGAAAATACTAAGAGTACATGAGGCAGCTCAACCTCTTGCCGCAAGAGGCCGCAGATCCGGCTCATGTGAGCCCCCGCAATTGCGGGGGTTCATGAGGATCTACGTCTCTCGCAGAAATGTCGCGGTGGTATCGTACATGTGGACATGTGAGTACAAGATTGAAAAATGCCTGAGACCGGCCGTTTTTGTCGCCTGGCATGACGTCTTGATTAGGATAAGGATAAGTACATCGCCCTGCTTTCTGTCGTACTGTCTTGGTTATCCACGACTTTATTACACGCGCCGCTGTACTCAAGACTGGCATCGATTAGCACTAAAATACTTATGCACCTGAAATCAACGCTAGAGACGAAAGGCATCGATTTTTAGTATTAGCGCACTTTATGTTCTTTGTTTTGGGGAGATGTATTATGCACAGCTGTCGCGCCTAATCTCGTTTTGAGATGTCTAAAATGCGATTAAATGTGAGTGTACGTGTGTCGGAACAACCCGTTCTTAACGTTTACTGTCAGTTTAACGATATGCTAAATTAGACATTATCGATCATTCATAACTGTTTGACCTGACTTTTTTTTCTACTCCGTCTTTTGTTGACCTGACATGTTTGACCTCACGCCGGTCACTGAGTAGCGGCAGATGAGAGGCCAGGGCAGTGTCAGTACACCGCACACACACACACACACACACACACACACACACACACACACATACACACCAGGCCCGGATCCAGGGGGGGTCCATGCCCCCCCCCCCCCCCGACACCAAATTTGTTAAAATGCTCAGTATAACAAATTCCATTTTTGGGAGTGTTTGCCCCCCTCCCCCCCCCCTCACTGGTTTATATTTTGGCGTACGGCTGAGCGGACAGCCCTGCCCCCCCCCCCAGCAACCCGTCATCTGTACCCCCCCCCCCCCTCACTGTTTGACTTCTCGGCGCCTGAAATCAAGGTCCGCAGCCTGCCGCCCCCCCCCCCCCCCACTGTTTGATTTTTCGGCGCCTGGAATCAAGGTCTGCGGCCTCCCCCCCCTCCCCCCACTGTTTGATTTTTCGGCCCTTGTGGAAAGAAGATCTAGCGTAGTGGAGGCCTTTTGCATGAGGTTCCAGGTCCCAAACAAGAACTTGCCCCCCCCCCCCCTCCCGGAGCTAAGTGATCCGGCCCTGCACACACACACACACACACACACACACACACACACACACACACACACACACACACACACACACACACACACACACAGAGTCAAATACGCAAATATTTATCGAAAGATAATATATAGGTGATACAGTGATCCAAATACAGTAGTACCAGCCAGTCTGTCTGGATTAATTACTCAGTCAAGTTAGTTGTATATCATAGTTTTAAAATAGGTTCAGAGACCAGACATTTCTAGTTTGTATAAGGTCTATATTGTTCTGTCTCTTCTGCAAAATATCAATCTAGTGTCACGCGGGTTGGCAACAATGTCTATAAGTTGAAATCAGTCTCATATCAATGCTACCACTCTCCTCACTGACCGGTGTTTATTCCGTACCCTAGTAGCATTTGATGGTCGCGGTTACCACTCAGAACTCAGTTTGGAAACAGCGGCGTCGCGCTATTGTCACGGGCTTTTTTTCAGAGGAGTTAAACTTGGGTTACGTAGCTTCAACGGACGATTCAACTTCGTCGCATTTCAGGCTCAACACGACGTCGCAGCGACCGCACATGAGCTCGTCTCCGAAGACATAATATGAGACGGTACTGCGACGTTATGTCGACCTGTGAATGCGCGCAAAATGTGACTGTCACAAAGCAGAGGTCGCTGTGCAGTCGCAGGCACTGGCTCAAACGAGCTCATCCCCAAAAGACCGATGAGACAGTCCTGCGATCAAAATGGGACTATCATGAATGCGCGGATGCAACTGAAATGGTCGCACGTAAGTATCATCTGCTATGATCTGTGGAGGTTATTTGCCTTTGCCACAGATGAATGTCATCCATCCATCCATCCATTCTCTGTCTGTCTGTCTGTCTGTCTGTCTGTCTGTCTGTCTGTCTGTCTGTCTGTCTCTCTCTCTCTCTCTCACTCACTCTCTCTCTCTCTCAGTCTCTCTGTGTCTGTCATCTCTCTCTCTGTTGTCTGTCTGTTGTCTGTCTGTCTGTCTGTCGTCTCTCTCTCTCCTCTCTCTCTCTCTCTCTCTCTCTCTCTCTCTCTCTCTCTCTCTCTCTCTCGCTATCTCTCTCTCTTGGACGCAACCTATAGCATTCTTCCGATCATATCTCGAAGACAGAAAACAAATGGTGTACGCCCATGGAAGATACTCTAAGCAAGGAAATGTAAAATACGGCGTCCCCCAGGGATCTATTTTGGGCCCTCTTCTATTCATACTATTTATTAATGATCTACCGTTGCATATCACTAATTCTGACGTTAATTGTAATCTATTTGCTGACGATACGAGTCTTCATGTTTCTGGCAAAAAAACGACGGACATTAGCCATAGTTTACAATGCAGTCTCAATGAGGTATCTGACTGGTGTAGACAGAACCATATGGTTCTTCACCCAGCAAAAACAAAGAGTATCTTAATCGCCACGTGGCAAAAACATCAACGCCGACTACAGCCATTACAATTACAATTAAACGCTGAACCTGTTGAACAAGTCACTGAGCGTAAATTCTTAGGAATACATGTTGACGAACAACTGTGCTGGGAGACCCATATAAATGCTGTTTGTAAGACCATTGCTAAAAACACTTTCTTATTGTCCCAGCTTAGACATGTAACGGATACAAATACCCGTAAATTGTTTTTTCATGCTCATATAAAGTCCCATGTTGATTATGTCTCCACAGTGTGGGACGGCTGCAGTGATGTCCACATGAAGAGATTAAACTCCATATACAAAAGAGCTGTAAAAATGATAGATAGACGCCCCATCCCTACCACAGACAAATTTAGACATTTAAACATTCTCGGTCTGCGTCAGCAACTTACATTAAACAAATGCGTCTTTATGCATAAGATACTGAATAATATGACACCCCAGTATCTAATCACTAAATTTATATCTCACCAAGAACGTGAACGGACCTCAAGAAACAATACCTTACCCCTACCACTGCCAAGAATTGACCTTTTTAAAACTAGTATGTCATTTTCTGGTCCGTTTGCTTGGAATTCTATCCCTGCACATTTGAAAACTATTACCTCACCAGGAAGTTTTAAAACAAAACTTTTTGATTACCTGATGAGTCAGACTTAGTACGTTTCTCAGGTACTGTAATATTTCCTGTACCTCATGTATTTCATACAGATGGTTTTTATATGTGTGTGCGCATGTGTGTGTGTGCTCGTGTTTGTTTGTGCGTGTGGGTGTATGTGTGAGCGGCGCGCGCGCGTGCGTGCGTGTGTGCATGTGTGTGTGATGAGTATTATTATTTTTTCTGTATATAATGATGCTATTGGGTTTTGTATGTACATATATATTTTATAGTTTCCCTTCCTTTTTATCATGTAGTTAGCAACGGCAAGTTTGTAAAATGACGATTTGTTTTCTGTCAAAACTTTTTACCGTTGAAAAATAAAGTTTCATCATCATCATCATCATCTCTCTGTGTATCTCTCTGTCTCTGTCTCTCTCTGTCTCTGTCTGCCTGTCTCTCTCTGTCTGTCTGTAAATAAGGCAACATCACGTTTAGAACTCTGCTAACTTTATGGCTTCCAGAGAGGGATCAAGTGTTGCTGATTATATTATCTCTATTTTCGTCAGCGGAAAA
Organism: Semisulcospira habei; assembly: GCA_036245525.1. Taxonomy (NCBI): domain Eukaryota; kingdom Metazoa; phylum Mollusca; class Gastropoda; family Semisulcospiridae; genus Semisulcospira; species Semisulcospira habei. The sequence continues at coordinate 162,227,988 of BTPG01000002.1, forward strand.
CGGGTTGCTTTCATGCAAAGCTCCAAGTTTCACTCAAAACGTCAAGGGTGGGTAAGTTGGCATCGTTTATGATTTATTACTTTTAGCTGATACCTGGGTGCAATGAAATTTGTAAATTCTTCTTTTGTTTTGTTCTCGGTGACTCTGTCTGAAGGTGAATTTTGACTCTTCCTTTTACTGTTGTTTTCTGTGGTATATAGTGTGCCTACTGTTGGCGTAGTAATGATAAACGTAGGGTCGAAACATCAAACCAAAAAACAAACAACTTCCAAATGAAGATGCTGAGTGGTATACCTCAAGGAAACATCCTAGGACCTATATTATTTACTATATTTATAAACGACTTGCCAGACTGTGTTAATAGCATGTGCAAAATATTCGCAGACGATACTAAAATCTATAATGAATCGAGCAATAAAGACGTGTTGCAGTATGATTTGGATCACTTGCAAGAGTGGGATTTGCATTCTAATGTAGAGAAATGCAAGGTCTTGCATGCTGGAAGGAACAATCCTGAACATTATTACTTGATGAAAGTGAACTGTGACATTAAAAAGGTGGTATCTTGTGTGGAGGAAAGAGAATTAGGTGTTGTTTTTGATAAAGTCCTATCTTTTTACCCCCATATTCAGAACTGTTTCAATAAGGCTGTAACGCACGCAGACTTGCCCACAGTCGTACGCACAGACTCTCACGCAACAGACGCATACACCGCCACTGACTCAGACGGGCGCATTCATGCGGTAAAACACAACACACGGGCTCCCTTTCTAAAGTAACCTTTATACACTATAAATGAAAAAGAACGACTTAAATGACTATCAACTATATACACTGTTCTATTATCACACCACACACGTATCACAATATCTTTGCCAGGTTAGGTCTTAGTCTCACATTGCCTCCAACCTGTTCGATGTTGTTGCCTGGTTACGTTGGTCCTTCTCACGTCTAGGCGTGAAAGTCCTTCGTCGTACGCTTGTTGCCGTCCTGTCTCTCTTTGGGCACGGACGTCCTTGTTCTCGTACGGTACTCAGTTCTCGCTTGGACTTGGGTGTCTTGGTCCCCAGTCAGACTCACTCTCAGAAGAGCTGGAGGGATGACCTCACGTAGGTCCCACCTGCGACTCGACGTCTCGGCGTCCGTCTTTCCACTCTTGTTACAAGAACTCTGAATAGACAACAAAAGTCCCAACGTAACACTTGCTAAACACACAACATATTGGATCAATGAGAAACGTCACGTAACCTGGCTGATACAAATAACTCACACGTTCATTCACACACACACACACACTGACGTGCTTCATAAACTATTTTCGTATCACCCCCATATCTCTGTCACTATCTTGAAACAGACTATAGCCTAACTGACACTCTTGCTATACCTTACTCTATACCCTGGAAAAGACTATGCTTACCCAACCACGTACTATCTTCATAGCGGCGTAGACATACACACTTCACATTCCTTTAGTCATCTAACTCGGTAAACAACTGTATACAAAAACACCGGTTACTTCACCGAATTCTAAACATACTATAACTAAACCAAACCGGAACACCGCTATACAACCACATTAATCTTACCACGCATACTGTCTTTAACTAAACTATCAATACTACGTTTATAGAAACATACCTGAAATCTAGGCTTCAGAGTCTTGGAATGCGGGCTAGGTAACTCAAACACAACCGTTCCATACGACAAAACAGCCCGCACTCCCGATCTAGACCTCTGACAGTCACAACTTCCGCCTAGAACTCACTAAACAGAACTCACTAAAAATCCCGTGCTAACCATGTCTTACAGATTTCCACGTGCGTCTAGTGCCACACGGACTATCGGCACAAACAAACCGTCAACAGAAACCGTACCGTACTAATCCTACTGTGCGAGCACTATGCACAAGCATAGAGCTTCATCACAATTCCCCCTTCCTCGGGAAAAAAAGAAACGACCGAGTTTCTTTGACTACTCGACGTAATATTATCCGAAAACAGGAAAGGACTAACATTTACTACCTAGAATACAAGAAAAAAAATTACAGCCTTACGCCTCAACGCACAACTTAAGATCACACAGCGACAGCAAAACAGAACTAACGCGTTAAACCTCCAGAAATGAAATCGATCCAACGACTGCCCACACGATCGCGAGATCCCAGTCTCCGACCTACCTACAATCGCGAGATCCTAGTCTCCGATCTACCTAAATATTGGGTGCTGAGCGGCATTTCTGTCCGCAACAGAAGTATGCCGTCTCAGACCAACCCGACTGTTGGGCCACACCCGCTGACCGATTCCCTGTTTCTGGACGGAAATAACACGTTCCCTCTGCCCACGAGCACGCTTGCTCTGAGCTCTCGTCGCGACTGCACCGCTAGGAACATGAGCTCGCTTAATCGCTCCAACTTTAGCGATGACTGGCTGCACACCCTTCATGTTACCCAGAACTAAATCAACTACTGGCTCGTCGATGACACACGAAACCAGATCACCTGTGAAAAACTCCGTGTCAACTTCTATCTTAGCTAACTGAAAAACTTCTATCTTGCCTCGAAACAAAACTACTTTCTGTGTCTCCCCTGTGTACTGATCTTGTCTAACAAGGCTACGTCTGACCCTCGCGGTCGTTGTACCGGAGTCACGGAGAACAGAAACAAGACATCCATTTACCACACCGTCTACCAGCGGTAGGCAACCACCTCCGTCATCTGAACACACTGCGCCCAGCTGTGGTTCCTCCCCGACTGGGACCGCAAAACTGGCTACGTGAGTGGGCTGCCCCGCCCCATCCACCATACCAGGATTATTAGGACCATGATGAACCAGATGGCCGTGCTCCTGAAAACCAGCATACTGCGCGCCTGCACTGTAGTACGGACAGCTCCGACTGAAGTGCCCGTACCCACTACAAGAAAAACACTACGTGTCCGAACTCGCAACACGACCACGACCATACCCACGACCAGATGTCTCAGCTCGTGCGTAAGGATCGCTACCGCCATTGCTGTCACCTCGATCACCGCGTCAACTCGAAAACGCAAAGTACCTCTACCGTTAATCCGCTGGGCTCCACGTAAGGTATTGATGCCCCGGTAACCCCCAGACGTGTTAGCAGCGACCAACCCGACTGGCGGTGTCTCGGTCCTACGCGCGAGGTTTTTCGTAGGATGCGCCATCCGAAAAGCCTCCGCATTCTGTACTAACTCGTCCGTAGTCTTGAGGTTACGCTCCCTCAAGAATACCGCTAGATCCTTGGAAACGCTACCAAAGAACTGTTCAGCCAACATGAGATCGAACAATGCGTCGTACGTGTGGTCGATCTTTGACAGTTCGACCCAACGTACGAGCAAATGGGACAATCGTTTGCCAAACGACATAAACGATTCCCCTGTCTCTGGCCGACAAGCTCTCAAGCGTTCCCTAAAACCTTCCGCATTACACTGGAACTTCTGCAAGAGACACTCCTTCAAAGTCTCGTACTCTATGTTCCCCGAAACGGTCAAACTATGGTAAAGACTCAAGGCCTGTCCCTCAAGCACAGATGAAAGCAAAACGGGCCAGTTGGCAGGAGGCCAACTCAACGCATGCGCATGAGACTCAAAACGACACAAAAAAGCGTCAATAGAGTCCACGGACTCTTTAAACATCGGCAGTTTAGGAAAATTCCGTATGCCTCGGCCTACTGAATCACTATCTGCTCTAGATCCCGCATCTCGAGCTAACTGTATTTGTACCTCCCTATCCTTTTCCTCTTTCTCTCTCTGGTACTCTAGTTCCTTCTCTCTTAAAGCATGTTCCCTCTCGTCTTTCTCTCTCTGAAACGCTAGAGACTTCTCGTCCTTCTCTCTCTGAAATGCAAGAGACTTCTCGTCTTTCTCTCTCTGAAACGCTCTCTCTTCTCTCTGTACTTCTAACTCTTTCTCCTTAAAGACTCTTTCTTTCTCTTCTCTCTCTCTCTCTGAACTTCTAATTCTTTCTCCTTTAGCTCCATTTCCTCTTTCTTAAGTATTATGTCTTTCTCTTCCCTCTCTCTCTGAATTTCTAGCTCTTTCTCCTCCCTCTGTATCTGCATTTCCAACTCTTTCTCCTCTCTAAGTCTACGAATTTCTAATTCTTTCTCGTCCCTCACCCTCTGAACCTCTAACTCTTTCTCCTTTAAGGCTTTCTGAACCTCTAGTTCCTCTTTCTTAAGTACTCTCTCTTCCCTTTCTCTCTGAGCGTCTCTTTCTCTCGCTCTATCCTCTCTATCCCTACATTTCTCTACGTAATCAAAAAGCTTCTCATCCTTAAGACCTAACCTTTCACCCTGTTTAATGTAAGCCTCTACTGGGTCTACCTCCATATTTGCTACAACAACTTCCCAAAACTTGAAACCGTAAATATACAAATACCACAACCAAATGCCGAAAAAAAAAACTTAATGAAATCTCACAATATCAACTTACGCAGAAACAGTGACCTACTTGACGTCCAGATGGAACGAAAAATAAGAACGATAGAAAGAAGAGCAAGGAAAAAGAACACTACCTATACAAAAGGAAGAAACAAGAACTAGCTCCTCGTAAGATCCCGAAAACTACAGAAATAACGGATCTTACCCCCTAGAATCGAAGAGGGGAATCTAACACAACAACATGCACATAGCAACAAATCTTACTCTAAAATCGCTACTCACTATCGCCCGCAGATACTTCTAACCTACCGCTAAAACAGGGTCACCACTGTAACGCACGCAGACTTGCCCACAGTCGTACGCACAGACTCTCACGCAACAGACGCATACACCGCCACTGACTCAGACGGGCGCATTCATGCGGTAAAACACAACACACGGGCTCCCTTTCTAAAGTAACCTTTATACACTATAAATGAAAAAGAACGACTTAAATGACTATCAACTATATACACTGTTCTATTATCACACCACACACGTATCACAATATCTTTGCCAGGTTAGGTCTTAGTCTCACATTGCCTCCAACCTGTTTGATGTTGTTGCCTGGTTACGTTGGTCCTTCTCACGTCTAGGCGTGAAAGTCCTTCGTCGTACGCTTGTTGCCGTCCTGTCTCTCTTTGGGCACGGACGTCCTTGTTCTCGTACGGTACTCAGTTCTCGCTTGGACTTGGGTGTCTTGGTCCCCAGTCAGACTCACTCTCAGAAGAGCTGGAGGGATGACCTCACGTAGGTCCCACCTGCGACTCGACGTCTCGGCGTCCGTCTTTCCACTCTTGTTACAAGAACTCTGAATAGACAACAAAAGTCCCAACGTAACACTTGCTAAACACACAACATGTTGGATCAATGAGAAACGTCACGTAACCTGGCTGATACAAATAACTCACACGTTCATTCACACACACACACTGACGTGCTTCATAAACTATTTTCGTATCACCCCCATATCTCTGTCACTATCTTGAAACAGACTATAGCCTAACTGACACTCTTGCTATACCTTACTCTATACCCTGGAAAAGACTATGCTTACCCAACCACGTACTATCTTCATAGCGGCGTAGACATACACTTCACATTCCTTTAGTCATCTAACTCGGTAAACAACTGTATACAAAAACACCGGTTACTTCACCGAATTCTAAACATACTATAACTAAACCAAACCGGAACACCGCTATACAACCACATTAATCTTACCACTCATACTGTCTTTAACTAAACTATCAATACTACGTTTATAGAAACATACCTGAAATCTAGGCTTCAGGTATGTTTCTATCGGCGGGCTAGGTAACTCAAACACAACCGTTCCATACGACAAAACAGCCCGCACTCCCGATCTAGACCTCTGACAGTCACAGCTTCCGCCTAGAACTCACTAAACAGAACTCACTAAAAATCCCGTGCTAACCATGTCTTACAGATTTCCACGTGCGTCTAGTGCCACACGGACTATCGGCACAAACAAACCGTCAACAGAAACCGTACCGTACTAATCCTACTGTGCGAGCACTATGCACAAGCATAGAGCTTCATCACAAAGGCCAACAAAATGGTTGGAGTAGTTAAGAGAGCCTTTAATTATTTGGATAAGGACATTTTTAGTAAACTGTATAAATCACTAGTCAGACCACATTTAGAATATGCAAACACTGTATGGTACCCAGGTTTAAAGAGACAATAAGTTGCATTTGAAAGGGTACAGAGACGAGCAACAAAGCTGGTTGAAGAATGTAGAAATATGATTTACTTAGACAGACTCAAATATTTTGGGTTACACTCCTTACGTAAACGTAGAATATGTGGAGACTTAATTTAAGTTTTAAAAATTTATAATGGCATCGACGACCTAAAGTGAAATGACTTTTTGGAACACCGTTTTGTGACAGAACCCTAAACTCTGAGGGGAAAAATCTGTATACGGCATTGCAACACTAACCTGCGGAAGTTTTGTTTTTCTAACAGAGTTGCCATTGTTTGGAATGAGTTACCAGTTTCATTTTTTAAAAAAAAGCACCTAATATAAATTCTTTTCAAAACCAGCTGGATGCTTTACCAAAATTTAAAGAGATTTTCTATTGCTATGATGAATGATTTATAGGAAAATTTGCATGCACAACAGACCCATAAAGTAATTAAAGAAAGAAAGGACATTTGCATTGTGGCCTATTTTGTCCTCACGTTTTAAGGCAGCAAAGAAGCACAGTGCAAAGAACAGTGGTGAAATATTTGCGAGTAGATATTGGTAGTCCTACACATCAGTGGTCTCATGTATACATACATGAGTTGTCGTTTGTGGCAACACTTCGCGGGTGATTCTATGATTAATTTGCAATGTGATTAAACATGGCCAAGGAGGAAAATGGCTGGAAAAGGAAATGTGAGAGAGAGACAGACTGACAGGCAGACTATTTGACAATAAAAGAAAAGTAAGCATGAATGGGATCGATTGAAAAACTAGGAAAATGAAATTGCATTTTCACGTTAAATCCGGTGTCTAATACATATGCTTTTTAAAAGTTGTTTCTCTTGTTTGTGACAGGTGTCACTGGTGGGAAAGTGCAGCTACATTTCATGCAGTCCAAGAATACACAAGTGAGTGGGGGCTAGGCTTGTTTCTGTAAAGACTGGCGTAGTTGTGTCTTGAAACATTTATAATGTTCACACTCTTAAGGGAAGAAGCTCCAGCATTACAACAGAAACGTGTGATAAAATAAAGTTTCCTTTCATTTCATTTTATTTCTCTCCCTCCCCCCCCCCCCCCCCTTCCCTCTGTCATGATCGTTTGTACAGAAGTTCATACCTTGTTTTATTCAGGTGCATATGTGTGGAATTTAACTTTCTCCTCATCTCAGAGCATGATTATGTTTCCACCATTTTTGTTGGATAAAAACTAATTTTGAAATATAGTTTGTCAAAGATAGCTTTTGTTGTAACAAATACAAAGAACAAACAATTTCTTATTGTTATGTCTAACGCTTTTGTCCATGAAATAACACATATAGAAATAGTGTAGTCGGGACCTCCAAAAAGTGTCATTACATCTGACCATGTTATGCACAAAGTTGATGTACACATGGTATTGTATTTTTTCATGTGCTAATGCTTTCACTACTGATGGCAAGTGACTACAAGACACTGCAGGTTGTAACATCTAACTGCACCAGTTCTGCCTACAACATGACATCTATGGCTACTTCATCATGTGCTTTATCCAGTTTCAGCGTTTATGTTTGTACTAACTGATACAATGCGACCCATTCCTGATTGCTGTTTTTCTATTTGGTGAATCCCAAGGACATCTGAACGGCTCATCTTCTGTTCAAAGATGACATTTTATGAAGACAGATCTTATAAAATGGCTCTGCAACAACAACAAACAACAGACCCAGCTGTCTCTGGCTCGGTCCCTCCCCCCACTTCTCCCCCACCCCCCACCCCCCCTCATTCAAATGTGCTGCTTTACTGTTCCTATACCACAAAATCCCCAAATAGATTAGCTTTAATACATTAGCTAATATACCTTACAGAATTTCGATTTCTTCATCATGATGGTTGAAACTGTGAACTGTAGCTGTCTTGTTGCATTCTTGCACTTTTTTGAAAGTTAATCTTATGGTGCAGGAACATTAAAGCAACACGTTCCAAACAATTCTTGGCACGACATTTTACTGAACTACTGACTAATACTGAGGGGGTCAGAGCCAAAGCTATGCGGGTCTAAGCTTCTTTCTTTATTGGCTCACATGCGAAGCAAAAGTGAGTATGTTCTGGGCCAGTAGTCGTCCGTCTGTCTGCCATCGTCCATGGTAAACTTTAATGTTGGCATTTTCTCGGAAATTATTCAAGCTACAGTCTATAAACTTGGCCCAAGGATACTTTGTGGGAAGACCTTTCTATACATACCGATTTCAGTGACCTCTCACAAAGGTCAAGGTCACAGGGGATCAGGAAATATATCAAAATAACTACTTTTTGGACATAATTTATTTTTTCTCAAATAATATTCACAACTTCAACCCAAACTTGGTACAAAGATACCTGATGGTAAGACCTTTATACACACACTAATTTGGTTGATCCCTCAGAAAGGACAAGGGTCTAAAGAGCTGAAGAAATGGGTCCACAATCGCCATATTTTGACAAAAGAAGTTTTTTTCTCAAATACTTTAAACACTTTCAAATCCAAACTTGCTAAAGAGATACCTGATGGTAAGACCTATCTATGCATACTAATTTGGATGACCCCTTGGAAAATGTCAAGGGTCATAAAAGGTCAACAAATGTGTATAATATATAATGCCAATAATTGTAGTTATTACCAACATTTTTGCAAACTTTTCAATCAAATTTGGCACAAAGGTAGCTGATAATAAGACCTTCCCATGTATCCTAATTTAGTTGACTCATTGCAAAGGTCAAGGGTCATGGGGGTTCACAGATATATATGTAAAAACTGATTAAATTGTGAAGAAACATGGATGTGTTAGTACAGAAGCCATCCCTTTACTTCTTGTCAGACGTGTGGATACGTGAGCCATAAGGGCTTTGCCTTTCTTGTTTGTTTGTTGTTGTTGTTGTTGTTGTTTTGTTTTTTTAGAGTCATGATAACTCAGTGATTGTGAAAGACATGAAGAAAAAAAAATGAAAATATAAATTTGCTGTTATAAATGATCAAGAATAATTAAAACACAATTGGTCATATTTACAGTTTTATGTTTGGTTTGTTTGCAGTTGTTACATTTTTCTTTAGATTGTTCTTTTCATGACAGTTTCAGTCAAGCTTTAGATAGACTAAGTAGACATTTTGTCCAAGGAGTCATTTGTAATGCATTTTACAGTGTGTCTATTTGTAGAAGAATGCCTAATGTTTGTCTCAGGCTTGACTCTTGTAATTATTATGCATGCAAATATTGTTTGAGGAACAAAAAAGGGTGGGAAAAGGGTGGGGTCACAATGAAGCCCAAATGCGACCATCCTGAGATGGTCCCTGTGAGCCCTTACTGCGACTCTCCGGAGACCGTCACAATAAGCCCTAAATGTGACCATACTGCAACCGTCGCAAATGAAACCAAAATATGACCATGAAATTATTCCATTTCATTTTGACCTCTCTTTACCTATTAAGTTTCAATAATGTGAGCATAAAGTGCAAGAAAATAAGGAAAGTCGGCATCCTTTACGGTACATACGTGGTTAATGATAGCTTTTTCCCATTTAAAATTGCCGAAACGTACGTTGTTTCCGATGCCCTTTTGTATACAACCGATGGGTCTTTGTTAGGTTTTATTTGTTAGGATAAAGTACCACAGTTACTCCCAACCTGATTTTGTGATGCTGTGATGCATTTAGGGGCCACAGTGGCTGAATCTGCTGCCTACCCCCATTTTACCAGAATGCAAAGTAACGCAAAATAATCATAAGAAATTGCTTACGTCATACTCGTAAATATTTTTTTTGCCAGTTTTTTTTTTAAAGTATGCATTACTTACTTTACTTACTTACGCCTGTCACCCCTACCCGGGTATAGGCCGTCGACGAGAGACCTCCAGCAACTCCTGTCCTTTTCTTCTCCTTTCGATTCTACTCCAGGTGGTTCCCAGTCTTTTGATGTCTGCTTGGAGGTCTCGACGCCAGGAGTTTCTCGGCCTACCTCTTTTCCTCTTTCCCTGGGGGTTCCATGACAATGCCTGCCTAGTGATACTGGAAGCTGGCTTTCTCAGACTGTGACCGATCCATCCCCATCTTCTTCGTCCAATTTCATTCTCTGCTGTTATCTGCTCTGTTCTCTCCCAGAGTCTGACGTTGCTGATCTTCTCTGGCCAGTGGATTTTCAAAATTCTTCTAAGGTCTGTACTTTGTTGACTGTAGTTTTTGTCAATCTCCAAGTCTCTGCTCCATATAAGAGAACTGCTTTTACATTGGAGTTGAAAATCCGGACTTTGGTGTGTTGTGACAGCTCTCTGGAACTCCACACTTTTTTCAACTGGAGAAAGGCTGCTCTGGCTTTACCAATTCGTGCTCTGACATCTACATCAGTGCCGCCTTTTTTGTCTATGATGCTCCCAAGATAGGTGAAGGACTCCACCTCCTCCAACGGGGTGCCAGCAAGCAAGACTGGTTCTTCCCTGGTTGCGTTCAGCCTCATTGTCTTTGTTTTCTGTTTGTGGATGGTGAGGCTCACTAGGGACGAGATGTCAGCAAGCCTCGTGCTCTTGTCCTGCATTTGTTGATGAGTGTGGGACAGTAATGCCAAGTCGTCTGCAAAATCGAGGTCGTCAAGCTGTGTCCACAGTGTCCACTGTATTCCACTTCGTCTGTGCTCTGTGGTCATCTTCATGACCCAGTCTATGGCCAGTAGGAAGAGGAATGGAGACAGCAGACACCCCTGCCTGACACCAGTTCTGACCTGGAGCTCCCTGGTGAACTGCCCTTCGTGGATCACGCGACATGTCATGCCATCGTAGCTGCTCTTGATCAGGCGGACGAGCTTTGTGGGTACACCGTAGTGTCGTAGGAGTTTCCACAGAGTCTCTTGGTCCACGCTGTCAAATGCTTTCTCATAATCCACAAAGTTGACGTACAGCGGGGAGCTCCACTCCAGAGACTGTTCCACGATGATGCGGAGAGTGGCGATCTGGTCTGTACATGATCGGTTCTTCCTGAATCCTGCTTGCTGGTCTCTCAGCTGGGGGTCAATGGAGCTCTTCATTCTCTCTAGGATGATCCTGTTGAAGACCTTTCCTGGTACTGACAGCAAGGTGATTCCTCTGTAGTTGGAACACTTGCTGAGGTCGCCTTTCTTGGGAAGCTTGATTAGGTACCCTCCTTCCAGTCAGCCGGCATCACCTCCTCTTCCCAGATCTTTCCCAAACAGTGGGTACAGCATCTCCACCGTTGTCTCTAGGTCTGCTTTCAGAGACTCCGCTGGGATGCCATCTGGCCCTGATGCTTTGCCGTTCTTCAAAAATGCTACTGCTCTTCTGATCTCTTCCCGGCTGGGTCTGTCACAGCTGATGGGTAGGTCGGTCTCTGCCGGCTGGATGTCTGGGGGGTCGGGTGGGCTAGGTCTGTTTAGTAACTCTTCAAAATACTCGGCCCATCTGTCGAGTTGGTCTGCTCTGTCTGCAATAGGCTTGCCTTCTTTGTCTTTTACTGGTCTTTCTGTATGTCCATACTTGCCCGACAGTCTTCTGGTAATGTCGTAGAGCTGTTTCATGTTGCCGCTGCCTGCTGCCTTTTCTGCCAGGCTGTCTGTGTAGGCCCTCTTGTCTGCCCTGATACTACTCTTCACCTCGCGGTTGGCTTCCGAGTATTCCTCCTGTGCCCTTACTTTGGCTGCTCTCGTGCGACTGTTGTTGACAACTGCTTTCTTCTGCTTCCTCACTTCTATCTTCTTCAAGGTCTGTGCCGACAGCCAGTCCTTGTGATGGTGTTTCCTGAACCCTACAGTGTCTTTGCAGGTTGAGTTCAGCGCCTCTCTAACTGCCTTCCACTGCTGCTCTGTGGTGACCGCCTCTTCATTTACTAGCTCCTGTAGCGCTTGAAACCGGTTGGACAGCACCAGTTTGAACTCTTCTCTAACTCCAATTTCTCTCAGGAGGCCTACATTATAGCGCTGTCTTCTTGTTGTCTCTGTGCGGCTTTTCTTTAGCTTAAGCTTCATTCTTAAGGTAAGCAGATGGTGTTTTGAGGCGACATCTGCTCCCCTCCTCACTCGAACATCTTGAAGGGATCTTCTAAATTTCTTGCTAATGTAGATATGGCCTATTTGGTTCTCTGTTGTATGGTCAGGTGAGACCCAAGTTGCTTTGTGTATTCTTCTGTGTGGGAAGATGCTGCCTCCAATGACAAGTCGGTTTAGAGCACAAAAGTCTACAAACCTCTCCCCGTTCTCACTCATCTCCGAGCCTAGTCCCTGTCTCCCCATCACCTCTTCGTATCCGTTGTTGTCCTCCCCTATTTTGGCATTAAAATCGCCCATGACGATGGTGATGTCTCGCTCCGCACATTTGTCCATGGCACTCTGGAGTCGGTCGTAGAACTCTTGTTTCTCTTCCTCGTCACTGTCATTAGTGGGCGCATAACACTGGATGATGTTCAGCTTGAGCTTTTTCTTGGTTCTAACGGCTTTAAGTATGCATATTGAGCATAAAAAGTTGTGATCATTTCATTAATTTCAATGTAACCCATCCATTTAGTTGTAAATATTTTTAACTGGCTGGTCTTTTAGGTGATATTTTACCTAGCGTAAGGTCTCCCCTTTTCCTTTCATTTATTTTCATCTAGAAATGTGTAAATATGAATATGCGTGAAGTTTAATGGTTCCTAATAGCCAAAAGAATGTTATCAAATACTTAGTTTCCACATGTGGAACACGAAATCTCCACTTCCACCTTCCGCAACGTTCAATTTTTTTTTTTATGGCCGTCTTTAAATCTTATATTGTTCTGGCTACCAATAAGTGAGCTGTCAAGAGCTAGGCAGCATGTAGTTTTCAGAGTTTGGTGTACAGGGGCATGTCTTCTGGTCAGAACTGCCAGCAGACCGCTTCTCTGTATGGACATGTTTGGAGAATGTGCTAAGGAGACTGATTCGACGCCAAATTCGGATAGGGCTGTTTCCGCATGACCCAGTCTCACAAGGTGAGTCAGTCCAGCAGGGTCCTTACGGTGTGTGAACATTTGTGAAAGTTTTTCAAAAATGACAAGGTTTTTTCAGGGCCCTGGAAAGTCTGTCAATTTCAGTCCTTTTCCTTAAAGTCTCTGAAAGTTTGTAAAAATGACAACGTACTGGCAAACTTTTGTCTACTTCTTTTTTTTTTTCTCCCCCAATTTGTGACTATTCCATTGCAAACGATCATGCTGACGCTTGTTGCAAGTGATCTATATTTAGCTCTGATCATAAAGTGACTGCATGGCCTTTCTGCTGAACATTCTGATTGGTTGTTTACGCTTCTACCGAAGTCCGCCATTCGCTAAGCGTTCTTTTATTTTGATACCTCTTCATGCATTAGGCACGGAAGCTTCAAATAATTGCTGATACAGAATGATCTGATTAAAGTGTCTAAACCTTCAGGCTTCAATTTGGGTTTGTGAAACGTTTCTGCTTTTCTGTATGGACCCAGTCCAGAGTAATCATTGCGTAGATGAAAGATGGTGGCCTGGCTCTCACTGTTCAGCTTGTTGATGTCATCTGCCCACGGGCTGCACCCGCGGGCCATTCTGCTGTTGCCAATCACTTTGTTGTTGTAGTGTCTCCATTCCCAGCTAGTCCAGAATGCACTGGAATCCACTGCAACACTATTTTGTGGACAGGGCATCCAGTCTATCTTGAAGCTTCCTGGTGAGATTAGTGGATCAAGCTGCTGCCTTTCCCTAGCTAGTGCTCTGCTGCTGTGTTGAGCACCTGCAGATCTGTATGCTAGCTGGAGCTGCTGCCGCCAGCTGGTAAGGAGAGGGAGGTAGTAGTGCGGTCTGCACAACAGATGTACACGCCACTTCCTTCATTCCGCACGGCATCTTGTGTGGTATCACAGCTGCTGTGAGGGTAGCGCTTGTGCACAACCTCCAGCATGATGGCTTTGTGTAGAGCCGCGACCTTTGGCAAAGAGTGCTGGAACATTGTTTATGTTGTCTTGAAGGCTCTTTCGAGATGTCCAAGTATCTGAAGGGAGCTGTTCACACATCTTTGGGCTTGGTTCCAGGACGTCAGTGTTAGCCCCTTGCAGGACCTTAAGTTGGCGGTTCAGACTTGGGCGTTTCTGACGGTTCTTGGTCTGCTCGTGTAGTCTCCCATGCTGTCGGTGTTTATTAAGTCTCTTCATCGTGTGTGCTGTTCTGCATTCCAGTGGCTGCAATGTCATCCATTTCCTAAATTGGGGTGCTCCAGATGGCTCTAAGAATGTCACTGTATCATGAGAATGACCCATGTTCTGCATCTTGTCATGCCTGGCTTTTGGGTTTTGCAGGCAGTGTTTCATGTTGTCGATGTATCTTGGTACCGCACAACTGGTCTGACCGAGCAGGTGTTTGCTTGTGCCAGGATGCTGTAATTTGCGCCAATGTGGTCCCCACCAGTTTCTTCATCAGAGACTTTTTTTTGCAGCTCTAGCTTCCGTGTCTTCGATGTGAGGCCTCCACGTGAATCCAGTAATTTATTTGTTGCCAGTAAAGTTGGCCTGTCTGTTTTTGGTACTGGAAGGTCTCCAGTTTTGAGGTGACCTCTTCCGTCTGATTGAAAGAGATGGTCTAGCTCAGTTTGAGTGGCCTCTTTCAGTCCAGCTGATGATTCTATTGGCAGGATCCTGGATTCTGGAGGAAGATATGTTCTGCTGCGCTCCACACTGCAAAGTCATCCGCATGGAGGATGTCCGAGACGAACCTTGGTACTGTTGTACTGATGTCATTAATGTAGACCAAAAACAGCATCTCCCTGAGGTACACCTTCCCCGAGTTTGACAAGAGTGCTGAATGTGCAGACGGTAGAAGCTTCAGCAGCAGCCCCTGTTAAGCATGCCTTAAATAAAAAGAATTACAATTAAATTGATGGGTCACTACTTGGGGGTAGGGATACAAAATCAACCACTGTGGCACTCACAGTGATCACAGCATCACCTAGTCAAGTTTATAATAATTGTGACATCCTGTTTTAATGATGTAAGCCTGAAAATGGACTGTCAGTGCTATAGAAAATGTCTGAAGGCATCTGACACATTATTTTTGTCTTTTTTTGCGATTTTGTGGAAATGGTTGTTTACTGGGTGCACAAATACCTTCACTATGAGCCAGAGATTCAATATTTTTTCATTCTGTTTTTTTGCAGAGGATGCAGAAGGTGTGCCTTGACATAATATTGCCTGATCTGGGCTTCTGGAATGAATTCTGATATATTTAGAGGAAAATGTTTCTCAACCTCATTTTAGCACTTGCGAAGAGCGTGAATGGGGGTACCCTTGCGCCATCGGCTATATCTCTGGTGTGTTCCTAAGGATTTTCGGGGAACATGGCTTACACATCTCAGGACATACTAAGGAACACTTTGAAACCCATCTTATCGAGTACTGGGGGGGGGGGGGGGGGGGGGGGGGGTGCACGGTAGAACTTCCTAGCTTATGGACTATCAGTATTGACAGTCAGTACTGACATCTCGATATCGGGTACATAGCTATGATTGTGGCACTCCTGGTAATCTCTCTCATTTTTTCCTGGTTACAACCGGAACTCGGGACCCGTCTGAAAATATACACCACAAGAGGCATAGATCCTCATGAGCCCCCGCAATTGCGGGGGCTCATGAGGACCTACGCCTCTTGCAGATGGACTCATGTGCTTCGTCGATAAAGTTCAGCGATGAATGTTTAGTTTGGAGTGGGGTTTACCGGCATTGTGGAGAGCATTTCAAATCTTTTTTTGAGAATGCATTACGACACCTCTGTCAGTGGATCTGCAAACGGACAATTCATAACAGAACACCATTTTTTGGTTCAGGCTTGACGAAGGCAGGTTGAAAAGAAGGGTTAGCGTTAGGCACTAGTATGATTTTCCAGTTCTCTGAAGATTTGTATGGCGCGTTCAGTCGTTTCTGAGAAATTGATAAAATGCTTCACGGCGTCATGAATGCGCCGGTGTGTCGTTTAGCTGATAATGTATGGCGGATGACGAACGTGTGTTTGCATGCGATTTTTTATTTTATTTTGTGAAGCCAAAGCCCGACAAGTTTCAAAGTCTGGTTGGACCGAATAAAAGAATTTGAATTTGAATGTTTCGGACGGGCCGGTGTGATGAAAGTGAAACGGGTTAAAAACGGCGGGGACGGTGTAGTGATCAAGACCGTACCACCGGCCACCGGAGACAGATGACCTGCTAAATGTAGTGCTTGTGATTAGCTATGCACCTTTTTGCCAGGTGCAAAGCGAATCTAGCGGCACTACCTTTAAAGGCCCACTGTTTTACCGCCATAACTGTTCAAAGATACACTTCTGTAACAGATTGTTACGCCGGAAACGCCGCTACACACAGGTCTAGTCAACTTATGGTCCATTTAGACACAGGACAATCCAGTTCATCACACGTCATCTTAATGTCAAGTAATTGACAATGACTTCACTCCGTTCTATAAATACTACGCTTTCAGTACGAGAAACAGCTATATGGATTGCCACGCCGTAACGGCTGCGCAGAATAAATAAGTGCGATTATGCGTGTGCTTTTGCTGGAGTGTCCCAACTGCTGTTAAAGTTCATTAGGTGTGTCGACAAGGCATAATAAACAAAAAATGGTGCTGCAGTGTGTCTTCAGATTTATGCGTAATGGTACTTTAACTCATTCTACCCCAGACACACCACAGCAAGATAAGAATCGACCATGATAGTTCAAGTGTGATGCCAGAATAGCTTGGCGCCTATGGGCGCCAAGCTATTCTGGCATCACCCTTGAACTATCATGGTCGATATGTGTCCTGCACTGCCATGCAGTCTTCAGAGGACAACGGAAAAATTTAAGGATTTCGGTGTTGGGGTAGAATGAGTTAAATTGTCAGGGGTGAACATCGTCAACATATGGCACAAACCGTACAGACTGAATAACTCTTTATGACAGGGTCCCACACGTTATGAAGGTCAAAGATTCAAAGATTATATTTCCTTTATCCTGTTCGGGGGTGGGGTGAGGGGGTCGGGTGGGGGTGGGGCGCTATGGAGGAAAGATATCGCTTACAAGTTCGATGCAAAGTCCCTGATGCACTGTCACCTTACGTGCACCGCGTTATGTGTCAAACGGTCGTGTCGTTAATAAGCAGTAAAAATAAGCGTACAATATGATACGGGTGTGTATGACAGTGACGATTACAAGGGCCATGCAATCGCATACCATCGCACTGACTCGCAATGTTTTAACCCCTTACAGGCCACTGGACGTATATTCTGTCTTTTTTTTTTTCTTTTAAACAATCAGTCTTGTGTTCATTTAAAGAGCAAAAGCGGCCGCAAACGTCCGAGGAGTATGAATACGCACTGCCGGGTCTCAGCAAAAGGTATAGATCTACATCAGTGAGTCCCCGCAGTCGCGGTGTTCATGAGGATCTATGCTTCTTGCATTTGGATCGTGTTCACTGTATCTCGGCGGTCAAAAGGTTAACGGAGTCCGCAGATTTTGATAACTACTAGAACTAAACGCGCGTATCGTTCTCTTCACAGTTGTCGGCCTCGACGGTACCGGCTTTGTGCTGTACACTGGCCTACCGACTTGTACAGATGAGCTTGCCTATCAGCTGTTATCGATCAGCTGTCAAAAAAAAAAAATAAATAAAAAAAAAATAAAGCTTTCTGTTTGCAGAGATGAAGAAGAACTGAACCGCTGCAGTTCTGTCAAATAATTAGTCTTGAACAAAGACTTCTCTTCTGTGTGTTTTGTGTTGTGCTGTGTAGTGTCAAGGCCACGAGAGAGAGACACAGACAAAGAATTTCGGATCACACCAAGCGAGGTGACTAGGCACTCACTGGTCTACACCAATCTATCTGCAAGAGGCATAGATTCTCACGCGCCCTTGTACGTGTAGGGGCTCGTGAGAATCTATGCCTCCTGCGTACGCATGCGGATTTGACTTCTGAGTGCATCCTCAATTTGAGTGGCGTTATACGGGCTTGGTTTACTAGGGACAACGCGCCTGCTGGCTGGCTCACTCTTCCAGCTTTGTTTATCTCACGCGGGTGGGCGGCGTGTCGCCTTGGCAACGCGCGTGCGAAACCACTACGTCAGCGGAAGCTGCGCAATGGCACTTCACACAGTCAGCTGTTCAAGCAGACGACAATCTATTGTTTACAAATGTTTACCGGGACAGATGCAATATATGCACTACCGCACTTGACTGACATCTCTCTCTCTCTTGTACCGGCACACACACACACACACACACACACCACACACACACACACACATTGTCACGGCACCGCGGGGTTGCCGGGGCGGACTACTACACACCCAATACCGCCTGAATTAGTTCAAAGCATGCCACACATATTTCTCTCCTAGTACAGATGGGGATTGGTTCTATTCAGTCCAGTGGCGGGAAACCCCAAAAGGAGTGTCCCATTGGGACCGTGACTGCTATTTCATACACTCCAACCTGGCGACACACCACAGTGCCCGCGATGGCGTTCCTATTGAAAATCAGTCCAAAAAGCACGGTGTTGGCCGCTTCAGACCATCCGGCTCCTGTCTCCACACACACACACACACAAACCACACACACACACACGGTACCGTCACTGACACGTACACTCACACACACAGCCGTTGGGTCTAACTTTCATCAGTTTTGGTCAGCCTCCAGGACAGCGCGATGTCAGCATGTACACTGAGCAATTGAGTGACAAACGAATGTCAGTCGCCTATATATGCTGCCTGTGTCACTGGTATGACGATTTTTTGCGGGGCTTGTTTTTGGTCAATGAAGAAATTCTATGTCACTGACGCCTATGGCACCGCCGTCAATGAGTAACATTTCGACTGCCACAAATAACAACGCAAATTCAGCCGTGATGGCACCTTCGCTGCTGAGGGAGTGGTCAGCCTCCTTCATATGACCAGTCATATTAGACCAGTAAGCAACAATCCTCGGGCCGACCTCTGCCGTGGGCATGCCCACGGTCCTGCCGGCCTGGTCGGACCAACTACGGCTATGGTCGGCCCGAATACCTTGTGCTCACTGACGCATAGTCAGTGCAACTGTTGAAATAAAATGTTTTGGAAACTGACTCTATGAGCCACAATAAGGTAGGGGCAGGTGGAGATGAGATTGGGATGGTTGAGGTTTGGAGGAGGGTTGGCTGGGTGTGTGGAAGAGGTTATTAACCCTTTTCATCCTGACACTATTGCTTGAAATGACTGATATAGTTCAAGGGTGGTGCCAGAATAGCTTGTCGCCTCAGCGCCAAGCTATTCTGGCACCACCCTTGAACTAAAATGGTTGATCAATCTCTTAATCTGTAATGTAGCCTTCACAGGACAATAAGCACATGTAAAGAAATTCAGCCGCTTCAGGGTGCAATGGGTTAATTGGAACTGAGTGGGGTCAGTACCTACAATCCAACACTGACAACCGTGAAACGTGGGAAACTGAACACAAAAATTGCGTCTTTGAGTGCTAAATTATAATCAGTCCTCAATTAAAAACTAGTTCTCACTTCTCAGTATGGCACTTTGTTCTTCAGAAAAGGGGGGGGGGGGAGTGAAGGGGAGGAGGGCACTCAGTGACCGTTTTACCAGTGGGAGGGTTACAAAGTAAAGTAGGTAAAAGCACTATCAGGGGAGAGATGTGTGCATGATCGACCAATGATCATAGATCTACTTTGGTCAAAACACAACAACAAACAAACAAAAAAGGATAGGAAAGTTTACCAGTGATTCGTCATAGGCCGCTAGTACAATTTGATGTTGCCTACTGCATGTATGGTGTACCAAGCTAAATGTCGGTGGAGAGACTGAGTCATTTCACTTCTGGAATGTAGGTCTGCAGCGTATATCAAGTAGCCTACTTATCGCTCGCGTGTACGCCGGCCTCTCCCTTCCAACACCGTTTCATCACACTAGTTGTCTCCCTCGATTCGCTACGCTGACCAGCGTAGAGAAACGAGGGAGACATCCAGTGTGCACATCCTGACCACTGCCAGTTCTGTCCGCGCAGGTTCTGCTTCGGCCGTCCGCTTGGGGGGAGATGCTCATCGCCGGGGCGCGGGGCACCAGGCTAACATGTTACGTAAGTGCAGCCTGAAGCATCGGTAATGCGTGCGTAGGCAATGCCGCAACGTGGCTATCTAGTCAGTATATGTCGGGCGATTTCACTTGCTGTCCACAGTGTTACAGTAAGAAATGCACAAGGCCCCACGCAAATGTTCACTATTCATAGGGTTGACATCACTCCGGCGG
The DNA here is from genome assembly GCA_036245525.1 of Semisulcospira habei. Taxonomy (NCBI): domain Eukaryota; kingdom Metazoa; phylum Mollusca; class Gastropoda; family Semisulcospiridae; genus Semisulcospira; species Semisulcospira habei. Next base: position 162,248,381 of record BTPG01000002.1, read on the forward strand.
CACTGCCGACCGGCACTGAAAACTGAGGTTGTACGGCGACCGACGGACCGGCGCCCAGTGCGTCCGCGGAACGCGGCCTCAAGTTCAGTAACTGCCGCCTAACAACCGAAACTGAGTTAACTGACTTTAAGTCGATCTAAATGCAAGACTGATTCGAGACATACGATATAGCTGCTCACGAGCCCCGCACCATGCACAATTTGTATCCATGTTTTTGGACGCCCACTCAGTGGGGCTCTTTGGTGTGGACTGACTGAAGTTGCGCGGCCCGACCTAGGCCGGCCTCCATGACTGAGACTTCGGAAGACGAGAAAAAATCTGTCGGCCACTGATTATAGCCCGGCAATGAAGGGGTTAACCGTGATTACTCGTTTGGCATCAGTCTTTAGGACGTGGGTATAAAGTTAACCCCGCGGACGCACTACCGTGAGCAGAGATGGATCGACGGCGCCAAGCTAATCTGTAACTGCCCTAGTATCATGGTCGACCCATCTCCTGTAACTGGTACAGTGCTAGGTGGCACCTCTAAAATTTGGGAAATGCCGCTGCCGCCTCGGAGTTACTAAAGTTTTGAGTGCGGCCGCGGCTCTCTGCCAACTACATCAGTACTGAACGGCCGACCTTTTTTTTAAAAACCTCGGCTTTTACAGATGGGAGGTATCGGACGGATGAGGGACTATAGCGGTACCTACCCTACACATTTTTGGTATGACTGATTTACTGCATGTCAGTGAGTTATGCCACTTACGCCAGGCGCCACGGGACGACCAGCAAAAATAACACACGGACCGACTGACGGACCCTGCTGAGTCAGTGTGTGTACTGGTTTGCGATTTTGGTTTGCCTGCAAATGATCCCGGTATGAGGTTGACCCCATTTTGGTGGATACGGTAAAAATGCTGACTGGCTGTGTAGTGCAAGTGTTCTGGTTTCCGGCGTTAGTAAGCAGGCAGCGACCGAAAGCACAGAGCTAGAAAAACATCACTAAGATAAAAAGAAATCATTGACCACGCCGCTCCCCCCCCCCCCCCACACACACACACATGTCGTGGGAAATACTATATCACACGCCTATATTCAGTCCATATATAGTCTATTCCGTCTGTACTAAATATCATCAGTTTCACAAGGAGCAATATTTTGAACTATTTTGAACTGATATATATATATACGGATAGAGAGTTGACCGTCAGTACTTGCGGGCTGGATCATACGAAATATTCGGGGGCCGGCGGACAACCAGTTTCTATCTAGATTTTTGGTCAGGAATTTAGTGTATCACTGAAATTCAGTCAAAGCCGTTCTCATTCGGCCGTCAGACACTGAAGGGTCCGTCGACGTTTAAAGTATGTGGCTGCAACAGCAGGAGATCAGGCGCCAAACTAATCTGGCACTATGACCCTTAGTGATCATGGTCAATCCATTTCCTGGAACTGGTAATAGTTGTTAGTGCTAAAATGCGGCCTTGTGGTTAAATGGGTTAAACACGGCTTCAACCCAGTGATCCGGCCGATGGCCATCTGCTAACCGTGCTTGTATCTTACGTGGATACAAATTTGACTGCGGCAGATTTGTCATCGGAACGACAGTCCTCTCACGTGACTGAAACCAAAATCACCGTAATTTATACCACTATATTCCAATAACGGCGGCTGGAAACTAGGGCAGCCATAAAATCAATACTCTGCCGTCAGAGGCGGATCTAGGGATGGGATGGGGCGGTCCAAAATTACCCCCCCCCCCCCCAAAAAAAAAAAAAAAAAAAAAAAAGAAAGAAAGAAAGAAAGAAAATAAATAAATAATAAATAATATAAATAAGAATAAATAAAAAATAAATAATAAATAAATAAATAAATAAATTTTTTAACAAAATATGTATGAATGTTTTATATTCCTCCTTGGAAATATTTTAGACAGAAGTGTTAAAGTGACAAACAGTACGTGACTTCAATATTGTGAAAAACAGAGTCGTGAAACGCGAAAGACCAAATAAATTTTCTTGTGATCCTTACAGGAAAACGTTCTGTCAAACTCCAAGACTGCATTTCCCAAATTTTGAAGGCGGTCATCTAACGACTATGTACCAATTGCAGGAGATGGATCAACCATGATAACTCAAGGTTAGTCAGTGCAAGATTAGCTTGGCGCCTGATGGTGCCAAGCTAACCTAACGCAGCCCTGCCTTGAATTATCATGGTCTATCCATCTCCTGCTGCCGTAGAGCTTTGGAGCTAAATGGATTAACTTAAGCATTTCAATCATTCGATACACAGTGCGAAGAGTGCCAGGGAAAGTGATAATGGGGGGGGGGGGGGGGGGGTTGCCGGGGAGAGTTGGTGCGGTGGCTCGGTGTTAGAGAGTGCGAGCGGGTGGGGATGTAGTTTGTTTTGTTACGATTTTGTGTTTCCTCAAATAAACAGGCTTTCACAAAACAAGTCAACTTTTGCTCATTCTTTCATTGTTATTTTATATCATGTTCATCCTTCCTGGTTGTGAATTGAATCATTCAACCCCACGCACATATTTCCCAAATTTTGGAGGCGTCATCTAACGACTATGCACCTGTTGCAGGAGATGGATCGATCATGATAATTCATTGGTAGTGCCAGAATAGCTGGCGCCGACAGGCGCCAAGTTAATCTGGCACTACCCTTGAATTATCATGGTCGATCCATCTCAGTCCAGCTCTAGTGCGTCAGGGCTGAATGGGTTAACCCTGTGTGCGTTGGTCAAGCGGTTTATCATCGCGACAAAAACCACTACCGACACGTCAGTAAAGGGTTAGTATTATGAAGTACTGTAACAGTTTCTTCAGTTTGAAGTCGCGCAGTTTTGTGCGTAGACTGAGGTGCGTGTATGGTGCACCATGAATGGTGACATTATTCATGCCGTGTGTCTTGGTCTTTATATACCATTACTGTCATATCATTCAGCCATTTGCGTGACTGTCTTAGTTGTCTGTCCTCGCGGGCCATAATCACCGCTCACATGGACATCATCACCTTTTTTTTGTCTCATTCATTCATTAGTCATTATATCGTTATTCCTTATTTATGTCATACCGAAACAACTGGAAACAATGCCGAAAGAAAGAATGGTGCGTACGCATGGGTTACATCACCACCCTTGAATTTTCATGGTCAGTGACTGAGGTCCACATTTCAGTGTCGTAACTCAGGGTGGAAGCTTTTCAAGTGGGAAGTAAAACCCGTCACATCGGTTACCTCTCTCGACAATACATCGCATCGAGGGAGTACACCAGTGTAGGTAAAATTGTAATGAGCCGGACTTGAAAAACTGACTATCCGCATGAAACTGTATCAGTAAAATGTAGGCCTGAGTGCTTGAATTCTTAGTTCTGTCTCACAAGTTACATATTATGCTGGTGGTTTCCCGCGACTGATTCGCTAACGCTTTTCGGCGGCTCACGGTCTTTTGACATGATGACTGACAGTGACCACAGAGACCAGGGATCAGTCAGCATGAGTTAACTTAGTCCTGCGCCAGCCACCAAGCAAGGTGTTCCGCTATAGCGGAGCACCTTGCTTAGTGGCTGGCGCAGGACCACTGACGCTCACTCATGCGACTGATGACTCGCCCCGCCGCTTATCATTGCAGGACTGAATCGTTTCCAAGGCAGCAACTACCAAGCGTCTGTCCATCTGCTGGTGCAGTGAGATATTTGGATAGTCAGTGTGGCTAAAAATATCTCAAAACAAAGCCGCTAGGACTATCAAGGCAGGTACTGGCAATTCGACTCTATGACTGACGATATGGTAATTAGGCCTACCAACTGATGTGCTGGTAGCGTCGCGGGCGGTGTGCACACAGCGGTCCGCCTCGCTGTTGGGTTACATAGTCACACTGGTTGCCTCATCGCCGATGGATTCGTTGCCAGTGTAGCCGGCTGTGCAGCGGTAGAGACTAGCACCGCCGGGAAGACAACCAGAGTGGGGTTACAAGAGTTCCCCAAGCCACCGGGACACCAACGACCGATACACCACCGAGTCACTGCCGGAATCAAATTTCAAGAACATTGGCCTACATAAATTGTGTTATAGTCTGAAATCATGGACTTTACGGCTTTAGGCCATGAGGTTCAAAACCTCAGTCCAGCGGGCACATATTTTGAGGTACAATATATCAGTGCTGGCATTTTGTTACAAACCCGGTGTGTATGTGTGATTACAGAGAATAGAGTACAAGCTGGCCACTTTGGCATACAAACACTATGACAATACGCTTCCTGCATATCTGTCTTCTTCCCTTGCATCACACAATCCTAATCAGTAAAAGTCTACGCTCAAGCTCACAAAAACTGCTCGTTCAGCCCAGAGTCAGCCTAAAAACTGCTGGTGCCCGTTCTTTCAGTTATCAGGCCTCTCACGTCTGGAACTCACTTCCACTGCATGTCCGTCTTTCCCCTACCCTGTTGACCTTCAAAACAAATTTGAAGACCCATCTTTTCCAGGTAGCATATCAAGATTAGCTTAATCTGGATGTGCTGCCTGGAAATATTGGTTGTTTCCCCATGTAGATAGGCTCTCTCTGTGTGTGTGTGTGTGTGTGTGTGTGTGTATGTGTGTGTGTGTGTGTGTGTGTGTGTGTGTGTGTGTGTGTGTGTGTGTTTCGTGTTAGGAATGCGCCTACATGGTGCGAGCAGATGTTTATTTAAAGAGTGCGTTCTAATTTTTCTCCTTTTTAATTTTTATTTTTTATTTTTTATGTGCTGTAAAGCGCTCCGAGCTTGCTGTTCGTGGGGAAGGGCGCTATATAAAAACTATGTATTATTATTTACTATAAAAAAAAACAAACAAGGACAACAACGAGTAATAATTCAGTTGTGTGTGTTTTATTTTAATTTTAAATCCATCTCAGATAAGCACTGAAGGTCATTGGTCCGACGTCGGCCCGCGCAGTGGACCCGCGCACGGCCGCTGTGCGGCGCGTGCCCACAGCGTCTGAAGTCGGCCTGAGGATCTTTGCTTACTTGGTTGAGCTGGTCGCGGCCTCCAACAAGAGATCGACTTTACTGCGCGGACACCTCCGCCACTGGTGTAGGTTATCTCATCAGCGTATGAAAATTTAAACCTCTTTGCTAAGGATATCGACCCGCGGTAATAACTAAGCTTCTTACACAGCGGACTGGCGACATGAGACAGCTTGTGTTCCGGCGACTGTCTTGACTAGATAACATGGCCAGCGCCACCTCAGTGTGGGTGATAGTTCGACCTTGAAAGTTGAAAGCCTTTTCCTCTCCCCGGTTCTAAAAAGTCGCATTTTACATGATTATGCTGATGATGAAGTCGGCATGTGAAATTTATCCCAGGACAACTGAAAATCGACGGACTGCATGATATTGATAATAAAGTTAACTTGAGTGAATGTGGAGTTATCTAACAAACCACAACCATCCAACCAATGACAAACAAGAACAACGACTGATTATGAAACCCGACCATCCGCTGATGCACAGTCACTTATGACCAACAAATGACAGATCGTCGGGAGACGAGTTGGGTCAAACAAACAAACACCTGTTGCAGGGAATTGCGCATGCACTCCTACGTGTAACATCTGTGTCGTCAGTCTGTCACATGTGTGTCATCCGTGATCGGCGGACGGGCGAACTCAGTCCTGAACACACCCCATGTAATACGGCAGAACTATGCTGCACTTTCGGCGCTGAGGAGTCAAATAACTTCCTCTGACCTACTGACACACTGATAATAAATCTACGGCAACACACACTAGTGACTAGTGCAGCAAGCACAGAGCCGCATGCAGTGCAATTTGTTGGCATCGCTTCAGTACGTTTTTATTCCTGGCGAAAAAAAAAAGTGGAGGGGGAATCACACTGGTTGTCTCCCTCCATTGCTGCGCTGATATCAGCGCAGCAATGGAGGGAGACAACCAATGTGGGTCTACGATAATCCGCGCAGTATTCAGTTAGTCTCCAAACTCGAGTTTGCACTGCCGTGAACCTAAAGGGAGCATGAGCATCGCGCTATTCTACGGCTATTCTACGCCGCAGTGCCGGGACGGTCGTCGAATCGCATGTGTTGACAGCCATGGGTGTTTTGTTTTAGGCTCGGTGGTCCCGATTTCATCCCGGCTGCGTAAACATAGCAGCATAGAGGCAACACTAGCCACCAAGATACATATAGTACATGTAGCTTCTCACAAGTCCCCGCACTCTGCGCGGAACTCATGAAGATCTATGCCTCTTGGGGAGTTTTGTCTTTGGTTATGGGCGAACATTGCTAGGCAGTGAACGCCATCCGTCTGATGTAAAAACAAGAATATATTTATCATCGTGAAAGTATGCGGTAACGGTGGAATTAATGTTTCTTGATAGGTGCATTTGTCTCTGTGCACATCAGACGGAACAGAGAACCTTCTGCCATACCATCTGACGGCAGTTCCGATGAAAGCGGCCTTCAAGGCTGGCTAAAGCTTTGTACTGTCCCCAGCCCTCAACCAAATAATAGCCCTATCCAAGCCCATTTTAGTATATATTTTAATTTGTAACCTGGCTTTTAAATTTCTGCCCGTATAATAATGTGCCTCAGCAGATCCAAGTATATTCCGTAGTGAACCCGAATCTGTCTTTAACAAGTGTGTTCATTTATATGGTCATTGATGTACGGTTACTGAAAAACAAAAGAAACGGCTGAAACTCACTGCAACTCACTGCAAACCACAATAAGCGCATCTCCCTTCACCCTCCCCCACTCAGCCTGGAAATTAAAATTGTGTGAACTGAAAAAGCAAAACTTAGGCACAGATTCTCATGAGTCACGATCCTGTAACTTGCATGACGGACTTCTGAGGATCTATGCCTTTTCTCATCAGTAGAAAGGGCCACTATCACACTGAATTAGATACACTCACTGATACGCACCTTCTGTCAGTCTGGAATAAACATAGATCCTCATGGCGCCCGCAGATGCAAAAACTAATGAGAATCATGCCTCTTGCCTGGCTCTATCATTATGCTGGTCCTTACATACAAGAGCTGATTCAGTGACTGCCTTCCATAGTGTATTAGACGTGATGACAGCAATTATAAACAAACCACTCTGCTGAAAAAAAGGGGACAGAAACAAAATAGACAGAGCTCACATTTTTCCATCGAATGAAAATGATTAGGCTTTTTGGTGAACTGTGTCAGTATATATTTTAAATTTGTAACCTTACTTACTTACTTACGCCTGTCACCCCTACCCGGGTATAGGCCGTCGACGAGAGACCTCCAGCAACTCCTGTCCTGTGCTTCTCCTTCGATTCTACTCCAGGTGGTTCCCAGTCTCTTGATGTCTGCTTGGAGGTCTCGACGCCAGGAGTTTCTCGGCCTACCTCTTTTCCTCTTTCCCTGGGGGTTCCATGACAATGCCTGCCTAGTGATACTGGAAGCTGGCTTTCTCAGACTGTGACCGATCCATCCCCATCTTCTTCGCCCAATTTCATTCTCTGCTGTTATCTGCTCTGTTCTCTCCCAGAGTCTGACGTTGCTGATCTTCTCTGGCCAGTGGATTTTCAAAATTCTTCTAAGGCAACTGTTCATGAAGGTCTGTACTCTGTTGACTGTAGTTTTTGTCAATCTCCAAGTCTCTGCTCCATATAAGAGAACTGCTTTTACATTGGAGTTGAAAATCCGGACTTTGGTGTGTTGTGACAGCTCTCTGGAGCTCCACACTTTTTTCAACTGGAGAAAGGCTGCTCTGGCTTTACCGATTCGTGCTCTGACATCTGCATCAGTGCCGCCTTTTTTGTCTATGATGCTCCCGAGATAGGTGAAGGACTCCACCTCCTCCAACGGGGTGCCAGCAAGCAAGACTGGTTCTTCCCTGGTTGCGTTCAGCCTTATTGTCTTTGTTTTCTGTTTGTGAATGGTGAGGCCCACTTGGGACGAGATGTCAGCAAGCCTCGTGGTCTTGTCCTGCATTTGTTGATGAGTGTGGGACAGTAATGCCAAGTCGTCTGCAAAATCGAGGTCGTCAAGCTGTGTCCACAGTGTCCACTGTATTCCACTTCGTCTGTGCTCTGTGGTCATCTTCATGACCCAGTCTATGGCCAGTAGGAAGAGGAACGGAGACAGCAGACACCCCTGCCTAACACCGGTTCTGACCTGGAGCTCCCTGGTGAACTGCCCTTCATGGATCACGCGACATGTCATGCCATCGTAGCTGCTCTTGATCAGGCGGACGAGCTCTGTGGGTACACCGTAGTGTCGTAGGAGTTTCCACAGAGTCTCTCGGTCCACACTGTCAAATGCTTTCTCATAATCCACAAAGTTGACGTACAGCGGGGAGCTCCACTCCAGAGACTGTTCCACGATGATGCGGAGAGTGGCGATCTGGTCTGTACATGATCGGTTCTTCCTGAATCCTGCTTGCTGGTCTCTCAGCTGGGGGTCAATGGAGCTCTTCATTCTCTCCAGGATGATTCTGTTGAAGACCTTTCCTGGTACTGACAGCAAGGTGATTCCTCTGTAGTTGGAACACTTGCTGAGGTCGCCTTTCTTGGGAAGCTTGATTAGGTACCCCTCCTTCCAGTCAGCCGGCATCACCTCCTCTTCCCAGATCTTTCCAAACAGTGGGTACAGCATCTCCACTGTTGTCTCTAGGTCTGCTTTCAGAGACTCCGCTGGGATGCCATCTGGGCCTGCTGCTTTGCCGTTCTTCAAGAATGCCACTGCTCTTCTGATCTCTTCCCGGCTGGGTCTGTCACAGCTGATGGGTAGGTAGGTCTCTGCCGGCTGGATGTCTGGGGGGTAGGGTGGGCTAGGTCTGTTCAGTAACTCTTCAAAATACTCGGCCCATCTGTCGAGTTGGTCTGCTGTCTGCAATAGGCTTGCCTTCGTTGTCTTTTACTGGTCTTTCTGTATGGCCATACTTGCCTGACAATCTTCTGGTAATGTCGTAGAGCTGTTTTATGTTGCCGCTGCCTGCTGCCTTTTCTGCCTCTGCTGCCAGGCTGTCTGTGTATGCCCTCTTGTCTGCCCTGATACTACTCTTCACCTCGCGGTTGGCTTCCGAGTATTCCCCCTGTGCCCTTACTTTGGCTGCTCTCGTGCGACTGTTGTTGACAGCTGCTTTCTTCTGCTTCCTCACTTCTATCTTCTTCAAGGTCTGTGCCGACAGCCAGTCCTTGTGATGGTGTTTCCTGAACCCTACAGTGTCTTTGCAGGTTGAGTTCAGCGCCTCTCTAACTGCCTTCCACTGCTGCTCTGTGGTGACCGCCTCCTCTTCATTTACTAGCTCCTGTAGCGCTTGAAACCGGTTGGACAGCACCAGTTTGAACTCTTCTCTAACTCCAGTTTCTCTCAGGAGGCCTACATTATAGCGCTGTCTTCTTGTTGTCTCTGTGCGGGTTTTCTTTAGCTTGAGCTTCATTCTTAAGGTAAGCAGATGGTGGTCGGAGGCGACATCTGCTCCCCTCCTCACTCGAACATCTTGAAGGGATCTTCTAAATTTCTTGCTAATGCAGATATGGTCTATTTGGTTCTCTGTTGTATGGTCAGGTGAGACCCACGTTGCTTTGTGTATTTTTCTGTGTGGAAAGATGCTGCCTCCAATGACAAGTCGGTTTAGAGCACAAAAGTCTACAAACCTCTCCCCGTTCTCACTCATCTCCGAGCCTAGTCCCTGTCTCCCCATCACCTCTTCGTGTCCGGTGTTGTCCTCCCCTATTTTGGCATTAAAATCGCCCATGACGATGGTGATGTCTCGCTCCGCACATTTGTCCAAGGCACTCTGGAGTCGGTCGTAGAACTCTTGTTTCTCTTCCTCGTCACTGTCATTAGTGGGCGCATAACACTGGATGACGTTCAGCATGATGGCTTGAGCTTTTTCTTGGTTCTAAAGGCTGCTGTGATAATTCTTGGCCCAAGAGGTTCCCAGCCCATCAGCGCTCTCTGTGCCACTGGTGACAGCATGAATGCTACACCTTCTGTATGGGGGGCATTCTCCTCTTCATGACCTGAATACACTGAGAATCATCTCCCCACTTAACAGCCTTAAAATTTGTAACCTGACTTTTTCAAATTTCTGAGTTTTCAGAATTATATGTGCCTCAGCAGATTCAAGTATATTCCGTAGTGAACCCGACTGTCTTTACCAGAACAAAAGAGAAGGGGGGGGGGGGGGGGAGAAGTGTGTTCATTTATAATATGGTTATTGATGTACGGTTACTGAAAAACGAAAGAAACGGCTGAAACTCACTGCAAACCACAATAGCGCATCTCTCTCCCTTTCCCCCACTCAGCCTGGAAATTAAAATTGTGTGACCTGAAAAAGCAAAACTTAGGCACAGATTCTCATGGGTCACGTTCCTGTAACTTGCGTGGCGGACTCTTGAGGATCTATGCCTTTTCTCATCTGTAGAAAGGATCACTACTCACACTGTCCGAGATACACTCAATGATAAACACCTCCTGTCTGGAATAAACATAGATCCTCATGGCGCCCGCAGATACGAAAGCTCGTGAGAATCCTGACTCTTGCCTTCCTCTATCATTATGCTGGTCCTTACATACGCACCCCGTTGGAGGAGGTGGAGTCCTTCACCTATCTCGGGAGCATCATAGACAAAAAAGGCGCGGGCACTGATGCAGATGTCAGAGCACGAATCGGTAAAGCCAGAGCAGCCTTTCTCCAGTTGAAAAACGCGTGGAGCTCCAGAGAGCTGTCACAACACACCAAAGTCCGGATTTTCAACTCCAATGTTCTCTTATATGGAGCAGAGACTTGGAGATTGACAAAAACCACAGTCAACAGAGTACAGACCTTCATGAACAGTTGCCTTAGAAGAATTTTGAAAATCCACTGGCCAGAGAAGATCAGCAACGTCAGACTCTGGGAGAGAACAGAACAGATAACAGCAGAGAATGAAATTGGGCGAAGAAGATGGGGATGGATCGGTCACAGTCTGAGAAAGCCAGCTTCCAGGATCACTAAGCAGGCATTGTCATGGAACCCCCAGGGAAAGAGGAAACTGAGAGGTAGGCCGAGAAACTCCTGGCGTCGAGACCTCCAAGCCGAGACATCAAGAGACTGGGAACCGCCTGGAGTAGAATCGAAGGAGAAGCACAGGACAGGAGTTGCTGGAGGTCTCTCGTCGACGGCCTATACCCGGGTAGGGGTGACAGGCGTAAGTAAGTTACATACAAGAAGCTGCGCGAGCTGATTCAGTGACTGCCTTCCATAGTGTATTAGACGCGATGACAGCTGTTATAAACAAACCGCTTGGCTGAAAAAAGGGGACCGAAACCGAGAAGAGCGCGCGCTCACATTCCATCGAATCAAAATGATTAGGCTTTTGGAAGTCTGAGTTAGAACTGTATTAGCGCTGCCTTTTCTGTGTGCACATGAGTTATGCCGAGGTGCGTAGGCGTGGGCTACTCCTCGGGGTCAATTGCATGAGCGAGCTTAGTCCTGCACCAGCCCCTAAGCAAGGTGCGCCGCTATACTGAGCCGGGTGAGTCAGCCATATTCAGGACTTTTCTGTTATCCTTCCACTTCAACCGGCACAGATTATAAAAGGCTCGTGCAGCTGCAGGAGCCCATCATAATCCTGCCATAGCGGCGTACCTTGCTTAGTGGCTGGTACAGGACTAAGCTCGCTCATGCAACTGGCCCCTCAAACTGAACTCGAGATGTAAATGTCGGGACTGACGTGGCACAGATTATGATGGGCCCCTGCAGCTGCACGAGCTCTTTATTAATCTGTGCCGGTTGAAGTGGATGGATAACAGAAATGTCCTGGATATGGCTGACTGAGCATGATACCCGCTATACCACTGTGTAGTATTGGCATTCCGTCATAATGTAAGTGCCGCACTTCAACGATAATCTATCGGTAAAAATATAATATAAAAGTGCCTCCTATGTGAGCATGGCATGGGTGGTGGTCAGTAGTATACCGTGGCTTTGCGCCGTCGTGGAATGATGTCGGGTCGTGGAATGAAGTCAGTTATGGCACTAGTGTATATTAATTTCTGATCGTCAAGCGTGAGTTTGTCGCTGATGCAGGACTACTACTGATAATTCAAGGGTAGTGCCAGATTAGCTGGTGCCTGATGGCGCCAGGCTAATCTGGCACTACCCTTGAATTATCACAGGCAGATCGCCGATCTGCAACTGGTACAGTCATTAGATGACACCTCCGCGTCCAAATGATTTGGGAAATCGGCTACAGCCCGTTGGGGCTAAATGGGTTCAATTCATTTTTTGTTCAACTGCTTTCCGTGTAGTGTCAACACTAGTAGTCATTATCATCTACATTACAAATCTGCACCGGCGGTCAGCTCTTGCAGCCTTGCAGTACAGTTGGTGTCGTGTCAGTCATAAACATCTCAAGGCTGGAAAGTGACATGTCGGGCACGCTGGGCAGCCCTGCAAAGTCACCCCCCCCCCCCAACCCCATGAAAAATATCATCCTACGCCACTGCTTTTGCTCACAAAAAATAATTTAGTACAGAGTTGACCAAGCTGGCTTGACAATTTAAAAATTAGGCCATGTGGTGGCCGGGAGTGGCAGTGGACAATCCAGTGGCAACTTCGAATCGGGTCAGTCTGAACTGTGAGCAGCGTTGAATAGTCCGACTGCACTGACAGACACCTCCACACTGTCACGTTGCATTATAGCACAAGCAAACTAAGTGGCGTGCAGTCCTAATCAGTTTTAAGTTGATTAGCGCAACGTCAGTTGTGAGAGTTGTCAACGCCGCCAGTACTGACACAAACGGCGTGCCGGTCGGCTTTTTTTTTATAGTCGTAATTGCAACGACTTCAGTTGATCCTCCCCCCCCCCCCCTCCCGGGCCCTTCTAGTTTAGCGCATTACATCCTGAGGATGAAATTATCATTTTTGTAGATGTGCTTTGAGGTCTACATCACAGTTCTGGACACAGATTGACCATGATTGTTCAAGGGTGGTGTCAGAATAGCTTGGCGCCAAGCTATTCTCAGGGCTGACACCACCCTTGAACTGTCATGGTTGATCCATGACATTCTGTCAAAGCATGTCACGGATTTATGGGTTAGTCATCACCAAGACACGATTTTCTGGAGCCCCCCCCCCCCCCCCACCAAGAGTAGCCTAGATTATGTTATGATGGTGATCAGCTTCCCTCAAACTGATCAAATGTGACACGACTGAAAAGTTTTTTTTTTTTTTTTTTTTTTTTTCGCCCTGAGCATGCTGCTATCATGGAGTGGATGCGCATTACAAGTAGACAGTCTTGTAGACATAATCATCGCGACTACCTTTCGCCAGCGACTTTGAATAAAACAGCACCGAGTTTTCGCTGGAGACATGTTGAATAAAATAGCACCCTCGATGGTGCTCTTTTATTCAACAAGTCTCCGGCAAAAAGAGGTGCAGCCACAGTGTCATCCCCCGGTTCAACGGCCTCCCATTATGGTGTCACTGAACCCAAATAGTATTCCATGCGCAACGATGCGTGGGTCTGTCTGTCATGTCTGCTCGGCTCCTTGCACTACTGACATGTATCTCAGTAGCAAAGTGCTGCATTCCATCCTTCACTGTGTCGGCGGCGAAAGTGGAGACGAAGCAATTACAAAACGAGGTCAGCAGGCCAGCAATTGCTTTCGTTGACCTACATTTCGTGATTACTCGAGCGCGGAGGCATAGTGGCTATGTGTGTCAGTGTGCTTGTTTGTGTAGAGTGGGGGTTGGGGCCGGCGGGGCGGGGGGACGGCGTGTCACCGAATCCCTCCAATCTTCGCAAAAATGATAGGCTTTATTTAGACGGCTTTTACGGCGTCGTTCAAATCAGATCTCAGCCCGGGACCCACCATGACTTTTTGAAAGGCCGGACTGACGCTCCGAGTCAGTTTCTGGGTTCGTCGTCGGTCGTGTCAATGAGGTTCATGACTGAGACGGTTGGCTGGCAACAAACCAAGGGTTGGCGCTCAAGCTGTGGTGGTGGAATGTCAATAAGAGGCTGATCTTTGTATTCAACCACTTTCATCTAAGTGCTTATGCAAAAACATAGATCCTCATTAGCACGTAAGCCTCATGCCGGTCTCAAGCAGCTCAGTCCTGCCGCGCTGGCAGACGGAATGGCCCGGGATCGCCTGTACAAGGTTTCAAAAGTAGACACACTTTCATGTACTCAGTGCCGCTTACTTTCAGTCTTCAACCACGGCGCATAAGATGATCGGGCTGACATAAGCGACATCGGCAACCGCAGTCGTGCCGTGCGGGTAAACTGCGGATTACATCAGCCCGATCACCTTTCTCTTACTGGAAACCAGCGAGAGCGCGAGGGACGGATAACATGAAAGCTGCACGCTGCACAGTTGCATGACTCGGAGTCCGTATAGTCCTGCGCCAGCCTCTAATAGCTGAACACCTTGCTTAGCGGCTGGCGCAGGACTAAGCTCACTCGTGCGACTGGCCCCTGGGTTTTAGGCCTCATTAGTACGGAGACCCGGCAAGTACATGTTTTTGGGTCGAACTTCAATGTGAGACGAACATAAAACGATAACCGCAACGCCTGGCCAACATACCAGGCTTCTCCTACCACAGTAGTGAGTACCATTATTCAGTATTTTTGTTCAGGCGGCCAGCCGCACTGTGCGCCTCAGTGCCGGGCTAAACTCACTTCTGGAAGCCAGAACAACACTCACGCCCCCCCCTCCCCACACTGCGCGCGCACATACACACGCACGCATGCACATACACGCAGCGCACACACTGACACGCACACACTGAAAATGCTGACGTCAGCATGGTCTCTACAATGACTACAAACAAGTAACTTGGGGCATGCAAGAAAACAAAGGCGACAACTAAAAGAAACAACATACGGAACTACATCCCCCCCCCCCCCCCCCCGCTCCCCTGTCATCGATAATTGGTTGAGAGTAATTTTTTTCATGTTTACCGCCCAAGCTGCAAAGCTCGGTTTTTGAAGCCTATACTTTAAAGTTAGACAGAGATAATCACTTGTGAAACTGAGCCCACTACCGCCCTAACTGTTCAAAGACTGATACACTTCTGTAACAGGTGGTTACGAAACGCTACACACAGGGCTAGCTCTGGTTCATTTCAAGTAGACACAGGACAACCCAGTTTAGCAACACGTTGTCACTGACTCATTCAGCCCGACGGCCGTCACTGAGTATTTCCCAAATTTTGGAGGCGTCATCTAATGACTATGCACCAGTTGCAGGAGATGGATCGACCATGATAATTCAAGGGCAGTACCAGATTAGCCTCCGCTTGGCGCCGACAGACGCCAAGCAGCTAATCTGGCACTACCCTTGAATTATCATGGTCGACCCGTCTCCTGTCAGTTGTGGTGCGTCAGGGCTGAATGGGTTAAGTAACCTGACAATGACTCCACTCCGTTCTAGACTGAAATACGAGGTTATCAGTGCGAGAAACAGCATAGACTGACTGACAAGCTAACGGCAGCGCAGAATAACGAGTGCGATTATGCGTGTGCTTTTGCAGTGTGTCCAAACTGCTGTTAAAGTTCATTATGTGTGTCGACAAGGCATAACCAACACATTTGGTGCTCAGTGAAACTAATGTGTCTTCAGATTTATGCATAATGGTCATAGAGCGTATACAATACGGTCTATGGTAATGCCGTTACATGTACTTTAACCCCTTCACTGTCGGTCAGATTGCCTTTCAATCTGAAATCTTTGTTAATTCAACGCCAAAGAGTCGTTCAAGGAACAAAGATACAGAGTGGTCAGTGTCAGCAAGAGACATTCTTCCTCATGAGCTCCCGCGATCTGTGTTTCTTGCAGATGGAGCGTCACAGTGTTTGCTTTCCCTCGGCAGCGAAGGGTTAACCCTGTAGCTTGAAGAGGTGACCTGATTTCTGGTCTCAGTCGGTCAGTGTACTTTTGTACCCCCCATTAATCAAGGCTGTAGTCTACACTCTAGTCAAGTAACCGAGATCACAGACTAGCATTTAAATAATCAAGTGAGGAAAGGTCACAATCAGCCGATAAACGAGACCTACATTACTCATTATGAAATGAGAGGCCACAATAATTATAGCCACTCAGTATCAGTGTTCACTGAGTGTCATAAAGGATCTCTCCTCAGATTCTGTCTCGGACATCAAAGCAAATAAGTCGGTCGGACACACGACGAAATTTGAGAGACAAGCCGGAACCGAAATGTAGACCGTTGATGAGCAGAAAAGAACACGGAAGCCGGTGGAAAAACTGCCAGAGGAAGAATATGAAGAAGAACAAAAAAGGATGCCATAATTCACTGTTACAAATCGTTCTTCAGAACCTGACACAGTGTGACCATTGTAGTAAGCACATCTTATCATCATATCCCAAACTAAAAAGCCAGTATTACAGTGAATGATTATAACCTGGGGTCAGTTGCTTACTAACTTATTTCCAGTTTAAAGTCTCTTGGCACCAATGAGTGATCAGAGACTAGGGGACTGTTGCATAACTTTTCAAGCTGCTTAGTCTTGCGCAAGCCCTCTGAGCAAGGTCATTTCCATGATCAACGGCTTGAATCCTGCGCAAGCACTCTGAGCAAGGTCAGTTGTATGATCAAACGGCTTAAACCCTGCGCAAGCCACTAAGCAAGGTGCCCCGCTATAGCGGAGCACCTTGCTTAGTGGCGTGCGCAGGATCTAAACCGTCCATGCGCTCATGCAACTGAAGCCTAGTTCACACTTCAGTTATTTCACGCCAAAAATGTGTGCGTGTGTAAGCTATGTGCGCGGAGCAGTTCAAACACAGAGTGGGATCGATGCATCTTATCAGTTATCTCCGACAGAAATAGGACAGTTAATTCCTGCTTTGGGCTGGAAATAAGGCCTTTATTAGGTCGGGCATTTCCACTATTGGAACAATGTAAATCCGTGTCGGCGTTTTTTCATTTGTTCACATAGCGTCAGTCTATTTTTATTTTTATTTTTGTAAAGTCGCCCTTGGCAAGTTTAGAAACAGGAAATTCACGTGGCTTGAAAAGAAAGTTATTGCCTTTCTTTCCAGCTGTATAAGTACTTATGTAATTTATTTATGTATATTTATGGGAATGGGATACCAATTTTATATGAACTGAAATGATTTTTCAGACTTAAAACTGACCTTTATTCCACATGACAACAGGATCCTTTAATTAATTAAGATACGTGTAAGCTGCATGGGTGGTATTTTATAGATTTCGAAGCAGACGGAGGTAGTTCACACGTACTGTACTGACAGACTGAAAACGAAAAAAACAGTTTATTTCAGTATTCTTTTCTTGACTGAGTCAATACTGAACAGTATGTTTTTCTTCTATCCTTCCAGGCCCTAATGATCCAACTAATTAATCCACTGCAGCCGTACTGCCCGTATGTCCATTTTTAGAAAAGCGAGATTTTTGCGGCTGATTACATTCAATGAAATCTCGCTTTTCTCAAAGTGGACGTCAGTACTTGCTTTTACGAGATGACGGCAAATTACGTCCTTTGCGGTACCAGGAGACAACACTGAGCTGCACTTTCAAACCCAAAATGTCTGAAATAATTATGAAATTCGTCTGCTGACAAATACTGACGTTTATTTAAGTGGTATGGCGTTCACGAATTAACCACGATAGCTCAAGGGTAGTGCCTGATTTGCTTGGCACCTGAAAAGGCCCCAAGCAAACTAGACACTACCCTTGGAATATCATAGTGTTGCTCGATTTTCAGTTTGAAGCTGGCTTTGAAAGTGTGACAAAGTTTATTTCAGTTCATAGTATAGGCGGTGTGGCTCCGTTAACAGTCTAGTTAGTTACATCTGTCTCTCATTTCAGTCTCGGCAAACTGTGCGATCAGTCTTTGCGCGTTGTCACGTCAACGAGTGAAAGCCGGATCGGTGGCCTACTTATCGATTTGACATTTATTCAATGCCCGGTTCTCACCGCCAATTTGGTCCGTCGTTACGTCAGTCCGCTGACTGTCGCCTGCAAACGCTTCTTTAAAGGGAACACGCTTTGTCAACTTTCTAATGTCAAAAGAGACGTCAGTGTTGCTTTATTCACCACCACCACCACCCCAACCCCATCCCCACCCCTCCGTCATGCACCTATTAGATGTGGTTTCAATCGGTCAGCTTCTTGTAAAACTTTTCCCCCGTATGCAGGATTACGCCGATACTGAACGTGTGTATGTCACAGTGCCGACAGCAAGAAATCTACGATAAACGTCACTTAATCCGTTCAGTGCCAGCGGAGGAAAAAAAAAAAAAAAACAACACTAGATGGATTCAAAGCAGTGTCAACAAGAGGTATAGATCCTCATGAGCCTCCGCGACTGCGGGGGCTCATAAAGATCTATTCCTCTTGCAGATGGGTGGTGTTCAGATTTCTCGGCACTGAACGGGCTAAAGTTATGGATTCTAATAAAATTACATGAGTGTATGCCTATATTTTCAATTCATTTAAATTAAAAAAAACTGTATTTATCCCTTAAAGGGCAATTACAGTTGTGTGGACGCAGGGGGGGGGGGGGGGGGGGGTGGGGGGGGGTGGGGGAGGACAATCAAATAAAAATCATTCGATAAACAGTAGTTAATATCAGGACATTATAATATCGCATTTATACCTGATATTAATATACTAAATCTGTAAGACTTACTAAGACATAATAAGACTCCAAACTAATACAGTTACTAAAACATTATAAAAACGTAAAGAGCATTATTAACAACATTATCAGCGAACACATTAACGTCTTACTTTCCACTTACCCCCTCTACAACTGTCCATCC
Organism: Semisulcospira habei; assembly: GCA_036245525.1. NCBI lineage: Eukaryota > Metazoa > Mollusca > Gastropoda > Semisulcospiridae > Semisulcospira > Semisulcospira habei. Next base: position 162,267,141 of record BTPG01000002.1, read on the forward strand.
AGGCCAGCGATACCACGCGATAAAACAGCTGTGTACTCACACACACACACACACACACACACACACACACACACACACACACACACACACACACACACACACACACACGCTTAACAGCTTGTGTAGATTTACAAAATATTTAAGAGTCGGACGACAACAGGGACAGTTTTCTGCGGTTGCCGGGTTTTACATGATTGTATCGGCGGCCAGACGGGAGCAATTCAACTCATGACGTGAGCATCACTAGCCAGGATGGAAGTAGCTTTTCTTACAATCTGACGATCGCAGAACACGGCTAAACTTCTCTGTTCTTCCCCAATGATCTTTGAACTGAGACGAACAATTCTCTGAAGACTGTTTTTGTTTTTAACACTAAGATTTGGAAACCAGCAAATGAACTTGCGAAAATGTCAGCACGCTTTCTAAGAAAGATTTGTAAAACAAAGTTAAAATGGTTCTGTCAACAGAGAAAGAGTTCAGCTTTCTCAGAAAATACAACTCTGCTGGCCTTTCTTCACAACAGCTTCAGTATTGTCGTCCCAATTCAGTTTATCATCGAAGATGGTGCCTAAGAATTTATACTTCTGGACAATGACAACTTCCTTATCACGTATAATAATCTTACCGTGATCCTGCTTGTTCATCCTAAAATCAACAATAAGGTCACATGTCTTACCCTCGTTAAGCTCTAAAAACGAGTTATCGCACCATTGAACATGGAAATATGCAATCGTACTGTCAATACTGATGTAGGCTTTTAGCGGCTTACGTCAGTCGCTGGAGCGTACAAAACGACCACACTGGTTGTCGCACCTCGATTCTGCGCGCTGATTATCAGCGCAGCGAATCGAGGGAGACAACCAGTGTGTCAACTGACTTGAATGATGGATAATGATGCTGGAGGACTGATCGTCCCGGCCCTTGACAGCTCAACGATAGTGCCAAAGATCACCAAAGTATCACTGAAAGATCACCAAAGCCAGTTTCTCATAGGTGGCCGCAGATCCTGACAAAAGTAGGTCAGTTTTACTGACTGCCTCTCCGTCCTGTCCGTGTTCTATGATAATACGCAGAATGATGTGATACGTCCAGTCTTTAAGATATTGAATAACCGGCCTAGCATTAATATGTTTGTTTTTTGTTTTTTTTTTAAATTCTGTTGTTTGTTTCGGTCGGCTGCTTCTTTCGGATCTTTCAGTCTCCGTATTATTCAGCCTCGTCTAGGCAGTGTTAAAGTTCTGGAATTCTGTACCCCCCCCCCCCCCCAACACACACAAAACCTAAAAATTATAATGTAAAGAAATGAATTTTACTGGCCGTACTTAAAACACCGACCCACATGAAAACGCCGAGCACAGCTTCCACCTCGTACTGTTGTAAGTAGTGCATCAACACCATCCCCCACATGTCAAACTGTTTTATTCTTTCACTGCCTCCTGTATTCGTTTTTTGGGCTGCTGTGACGCACACTAATTATCCCTGGCGCACTTTCACATCCAACTGAAACAGGGACCATTTGCATGAGAGAGCTTAGTCCTGCGCCAGCCACTAAGCAAGGTGCTCCCCTAGTTTAGACTGAGCTCTCATGCAGCTGATCCCTGGTTCACATAATTTTTAAGTCGTCCGCTAACCACTGCGTATCAGTTGCGGGTATTGGTTCATTTGTACATCAAGGGTAGTGGCTGATTAGCTCAGAGCCTTTCCTGGCGCCAATCTAATCCGTCAGCACTGCGTTATAACTATCGGCACAGGCGGCGCTTCATCTCCCGTAGTTAGCGTGGGAAGTGAAAGGGTGCGTGACACTGACTTGCTATGACGTCACGAATTATCTAACCGGCTCCGGCTGCTAATCAGGTAATAAAAAAAGAGTAAAGTTCACTCACTATTTTTAGCGCAGCACTCTAAAAATATCGGCCGTCTCTAAACAATTTTGTACGTGAAAGTCAATAGCATATTTATTGTCAGTGCAAGCAAATTTCAACATTACACAATGCTTTTGTTGTTGTTGATTGTTTTTTTTGTGTGTGTTTTTTTAAATAGATAAATCACACGTGTTCTGTGATTAAAATGATTAATCCGATACATAAAAGAATAATTTAAAAAATCAAGTCGATGACTTTTGAAGGGTCTTTGTCACAAGATTCATGTCTTAACTTAATACAGGACTTTTTGTGCGCATTTTTGAGTAGCTGCATTACAGGCCAATGCACTGAACTGTCTTTGTTATTCTACAGGCAGTTGACTCACTCGTTCATTATATATAACAGTTGTGTTTGAATGTATATGATTCTCGGATCGATTTAACCCATGTTGCGCCACAGGAGGGCAATTGGCAGTAATTGTAACTGTAATTCAAGGGTAGTGCCAGATTAGCTTGGCGCTTACTGGCGCCAAGCTAATCTGGCTCTACCCTTGAATTATCATGGTCGATCCATCTCAGTCCTGCAAGCGGGGCACAGTCGTTATATGACACCGCCCATCAAAGTTTGGGAAATGCGGCCGTGGGGTTAAAGTATCATTCAGGGGGTTCTTTCTCCGGGTACTCCGGTTCTTCCCCCCCCCCCCCCCCCCCCCCCCCCATACCACAAACACACAGTTTGGTACCGGTTTCAGGCCACTTTATAAATTTCAAATACAAGCGATAAAAAAAAATTATGTAACTTCAGTAGCGGAGCTGACCCTTCGTCTGTCTTGTACTGTGTTTGTCTTCAGAGTAAATCCGTGTCTGTTACGTGAGCGTGCGTGTTGGGTTTCAGTTCGCGGCGCTTTGAGTCGATTCGCGGCAACAAAATTTGAGAAAAGCGCCTATATGATACCGGTATTATTATTATTCAACAAAAACTCTCATCGTCTTGACGCCCGTCTGGCGATAAGGAACCATCATTGACTCCACATCAAAACAATCGACAGACTGCGTTATGTTTTTTTAAAAGGTGGATTTTGTAATACTGAAGTGAAAGCTGTGTTGTGGTTTCTGTTCAGCACATCAGACACAATTTGAAGAAATGTGACAGCTGAGACATGAGTGGCGACGTCTTCGGCTTAACCGGCATCTCGACAAGAACCTACGTTTGACCAGATGCTGGGCAGTTTTAGACTCTAACGCCGCCGCCCGGCGCCAGTACTTCGTCCCGGCCTGACTGGACGACGGATGGACAGACCCGGCCCTTGCCAGCCGCCCGAGTAAACTAGCAGATCATCAAGAAACATAGATTCTCATGCGCCCCCGCAAATTGCGGGGGCTCAGTCATGAGACTCCATGCCCTCCGCCGCGGCTTGAAGGCTGTGTCGCTTGTGATATGAAGTGAAAGGCGGCCTGTACGATTTCAGTGTATAACCAAGAGCGCTAAACTATGCCTCCTGCCGGCCTCTTCCGACCCCGCAAAACCCAATGAAGTGTGACCGGTTAGTTTTGTGGTATTACGCGATGATCTTTGTTGTCATGCCGACTTGGTATGTGGTGACTACGTGCCGCCTCCCAAAAATCTGCCTGAGCACTTTCAGTTCCGGCCACTACACGCCGGACTCCGGGCAGTTACTCTGAAAAACGCAGTAGTTCAATCGCGGCGCAGACTGATGAACGCCACCGACATCACCTCGACTCAGATACGCCAATCAAATACTAATACTGAATACAGCAGTAGGCATAGGTTCTCGTGAGCCCCTGCACGTAGCGGTGACCCATGAGGATCTATGCTTCCTGCAGATTAGTACCCAACGGAGAAAGAAACACGCTTAGAAAAGACGGGTACAACACAATTTATTAATATTTCGGGTAAATACCCTTTGTCAAAATAGACAAACAAACAAACATAGAGATTAGCCGCTACTATTCCTTCTGCCATTGAAGATAAGTAGCGGCTAATCTCTATGTTTGTTTGTTTGTCTATTTTGACAAAGGGTATTTACCCGAAATATTAATAAATTGTGTTGTACCCGTCTTTTCTAAGCGTGTTTCTTTCTCCGTTGGGTACTTCTTTGCATATTACACGCTTGGCAGTCACCTTTTTGGTCTGGATTGATTCCTGCAGATTGGAAGGGTAAGCCGCACATTGTCCGGTTCGCGCAAAGGTGGTCGGCTGATTCGCGCTAGCGCAAAAGCACAATGCGGAGTTGCCATCGCTGCGGGCATCTCCCAAGTATTCACTTAGGACAAGATCCCCTCACCTAATACCTCTTAACCAAACAACAGAAAGCATTGTACACGACTGAATAACCTGAAGAACTGACTAAACAATTAGCACCTTCGCTGGAATGTGAAGCTAAGTAACTGCCTCCACCCCACCCCCGGGCATCCTCACAGTTGCCAGGCATCGTGACCTTGAATCAAGTTGGAAATAGCCGACTGACAGCGAAGATTGAAACGAAAACTTTTTAAATTTTTTTATATTACGGAACTGTAATGTAACGCCCCGGGATATGATTTAAAAAAAAAGAAGGGAAAATCACGCTGAAGATAACACAAACAAGACTTGAAATATGTATTTATAAGTTTACAACAGTTTAGTTTCCACAAGTCTAACTCAGTGTCAGTCCTGGCAAACGGCTACAGACTGAACTGCACAATAATGATACCAAGCTTCCTCCAGGCATCGGTCTACAATAATGTAGCTCGAAACTTTTTTTTTAAAGGTCCCTCCCCTTTAACCCCTTCACCGCCGATAAAACTAAATAAACACTCAGTGACGACTGATTCAACTGCTAGAGACATAGATCCTCCTGAGCAGGCCCCCCACAACTGCGAGGGCTTATGGTGAACTTGGCCCAAGTAGTATAGTCTTGCGGCGCGTGGGGAGCTGGGTGGCTCGGTGGGATGAGCGTTCGACTCTTGTCAGTCCGAAAGGTCGCGGTCGGGCTCGGTTGGCGTTAAAAAAAAAAAAAAAAAAAAAAAACAAAGAAGAAGAAAAACACCCCAAAAAACACACAGTGAGACCCTATTCAGTGCCCCGCCTTTGAAGTCGCATTCGTGATGGACGAAAGACGTTAACCCTTTTAGCCCCACGGGTGCATTTTTCCCCATTTGAGTTGGAAGTGTTACTTAACGACTATCTACCAGTTGCCGGGAGGTGGATTCAGTCACAGTGACCATGATAATTAAAGGGTAGCGACAGATTAGCTTAGCGCCTGAAGGAGCCAAGCTAATCTGGCACTACCCTTGAATTATCATGGTCAATCAATCTCCTGCTGTAGGGTGTTGGGGCTAATGGGTTAACTCATTCTACCCCAACACCGAAATCCCAAAATTTTGCCGTTGTCCTCTGAAGACTGCACTCTAGTGCAGGACACAGATCGACCATGATAGTTCAAGGGTGATGCCAGACTAGCTTGGCGCCCATAGGCGCCAAGCTATTCTGGCATCACCCTAGAACTATCATGGTCGATCCTTATCTTGCTGTGGTGTGTCTGGGGTAGAATGAGTTAAGCCCTTAACGTTTCCTATTCAGTACAGGCTACGGTCTTGCTGACCGCCACAGCTTCTTTGCTTCGACAGCTGGGATGACTCATGCGGGTCAGGAACACGGCAGTTTCCCGGCTACCAGTGCCAGTGAAAGGGTTAACTCCGTTATGTCATGAGCGGCGGTTAACCCTTTTCAGCCTGATACACCCACTGCTTGAAATAAATTTGACTACGATAGTTCAAGGGTGGAGCCAGAATAGCTTGGCGCCATAGGCGAAGCTTCTGGCACCACGCTTGAACTAAAGCGGTTGATCTATCTCCTAATCTGTAAGGTATCCTTCGTAAGGATACCTTACAGATTAGGAGATAGATAGCAAGCATAAAAAAAAATCGGCCTCAGGATCAGTGTAATAGGTTAAAGCCGTCTGAAAAATTAGCAAGATGAATGTCCTGCTTCAGTCTCTGGGACTAGAACACTGAAATCAGCCGTTAGTAACAGATCAGTAGCGGATCTCTGATCGATGAACTGTGCAGGAAAAAAAGAAATCATAACTACATGCTTCAGTTTGGAAAAAATGGAGTGCATGTACTCGCGTACTACTAACTCCACACTGGTTGTCGTCCTCGATTCGCTACCGATCAGCGGTAGCGGCAAATCGAGATGTGAGGAACCACTGAGTGTGCGCGGCTTACCCTGACGACGGCCGCGGTACAAATCGGCCCCATGTTTGGAATTGTCCGGTCTACAGACGACTACAAACATTACAGTTCCAAGTCAGGATACCGATCGATGATAGTTTAAAGGTGGTGGTGCAAAAGGCGGAGTTGGGTGCCAAGTTTAACGATAATGCCAGAGTAGCCTAGCTGTTCAGGCACCACCGTTGTGCTATCATGATAGATCGATATTTTATCAGGTTGTCGATGTGTCGGATGAACGGGCAGTCGCCCGGCCACACTGACACTTATGCCGGACGATCCCAGTACGCAGGCTATCGGGCCGATGTTGCGCACTGGGATGTCTGGGCGAAGGAAGAAACCGCAGTCTATGAGTATGCGGCGGCCGCCGTATGGAACAAAACCCCAGGGTCAGATATACAGACAGGTGCTTTATCAGATTTGATGCATATGCCAATAATCCATTTTCCTCAAGTCGGCGACAGACGGCTTCGTCATTGTTGTTGTATTACGTTTCTTGGCCTGACTACTAGTACAGCAGAACCTTAGTTTAAGCGATCACCCTTATCACCCGACATTACAGGCCCATCATCATAAAGGTACCTGTAGCCTTGCCCCTTGAGGCTACTTTTGCGAGAGCACCTGTCTTTAACACATTCTACCCCAGGACCAAAATCCCCACATTTTGAACTGTTGCCCTCTGAAGGGCTGTAGACAGATCGAGCATGATAGTTCAAGAGTGGTGCCAGAATAGCTTGGCGCCTATGGGCGCCAAGCTATTCTGGCACCACCCTTGAACTAGTGTCATGCTCGATCCATGTCTTGCTGTGGTGTGTTGGGGCTGAACGAGTTTAAGACAACTTTATGTTTTTCTTTGCAAAAAAAAAAAAAAAAAAAAAAAGGTGGCAGCTCCCAAAAGAGGCTCTGACTGAACTCATATCAGTTTGTGGCTGGCAGTATTGAGCAGTAACATCTAGTCTTGTTATGGGGGATTGGATCAACTACAACTGCTGAGCAATTGTGGTCAATCCATCTCCCATGGGAAGCCTAGTTGCTACTGCTGAATTGTGGTCAATCCATCTCCCATGACAAGCCTAGTTGCTACTGCTGATCACTGCCCCGATTCTAAAATGCAAGTTATCTGAATGTGTGCGACTGTGCATGGTAGTGGCTGTTTCGCTTGACATCTTGCCTTAGGTCTTGAAGGGAGTGCTATGCAAAACATGCAACATCCATCAGCTCTCTGACCTACAATCCACCTACTGACCCAAATTGATGTTGGAATTGGTAGAATGAGTTACTCTTTCTGACTGAAGCCATGCAAACTTTGAAAAAGAGCTGACTTTAGGTTGGTTGGAAGTACACTGCTTTAGAAAGCAGCAAAAACTTGCATGCACTTAGGATGGCAAATGAAAACAAAACATACACAGCACTAAACTATATTGCCAGCTGTTGAGTCCAAAAGCAAAATAAACATAAGACATGCTGGCTGGGGGATGCATACTAATTATTGAGTCCAAATTTACCACAAAAAAGTGGAAATCATTACAAATATAAATTACATAAGGCGAAATGATGCCAAGCAAATGAACTAACCGTATATAAACTTATCATCTCTTTAGGTGCAAAAACGACCATTTATCAACACACAGGCAGTGCCGCCAAATGAACAAAGGAAAATACTGGTGCCGAAAGGGGCACGACTGAGGAGACACAAATACAACGCCCAAAATCAAAGAGTGAAACCCAGTGTTAGCGCGAGGTAGTTAAGAGTTAATTAACATACATTTCAATGTGAACAATAATAATAATAATACATAGTTTTTATATAGCGCCCTTCCCCACGAACAGCAAGCTCGGAGCGCTTTACAGCACACAAAAAAATATTAAAAAGGAGAAAAATTAGAACGCACTCACTCTTTAAATAAACATCTGCTTGCACCATGTAGGCGCATTCCTAACACGAAACACACACACTCACAGCCTATCAACATGGGGAAACAACCAACATTTCCAGGCAGCACATCCAGACTAAGCTAATCTTGATATGCTACCTGGAAAAGACGGGTCTTCAAATTTGTTTTGAAGGTCAACAGGGTAGGGGAAAGACGGACATGCAGTGGAAGTGAGTTCCAGACGTGAGGGGCCTGATAACTGAAAGAACGGGCACCAGCAGTTTTTAGGCTGACTCTGGGCTGAACAAGCAGTTTTTGTGAGCTTGAGCGTAGACTTCTACTAGGATTGTGTGAAGCAAGGGAAGAAGACAGATATGCAGGAAGCGTATTGTCATAGTGTTTGTATGCCAAAGTGGCCAGCTTGTACTCTATTCTCTGTTTGACAGGTAGCCAGTGGAGATGCTTTAGCAGTGGTGTGACATGATCAGTACGTTTTTTGCGAAGGACTAACCGGGCTGCATTATTCTGGATACGCTGATTGCTGAATGCGAGTGAGTTGATCAGATGAGATACCAGCAAGGAGGGAATTACAGTAATCTAGACGGGACAGAATGCGAGAGCATACGAGCTGGGCAGTAGCCTTTTCTGTCAAAAAGCATCTGATCATGCCTATTCTGCGGAGCTCCAGGTAGGCAGTGCGGCAAAGATGGCTAACCTGTTTTTCCATCGATAAACTTGAATCCAGGAATACACCCAGATTTTTTACATCGGATTTGAAAGAAATGTCTTGGCCACCTATGGAAATATGATCACTGCTGGAGGCGGATGTTCTAGCTCGAGTACCAACAAGCATGCTCTCTGTTTTATCATCATTTAACTTGAGTCTGTTGCAAGTCATCCAATAAAGTATTGATAGACAATAACCACTGATGTGTCAGTCATATTGCAACAGCTGTTAGTCACTGGACTTTATTAGTCATCTGTGTCTGGCACTCTTTGCCACTGCGATATCTCGCGTTCCTGATTAGCGATAGATAATCTGACGCGAGGATTAGTCGACAGTCGAATACCGTCCCTGATTGGACAGGTCTTTGTTTCCTCAAGGCACTAGCCCTGGCAGCACGTGAAAGGTGTCGTCTCATGGAGAATGGGTGCGTTGAGCGGCACAAAACTGTAATCAAAATATTGGTATCAGTGCTCGCCCGAACGTATTACAACTCTTTTTGCATACCCTCGGTCAGTCCTAGTGATAAACGATAGAATGCGAACAGTTAGAACACACCGCTTTCTTTGTGTACACGAGCGGCCGCGCGAGCTGGGCAGGCTGATACGGGGACCCACGGACTCTTTTTTTCCTCTGGTCAGGTTCGGGGTTCTTTGTTCCCCGCAAGCGCGCTCGAGCTCAGTCACTAACAGTAACAAAGAAGCATACTGAATAAAAAGCTATATTCTCGGCTGCTTATCTGTGAACCATTACATCTAGAACATACCACGCGGGGTACATGTATGTGTACGATCAGCTGTTGCAGTAAATCGTGCGTATTTCATTCATTCACATCAGACAATGGCTTTACGCAAGGACAAGGGAGTTTATGAGTCATCGGCCATTTTCGTGGGGAGCTTCGGTCCTTTCCGTAAGCAGGAGAAAAACAAATCGATGCAGGCCAATCATCATTCGAGATGACGCTGAAATCGACCAATCAATGAGCCCCAAACATACCTCGTGGTTTTTCCAACATGGCGGGTGAGTCCACCTCACATCGCTTTACTTTGTTACTTCGAATTTTTACGCGGTTCTTTTGGTTAATCCAATTCCTTTTCTGTTTCAGATATCGACTTCTATCAAGATGATTCAGAGGATAACGTTGATGACGGTAAGTGTAAACTTTAATTTATGTACGAATGTGTGTCACGTCTCTTTGGCGTGGTTTGAGCTTGGCAAAATGTGCACACTCCAAGGATTTTCATGTCGTTTCGCGCCGTAACATGGTTCTAAACAATGGAAAGGTCACACGATTAAACATATACACATAACGAATTTACGTATAATGTTCATTTGCCCTGTGTAGTGATGAACACATGCAATGTCGGCGTTGCACGTGAAATTTTGGCTCGAAATTCAAACATAACAATGACGAAAGCTGAGAATTTGATGCCATGATGGAGATGGTCATGTGACCAAGGGGTTTCCTGACGACCTTTTGAACTTGGCCTGCTTGCGCTATTCCCGCCACTGCACAGGTTTTGAATGGGTGCTCCGGTCACGTTGAGCGTGCACTCCGAGCATTTTATTGCGTTGCAGGTAAAAGTAACCCTATTCGTCATGAGTATTTTGTTCAGAAGCATTTTTGTGAGTCAGTGCGTGACTAAGAATGCATGTGTTCATCATCGTGGTTGTAGGGTGCAATGAGTGTGTGAAATCTAGGTCAAGCGAATCTCACGCTTCCGACATTTTTTCTTCAATGGTTTTACCGCGCGAAACTATTCAGCCGGCGTTAGACGTTTTCCAAGTGACTGCTATCAACAGAGTAGGTTTAGTTTTAAATGTAGCTTCTTTCGAATTCTGTAGTCTATAGGTACATATTTTACAGTTGTATACTGTTCTTGACGCGATATTTGGCGCGCAAGATAACACGTGGTTTTCTGTTGGGTCTTTGGTCTCGAACGATGTATGCATTGGAATTTGGATTGCTAGTTCAAGCTCGAGACATGTGTTGTACTCGCGTGTATTCATGGGTTTATATTGACAGCACAAACACCAATTTGAAGATTCACACTTTGAATCAGAATCAGCGGTCCGTATGATGGAGAATGAGATTTTGTCCGACTTAGAGTTTGATCATTAAATTAGATGTTGAGAGCTACCTCTACCTACCTCTGCATATTTCTGCAATAATTGTTGATCATAGTTATCAGGATTTGTGTACTTGCCCAAATGTTCCTGTTTGGTCACTTGCATATGTTTCACAATTTGTGTGATTGGCACATTCATTTATGCTCTAGTCCCTCGTCCTTTTAACATCTTCTGTATTAAATGAAAATTTTCTGTTTCAATTTCAGCCTATGGTTTTGAAGATGCAATGGGGGAGGCTGACGAGAGCCTTTCGCCACTTCAGCGGCTCGAGCGGTACCTCGATAGCGACAACATCTTTAACAGGTGTGGAGCGCTTCTTTCAATCGGGGAGGGGTAAGGGTTCTGGTCCAATTGGGCCTGGTGGTTTAGTGTTGTATCAGTTGGTAATCAACTCCCTTGTGCATGCAGCTATCTCTGCCGATCATGGTACCAGTGGCTGCATGTAGAAGTTGGTTAGCATGTGTGCTGTTGTGTGAATTTGTATTGTAATTAGCGGGATACCCGAGTGGGGGGGGGGGGCTATTATCCAGTTTTGTGCTAGATGAAAATGATAAGATCCAGTTTTGTGCTAGATGAGAATGTTAAGAGGATCTGTGATTTCAGTGTCTTGTTTAGTTTTTAATGAGTGTGACTTTTGTACTACAGTTAAGTATACCTGTTTCTTTGAGTAAGGTTTTATTACTTTATGGCCTGTGTGTAATCAGGGGTTGAATGAACATCATTTTGTTTGTGCAGTTACCCTTTATTAGCAGATAATCTAGCCTTTGCTTACATGTACACAGTGATGGTAGGCACCCAAAAATATGGATTCTAAATAATGGTAGGTATGTGACCCATGTGCACAGACCTCTAGGATTTAACTTTTTTTTCCTCTCCCATCCATGTAAACAGTCGTTTTGTCTATGTAAATCGACTTTTAGTGTTGGAAGAGTCGACAAACTGTATCTAAGTTGATGTTGTTCAGACAAATGGTGGCACGCAGTATGCTGGACACGCTGCGTGCTGTGGGGGAGGACAAAGACAGCTGCACCGCAGTGCTGGATGCTATGGTGCGACTCTCGCAAGACACCGGTACGTGCTTTTCTCTCACTGTGATTAGCTAGTTGGTCTCTGACTCTATAACAAGATGATATCCGTTCTATGCTTTTTGCTGGCTGAAATTGGCCCCATTCATATCTGCAGACTTGATGTTTTGGGGGTAAATCAAAATCTGTAGTTCTCTATTGCATGTATTTACTGGCTAGCAATTAGAGCTAATCAGGACTTCTGAACCTTGCGTAGCTTTCATGAATGTAGTTTGCCAGGCGATGATGCTAAACCATGTGTCTTGCACATGATGTTTATGCAAGGTGTTGGGCTTGTGAATCGGATTTTGACAAGTTTATTTTCCAAAAAGAATTTGTTGTCAGTTAAGTCAGTGTTGTGTGGTGTTCATTGCAATGCAGTTTGCAAAATGCATGATTAGCAGTCACCTTTTGAGTCTGCATTGCCATAGTATTCTCAAGCAAATGCTAGCATAATTCACCAGAAGAGCAGAAATGTGTGCATGTTTCTGGAGCGTATTGTTGATTATTTCTTTACAATGCATGTTTTTCAGATCCTTCTGTCCGATCCGAGCTGATGGAGCAGGTTCCCCATATAGCAGTGTATTGTCAGGAGAACAAACCCCTGTTCCCTGATGCCATGCCTAACTACATTTTGCCCATGGTTGTGCGGTACCTCAATGATGCCAATAACCAGGTAACCACCACCAGCTTTTGTGTTTGATAGGTGTGTGTTCAGTGCCAAAAAGATCATGGGAGACATTTGATGCTGTTGCCCTGTGCACAGCTGTGCGCATGCCAACATAAGCCTATATAAACATGAAGGAACAGGCAAGGATTTTCAAGGAGACAAGCGTTCATAGTTAGTAATTGTTAGAAATGGCTGCTTTTATCAGTTGAGAATTGTTGAGCACTTTCATGCTCTTAATTACTATATCTGTCCCAGTTTGTATTATATTCATATTTTGTGTCTCCAGATTATATTTATGCTTTTGAAAAATGTGTTAAAACTATATTTGTAGAGTATGAAAATTCTGATTTTTCGGCAGGTGCGGAAGACAAGCCAGGCGGCACTGTTGGTGTTGTTAGAGCAAGGTCTGGTAGAAAAAGGTGAGTAAACTCTCACCTGTGGAGCCAGCAGTATGGAATTGAGTGTGATTTATTGGAGTTTTTATTTTAGTGATGGTTTTTACGATGAGAGGGGGGGGGGTATTATATGTGCAACCCAAAGGAGTGAGGTAGAAGCACCTTTCAGTAATTGTTAGTAATCGGTAGTCACAAGACTGTTTATTCTTTGGCCACACAAGTGATGTTTCCTTTACTGAATTTTCATTACTAGATGCTTGCTTCGACAAGTGGACAAGATTAGAGAAATGCTGACAGTGTCCTGCTTCTGTTTGTGCAGAGGACATAGAACATCAGGTTGTGAGTGTCATCCTGGAACTGGCCAGCCCCAGCAGTCTGGACGACTATCGCACTGAAGCTGTCGCTGTAAGTTGATGCACTGCTTATTTTATTTCACACCCAAGTACCACTGGTACTGTATACAGAGAATGTTCATCCATATCCACTGTTGTGTCATCAGTCCATTATGTATCTCTTGTAACTTTCACAGTGCATTTGATAAGTCTGTCATGAACATTTTGCTGGGTCGTTTGCTATATGGTCTTCAGTTTGAAACCTTTGGAAAGGAACGTTTTAGAGTTTTTGTTTGCAGTGAAGAGCCTTTTGGTGTGAAAGACATGGGTAGTGAGATGTGCATTCAGATACCATCTTACTACTCTGTCTTTTGCGTCACGGGGTATCAAGACAGCAATGTTTTGTTGTGTTTACTTGTGTTGACTTTTCTTGCCTTGTGTTATTTTATCTTATACAGTGAGGAGTTTAACATGCACACTCATCCAACATGAAGATTTGAGCAGGAGGCTAGTCTAATTTTGCTCTCGACAGGTTTGGTTTGCATAGATGGCCTGATCTGATTTTGACCAACGATGGGATGGGGTCGTCAATTCTGGGTGTTATAGAATTTCCCTAGAAGCTATCACAGCCAGTTTTGATGAGCCCCGCTCTTCGTAATAGCATCCACAGTGGGACCCTAGTTACCTTTTTAGAGGAAGTGTCTAACTGTCCATAGTATCTGTTCAAATTGCCTCTCTTCATTTGTTTCTGTTTGTATGGGAATTTGTTTGAGATATTTCTCTGTAATTTTGTACAAGTTGTATGGGAGATTTCTGCTTGTAGTTTTGCACAAGTAATGAGATGGGTCCTGCAGCACTGACCAGGTGTCTGTGATGTGTTTGTCTTGCAGTCATATCACAGCCTGCTTGGATCAGTACTGCAGTAGCCTACTCTTCTACCTAGTGTGGAGGTTTGGTGTTTGTCAATCAAAATATACCTGTGTACAGTTTGTTTTCTTTGGCTTCATTCATCAGCCTTGTGGTCGGTCGACTGGAAGCAGCTTGTTCAGGTTTGCCCATCAAAATTGCTGTGATGTGTTTTTTTCTGTTCATATCACAGCCAGCTTTGATGAGCAGTCTGGGCAAAGTATCTACAATTAGTTTGCACCTGATAGGAAGTTTGCACCTGCATTGCTACACTTAAGTCATTTTGCGCAGGATCAAGCATCACAACACAGAAAACTGCAACAGATACTGCTGACAAGATGTGCATGGGCCCTTTGTGTACTATCTTAGAGCTTTATGATGCAAGTACAATGCCAAATGTCGAAATTCATAGTTTGCAGGGTGTATTTTTGTACCTGAGTCGCGGATTTATCGTCTGCATTGGCCTGGTTTTGAATTATTATGGATATTTATGAGCCTATGTCACAAGGCCGCATCTATCAGTATATTGCAATACTGCAGGTCACGAGGTTATCGGTGTGGTGTACACACGTGTTGGTGTACACATGTACTGATCTCCAGCATCCCTTTGACGTAATTTTCCACGAGAATGTAGAATAAACCTTCCATACACGCTATGCTGCCAAAATCACAATGCGGATTCCGCTTGACCTGCTAGTATTTACTAGTAATGATCGCTGTGCACCGCAGAGGGCTGGTTTGTTCAACTCTCAGCTCAAAGCGATTGAGCGAGCGTTCATGGTGCCTAGTTTGACCTTTGATCCTTTATCCCTCGGTCAATTTCACATCTCACACATGACATCGAAGTCTATGTAACTGAAAGCATCATTGGACACGGCAAATGCACCATCGCAGCAGAATCACTACCTCTGTGAGTTGAGTAAATGAAAGCCTGCACAGACAAAAACGTGTCGCTACCAGCGATGTGCAACTTTGACACACCGTAGTTTTCAGATCCTTGCAGCATAAAATCTGACAACTAGCTCGTAACTATATGATAAAACAGGTTTTTAATCTTGCAAAATCAGTAAGATAAATTCTACTGAAGATCATGGATTATGAAAATCGCTAGTGCTCACGGAACTGTAGGAAGATCGACCAAGACCGTAGATTACTTACTGACTCACAGCAGGAAAGCAACAAATTCCGGATAGGTGGTCAAGCTCTGCCTCTTTCTTCTCTGCAAGTGGAGTCATCAGCTAAAGGCATTTGTCGTGTGAATCCATACTTTTAGTGCCGAGCTGTATTTGTATCTTGAGACTAATGAAAGAGTCTTCCTATTTTGATGTCCTGTTTTGAAAACATGCTGTTCATGCATGAGTGGAGTATATGGCCCTGCATAGCTTGGTGCTGGTCAAAGGGGAGACAATCATTCTTGTGGCATGAAAGCGTTCAAAGTGGTTGTGATGTGTCCCTGTATTTCATATCACAGCCAGCTTTGATGAGCTTCCAGTCACAACTGCCCTCTTGTCTGGCTGAAGTCAGTTTATTCAGCATATATTTAGTATTTTTTTCTTCACTT
Source organism: Semisulcospira habei (assembly GCA_036245525.1). Taxonomy (NCBI): domain Eukaryota; kingdom Metazoa; phylum Mollusca; class Gastropoda; family Semisulcospiridae; genus Semisulcospira; species Semisulcospira habei. The sequence goes on from BTPG01000002.1 coordinate 162,282,891, forward strand.
GTTTTTTGGTTTATATGTTGTACTTGTCTTTATTATGTTTGGTTGTCTTGTTGGACTGGGCATGGGATGATGGTGAATGTAGTTGACTGGTCTGTTGGACATGTGCTCTAGGCATGGGATGATGGTGAATGTAGTTGACTGGTCTGTTGGACATGTGCTCTAGGCATGGGATGATGGTGAATGTAGTTGACTGGTCAGAGATAGCATCAAAGGGTTGGTGAAATGTTGGTAGGTCTCATATCACAGCCTGCTTTGGTGAGCTTTCTGCCAGCTGCCTCGCTTCCATTCCCACCTGTACTTTTATCGCTAGCCTAGCCTGGAATTGGTGGACACATGAGTAACAGTGTCTGTGCTAACCCAGTTTCACACTTCACAAGTGCATATTTACTTCCGGGTCTGTGTATTCATGTGACAAAAAAAGTCATGTTTGGATTTAGTTCTAGTGAGTTTTCAGTCATGGTTTCTGGACAAGGCAGGCGATAGGAGAGCCCGCCAAAGTGGTTGTGATCTGGTGGTTTGTCTGCAAATCACAGCCTGCTTTGGTGAGCTTTCTGTTGCCAGGAACATGTTCACAAGACCAGCCACCTGCTGGAGAAGAGGTAGTAGTGTTTGGCTTGTCAGTAAGGAAATGTTAATAGCTGGAAAGTTGTGGGCCTGCTGCTGAAGCCAGATGCGGAATGACTCACTGCAGAGTTCGCACCAAAGTGGCAGTGACTTTGTTGTTATATTCAAATCACAGCCTGCTTTGGTGAGCTCTCTGTAGCGACATTTCACCAGGCTCAAAGTCAGATTGAAAGCATCTGCAGTTTAATGGTGTTCACAAAGTAAATGACTGTCGGCTTGTGGAGATGGGTGTGATTGGTTCATTCAAGTGGCTGTGGTGTGGTATTCTTTGCTGCATATCACAGCCTGCTTGGATGAGCTAACTGCACTTGCAAACACCTGGGTCTCTAGTACCAGTAAAACTGGAAATGGTGGCTCCATTTAGCCATGACACTATAGCAGGAGATCATGATAAAATAAGGGTAGTGCCAGATTAGCCTGGTATCAAGCTAATCTAGCACTACCCTTGAATTATGTTTGATCCATTTCCTGCTACTGGTGCATACTTGTGGCAACTTCAGAATTTGAGGGATTGCAGCCATGGGGTTAAAAGGGTTAATGTATGCATGCAGTCACTAGATGACGAAGGAATTATATACTTTTTTCTGCGTAATGAACTCTGTTGACATCTTGTTGGTATTGGGCGAATGATTGATAGTTTACTCAAGTGTTTGCATCTGCCAATTGCTGAGAGATTTTTCTGTGCTGAGCCACTAGAACTGCTGGGATGTGTTATCTCATCTCATATCACAGCAGCTTTGGTGAGCTTTGCACAGGACCAGTTCTTCTGCTTTTTGAGCAGTGCTCTTCGTGTTGAGCTTTTATGGCTTTTATGGATCTCTTGGAGATGCTGTGGATTTTCATTGTGTTGACCGTCTTATTCAAAGCAAAAGCTGCATATCTGTATGCAGCAGGTCAATTAAGTGTTGTGTAATGTGTGGGTTGTTTTGTGAGATTGCTGTACTGAGAACCATTTGTGTACAAAACTGCAAGACTGGGATCAGGAGAGTGAGAAACGCGGGTGTCACAACCCTCCCTCCCATCAAAGCGGTTGTGATGTGGTGACTGTAACTAACACATATCACAGACAGCTTTGGTGACAGGGCCCTTGTTTCTTCATCCAGCACATCAGTATCATGCTTCATCTCGCCACTGTAACGCTGCACCTCATGGAACATCACCTGTACTGCATTCAGAGTGTGCTGTTTTCACGTCTTCTCTTTACTTGTTGTCGCCCTCGTACTTTGTTGATCCCCACCTGGGTCTGCCTTGGGGGACTTGGGTGGGGTTAACTACTTTTTAGTTCCCAGGGCCACCCTGGTCAGCCCCACAGGGTGGGTTTTCCTCTCTATTCTGGGGCATGTGTTTCTGTCAACCCGTGGTCCATTCACCTGTATTTTCCTATTTTAAACTCTCCCTACTGTCTGCGCTGCCTGTAGCTCTTGATATTGGATGTGTGTTGCTAAATGGTCTTAGCTTTATTTAGGCCCCATATCGTAGTTTTATTTAACGTATTAGACCGGCTGGCGACATACATTCAATATTCTTTTTTTTTTTTTTTTTTTTTTTTTTTCATTTTTTTCATAAGCAGTGCAGGCACGTCCTGAGAAAGCCTTGTTGCTGTCGGGATGTTAAGCAATATACAATCAATCGTACTTTGTTGAGGAAAACACTTTTTCACTTTTTTCTGAAGAAGTGAATGTCTTATTTAACCATGTGGCCCTGAATTTTAGAGGTGTCACTTGCCTGTTCTGGAGATGGGTCGACCATGTTATTCAAGAGTAATGACCGATTCATGGTTCAAAATACTTTTAAAACTACAAAACTACGGAGCCCTTTGGGTCCTCTGTTAGTAAAAGTAGGGGACTCCACATGAAAGTAAGGGGCTCGTGAACCGTCGCGTGATTTACACACAAGAAGACATTGAAACATAGGAACTCTCCTTCGCAGGAGGAAGCAGCTTTAGCTAAAAGAATAGCAAGCTGCAAACAGCGTGAACGTATCGTGCTAGATCGCTATGGAGCAAAGAGAGGTTGATGCAATGCGTACTGTGCTAAAGAATAGCTAGCCATGCGTGTTCGGTGAAAAGTTCATGACTTGTGTCAGGATCACGCTGAGTACCGCCTACCGCTGCTTTGAGATAAATTTGGTCTGAAAAGAAGGGGGGCACGTCGGGCCCCATGGACATGTAAGTAGAGGGCCTGAGGCCAAAGTAAGGGGCTTTTGCCCCCGGTTATTTTGATCCCTGCTGATTAGTTTTGATGCCTGATGGTGCTAACTTACTTGGCACTACCCTTGAAGAATCATAGTCCATTCGTCTCCTGCTGTAATGTCTACCCTTGAAAAATCATGGTCCATTCGTCTCTTGCTGTAATGTCAGGGCTAAATGAATGAAGTGGACCCTTTTGCGTACAGCTTCATGCACTTCGTGCACCAGAGTTACTTGTTAGGTTGTAAGTATTGTGTGTACTGTTCCCAGTAGATCACAGGCATAGTGTATGTTTATTGTACAGGAATAGAAAAACTTGAACTTGTCTGGTATGTTAAAATAAAGGAAAGTGGAGATCAAAAATTTTTCAATGTTTTGAGCCACTAACCTACCTTTACCAGTGTAGTGTATTTGTTTGTGACAGCTGATGAGCAAGATGGCTCCCTTGCTTGGTCGAGACATCACAGAGCGACTCTTCCTTCCACGCTTCTGTGAAATGCTGACGGACCCGCTCTTCCATGTCAGAAAGGTACATACGGCATGACAATGCCAGGCAACTTGACCTCGTGCATCCAGCTATGAAAAGTCCAGAGGGTTGCATTAAAAGGGTGTTGATCCCTTCACTGCCAGTGGATGCTGATTGTCTTTTTCAAATTCTGTTACTTTAACACAAAAGAGCTCAAGGACTTCTAGTATGAAGTGGTGTTAGCAAAAGGCATAGATCATCGTAAGCCCCAGAACTGCTGGGCTGTGAGGACGTGTCTTGCAGTTGGATTGGGTTCACATTGAGTGATAGCAAAAGGAGTCTTGTGATAGCAAAAGGTGTTGATGTCTGGGCCATCCACCATCCATGGTAAACGTTAACCCTTTTACCCCAGAGGTCCTATTTTTCAAATTTTGGAGGTGTTGCCTAATTATGTACCGGTTGCAGGAGTTGGCTTGACCATTATAATTCAAGGATAGTGCCAGATTAGATTTGCGCGAGGCTGATCTGGCACTATCCTTGAATTAAAATGGTCAAGCCAACTCCTGCTGTAGGGATCCAGGGCTAAAAGCATTAACCCTTTGGCGTTTTCTCTGAGGCAGTTCACCACAGATTTTAAACCCCCCCCCCCCCAAAGAAACTTTTGTGATAAGACCTTTCCAAGCATACTAATTTCAGTGACCTCTCTCAGACGTCGAGACCATAGAGTGGTCGAGAAATTGGTACAAAACGGCCATATTTTAAACCATAATCTCAAACTTGGTACAGAGGTGCCTAATAGAAGAGAACTTTCTATGCATATTTATTTGGATGACCCCTTGGAAAGGTAAGTGTCGCAAGCTTTCCAGAAGGAGGTAAAAAAACAACCCCCCCCCCCCCCCCCCCCCCCCCCAAACCACCGTTTGTCACATTGTTTTCTACTTGCAACTTTTTGTACTGATAAAAGTATTACTTGTAACTTCAAAATAACAAACTACTTTGTCCACAAAGGAGTTCTTTTGTTGATAAGAAATGGTGCAACAACCGAGAAAATTACATTTTCCGTTGCTGGCAAACAATCTAATTGGTTGTGTGTACTTGCAGATTTTTCAATTTGTTATATGCTTCACCTTCAGTTAAAGATTTGGGCTGTATTTGTGGACGATATCGCCTATGGCATGTTCAGAGGTCATTGCGAGTCTGCTCACCACACCGGTCAAAACGTTTATCTGCCAGTTCTCGAAATACACTGTTGCAGTAAGCAGACCCACATAGGGGCGTTTGTAAGTTGTTCCAGAGATCAGGGAATCGGGGGTCACAACCAGAGCCTGATGGTAAGAATTTGCATACTAATTTGGGCGAACCATCCCAAAGGTCACGAGTGGTTTATGATGGGTTAGAAAAGATGCGTCTGAAATGGCGATATTTGCACATTTATTCTAAAATCCTATTTTTAACTTTAAACCCAAACTTTGTACGGAAATATGATGGTAAGACCTTTCTATGCATACTAATTTAGGTGACCCCTTGGAAGGGTAAAGGGTCATGAAAATTGAAGAAAAAAAAAATTTCACGCAAAAACAATTTTCAAGTACTATTTTAAACTTCAAACTCCAACATGGCTCCGAGATGTCTGATGAGACCTTTCATTGCACACTAATTTGGATGACTCCTCAGGAAGATCAAGGATCAGAAGAAGTTGACAGATGTGTGAAAAATTCCAGTTTTTGATAAAATTTTAGCTTATGGGTTCTTATGTGCCAGAATTCTGGTTTTTGGAAAAGTACCTGCCATAAGAAATTACATGATCCAGAGACCAGGGGTCTTGGGACCTTTCAGGTTGTTGAAAATTAAACAGAAGCACCCAATGTTGATTAGATTAGTCATACCCGTGTGCCAAGGGCTGTGCCATTCTTCTTGGCAAGCAAGGGGTTAAATGTAATTGAGTTGTGCTGCATAAACAAGGGTTGTGGTATTTGAAATTAGTGTTTAGTACTTGCTGCATGTAAAATGCTAATTTTATCTTTAATCATGCCTTGCATTATGGTTGATCTCTTTGGTCATGCTCGTCCATAATTGTTTACAGAGCTGTTGGCTGAATGACTAAAGCCCGCACCAGTATTGACTCGGTACGTCGGGCCCTGGGCACCATCCCAAGCACAAAAAGCTAAAAAGTTGGATTGTAGATTTCACTACAAGCCCTGTACATTACGTCGGGGGTCAAAATCTTCAGCTTTTCCGAGAATATCATTGTTTATTAAAATCCGCTTTAAAAAAAATTCAATTCTGCGTGGAAATGAAACTCTTTGAGCTCCCTGGTGAACTGCCCTTCGTGGATCACGCGACAAGTCATGCCATCGTAGCTGCTCTTGATCAGGCGGACGAGCTTTGTGGGTACACCGTAGTGTCGTAGGAGTTTCCACAGAGTCTCTCGGTCCACACTGTCAAATGCTTTCTCATAATCCACAAAGTTGATGTACAGCGGGGAGCTCCACTCCAGAGACTGTTCCACGATGATGCGGAGAGTGGCGATCTGGTCTGTACATGATCGGTTCTTCCTGAATCCTGCTTGCTGGTCTCAGCTGGGGGTCAACGGAGCTCTTCATTCTCTCCAGGATGATCCTGTTGAAGACCTTTCCTGGTACTGACAGCAAGGTGATTCCTCTGTAGTTGAAACACTTGCTGAGGTCGCCTTTCTTGGGAAGCTTGATTAGGTACCCCTCCTTCCAGTCAGCCGGCATCACCTCCTCTTCCCAGATCTTTCCAAACAGTGGGTACAGCATCTCCACTGTTGTCTCTAGGTCTGTTTTCAGAGACTCCGCTGGGATGCCATCTGGGCCTGCTGCTTTGCCGTTTTTCAAAAATGCCACTGCTCTTCTGATCTCTTCCCGGCTGGGTCTGTCACAGCTGATGGGTAGGTCAGTCTCTGCCGGCTGGATGTCTGCGGGGTCGGGTGGGCTAGGTCTGTTGTGGAAATGAAACGGTCATGGTTTTTAAACGCGCAGGTCCACAAGTTGTCGGATTCGTTTATCGTTAACTTTCGGTTAGCTTTGTTTTTCCAAGATGGCTTTTGGCGACACAGCACACATTATTGCTCGCAGCAAAAAGTTTTGAGAAACAAATGGAGATGGCATAGCTGCCAACCCTCCCGATTTTATCGGGAATTTCCCGATTTGTTTCTTCAAAAACATTACCGATGACATGACTGAATGGAAGTGTCTACTACTTACTCATTCTAGCCTAAGAGCCAGTTGTGTTAAGACACAACCCGGGAGGCACTCGGGGAACCCCGAGGGGACCAAGAGTTGTCTCCCTATACCCACCACCCGGAAGCCGGGTACCCATAATCCCCCAGTCTAGTCTACTTAGGCGCACGATTCGGTCGTCTTGCGCTCGGCTCTAGCCTACGGACTTTGGTTTTCGACCGTTCTCGGGTTCGGACTTGCTGTTGGAATGAAGAGCGGGAGATAGGATCGTTTCGTCGGCCCTGCCTGTGCTGCTGCGTGGTTTTCTCGTTCCCACTGCTTGGCGCCTGCGCTTCGGCCTCTGGTGAGCTGTCCGGTGATCTTCGCCGGTCGTGCCAGGCGGGTTTTTGGACGTCTCCCCCCGTTCCCCTTCGGCGGAGAGGTAAGGTAGCGGGATTGACCCTCGGCTGGTTCCCGGGCTGGGCACTGGTTGTGCAGGTACGAAGTTTTTCGTCTTCTTCTCACTGTAATTGCGCCCCCACTCACCTTCGGTGAATCGTAGAGAAGTTTCCTACGCTTTTGTACCTTGGGTGTGGAGAATTCTTTTACTCCATGGCCTGATTAGCTGAGTGGCACAGCTTGAGTCACGCCTTGTCATCGCGTGGTTTGTTCGGGACCAGCGCCTGTTCTGTTTTCGCTCACGGGTGATGGATTTAAGCGCACACTCGCATACGCAGGCATACGCGGTAGACAAGTACTCACGTACCTTAGAAAGTGGATATATACGTTCCGGCGGGCAGCTGGGGGGTTTACGCTCCTTGGCTGGGCGGGCCCCTCGTGACATGTCCACATAAAGTGGTGATTTTCTGCCCCAGATGTTTTTCTTGTCTTGATTGTCATTGCGTATTGAGTTGTACAGCATGCGGCCGGTGTTGGTTTTTTTTTTCCACACACGGTCACCCTTAGTAATAATGTTTGGGGGCCTGACTCCTTTTGTCACAGGGGTTGGTACATATGTTGTTGCTCACCTTAGCACTTGACGGCGGTGAATCTACCTCGTTACTGCACTGCTAGATTGCAGACGTGCAGTTTGGTACCTCGCTTCCGTCATGACGTATTCGTCTTTTGTGTACATATGTTGTTCCCTCGCCTTAGCGCTTGGCGGCAGTGGGCCTGCTTGCTTACTGCACGGCTAGTTGTCGGCAGGCAGTTTGCAGACCTGTTTACCCAAGAATACACTTTTTGGAGAAACTGACAACTCACTGGCTTGGGAATAATTACACATGTGAGGTCCAAAGTACACAATTAGTCAGTTGAAAGTACACTGACTACACCCAGGGGGTAAACAGGTCTGAGTTTGGTACCTCGCTTCTGTCATGACATGTTTGACTTTTGCTACATATGTTGGTTGCTCACCTTAGTGCTTGAGGGCAGTGAGTCTACCTTCTTGCTGCACTGCTGGCGTGCAGGCTTGACAGTCTGTTACCCCGCTTGGTGCTTGTGTGTTTTGTTGTTACGAAGGCTACCTTTCGTGGCTTAGTCCCACAGGACTCGCCCGCAGGCCTTCGGGTGTTATCTGTTGCAGGGATGCGCTACCCATTCACACAGATGACAGTGGCTAGTTCAGCCCCCAGGGGTCTTTCGCCACTGCACCGGATGCCCCGCCGACCATGCTTGCTTTGCAAGCGATTGGCACCGGTTTAGGCGCCTTCCAGACACTGCGGGTTCCGCACGACAACGGACTGCCCTGGGAGAGAAGCCATACCGGATGTCGCGACTAGTGCGCGAGCATGGATCGTGGAGGCCGCTGCCAGGGGGAGCGCACGGGAACAGCCTCTGGCAAGGCCCGCTTGGAAAGACAATTACGCACACGTCCGACGTCTTAGGACGTTGCAGTACACTACCACCTTGAGAGGACAAGCAGCTTCTCGGCTGTAAGCCCCAGCCCGGCTGCTACTGGTAGGTGTGTTCTTCATGTCCAGGCAGCGCCCATTGGGACTAGGCCTGTCTTCCGACACGGGAGGTGCCTCCTACCACATTGGGATGATTGCGTCACCTGGCCTCAGCAGCGCGGATGGCAGCATTGAAGCGTCTGCAGGCGGGAGCGACCTATGCTGTTGGTGCTTGAAGGATCCCGTTCCGCCCCGATGAAGAGGGGCATGCCGATGTCCTTCACGCAAGGCAGATGTTCCGGTGGCCGTCGGACAACCACTGGGTCGGGTCTCCTATGCGCAGGATGTGGATACGCCTTCCAACGTATCCTTGGCACCGGTCGCTTGAGACCAGGACGTCCCTGTGGGAATCCCCACACCGGATTCAGTGGACTAGTGCACGAAGTGGGCCTGGATCGATGAGGCCGCTTCCAGGAGGGAGCGCGCCCGGACTAAGACTTCCAAGAAGCCATGTCCACTTTCTGCCCCACTTGTCTCCAAGAAGCCCGCGGGATCCCGCTGGGGGTCCCCCTTACCGGCAAGAAAGCCCGCCTCCCTCGGAGCCCGGCTCAGAGACATTCACGTGCACGTCCAGGGACTCTAGTAAGAATGCTCGTCTCCAAGGAAGCGGAGACTACTATCAACACAGTTCCGGGCCACCTCTCGTCCCGCTCGCTCTGCGCGGCGCCAGAGTAGGGACCACTATCGGACTGCTGAGGACATGCAAGCTATGCGGAGGCTTCCAGTGGCCGTCGGATAACCATACAGTCTGTCTCCTGTGCGCTGGGTGTGCTTCCGACCACTCTTGTAACGTCTGTGCTACCTGGCCGGAGCTGCGATGGTCTAATCTCTGGAACTTTAGAGGAGGGAGACTCCTACCCTCTCGGGTACTTGAAGATTGCCGAGACGCCTTCCGCTGTGCCCCCGGCACCGGACGTGCGAGACCAGCTGGATCCGACACAGAAAACGCCACTGAGTAATCGAGGGATTAGTGCAGTGTGGGAGTTCGACCGTCAAGACCGCCTCAGTTAGAGAGCGCGCCCGGATACAGCTGGTGGAAAGAACCCGCCTCTCCCAAGAGCCTGGTTTGGTGGGACGCTCGTGGCGTCCCTCCTCCACCGTCGTTCCCCACTCGTCTCTGAAGAAGCCGCCGGGATCCCGCTGGGGGTCCCCTGGCCGGCAAGAAACCCGCCTCTCCCAAGAGCCTGGTTCACAGAGACATTCACGCACTCGTCCGGAACCTCCTGGTTGTGAAGAGCGTAGACACAGGGATTCTACTCGACGTTATCGCTCTCCCTCGCTAGATCATAAGAGGACCTTCCCGCTCGGGTGCTTGGAGTTGCCCAAGACGCCTTCCGCTGTGCCCCTGGCACCGGACGCGCGAAACCAACTTGATCCGACACAGAAGACGCCACTTGAGTATTCAACGGATTAGTGCACAGAAACCCGCCTCTCCCAAGAGCCTGGTTCATTCCCCACTCATCTCTGGCCGCAGGGATCCCCTTGCCGGCAAGCAACCCGCCTCTCCCAAGAGCCTGGTTCACAGAGACTTACACGCACTCGTCCGGATCCTCCTGTTCGCGAGGATCGTAGGCGCTGGGATTCTACTCACCGTTATCGCTCTGCTTCGCAAGATCGTAGGAGGACCTTCTCCACTCATCGTTCGACGGATCAGGACTCCCTCGACTGGTTTCGCCTTCTTCGCGTTCCTCATCTCGTTCGGACTCCCGTTCGTCCCGTTCCTCTTCCCATCGACCGGCCACTTCCCCTTCCCTCGTCCTCTCCGTTCCGTTCCTCCTCGTCGCAGCCGTTCTCCTTGTCGGAACCCGCCTTCGGCAAACGGGAGAACCTCGCCGCGTCGCTCCGTCTTCGCTCTCCCCTTCGGAGGGAGTCTTCGACCTGCGGTTCGCCGTCAGCGGGATTCCCTCCCTCGGAGCCCTCCTCAGTCGCCGGTTCCAGACAGCGGGACTTTGACACCCTGAGTTTGATGGCTGACGACCCCTCGGACTGGTTGCTCGGACGTCTCAGCCGTTTCTCCTCTTCCTCTTCTTCGGCTTCCAGTGCTGCGGTTCCATCAGACCTGTTCTTCTGCGCGGATGGACACTCGGCCGGCACTGGACGGGACATCCAAGCTCATCGCCGCCGCCCTGCTGTGGAAGTTGCCCGGCATCGCCCCTTGACTCACCGGGGGTTCTCATCCATCGTGGACACTGGGGAACCAAGGCGCAGCCCCTTCTCCCTGACGTCTAACCATCTCGACAACTCTCGTTGGGCACCCGGGGGGTGCCGTACTTCGGACAGGTGGTACCGCTTGGCTGTGCTCGGGGTGGAGGCCTAGCCACTACACGGAGTCGAATCTACTCACCTTAGTCGTCTCTAAGCCCGGCGGCTCAAGCTACGCTTCCTACTTCCGTGATTCTTCTCGAGGTCCAACCCTCCGACCTTCGGACTTCGCGGACAAGAGCGTGCTTAGCTTGGATCTGACGCGGACTACTAGGCCTGCTTCTTCTGCTCGTGGGGGGAAGGATAGGTCACAGGAGCTTCTCCTCTTCGGCTACGCGACAGCGGAGGTGTTCTTCCAGGATCAGGGCAGCTGGCGATCCTCCGACCAGTGCATACCCCCTACCCTGGTGCTTGGGGAAAGAACTTCATCTCCCTCCGTGCGTGACGCTACCTGGACCGACGGTAGATCTGGGCCAGTCTTCCCCGGTGGGACCAGGGGCTACACACGGAATACACCAGGACACCTTCGGAGGATCGGCGCATGAGACCAGGATGATCCTACGTTTTCAGTTGACTGGGGCACAGGATGGGGCCTTGACCGAGGCCGCTACCCGGACGGAGCGAGCCCGGACACAGCTTTTGAGAAGCAGAGAACTCGCCTCACAGAGCCCAGTTCAGAGAGTCGCGCTTGGCGACGTCCCACGTACAATCTCGGTACCCACTCATCTCCAAGTAAGCCGCCGGGATCCTGCTGGGGGTCCACTTGCCGGCAGGAACCCGCCTCTCCTCAGAGCCCGGGTCGGAGAGACTTACACGCGCTCGTCCGGAGCCTCCTGTCGACTCCCCTCGGGAGGAGTCATCGAATGCTACGTCTTGCCCTTGCAGCCATACGGCGCCTGAGGGATGTTGCCGTGGTGGAGTGGTTAACGAGCTTCAGGAGCTACGCCTCACCCTGTCTGCCTACAGTTCGAGGGAACAATTACGTACAGCTCCTCTCGGACCATACCTTACCTGGACCGCCGCGCCTTGGTCCACAGGTTCACCTTGCGCCCGCTTACGGGGCGCTATTCCACCAGGAGACCACGTAGCAAATCCCTGTACAAGCCTCACGGGTGCCTACGACATAGCCGTTCGCTTCGGACGCGCTCGCCTCTTTGCCGGTTCCGGCAGCACTGACGCTACATGCCGGACGTTCTTCCTGGTTAAGCTCAGTCATACGTTCTGAATTACAGGACCCCTCCCTCAGGGAGGTTAGAGGCTACAGGTACGTTATCAAGGCACTTGCAGGGCCACGAACGTCACATTCGTCAGGGACTGTACTGTCTTGCACTTCGTGGCTACTGGAGGCTGGCGGGCAGGATGACTTCGCCCGCCTCGATTGCAGAGCTCTGCCAGGCCAGAGAGACTCCTCGCTCTGGTGGAGGCCTTTTTGCGGGGGGCACAACTCCCTCCTGGCGCCTCAGCGCCGTAGGTATTCACCTACCTAGGGTCGTCGGGAGTTTGCGTTAGGGAGGACGGCCCTTGGGCCCTAAGGTGTGCTGGAGCGCGGCACCCACCTCCTGTTCGCAATTCTTCCATTCAGTCATGTCATCGGTAATGTTTTTGAAGAAACAAATTCATTTTTCTTTAAAAGGTATTTTTTCGAAAAATACTTACCGATGACATGACTCAAACGACCCTCCCACCTGCCCCGCTTGCCGCTCGTGCGCCAAGTATCCTGACTGAGGGATTATGGGTACCCGGCTTCCGGGTGGTGGGTATAGGGAGACAACTCTTGGTCCCCTCGGGGTTCCCCGAGTGCCTCCCGGGTTGTGTCTTAACACAACTGGCTCTTAGGCTAGAATGAGTAAGTAGTAGACACTTCCATTCAGTCATGTCATCGGTAAGTATTTTTCGAAAAAATACCTTTTAAAGAAAAATGAATTTTTTTTCAAGTCCCGATTTTCCGGGTTTTTGTACATTTTTCCCGATTTTCAAGTTTTGTTTGAAAATTCGAGGCATTTTGGCGTACCGCTCCCAGTCAAGCGCCTGTAGTTGAGAGCCTGCTGCTATACTGTACCGCTAAGCTTTCGGGGACCCACAGCCAGTCTTGATTACGCATGCGCAGCAAATTTGCATCCATTCTGTGTTTGTTCCGGTTCCTTCGAAATTGCCCTGGTCTGGAGCACATGCTTAGCGATTTTCACAAGTGTTATTTTCGATTTTCAACAAAATGATGCCTCCAAAGAAGCAGAAGTGGTTGGTGAAGTTCCATCCAGACTACAAGCGTTCCTTGCATCATCGACGAATCGAGAAAGGGCGAACACTTTGCCGTTTGTAAAATGTGCCGGGCGGACATAAACATCGCTGCACAGTAAACCTAGGCAGGCTGACGTGCACTGTGTTTGATTATTCGGCTGGAACAAGGTGCGTACCCCCACCCCCCCCTGTTTGATTTTTCGGCACCTGGAAGCAAGGGCTAGCGTCGTGGAGGCCGCAGCTCAGGATTTTCGTTGCCTCAAGGTTGGCAGCTATGGAGATGGGAGTGGTGCAAAAAATCTGCATTGGTGGGACTTTTCCGGCTACAACTGGATTTAAAAAAGAAAAAGATTTTTTTCTTTTTCTTTTTACTTAAACTGTGCCCCAAGATCATCCTCGCTTCAGGATTCTATTTTTTTTTCCGGTCCCACCCATGGAATCTGTGAAAGTTATGTCCAACCCTGACATGTTTGAACGGATAGGAGAGCACATTCAGAAGTTAAGCTCAGCTGGAATCGCTCGATGTGAGCTTTGCCCCGCTGATGTTTTGTACAGTCTGGAACCCTTTCAGTTTTTTTCCTAGCACCTGTTTTGACCCCCTGTTACATGACAAGGCTTTATTAATGAGTTGCATGGGCGACCGTTTTTCATCTTGGAGGCTCGTTAAGCTTTTTCAAAATCCCAGAAAACTGAATTTCAGCTGTTTTATTCATTCAAACAGGGCAGTCCTTAAGCCAGCCTGTTCGATCTGTAAGACATAAATTATCGTGTGCCTCTGCATGTGCAAGGGAGGGGCTCCGTCTCTTGTTGCCTGTTGTAAAGGCCATAAGTAAAACGCAAAAACCAGACCAAACAGGTGACTGCCAAATAACTAAATAATTGTACTTGTCAATGCTATGCGGTTTTTTTTGTTTGTTGCGATTTCGTCAGATTAAAACAAGTACAAGTGGCATGTTTCAGAAGCTTTTTGTCACAGAAAATTCTGGCTGGGGACGGGGCCAGTAGAAACGTGCATGGTCAAGGGGAGTTAATTGTACAGCTTGTAAACGTGCTCATGGTCGAAGGGAGATAATTGTCCATGTTTAACACTATGCAAAAGCCCATTTATTGATTACATTTTAGCACAGTAACTTCTCAGACACGTTTAGGAACTGGTCAGTGACAGTTGAGGGATTTGCACATTGTAATGCAGTAAACATTGTTAATAATAAAAATGTATGAATAGCAGTTGGCAGACTTTTCAGTTCAAGCAGACTTTTCAATTTAAAATTTAATTGCAGAAATTTATAAGTAAATCATTTTCTTCACTAATAGCTAAAGTAGATTTGTTGTGTAGATGTCAAGAAGCCACTAAAATGCTTGGCAAATGAAGACACAAAAGTCAATTTCTCAACCTCGTTGATGCTGGGTTTTCTTGACCTGTCTGCATATATTGCCACTTGCAAAATTTACCTTTAGCAAAACATCAAGAGACCCAGAATTTATGTTTGTACTGGTAGTAAATAAGTACAGTACATTGACAAGCAAAAGAAATGACATTTTTGGAATCGTCAGAAACACTTTCTGATAATCCAATAAATGTCAATTTTTTTTGGTCTGTCGGATATTTAAGGGATGCTGATAGGCGGGGCATGCCTTACCACGAGTCCTAGTTGAGATCGCAGTTTGCATTAGTGTCCCTTGGACAGTTTGGAAAAATTTTGATTTTAAATTTTCTCTTTTAGGTGTGTGCATCTAATTTTGGAGAAGTGTGCAATGTGGTTGGTGTGCAAAACAGTGAAGAGATACTGGTAAGTGTGCCAGATAATGATGGTGTATATATTTTCGCATAAATACACACAAAAGAACACTTCACAACTTTTAGTTAAACCTGTACACATTTTAAATTTATGGCATTAAAACCTGCATTGCATGAAATTGGACATCTAGCCTGCACAAAAAGACACATCAAAAGCTGCAAGCGTATGAATTTACCACATGAAAACTCCACATTCTGTGATGTCAAAACTTGCACATAATACAATTCATGATGTCGGAATCTGCAAATGTTAACAACAAAATAAGTGTGTGTTCTCTGACAACTGAATATTTGTATTGATATTCTAAAAATCGCATGTTGTGTGGAACCATAGCATCTTAACTTGTGTTCAAAGTGGTCAATCTTTACTTGCATTTGTTCGGGAGTTTCAAATGTTGTAAGACCCTAGTTGCCATTTGGACTATAAAGCAAGTGAAATCTGGGAGCCCAGATGTTTCTCTTGCAGCCCAAACAGCGTTGTGTACAGAGGTAATGAAATGTGCTTTCGCCATTTGTGCTCCAAAAACATAAATTTGACTCGCCTGACGAGAGATCTCCTTGCATTTGGTGACGGGAAAGTGGATTTGTTCATCGCATTGCGTTGCTTAAATGTCAAACTGTATGGGTTTTTTAAAACTTGTTATGTTTGTGTTATTCTTTTGAGAGCATGTGTGTGTTAATCATAGGAAAGATCCAATATTCATTTGAGTTATTTTGGATACGAATTATGTACCTTTTTTGTGTTCATTTTCTATTCATTTGAGTTATTTTGGATAAGAAATATGTACCTGTTTAGTATTCATTTTCTTTTGAACAGAGAATTGTGATCGATTTGTTGTGACACGTATTTTTGCTACAGTGTTGTGAAGTTTGACCTACATTAGACTGGAACGTTCGAGCAGGGTCACGATCTTTCTAGACCTCGGATATGACGTCAAAGTTGTTGGCCACATTTCATAACATTTTATCAAATGCGCCTAGATGTTAGTCAAAGGCTGTAGTTGGTTCTAGGGTGTTCTTTTTAATGCATATTAATAAGTTTTAGTTACGTTTTCTTTTCTGATTGGTTGTGTTGTGTGAATTTGCTGGATTGTTCTGGAAATCTGCAATAGTATAAAAGACAGTGTTAGGAAATATGTGCGTACATGGTATGAGAGATGCAGCGTTTCAAGTGTTGATGCTTTGTAGAGGAGACAGTGTATCAGTGTGGATGCATTTGTGGACACAGTGTGCTGAGAGTGCATCGTGAGAGTAAACTCAGTAAAGTATTGATGGAACTGTTACTCCAGTGTGGTATACGACCTTGTGCCAGGTGTGACCAGTTGCAGCCGAGTGAAGTTTCTTTACAAGAACCCTACGTGCGTGCGTTTGGTGTGATTGTTCATACTACGACTACCACATAACAAGGCTACATGGCAGTTCAGAAGAGAGATCGACTGGCTTAACTCATTTGAGCTATAGCCGCATATCTGGATGTGAGCCGTCTCGAATGAGTTAAGGCTTGTTCGTCAGGTTAGGCATGGCCACTGTTCTGATGGTGCATATTATGGCACATTTTTACCTGGGTTTTGCTGGTTTTCCTAGGCCACACCTACAGTGGCATTTTGTTGCTATCAATTACATTTTATTGGATCATAATTTCCCACTGATAATACATACATACACACACACCCTAAATAGGTCATTATGCTTGAAAACTGACCGAATGCATCCTGGGGCATAGCCCCATTGACCACTAGCTTGGTTAGTTTGTGGGTCAGATCTGTGTTTCAGCTGTTGTAATCATTGACTGTGCATGGGTCTCTGTTGAAACTGACCTGTAACAACACCTGTAAAAACGCATGCAGACTTCACAGTTCATGGGGCCGTGCTAGGTGATGCATTCACTCTGTTTTCAAGTACCGAAGTGGAATAGTGGTACAGTGACATGTAATACCTGTAGCAAAAAGACAATTCTATTGAAAGCATGGTATGTGAAAAAACTGAGGTAACAAGTAGTGAGGACCAAATTTACTTACCTGTCGCCAAATGCAAGGATATGTTGGGTTAGGCTAAGTCATTTTTTGGGGAGCCCAAATTTTACAACACCCATGCACACACAAATGGGGCTACCAGAAACAAATGGACGCTCAGGTTTCATGTGCATAGTAGGAATTTCTACCAGGGTCCTGGGCACTCCATGAACAAGCGCGCCCTAACAGGCTGTACCATGTATCGTTTATTTAACCCTTCTCATCCTGGTAAACTACTGCAGGAAATTATTTGACTATGATGGTTGATCTGTCACCCACATGTATTCAGTAATGTAGCCTTTACAAGACGAGCAATTTAAAAAAAAAGCCTCGAGATGTAGTGGGTTAATCTGCTGTAATACACCAGGGCTCCAAAATTTGACCAAGATTTCCGCTAGGACTTAAAATTGTCCAATATTAGGACAGCATCAAATTAATTCTGTGCAGGTGGTCCACTGTCCATCGCCTACTTCCCCACCCGGGTTTGCCCTGGGGGACTTGGGTGGGGTTAACTACTTTTTAGTTCCCAGGGTCACCCTGGTCAGCCCCACAGGGTGAGTTTTTCCCTCCATTCTGGGGCATGTGCTTCTGTCTACCCTTGGTCCATTCACCTGTATTTTCCTTTTTTAAACTCTCCCTACTGTCTGCGCTGTCTGTAGCTCTTGATATTGGATGTGTGTTGCTAAATGGTCTTGGCTTTATTTAGGTCCCATGTCATAGGTTTATTTAACGTATTGGACTGGCTGGCGACATACATTCAATATTCTGTTTAGTTTCTTTTCACAAGCAGTGCAGGCACGTCCTGAGAAAGTCTTGTTGCTGTCGGGACGTTAAGCAATGTACAATCAATCAATCCATCGCATACTTTCTGACAGTGGCAGGGATAAGAACATTGGCAGACCTGTTTACTCTGACAATTTTGTTGTAAGACTAAAGAGGAGGGAGACTTTGAAGACAAACAAAATGCTTTTCATTGGTCCATTTTGTTAGTGACGTCACCAGACTGTGTCGCCTTCAGAATGCATATGACTTGGTCGGAATCTTTGTCGGATCACCAGTTCTCATGAAACGACTTTGCAGGTCAATTATAGCTAAAAACCCTTGATGTGACACAATATGTAAGATTTAAGCAGGAGGGTCATTTTAAAACAAGACTAATATGATTTTATGTCAGTTTTCTGAACCCCACTTTAGGGCTCTCGCGGTGAAGATATGGCACTTATCCTTGCTGGCTGCGTCGGTTCACTTTGACTGTCGCTGTTTATGCATCCAGCGTTCGTTAGTGGGCATAAATTGATAGCGATATTCAATACCGCTACAAGTAGCGTGCCTGTGAAGAGTTTCCATTATTGCACCAAACAAAGTTTTTTATTAGACATCAAAGCCACATCATCCAATTTAGCTTTTTAGGACTCGAAACAAAACGAAGTTGAGTAGTCATTTTAAATCTCCCTAGTATGAAATAATGGCATGCTTTTTAGGCTATTATGCCAATGCTTTAAAGCTTAATTTTTCGGGGACAAAGTATGTGATCTTGGCTGGTTGATTTATCAGCCTCCATAAAGTGTAGCAGCTTTAGTTATTTGAATTTCGTTTAATTTAAATTTTGACTCGCTGATGTTCATTGGCCTAGCTCGCTCGCTAAGCTGACAGCAACATTGTTCTCAAAGTCATGCTTGCTTGGAGCTTGTTCTGTTTATCATATCAACAGTAGCTCTGTATCTTGCAGTACTACTTCATTTTGGTTTATTTCTAATTTTTGGCTCATGGGCAAAAGTGTTTCTAATGGGTTTGTATCATCCATTGCCTAGGGATTTTTTAATTTTATTTTTAAGGCAACCCCACCTGGGTCTGCCCTGGGGGACTTGGGTGGGGTTAGGTGTTTTTTAGTTCCCAGGGTCACCCTGGTCAACCCCACAGGGTGGGTTTTTCTCTCTATTCTGGGGCATGTGTTTCTGTCTACACTTTGTCCATTCACCTGTATTTGCCTTTTTAAAAATCTCCCTACTGTCTGCACTGCCTGTAGCTCTTGATATTGGATGTGTTGCTAAATGGTCTTAGCTTTATTTAGGCCCCATGTGTTAGGTTTATTTAACGTATTTGACCGGCTGGCGACATACATTCAATGTTCTGTTTAGTTTTTTTTTCACCAGCAGTGCAGGCATGTCCTGAGAAAGCCTTGTTGCTGTCGGGACATTAAGCAATGTACAATCAATCAATCAATCATTATTTTTAAGGCGAAAAGATAAAGGTTAGCGCATTATCTCTAAAGATAACAATTTGTGAGTTGTCTTTGGAATAAACTCCCACAGTCCCTCAGATAAATTGAACCAGCCAATAGTTTACGGCACTCTTTAAAGACCCGTACACTTTTATTCCTTTAAACGTGCATTCACCGTTACTTACGCCTGTCACCCCTGCCAGGGTATAGGCCGTCGACGAGAGACCTCCAGCGACTCCTGTCCTGTGCTGCTTCTCCTTCGATTTTACTCCAGGTGGTTCCCAGTCTCTTGATGTCTGCTTGGAGGTCTTGACGCCAGGTGTTTCTCGGCCTGCCTTTTTTCATCTTTCCCTGGGGGTTCCATGACAACGCCTGCCTAGTGATACTGGAAGCTGGCTTTCTCAGACTGTGATCAATCCATCCCATCTTCTTTGCCCAATTTCATTCTCCGCTGTTATCTGCTCTGTTCTCTCCCAGAGTCTGATGTTGCTGATCTCTGGCCAGTGATTTTTCAAAATTCTTCTAAGGCAACTGTTTATGAAGATCTGTACTCTGTTGACTGTGGTTTTTGCCAATCTCCAAGTATCTGCTCCATATAGGAGAACTGCTTTTACGTTGGAGTTGAAAATCCGGACTTTGGTGTGTTGTGACAGCTCTCCACACTTTTTTTCAGCTGGAGAGAGGCTGCTCTGGCTTACCGATTCGTGCTCTGACATCTGCATCAGTGCCGCCTTTTTTGTCTATGATGCTCCCGAGATAGGGGAAGGACTCCACCTCCTCCAACGGGGTGCCAGCAAGCAAAACTGGTTCTTCCCTGGTTGCGTTCAGCCTCATTGTCTTTGTTTTCTGTTTGTGGATGTTGAGGCCCGCTTGGGACGAGATGTCAGCGAGCCTCGTGGTCTTGTCCTGCATTTGTTGATGAGTGTGGGACAGTAAAGCAAAGTCGTCTGCAAAATCGAGGTCATCAAGCTGTGTCCACAGTGTCCACTGTATTCCACTAGGTCTGTGCTCTGTGATCCTCTTCATGACACAGTCTATGGCCAGTAGGAAGAGGAGACAGCAAACACCCCTGCCTGACACCAGTTCTGACCTGGAGCTCCCTGGTGAACTGCCCTTCGTGGATCACGCAACATGTTATGCCATCGTAGCTGCTCTTGATCAGGCGGACGAAGCTTTGTGGGTACACTGTAGTGTCGTAGGAGTTTCCACAGAGTCTCTCGGTCCACGCTGTCAAATGCTTTCTCGTAATCCACAAAGTTGACGTAGAGCGGGGAGCTCCACTCCAGAGACTGTTCCACGATGATGCGGAGAGTGGCGATCTGGTCTGTACATGATCAGTTTTTCCTGAATCCTGCTTGCTGGTCTCTCAGCTGGGGGTCGACGAAGCTCTTCATTCTCTCCAGGATGATCCTGTTGAAGACCCTTCCTGGTACTGACAGCAAGGTGATTCCTCTGTAGTTGGAACACTTGCTGAGGTCGCCTTTCTTGGGAAGCTTGATTAGGTACCCCTCCCATAGCTGCCAACCCTCCCGATTTTTTTTTTTTTTCAAGTCCCGATTTTCCGTTTTTTTTTGGTACATTTTTCTCGATTTTCAGATGTAACGCACGCAGACTTGCCCACAGTCGCACGTACAGACTCCAGTGTTGATTCTAGAGCGCGTTTTGCGCGATTTCTCGCAATATTATGCTCCAAATCGCAAAAAAAAAAACACCGATACCGCGGCCGAAGAATCGCAGCAAAAAAAAACTGGACGCTTTTTTGCACAACCAGCGCGGCCGCACCGCTGCTGCGTAAAAGCCTGCTCGAGCGTCTTGGTGCAGTGTGGCCCGAGTCGAGCCAGGGCAATTTCACTATTATTCACCTGTTTAACACGAACACAGATTCCATTCACAGAAAACCAATTCACGTGTCGCTCTCGCGCTACCCCAGCCGGGTCTGCCCTGGGGGACTTGGGTGGGGTTAGGTATCTTTTAGTTCCCAGGGTCACCCTGGTCAGCCCCACAGGGTGGGGTTTTCTCTCTATTCTGGGGCATGTGTTTCTGTCTACCCGAGGTCCATTCACCTGTATTTGCCTTTTTTAAACTCTCCCTACTGTCTGCACTGCCTGTAGCTCTTGATATTGGATGTGTGTTGCTAAATGGTCTTAGCTTTATTTAGGCCCCATGTGTTAGGTTTATTTAATGTGTTTGACCGGCTGGCGACATACATTCAATGTTCTGTTTAGTTGGTTGTTTTTTTTCACAAGCAGTGCAGGCACGTCCTGAGAAAGCCTTGTTGCTGTCGGGACGTTAAGCAATGTACAATCAATTAAAGCTCTCGCGCTGTGGAAGTACACATGACAGATCAGAGCGAACTCTAGTCTGTGATTGGCTGAATAGCCTTCGGCTGTTGTAATCCGTCTTCTCATTCGTTAGCATTTCTGTACTGTATTCATGTTGTATCATTCGTGTACAAACACAACTCTTTTACCGATGCGGGATTGTACTTCAGCCTGTGTTGCTTTTACCTGAGGATTGTAACTTAGTATGGATTTTACCTGATGGATTTACATTAAATACTCGAGCTGTACACGTTTCCTTGTGTTTTCCTAGCGAGCTGAAGGTATGCATAGAAAGTACGATAATGTCGTGCACTTTTAACCTGGTACTCATTCACGCACACGTCTTACACACTTTCTCCTTGAGGGCCGTGATCAATTTTGAGGCCATATTGGTTAACACGAAATACGGTTAACACGAAGTGATTTTCCGTGTCCCCAGTAATTCGTGTTTTAAAGCGGACTCCACTGTATGTATGAATGTGTGTATATATGTCGTTTTAAAGTAAGCAGTGCAACGCGATTTGAGGGCCTCCCTTTTACACCTTGAGGGGCTCCCTTTTTTGATTAGAGGGAGCCTTTGGGCTCACTTTTCTGAAATCTAGAATCAACACTGAGACTCTCACGCAACAGACGCATACACCGCCACTGACTCAGACGGGTGCATTCATGCGGTAAAACAAATACACGGGTTCCCTTTCTAAAGTGACTTTATACAATATAAATATACCAAAAAAACCGCTCACACTATCAAGCTATATACATCACATACACATCACAATATCTTTGCCAGGCTAGGTTTTAGTTTCACACTGTCTCCAACCTGTTTGATGTTATTGCCTGGTTACGTTGGTCCTTCTCACGTCTAGGCGTGAAAGTCCTTCGTCGTACGCTTCTTCTCGCCGTCCTGTCTCTCTGGCACGGACGTCCTCGTTCTCGTACGGTAGCGCAGTTCTCGCTTTGACTCGGGTGTCTTGGTCCCGGTCAGACTCACTCTCAGTGAAGAGCTGGAGGGATGACCTCACGTTAGGTCCCACCTGTGACTCTGCGTCCGTCGTTCCACTCTTTACAAGAACTCTGAATAGACAACAAAAGTCCCAACGTAACACTTGCTAAACACACCACATATTGGATAAATGAGAAATGTCACGTAACCTGGCTGACACGTTCATTCACACACACCCGTGCTTCATAAACTGTCTACTTCCGTAACACCCCCATATCTGTCGCCATCTTGAAACAGACTATAGCCTAACACTCTTGCTATACACTACTCTATACATTGGAAAAGACTATGCTTAACCATCCATGTACTACCTTCATAGCGACTTAAACATACACACCTCGCATTCCTTTGTCATCTATCTCGGTAAACAACTGTATACAAAAACCACCGGTTACTTCACTGAATTCTAAACCAACATAACTAAACCTAACTGGTCAACCCTATACAAGCAATTTACTCTTAGCAACGCATACTGTCTTTAACTAAGCAACTATCAATACTACATATATAGAAACATACCTGAAATCTAGGCTTCAGAGTCTTGGAATACGGGCTAGCTGTCTCACATACATCCGACCAAGCTGACGATAAAGCCCCGTACTAATATTCCTACTGCTCTGACAGACCCAGCTTTTGCCTAGAACTTGCTAAACAGAACTCACCAAAACTCCGTGCTAACCATGCCTTACAGATTTCACGTGAAGCCTAATGCCACCCGGACTATCGGCACAAACAAACCGTTAACAAAACCCATACCGTATTTACCCTAATCAGGCATCAGAACTGTCCGATTTTCGGCGATTTTCCGATTTTCCTGGCCCCTGTTTAATAACACTTTTGACTTGGAAATGGCTTTAAATAACTCTACAATTCTTCAAAATCGCCGTTTTCCGATTTTTTTTTGGGTGAACAGTTCTGATGCCTGCTAATGTATGAGCACTATGCAAGAGCATAGAGCTTCATCACATCAGATTTTCAAGCTTTGTTTTAAAATTCGAGGCTTTTTGGCGTACCGCTTGGGGTCAAGCGCCTGTAGTTGAGAGCCTGCTGCTATACTGTACCGCTAAGCTTTCGGGGACCCACAGCCAGTCTTGATTATGCATGCGTAGCAAATTTCGATCCATTCTGTGTTCCGCTTGCTTTGAAATTGCCCTGGTCTGGAGCACATGCTTAGCGATTTTTACAACTGGTATTTTCGATTTTCAACAAAATGATGCCTCCAAAGAAGCAGAAGTGGTTGGTGAAGTTTCATCCAGACTACAAGGGTTCCTTACATCAACGAATCGAGAAAGGGCGAACACTTTGCCTTTTGTAAAATGTGCCGGGCAGACATAAACATCGTTGCACAGTAAACCTAGGCGGGCTGACACACACTGTGTTTGATTATTCGGCTGGAGCAAGGTGTGTACCCCCCTTAGCGCCAACCCCCCCCCCCCCCCCCCCCCCTGTTTGATTTTGCGGCCAAGGTCTAGCGCCTACCCCCCCCCCCCCCCCCCCCCCCCCACCACCACCACATAACTCAGGAATTTTGTTGCCTCAGGGTTGGCAGCAGCTATGCGCTCCTTCCAGTCAGCCGGCATCACCTCCTCTTTCCAAACGGTGGGTACAGCATCTCTACTGTTGTCTCTAGGTCTGCTTTCAGAGACTCCGCTGGGATGCCATCTGGCCCTGCTGCTTTGCCGTTCTTCAAAAATGCCACTGCTCTTCTGATCTCTTCCCGGCTGGGTCTGTCACAGCTGACGGGTAGGTCGGTCTCTGCTGGCTGGATGTCTAGGGGGTCGGGTGGGCTGGGTCTGTTCAGTAACTCTTCAAAATACTCGGCCCATCTGTCGAGTTGGTCTGCTCTGTCTGCAATAGGCTTGCCTTCTTTATCTTTTACTGGTCTTTCTGTATGGCCATACTTGCCCGACAATCTTCTGGTAATGTAGAGCTGTTTTAATGTTGCTGCTGCCTTTTCTGCCTCTGCTACCAGGCTGTCTGTGTAGGCCCTCTTGTCTGCCCTGATACTCCTCTTCACCTCGCGGTTGGCTTCTGAGTATTCCTCCTGTGTCCTTGCTTAGGCCGCTCTCGTGCGACTGTTGTTGACAACTGCTTTCTTCTGCTTCCTCACTTCTATCTTATTCAAGGTCTGTGCCGACAGCCAGTCCTTGTGATGGTGTTTCCTGAACCCTACAGTGTCTTTGCAGGTTGAGTTCAGCGCCTTCCACTGCTGCTCTGTGGTGACCGCCTCCTCTTCATTTACTAGCTCCTGTAGCGCTTGAAACCGGTTGGACAGCACCAGTTTGAACTCTTCTCTCGCTCCAGTCTCTCTCAGGAGGCCTACATTATAGCGCTGTCTTCTTGTTGTCTCTGTGTGGCTTTAATTTAACTTGAGCTTTATTCTTAAGGTAAGCAGATGGTGGTCTGAGGTGACATCTGCTCCCCTGCTCACTCGAACATCTTGAAGGGATCTTCTAAATTTCTTGCTAATGCAGATATGGTCTATTTGGTTTTCTGTAGTATGGTCAGGTGGGACCCAAGTTGCTTTGTGTATTTTTCTGTGTGGGAAGATGCTGCCTCCAATGACAAGTCTGTTTAGAGCACAAAAGTCTACAAACCTCTGCCCGTTCTCACTCATCTCCCCTAGTCCCTGTTTCCCTATCACCTCTTCGTATCCGGTATTGTCCTCCCCTTACTTACTTACTTACGCCTGTCACCCCTACCCGGGTATAGGCCGTCGATGAGAGACCTCCAGCAACTCCTGTCCTGTGCTTCTCCCTCGATTCTACTCCAGGTGGTTCCCAGTCTCTTGATGTCTGCTTGGAGGTCTATTGTCCTCCCCTATTTTGGCATTAAAATCGCCCATGACGATGGTGATGTCTCGCTCCGCACATTTGTCCACAGCACTCTGGAGTCGGTCGTAAAACTTGTTTCTCTTCCTCGTCACTGTCATTAGTGGACGCATAACACTGGATGATGTTCAGCTTGATCTTTTTCTTGGTTCTAAAGGCTGCTGTGATAATTCTTGGCCCAAGAGGTTCCCAGCTCATCAGCGCTCTCTATGCCACTGGTGACAGCATGAATGCTACTCCTTCTGTATGGGGGGCATTCTCCTCTTCATGACCTGAATACAGAATCATCTCCCCACTTAACAGCCTTTTCTGGCCAGACTGCGTCCATCTGGCTTCACTGATACGCATTCACCGTTATAATTATTTTATTTCTGTTTTTGTTGTTGCTGTGAGTGAGAGCTGCCTAGTGTATCCATTATTAGTTGTATGGTACACGTATATCTTTGTGTGTGTGAGCATTTCTTGTTGGTGTGTTTACTCTGCTAAGTTTATTTTCCTTCTATATCTCGTTGCGTAAGTGTGTATGTTAGGGCATATATATGTGCTGTAGGATGCAAGGTGTGTGTATGTTAGTATGTCATTTGTACGGCGCCTAGAGCTTTTCTATCGGAAGTATAGGTGCCTTAAAAATATACATTATTATTATTAAAAACTATATACACTGTAAGTGTAACAGTTTAGGGCTTAGATTGACTAGAATAGTTTCTGGGTAGTACCAAACATCTAGATGCCAAGCCATTCTGGCACCAGCCTTAAAAGACCACAATCGCCATAACCATTCAAAAAGAAGCACTTGTGCAACAGATAGGTATGAAACGCTACATGTAGCTTTAGCTGTAGTTCATTTAGACACAGGAGAATCCTGTCTAACACACGTCAGTAATTTGACAACTCCTATCCGTTCTGTGAATACAACACTACCTGTACAAGCAGCAGCTAAAAGTAGATTGGCACACTAATGACCGCACTGAATAAACAAGTGTATAAAAACTGCTGCAGAAGTTCATTAGGTGCAGTGTTGATTCTAGAGCGCGTTTTGCGCGATTTCTCGCAATATTATGCTCCAAATCGCAAAAAAACCACCGATAGCGCGGCCGAAGAATCGCAGAAAAAAGAAACTAGACGCTTTTTTGCACGACCAGCGCGGCCGCACCGCTGCTGCGTAAAAGCCTGCTCGAGCGTCTTGGTGCAGTGTGGCCTGAGTCGAGCCAGGGCAATTTCACTATTATTCACCTGTTTAACACGAACACAGATTCCATTCACAGAAAACCAATTCACGTGTCGCTCTCGCGCTGTGGAAGTACACATGACAGATCAGAGTGAACTCTAGTCAGTGATTGGCTGAATAACCTTCGGCTGTTGTAATCTGTCTTCTCATTGGCTAGCATTTCTGTACTGTATTCATGTTGTATCATTTGTGTACCAACACAACCCTTTTACCGATGCGGGATTGTACTTCAGCCTGTGTTGCTTTTACCTGAGGATTGTAACTTAGTATGGATTTTACCTGATGGATTTACATTAAATACTCGAGCTGTACACGTTTTCTTGTGTTTTCCTAGCGAGCTGAAGGTATGCATAGAAAGTACGATAATGTCGTGCACTTTTAACCTGGTACTCATTCACGCACACGTCTTACACACTTTCTCCTTGAGGGCCGTGATCAATTTTGAGGCCATATTGTTTAACACGAAATACGGTTAACACGAAGTGATTTTCCGTGTCCCCAGAAATTCGTGTTAAACGGACTCCACTGTATGTATGAATGTGTGTATATATGTCATTTTAAAGTAAGCAGTGCAACGCGATTTGAGGGCCTCCCTTTTACACCTTGAGGGGCTCCCTTTTTTGATTAGAGGGAGCCTTTGGGCTCACTTTTCTGAAATCCTAGAATCAACACTGAGGTGTGTCGACAAAGCAGAACAAGCTGCAAACAAAAATAGTGCTTAAATTTGTCTTCAGATTTACACCCCAAGGACAAAATTATCAAATTTTTTATAGATATCCTTTAACACTTATCATTTGGAATACACCAGTGTGTAAAATAAGTGTGACTAAAATAGTTCAAGGGTAGTGCCAGAATAGCTTGGCGCCTCTACTTTAGGCGCCAAGCTATTCTGGCATAACCCTTGAGCTAAAGCCATTGGTCTATATCTTTATGTGTAACACAAACCAAGGGGAATCACTCAGCGCTGGACAGACAAACAGATCCCCTGCCCCCGCCTATCAGGCACCCAATCGCCCGCCCACAGAGAAATACACAGGTATAGAATAAGACGACCATTTGCATTCTCAAAAAGAATGCATCAGGTCTCTTATATAACCCATGTCTTTCTCTGGAACTTAGGAAGTAGGCAGGAGAAACATATACATACATACACAAACACAAAGGTGCACTACTATATGTGGTCGGGTAAATACCCTGATTTCCCACAGTAGATACACAGAACATTACACAACAATGTAACGATACAAATTTGCCTCTAGTTAAAGATGCTCACAAACCAGATAGTGTAACTTTATGTGTAAGTACTATAATGTAGCTTGCATATAGCAGTGTACAAATTTGAAGCTTTTAGCCTCGGAATGTTATGGGTTAATGTCTATATCACAGTTCAGAAGACAGATCAACCATGATATTTCATTTTTAAGGTTGGTGTCAGAATAGCTTGCCGCCTACAGGCGCTAAGCTATTCTGACACCAACTTTGAAATAGCATGGTCAATTCAAATCCTGTCGCAGTCTTTCAGGGCTTTATGGATTAAAGTCCCAGACCTAAAAGACTTCCATCCATCACAATACGCGTCATTTAGTTCAGGGAGTTTGAGTTCAACTTTTCTTGGTTGACAAATCTGCTGTGTTAACCCTTCGCATCCTGATTGATCTGTCTCCTAATCTGTGACAAAGCCTTCATAGGACAATAAGCAAATAAAAAATCGGGATGCAATGTGTGAATGTGTAGTTGTACCCCTTTGTTTTCCTGCAGCTGCCAAAGTTTTACTACCTGTGTGAGGATGGTGTGTGGGGTGTGCGCAAAGCTTGTGCGGAGTGTTTCATGACGATATCGTGTGCATGCTCGCTGGAAACGCGACGCATGCATCTGGCCAACCTCTTCGTCAACCTGCTGAGTGACCAGTCGCGATGGGTAAGATGCCTCGTCTCTTTGTGTTTGGGCAAAATGTGGATGAAGTCGGATGACTTGAAAATTTTCTTTGGATAGTTTCCTTTTGCGCTAGTGACCTCTGGTGCTGTATGCAGTGCGTGTGCTGATACTGTGTACAGCATGTTTGTGTGTGTTATGGCACTGTATGCAGTTTTTCTGTGTATGATGTTACTGTGTACAGTTCTCATGTGTGTGCCGGTACTGTATACAGTGCAGGTGGCTGCATGCACCAGGGGCATAGTGCGAAAAGGAAGGCATTCACATTTTCTGAAGTCGGTTGCTTTTCTTTACACATTGGATGCACCTTTAACCCATTTAGTCCCAATGTCCTATGGCAGAAGCTGGATCGACCATGATAATTCAAGGGTAGTGCCAGATGAACTTTGTGCCTGAAGGCGCCAAGCTCATCTGGCACTACCCTTGAATTATCATGGTCGATCCAGCTCCTGCAACAGGTACATAGTCCTTTACTAGCACGCACCTCCAAAATTTGGGAAATACGGCTATGGGGTTAATCGTGTACTGTACAAGTATTGATAAAAATTGTCATTGTTTTGCCAGGTACGCATGTCTGCGTTCCAGCAGCTTGGCCCTTTCATCTCCACGTTTGCTGACCCGCATCTGACAGGGCTGTATGTGAACGAGGATGGAACCATAATAGTCAGTGACAGAGCTCTGTAAGTTGACATTCTACCGTCTGTGCTCAGCGGTGGTATGTGTGAACATGTGCTGAACTGATCCAAGCCAGATGTCGTAACAGCAGTTTTGACTTGGACCAGGCAAACCGTTTTAGTGCATGTTCATGTGTACCACAGCAGGTTTCTTTACCAGACACACCCTTGAGAGACCAAAGCTGGCAATGATTGGCCAGTATGTTTCAAGGGTAGTGCTAGATTTAACAAGGTCAGCACCTGAACAGTCATTGCAGATACATTTCCCACATCTGTTTACAGTGTATATAGCTACTAGAACCCTTTTCATCCTGATAGTGATACTGATACACCCATTGCTTGAAATAAATTTGACTGATAGTTCAAGGGTGGTGCCAGAATAGCTTGTTGTCTGAGGCTGATCCTGCAGCTGACTGCATTATGGTGTCGTCATATTTTTCACAGTACATGTGCTTTAATAAAGAAAAAAAAAAGTTTTGTTCATACTTATGATGGACACTCTCCCATTTTTTTCTGCCCCTTTCAAAATTTATCTTGTCAGATACAGAGAAGTTTCCATCAACAGAAAGCCTGGTAAATTTATAATTGTTCTCATATTTTCAATGAGATCAGAAAGTATATCTATTAACGCCTATCTAAATATCATCTCTCCAGAGATTCACATCATGAATTGTGAAGTTGCCTTGTCCAGAGCATGCTTTGATTGCTAAAATTCACCATTTCAATGGTTGATCTATGTCGTTTTGCCTCAACTAAGACTTGTCTACCATTATTTTCACAATCATCATGAGGAGACACACGTTTTCTTTGGATAAGAGGTTGGGTTTTTTTTACACTCAAAATTGTAGGCCCTCTCGCTGGTACTTTGGTCAACAGGCTTGAATGGCAGTGATGAGCTAGCAATTAGCCGGTTGGTGTTTTTAAGTCAAGGGACTTTTTAGGATGTGTCGCGGTGGGGCGAATTTAATAGCGTGTCTATGTCAAAGGTGGGCAGGCCTAAACCTCTGACAATTGAAGTAACAAGATAAAAATTACGTCATGTCTAGTTACACTAACGTACATTTGGCGTGTGTGTGTGTATATATGCAGGGCTTCCGTTTTAGTGCGTCTGTGCGTTTATGACGCATTAAAACTGAAAATCACGTACTGAAAATGTAACTAACGGGTAGTCAGATGCACTAAAATTCAGTGCATCTGCGTCCGAGACGCATTATCCTTGCGCCACCGTGCGTACCATAACAGGTCGGTGACAGTCGTTCTATTTTTAGTGATGAGTTGGTTCGTTTAGCCGTTGGCTCAGTCGCGGCTGCGTTCAGAATCGACCCGACTCCGTGGTCCGTGCGAGTGTAACTGGGCGGGCAAACTGTTAGTTTATGTGTGGTGTCAGCATGTTATTACAAAGTGCGCGCTACATGTTGAACGCGTTACTTGCTGTGACGTCACCATAATACTATTATGGGATACGGCATCGTGCGTTTCACTTTCGATCTTGAACGAAGTTGTAAATGGCGGAGAAAATCAAAGGAAGCTGGAATGCTTTGGATTCTTCAATCCAGCACCGTCTGATCTTGATAATCGCTAAGAAGAAAGTTGGACTTCGACACCACCATCTCCGTCGACAAGCGACAGTACCAGATATACACCTGGGCCGAGTGTGGCACCGCTGCTGCGATGTAGTTTTCAGAGATAGTGGCTGCGCTGCGTGTATTTCCATGGCTGAAGCATGACGGCACACGAATGGCATGCGCAATGTGCACTGAGGCAAACTCAAAAAGCAAGTCCAGAAATTTTAACAGAAATAAGTTTGTCAGTTTTTTTTTTTAAATCGTGGTCGATCCATCTTATGGTACACATTTATTAGGCTAAAATTAGAGAAATACGTCTTTCTGGGTGGTTAAATGGGTTGAAATAAACTTTTGTGTACATCAGTTCACACACACACACACACACACACACACACACACACACACACACACACACACACACACACACAATGACAGAGAGAGAGAGAGTTTAGACAAGTCACACTTTGGTTGTCAATCTGCCGCATTCAGCAGAAAACTCTATATTCTCCGTTACAATACATTATCAAACCATCATATAAATAAATAGATATATGTTTTTCTGTGTGAGAGAGAGAGAGTGAGGGAGACAGGATTTTGCGCGATAGCTCACCAGTTAAAGAATCAGTATCATGGAAAGGACACACACACTGTCAACACATTTAGAGGAGAGAGCGAAATGAGTTAATTTATTTTAATTTAAGGAACATACAGATGATGCAGTTTTTCTTAAATAAATCTGCGGACCCTCTATAATGCTTAGATGGGGGTCTGTGTACCCTCTAAAATTTATACCTGGGGGTCTACAGACCCTTTAAGGTGGCTCTTGGCATAGTATTTTTGACCAAAATCTTTCAGAAAACAGTTTTGAGACAGACTCGGCTTTTGCATCTTTGAAGTATCTAGAAGCAGTTCCTGCACATGTTTTATGTTATAATGCCCTCAAAATGTGTTTATTGATCTTATTTTCAAAGTCACTCGACATGAAAATCATCCAAACACCGTATTTTTTCTTCGAGCATCGTGAACTTATGGCCTTGGTTACGGCCGTTTTGCTTGAACAAACTCCGGCTTGCCGCATACCGTTATGTAGGTCAACTCTTTCTCCGTCAGAATTCGCGCGGAAACATCGGAAATTTCCATTCACAAAGTCACACGAAGCCAAAAACGAGAGCAACCGAATGCAGCAAAACCGAGCGGAGATTTCCATATATGGACCTCTGTTCAAAAGCGCGATCGCTGATTGGCTGTTTCGCTCACTCGGGGCTTCTTCGGCTGTTTCCGACTAGGCAACCTTGCGATCCAAAATGGCCGCTGCTTGACGCTTTCTTCTTGAGTGCCGTGGGAATTTGTCAAATTGTGAGCAAGAAAATCGTTTGAAGATGGGGAAAAATGTTGGTACTAAGTTCCGAACACTTCATAAGTTTGGGAAGCGCCGCAGGAAGAAAAATGAGACGCCAGTTTTGTCGAAAAACACTCCGCAAGAGGCCGAGCCGGTGCCTTCGATATCGTCGCTCGTGAATGGGGATGGTGCATCGAGTGAAACTGCGCCAGAGTCTGTGGCATCGACGAAAAAAAAAACAAGAGGAAGAAGATGGCAGAAGATACAGTTGCAGAAGAAACAACACCGAAGACCCGGAAAAGGTCGGATACGAACGAGAGTGACACCAACGACGACCCTGCAGATACACGGTCAGCGAGCGATGACGATCTGAATTTCACTGCAAATCTTGGCTGTTTACAACCACTAATAACCATCCTCCACTGCCCAGTTTGCAAGAAAAAGGTGAGCGATCTTGTTTTATTGTTATTGTCTAGGCCACATATGCCGATATTTCGCTTTTTGTGTTTGTAAATACTAAATGGTTTGTCATGAACTGATGAAGCAGATCTTGTGTGTTCACACAGTTCAGAGTCCCCCACTTTTTCTGGATCAGGAACTGGCCCGTTTTGCTGTGCAGCAAATACAGCTTTAGTCGGACAGAAAGCTGAATGAAAGAAGTATTCATATAATGTTTTGGGGCAGTGCATGCAGGCTGAGCATGATGCTTGCTGCCGTACTGTGTGTATGTCACATGTTGAGTGTGTGCTGTGTATGTGGACATAGACTAAGTTTGCAACTTGTGTTCATTTCAGAACCTGTCGATCAGCGAAGGAGGTGATGGTGGGCGAAAGGGAGCTGCCTGTCTGCTGTCCGTGAACTGCACAAGGTGTGGGGAGCTGTTGTCAGAGTGGACATCACTATGGTCTAGCATCACCCACTCTGGCTTTGACATCAACAGACCTGTTGTTGCAGCTGCAGTCAGCAACGGCCTAGGTTTCTCACAGCTTTGGAGGTTTTCTGCAATGCTGAACATGCCTCCACCAATGAATGAAAAGACTTGGTATCACTACCAAAAGCAGATGAAGTTTGTAGAGCTGGAGGACCTGGAGAGAGCAAAATCTGCAACCAGGAAGACCTCGAACAAAGAGAAGGATCGGAGAAAGAAGATTGATGACATTCGTCGACGTGAGAGAGAGCAGCGTCACCAGCGAGAGGGTGCCATTTATGGTGCAGGACAATTTTAACTGTCTGCCAAAACTTTCAGTGACTCCCCATGATGCTGAATGCTGTTTCAAGTGAACTTAACTGCTTTTGACAGAATTTAAGTTCATTCTATGACATATACTGTAGTGTGAAACATTTCTAAACTTTGAAGCCAATTTTCTAAGAACTGTGTATTTTGCATGTGTGACGAACTTTCCCCCTCAGTAGCTTCTGTTCTAACAGGGCTATCAATCTGAAAATTTGCATGCTTATGTAAAATTGCATGTAGAGTGCAATAAAAGCATCAGAATCAGCCTATGTCTTATAGTTGTCAAGTTACAGGACCACAAGTGGTGGCAAAAATTTTTACTTTTTTGCCACGTTTGTATGGCTGGTGAGTGCTGAATCTGTTATAGGTACACATCAAAAACTGCTTTCCTTGCACAGAATGAACACAGCTTTACAAGAAACAGTAATTTCTACATTGAAAAAGCAAAGCAGTTTTGTACAGCAGAGGGGGCAAAATACCATGCATTGCCGTCGTGTATTATAATTATGATCAGCTGTAGATTTTTTTCTAAACAACCCAGCAACTTCAAACTTTGCAAGGAAAACATCTGTGATGTGTACTATGAGTGTGCCAAAATTTCACAACTCTATCTTGAACAGTTTTTTTTTTACAATTTTTACAAAAAACGGACGCCAAGAGCCACCTTAAACTGTTGTGAAAATGGAAGCCCTGGTATGTAAACAAGAGAATCTATGATATTTCTGTACACACAAGCTTGAAACTTGGCGAAATACTTTATTAAAGGGGTGGCTAAGAGAGCCTCCAAGCATATTGGAAGTGAATGTCTCATTAAAGACAAAAACAACCGTTTATAGGAAGTCGGTTGACCCAGATGAGAGTCTGTAATTTTTGTCATATTTACTTAAAATTTTGGATATAGCTAGTTTGAAGAAAGACATTGGATGCGTTCGTTAGCCAGCTTTGTATCCTTTCAACTTCTTTACAGGGTTTGTAGCTTTTGGGAAAGTTTGGGGAAAATGGATTTAATTTTCCAGGCCCTGGAAAGTCTTTGAAAAATGAAAAATGTGTGTATGGTTTGTCAACGTTTTTGGGAATTTTGAATGGTTGCTACAGCTACATGGAATGCACATTGTAGATCACTCACAGCCATGTTTATGTGTTTTCAATGATCTATGGCTGGAAAATCCGCTTTATAAAAGCTGGCTCCGAAAAGTAGCATCAAACAAGTGGTCGGCTTTTTGTGCTTACTTACGCCTGTCACCCCTACCCGGGTATAGGCCGTCGACGAGAGACCTCCAGCAACTCCTGTCCTGTGCTTCTCCTTCGATTCTACTCCAGGTGGTTCCCAGTCTCTTGATGTCTGCTTGGAGGTCTCGACGCCAGGAGTTTCTCGGCCTACCTCTTTTCCTCTTTCCCTGGGGGTTCCATGACAAGCTTTTTGTGCTGCTTGTCGAAAATCTATTGATGTGTACCTCTTGGGCCACGGTGAAAGGCTTGGGAAAAATGTAAAAATGGTCTTGAAAGTTTGTGAAAATTTTGTGAATTTTGTGATGCCTTTTGGCTACAAGCCCTGCTTTAGTAAAAATTAATTCTTTGCAGAAAAAAATTAAAACTGTAAAAAAAACCTTGACTTCTAGAGAAAGTCAGTGGCGGTGACGTAAAAGAAGCAACTCCGTCACCACGCAGATATAGACAAAATACTCCCAATACGATGTATTTCTCTCCAGCACGAGTGCTCTCTCTCTCTCTCTCATTCACTCACTCGCTCGCTCACACACACACACACACCACACACACACACACACACACATGCACGAGAGAGAGAGAGACATGCGCGCCTCTCCAAGAGGCATAGATTCTCGTGCACCCAGAGATGTTTGGAGCGTGCACACACTAACGTGCGCGCACACACACATAGTCACGCTTTCAGAAGAACATGCAGGTGACCCGATATAGCTAGTTTGAAGAAAGACATTGGATGAGTTCATTAGCCAGCTTTGTACACTTTAACTTTTCCAGTAGAAATTCATTCTTTTCAGTAAAAAATTTGAACAGTAAAAAACCATGACTTCTGGAGAAAGACGGTGATGGCGACATAGAAGAAGCAACTCCATCACCACGCAGACATTGACACAATACTCTAAATATGATGCAAATCTCTCTTGCGTGTGCGCGCTCTCTCTCTCTTACACAAACGTGTGCATCTCCAGGAGGAATAGATCCTCATGCGCACTCCAGGCGCATGAGGATCTATGCCTCTTGGAGATGTTTGGATACCACGCGCACGCACATCGACGTGCTTTCCGAAGGGTATGCAAGTGACCCGTGTACTTAGTATATCATGCAGCTATAAACCTGCTTTCACACAACTTGCAGCAAGACTGAAACTGTACCATGAAATTATAGTTTTGTCACCATTTTCTCAACCCTGTGAAGCAAAAGTGAAACTCGTATAACGTAAAATATAAAATTACATAAAAACTAAAGATTATGTCATGACAAATGACCTTTGACAAACCAATGACGCATATTTCCACCTCCGCCGCATCAGTCAGATCAGAAAATACCTCACTACCGAAGCTGCCACCAAACTCGCTGTCTCTCTCATCTCATCTCGCATCGACTACTGCAACTCTTTCCTTTCCGGCCTTCCTCACTCCACCACTCTCACTCTCCAGCGCGTCCAGAACAATGCTGCCCACCTCGTCCTCAGAAAGAAAACATCCGACCACATCACTCCCCTGCTCAAGCTCCTTCACTGGCTCCCCATCCCCCAACGCATCCAATACAAGATTCTGTCTCTCTGCTACAAATCCCTGAACAACTACGCTCCTGCCTATCTCTCCAACTTACTTCACCCCTACACTCCTCCCCGCTCCCTCCGCTCCGCCTCCGACCCTCTCCGCCTCCTCATCCCCCGCACCAAACTCAGCACTTTCGGCCCCCGCTCCTTCTCAGTATACGGTCCATCCACCTGAAACACTCTCCCACTCTCTCTCCGTCAGAAACACTCGCTCTCCTCCTTCCAGTCCGCCTTCAAAACTCACCTCTTTCAACAGTTCTAGCACTGTATCACCACACTCCCCACCCCAAGCTGACCGTCGTAATGTATTTTCACTATTTGTGTTACGTGAGTCATTGTCTAAAGCATGCGCATGCGAGTTGTGAGTGCGCGCTTAGAGTTATAATTATTATAAGATAAGCGCATTATAAATACCGTAATTATTATTATTATTATTATTATTATTATTATATGTCCTGCATGCACCCCTTACAGAGCTCATTGACGCATTGGCAGATCTGCGAGACCTTTTCAATAGGAGACATTTCAACATCAGAATCAGGTCAAAGACAAAAGGTAGAGACCCTTGACAGCAAGGACAGCTCTCATATAGAAGGGACTTTGGTGGTTATGTTTCATCCCATCTTGTTTTAAATTGGCATGTTTCAGCATGGAGTTAGTTTTTTATTGACATGTTGCAGCATGGAGAAGTCACTTGAACATGCACATGGCCTTGTGGAGTTGACTGGAGATTCGTGTGCACTGCCTACCAGCCCTGTGGAGGAGGCCCAGCGGCTGCTGGATGAGATGGATGTGGTTTTCTCAGAAATAGATGACGTGGCGGGGGAAAAACTGAGTGAAGGTCGACTGATGATTCCACTGTCGGATGATGATATATCACCAGAGGAGGTGCGAGCAGGAAAGGTGCTGGCTGCGCACGGTGAACATGTAGAGGTAGCTGATAGTACAGTGCAGAGTGTTTCTTGCACAGAATCTGGTGCAAACGAAGAAGTGATCGTGGCACCTTGCGACAGTGACCATATAGCAGAAGGAATGAGTAGGCTTGATGTAGGTGACGAACAGTCTGGACAGTCCAGAAGTGAGCAGTCGGAACAATCCAAAGAGTGTGAGGGTGTGGACAAGTCGAGTGAAGCCAGTGATACCTCCTCCTGTGATACGTGTACAGATAACAATGCTCAAGCTGACAATGACGACTCTGCCTCGTTGCTTTCCATAGCCGGCAGTGATTCCAACGCCTCGGTGCCTTTTTCCACGGCCGCTACACTGGGTTCCTCCATCTCCGCGTGTTCCTCAGAAAAGGCTGGTGGAGACAGAGTTCACGTGCACTTAGACAACTCCAGTTTCAATGCATTCCAGTACTGGCGTTCTCCCCTTCCTGAGGTGGATATTGACTTTGATGTCATCAATGGAGCTCCAGCAAATATACACGTGGTGGCCAAGGTATGGTGCTTGTTTGTGTGTCGATTATGGGTGTGCTTGTCTGTGAGTTTGGACCTACAGCTCTAGGTTATAATATTATTAGTCAATTTAATATACAAAATCGCAGCCAAGCTCACCTGGTTATAAGAAGTAATGTGGGAGAAGGGTAATGTGGCACTCTTGCAGACATACTGTGGCATTGGTTGCAGGTTTGTGTGGTGTTGCTAGTTGTTTTTATGCATGATTTTTCACAGAATGTAGTCAAGACAGTTTCTAGGCCAGAGACCCTGACTTCAAATTGTAAATAATTCTGTGAAGATACTGTGTTGGTCCAGTTCTTGTCTTTACAGTTTTTTGTGTGCAATGATTCATGTTCAACTCCCTTGTGCATACACCCACTGATACAGTGCACAATACTGGTGGCAGCATTCCTGAGGGGGGCTTTAGTACCTACAATGTGGGAACACCAGGCTGGCCAGAGAGACGGATCCTTACAATCTGAACACTAAACTGTCTTAGGTGAAGGATGAAGGGCGGCACAAAGTGTATTCGACACACATGGACGTGTTGGTGTCACCCAGTGACTCCTCCCTCTCCCCTCACATGCAGGTGATGGGCAGCAGTGGCAGCAGCACGTTTGAGCGTAAAGAATTGGAACTGGCAGGCGTGAAGATCCACACGGCCAGCGTCAGCACGGTGCACGAGGCCGATGAGGAGACGGTGGACAACATAGGTAGCACGCACGTTCTGGGCCACAGCCTGACCCAGCCCACCCTGGCTGTCGTGGATGGCGTGGTCACAGGTTGGTTGGTTGGTTAGTTGGCTGGCTGGCTGACCCACCCCACCATGGGCCACCACAGGACAGCAGGCGTTCTTTTCAGTACTCAATGTCTGCTTGATTAAAAATCTTTTGAATTTTGCACTAACAGTCAAGTCACTTGAATTTATATCAGTTTTGTTTATTCTGAAATTAAATATTCATGAACTCTAGGTTCTGCACTTAACCCTCTTAAGCTCACAACCCCATTTCAAAACTTTTGGAGGCATTGTCTAATGACTATGTACCAGTTGTAGTAGATGGATTGATTATGATAATTGAAGGGTAGTGCCAGACGAGCTTAGCACCTTCAGGCGCCAAGCTCATCTGGCACTACCCTTCAATTATCATGATCAATCCATATCCTGCTGCAGGGTCCTGGGGCTAAGTGGGTTAAATCAGGATGACTGGAAATTTCTCATCATCACATTCTTTATTTAGAAATTGAAACATGACATTGCATTCAGGTCACAGCAGGTAGTTACATTAAGTCTGGCTAGTTCTCAATTCTTATTTATTATGTTCTTTATAGGCTTTTTCACATGCTGTTCCATAGAATGCTCCTGTGCTTTCTATTTCTAACACATTGAATGATTTTCCAGCAGACCTGAGCAGCAGCAGTATCAGCTACATGGACAGCGATTTTGCACCCATAAACCATATAGATGACTCTGTTTTGGCACAGCAGCAGGTATGAGTACAAGCCCTCAAGTTAAATTGGAAGTAGGTATGAAAATGCATGAAACTGGCACATTCATAGATAAAAGGGCCGATGATGTATGCAGTCGGAGGCGTCTATTGATAAAATTAGAATGGCTCGCATATTCAACTCTGAAGGACTTGACGCTCACGCCCTTTTGTAAATGGGTCATTCTCTTTAAAAGTGGTCAGCTGAGGATGCAACAGTTTGAGCAATAAATCAGTATTTGTGTTTACATATTTACCCATTTCATTTGCTAGACTTGTTCTTCTGATAGTAAGGGGATAGCATGCTTAACCCTTTCAGCCCAGCAAACTGATTTTTGTCTGGTGGTTGTTTCAGTCGGGTCCAACTCGGACAGATCACATTATCACATTTTTTCTCCCAAACATTACAGTGCTTACACACTGCACAAACTACTTTTACACATACTACCAGAAATTGTGTTCATGGTTGCTTCTGTACACACTGAGTTTGCTTAAATCTTCAAGGAAATAATGCTAAAGAATGACCTTTAAAAAATGCAGGCGAGTGTTGGATCAAGATCTTTGAGTATCAACTGCTGGAACAAAACGATAAGTCCTGCGTCTATAAGAGAAGGTGTGCACTATTTTGTTACTGTATTCATACGTTTTATTCATACGAAATTAGCGTACAGTGCATGAAGCTTGGGAAATGGCCTTTGTTTACTTAAGCCATTCACTGAAAGTGTCAGGTCAGTGAACAGTTTCTCATAACAGCCGTGGTGCACGTGCAGTCCCCCGAACATTAAAATGTAAGAATCATGCAATTTAGTCATTTGACGGATTCTTCATAGGTATTGTGCTTCTGTGACACGAAGGTTGATTTGGAACATGCTGTGCAAAGATTTATGTGCTTTATGGTGTACAAGTTCAAAGAAACGATGTTCGGTTGATGCATGGACACAACACACTCATGACTAGTAAATGTGTCCGTGCAGCAACCGCAAGAATGTCTGTGTATCGAACACGTAATGGCTTGTTTCTCTACAATATAGTACAGACACAAGAGAAAATTTGAATTTTCTTGCATTACTTTTCATCCGTGAGTATTCTTCATATTTTAATCCATTTTGTGCGCATCTGCAATTCAGGTACTTGTCATAGAAAACATTTAAACATTGTTCACTGCCCACTTTTTGTCCACCATGCTTTAAGAAGCCCATCCTG
The DNA here is from genome assembly GCA_036245525.1 of Semisulcospira habei. Taxonomy (NCBI): domain Eukaryota; kingdom Metazoa; phylum Mollusca; class Gastropoda; family Semisulcospiridae; genus Semisulcospira; species Semisulcospira habei. Next base: position 162,322,812 of record BTPG01000002.1, read on the forward strand.
CAGCCAATATGGTATTTTCAAATTTGTAGCCAAAAAATGTTTAATAGGCTTGATTCAGCACTAAAATCATGCATCTGAATTTACATTTTTTAATTAGCTTGTAGCAACCACCAAAGATGCCAGGTCACATTAATTATTTGTGGCTCACACATCACACAAAACGCACCAGGGCTTCTGTTTTCACAACAGGTTAAAGGGTCTGAAGACCCCCAGGTATAAATTTTAGAGGGTACACAGACTCCCCTCTGAGCATAATAGAGGGTCCGCAAATTTATTTGAGAAAAACTGCATCATCTGTATGTTTGTTTTAAAATAACGCATTTCACTCTCACTTTAAATTTTTTGTGACAGTGCGTGTGTGTCTTTTCCATGATACTGATTTTTTAACTGTTGAGCTATCGTGCAAATGCCTGTCTACCTCTCTCTCTCTCTCACAGAAAAACATGTATTTATCTGTATGATCATTTGATAATGTATTGTAACAGAGAATATAGCCTTTTCTGCTGAATGCAGATTGACAACCAAAGTCTGACTTGTCTAAACTATTTCTCTCTCTGTCTGTATGTGTGTGAACTAATGTACCTAAAAGTTGGTTTCAACCCATTTAACCGGAAAGACATAGTTCTCCAAATTTTTAGAGCTTTTGCCTAATACCTGTGTACCAGAAGATGGATCGACCACGATAAAAAAAAAAACAACTTATTTTTGTTCAAATTTCTGGACTTGCTTTTTGAGTTTGCCTCCATGCACATTGCGCATGTCATCTGTGTGCCGTTGTGCTTTAGCCATGGAAATACACGCAGACATGAACTTTGAAAAATGTGAGTCGCAGCGGCGGTGCCACACACGACCCAGGGGTATAATTTCTGGTACTGTCGTTTGTCCATGGAGACGGCGGTGTCGAAGTGCAACTTTCTTCTAAGCGATTATCCCAATCAGACGGTGCCGGATTGAAGAATCCGAAGCATTTCAGCTTCCTTTGCTTTTTCTCCACCATTTACAACTTTGTTGAAGATCGAAAGTGAAACGCACGATGTGGTTGGTATCCCATGATAATAGTATGAATCGTGACGTCACAGCAAGTAACGCGTTCGACATGTAGCGCGTACTTTTGAAAACATGCTGACACCACACGCAAACTAACAGTTTGCTCGTCCAGTTACACTCGCATGGACCTCGAAGTCGTGATTCTGAACTCAGCCGTGACCAAGTGAGCTGCTAAATGAACCAACTCGCCACTAAAAATAGAATGACTGTCGTCTACCTCTGTTAGGTTATGCACGGTGGCGCAAGGATGATGCGTCTTGGACGCAGATGCCCTGAATTTTAGTGCGTCGGACTACCCCTTAGTTACATTTTCAGTACGTGATTTTTAGTTTTAATGCGTCATAGAGGCACTAAAACTGAAGCCCTGCGCACTCGCGTAGGGTTCTTATAAAGAAACTTCACTCAGCTGCAACTCGTCACACGTGGCACAAGGTTGTAGACCACACTGGAGTAACATTCATTCATTCAGTCCTCTCTGCGCCGTCTGGTGCTTGAGGCGACTTGTCGTTTCCGTAGCAAGTTTCTTTTTACAGGGTGGAGTCGCTAGCCCCACGCCTAACCCTCCTCCTTTATCCTGACTTGGGACAGGCAGTTAAGCCCCCAAAGGGGCCTCCCTGGTGGAGTTACTGGAGTAACAGTTCCAACAATATTTATTCTAACGATGCAGTCACAGCGCAATGCATCCACACTTCTGGTACACTGTCTACAAAAAATGCATCCACAATTCTGATACATTGCGTCTTCCAAAAATGCACCAACACTGATACACTGTCTCCTCCACAATGCATCAACATTTTTGACACACTGCGTCTCTCATACAGTGTACACACATATTTCCTAACACCGTCTTTTATACTATTATAAATTTCCAGAACAATCCAACAAATTCACACAACTCGACCAATCAGAAAAGAAAATATAACCAAAACTCATTAATATTCATTAAAAAGAACACTCTAGATCAATCTACAGTTTTATACTAATATCTAGGTGCTTTCGATAAAATGTTGCAAAATGTAGCCAACAACTATGCCGTCATATTTAAGGTCACTAAAAATAATCCTCCGTTTCCAGAACGTTCTAGGTCAAACGAGGTCGGACTTTAGCAACAATGTAACGAAAAGTTGCATCATTTTAGCTACTCAACAGAAATCGATAGCAATTCTCCAAGCAAAAGAAAATGAATCCTACTAAAAAGGTATATAATTCTTATCCAAAATAATTAAAATGATTATTGGATCTTTCCTGTGATCAACACACACATGCTCTAAAAAGAATAACACAACCACAAACATAACAATCTTTTTATGTTCCTTGTACATTGTAGGGATAGTAGGAGTACATAATACCACATTACTGGACACATTGCAGGAAGTTGGATTTTGGCTCTTTGTCACATTTTGACTACCGTCATCAATAAACCATGCTCACTGAGAAGTGGTGGGGGGGGGGGGGGGGGGGGGGGGGTGGCTCTTATTCACAAGAGTTCTATGAATGTGAGATTGTGCTCTACAAAAATGTTCACTACTTTTGAAAACATTGACTTCACCATTTCTAAAAAATCAGTGACTGTGAGGCTATTCTATTTATACCACCCTCCCCCATCAAAGATAAATAAGCGCACAAATGCTGAATTTTGGGAGGAATTTTCACTCTTCCTCAAGTACTCACTGTGGTCACAACACAAAAACTTGTACTTGGTGACTTTAATATTCACTGGGACAATAAGAATGATTCTAATACCAAGCAGTTCATGCAGCTCTTCAGCTCCCTAGACCTGTCTCAGTCTGTGTACCAACCCACGAACGAGGCCACATTTTGGATTGGGTTGTTACCCCTTCGTCTCTGTCACCCACTGCCAGTCTTATTCACACGGTGTGTGTGGAGGACATGCAGCTCTCTGATCACTTTCTCCATGCGACTGGCGAAACCTAGGACTCCAAAGCTGAAAGTTAGGCATAGAAACATCAAAGGAATGAATGTGGAAGCTTTTCATTGTGAACTTGGTGACTCGCCATTGATCAAGACCCCACTGTCAGATGTGTTGTGTCAGAGTGTGTACAACTGTACAATGATACACTGACTTCCCTTCTTGACAAGTATGCACCAGAAACTGTAAAGCATATTCCTTTTCACCCTGATACCTCATGGTATAATTCCGATGTTCTTGTTAAAAAGCAGGCGCGTCATGTAGAGTGTCAGTATCGTAGAACCTGTCCAGAAGTGCACAAAGACTTTTATAGAAAGGCACGCAATCACTGCACACAGGTGGTTCTTCAGGCAAAGAGTACACATATTCAGTCTGAACTTGATGCTGCCCCTCAGACCCTAGGAAAATGTTCAGAGTTGTGAGCAGACTGCTTGGCAAGCAGGTCAAATCTCCTATTCCTCCTGACATGAGCAGTGACTTGGCTGCTGCCTCTCTCTGTCCCAGTTCTTTAACGATAAGATTGGTGCCATCAGAAAGCAGCTGTTAAAGGAGAACACAAGTGGTAAACCTGATAGCCAGGAACATTCATCTGCTTTTGCTGGTGATCCTTTATCAGTGTTTGTGACAGTTTCTGCTGATCAACTGCACAGTCGTTGCAAAATCCAAGTCCACACTCTCTAGTGTTGATCCGATCCCCACAAAAATAGTCTTGGAGAATTTAGACATTCTTCTGCCAGTTATTCTGCACATCATTAACCGCAGTCTCTTCACCAGTGTTGTTCCAGGAGCCTTTAAGACTGCTGTGATTAGTCCTCTGTTGAAGAAGTCAAACTTGGACCCTGATGCTCCTAAGAACTATAGGCCAGTATCAAACCTTCCATATTTGTCCAAGCTCTTAGAACGTGTGATGGCCGATAAACTGGCAGATCATGTGTCTAGGTACTAGCTACTGGATAAATTTCAGTCTGCAAACAGGCCAGGTCATTCTACAGAGACTGCAGTGCTACGTGTCTTAACCCATATCCATCTGGAAGACACTTCCAGTCAGGCACTCTGTGAGCTAAGAGGCCTTACAGAGAGTGCCTGCTCAGAGCTGACCGTTTTTTAGGAAATTTTAGTGCACGAGTGGTAGTTGTATAAAAGCTTAAAACAGTCTCAACCCCACCCTAAAACATTACGTGTTGCATATCAGCAGATTCAGCATTGAATATACTAGCTATCCACGTAAAAATAAACTGAGACAAAGACAACAGAAAAAAATTATTTTAGTGTAAAAGTGAGTTTATTGCAAAAATGTTCACATACCTTGTGTTCAAATACATTATTTCAATAGAAGGATCCAAAATCACTGCAGCATATATGCCTGTAAAATATGCACACTTCTATTTTCTGCCTAATAAAAAAAGAATGAATGAAATCCATCAAGTGGTTTGAAAACTACACATTTTCTATTGACGCAAGGAATAAAATTGTCACGTTGCCAGCCATCTTGAAACCCAGGAAAATCATCGTTGTCTTCCTCACTATCGCCGAAAATTTGACGAACTAAATCACTCAACTCATCGTAAACTTGTAAATCTCGAATCTCCACCAACTCTTCATCTTCCCCTAATATGTTGTCGTCGGGATCTAATTCAAAATCGCCGCTTGTATCGCTCACATCCTCTCTCTCACCTTGCTCGCCCATCATGCTCGATGTATTCACTCTAACACGCGGCAAAAATTAGCGTAAAAAACGCTTACAACTTCCGGCAAATTCTCGGTCGGAACTGGGAAAAGTGCACATATTTCAATGACGTTTAGAGCACTAACCTGTGATGTCGTGGGAAGTAGGGGTTTACGTGTACACAGAGGGACACAGGGGAACCACCTAAACTACGCGTCGGCGAGTATACCGTCGGAAAGGGGGGCCTACGCGCGGCGGAGTATTCCGATGGAAATGGGTGTGTACGCACGCGGGCGTATACCGATGGATGAGGGTTAAATGACATTCTCTGTGCAGCTGATTGTGGTGACCACTCGCTCCTGGTGCTGCTGGATCTCAGTGCGGCATTTGATACCATAAATCACCAGCTACTGCTGCAGAAACTTAAGCTTGAGTTTGGTATCACAGACTGTGTCTTACAGGGGTTTCGGTCGTATCTTGAGGACAGATTCCAGTACGTCGGTGTTAATGGTGTGGCGTCTGATGTTACCTGGCTAGTATGCGGGGTCCCTCAAGGGTCTGTCTTAGGGCCTGTTCTGTTCTCTCTCTACACCACTAATTTGGGACGTGTGATTGACAAGTACAGGTTAGGGCGACAGTTGTTTGCAGATGACTCTGGACTCTATGACTCATTTCATCCTGACTGTCTCCGCTTCTCAGACAGTGCAGAAAATCGAGTCGTGCTGCCAAGAAATCAAGTCCTGGATGTCAACCAACATGCTGAAGTTAAATGATGATAAGACTGAGGCAATTCTGTGTGGACCCAAGAACAAACTGGGTGTGGAATCTCTTGATGCCATCCGTGTTGGTGAGTCTCTCATCCCTTTCTCCAAGACTGTCAGAGATCTTGGTGTCTTTGTCGATACCAGTCTTAACATGGAAGACCATATCAGTGCTGTTGTCAGGGGATGCTACTTCCATCTTCGCTCCCTTGGGAAACTACGAGCTGTCCTGACAGCCAAAGCTGCAAATGCTATTGCCGTTGCCCTTGTCCTATCCAGACTGGACTACTGTAACAGCTGTCTTTGGGGTCTGCCAGAGCAACAACTCGGACGTCTTCAACTGGTTCAGAACACAGCTGCCAGAATTGTCACAAGAACCCAAATAAGGGAGCATATCACACCAGTCCTTAAGCAGTTGCACTGGCTTTCAGTCAAGCAAAGAACTGATCACAAGATTCTCACTTTGTGCCACAAGTCTATAAATGACCCAGACTCACCAGAGTACCTCCAGGAAATTGTCCCATGACATAACCCTCCGAGGCAGCTCCGTTCTGCTGTCCGGTCCAAACTCTGCACCCCAAGTGTTGAAAGCCACACACAAAGAAGCGACTTCGTTTCGGGGCATTTTCACACCCAACTCTTTCTTGACTTTTAATTCTAGGACTACTGTACACCACAAGTTGCGTGTGTTGTTTTTATTTATTTATTTATTTTTTTGCGCCCTGGGCATGCTGCTAACATGAAGTGGATGCGCATTACAAGTGGACATCATCATCACCACCACCTTTTCAGAAAATGACCCAAATAGATTGTGCAGAGTAACTACTTCATGTCTGATTCTGCCATTGCTTTTATCTTTCAACTCCAGTAGCGTTTAAGCCTCAGAACTAAATGACTTACATTTGACAGAATGGAAGTCATTTAGTTCTGGGACTTAATGTTCCCCAGGATCAAGCTCCTCAACACAGTCAGAAAACTGTCTGCAACAGATACTGCTGACAGTATATGTATGGGTCCTTTGTGTACTAACTTAGAGCTTGATGATGTAAACGCAATGCCAAATGTCAAAATTCATCATTTGGAGGGTGTGTTTTTGTACCCAAGAGCGCAGATTATGGTCTGAATCAGCCTCGTTTTGAATACGTGCATATTTACTAGCCTGCGTCACAAGGCAGAAACCGGTTATAATTATGCAGATGACCTAAAGTCGTATAGAATTGTTATGACGTCAGCTACCATCGCCTATCAGAAGCAATCTTTTCATGGCATTCAGTCACAAGATTCCGGTGGGCCTCTTTTCGCTTCTTTACGGACGAAAGAAAGCATTTGGTGGGACAATAGTTTAAGTGGGTATGTATTCTGAATCCCAGTAAAAGCTTTTTGCGAACTGAAGCATTAATAAAGGTCGGGCGTGCCCCTTTAAAGGGTTAAACCTACTTGTAGAAGGCACAAACATTCAACTTCTTTAGAGTTCAGCGCTCGTGCTGTTCTATTAACAGACTGTACGAGGTAACATAATTGTTTTCAAAACAAGTTCATGGGTGATGTATCTTCCTCCAGGACATTATACCTCAGTCTTTGCTTGAGAACTACTTGGGCATGGTTGAGCCGTCGCGGGCGCAGACCGTGGACACTGAGATCACCCGCCACTGCGCCTTCAACCTGCCTGCGGTGGCCTACACCTTGGGGCGCCGCAACTGGCACTGCATCAAACACCTGTACGAGACCCTGTCACAGGCCATGCAGGTGAGTGTTTACAGGGTGAACTGATAAGCATAGGCCATTTCACACACTGCTGTAGGCCCACCGTTTACTGTGTAATAGGCAGTGACATTTCTTAACCCATTACATCCTGAGGCTGGCGTTTTAAAAAGTTGCATATTGTCCTATGAAGGCTACATTACAGATTAGGAGGCAGATCAACCATTTTAGTTTAAGGGTGGTGCCAGAATAGCTTGGTGCCTCAGGCGCCAAGCTATTCTCTCACCACCCTTGAACTATCTTAGTCGCATTTCGAGGGCTGACTGCTAGAAATCCGTAACTCGATTTTTTTTAATTTTGAGATTTTGTACTTTTCCGATAGATTTTCGCAATCTCTTTCACACTGTAAGATCAGTTTTAACGAAAGTTAATTTTTCAGCGAGTTATCAATTAGAGATTAAACTAATTATCTTTTTGCAGGCGTCCAGAGAACAGCCAAAACTTAGTAACTTCAGATACGAACTTATAGCCTGCTGTTTTCTCTTTAGCTGTCTGAATGTTCGGCTGCTAGATGTCAGCATCTCGCGATAATAACTTCTAGCATGATTGGTCGACAAAACGTTTGCCGTGAAAGACGGGTGCTAGAAGACGGCATCTAAAGATACTGAGATGTAGTACGGACAAATTGTGTTCTATTTTCTCCGGGATGAAGGCAGAAACTCATTAACTTCACTAAGCGAACTTGTAGCATGCACATTCTCCAGACGATATCAGGCGCCAGGTGTTGAAATATACTTATCTCGCCACAGTCCTGTTTATAATGGTAGGAGTTTGGTATGCATGCATCCAATCAACCCCTTGGCTGGTGCGCGACATGAAACCACGTACCCCGCCAAATGGAAGATGTATGGATCCTGATAAACCCCTGCATTTGCGGGCGCTCATGAGGATCTATGCCACTAGCTTGCCCAATTCATAACTTCTTGGTTCAGAAACATTCTCCGTGTCCTCTGACACTGACAGTCAAGAGATTAAACATGACCGTGGGGATATACTACTTTACTTGGTCACATCCTGCTTCACCCTTGAGAATTCTGCTGTCTGGAATTTAAGGGAAACGCACTTCGCCACACAGCCTCCGAAGGAAGAACATTGTTTTTGCACTTCTCAAGTTTTCTTTCACATCAAGGTAATTCTCTCTCTCTCTCTCTCTCTCTCTCTCTCTCTCTCTGACAAAACAATGACAACAATGATAGTTTGTAACATCTATAAAGAAACATTATAATTGGTTAGAATTCTAGGGGTTTTTTCAGTCCGACTTTCCTATATGGAAAAAGCACTCTAAATGTAAGTCCTACTGGGCATACTGAGAGAAGCAGTCAAAATGTAATTAACAACGGTGCATTTGGAAAGAGAAACTCACTGAACATCAATAGTGATTTTGTTTAATTACTATTTTCAGCCAAGGGGGTCCAAAATGGCTGATGAAATCAGCATGTGGGATGAGCCGGTTGATGGTGAAATGGTGCCGCCAAGTGAAGATGATTCAGAGGATGAACCTTTGTCAGCTCTTCGGACAAGACAGCAAACAGTCTGTATGAAGAGGAGCCCCTCATCAATGCAATGAAAAGAAAAAGCCTTAAAACAGCAAATGAGAGACAAAAGGAGTTGCTGATTCACCAGACAGTTCTGGATAATATTCTGGCATCAAATGGATTTGTACGTGCACCTGTCAAAGCGGATGGCAACTGCTTTTTTTAAGCTGCTGCTACTCAGAGAGAAGCCACCACACCTGCTGAACTTCGTGGCAGTCTGTGTGACCTTCTTGAAGAAAACCGGCATGACTTTATGAAATTTTTTGAGAATACCTTTGGTGATGATGACATAGCAAGAGAAGCGAATTTTGTGTCAAGTGTTCACGACCTTCGTCACGCCGGAAGGTGGCGCAGTAGTGTCGCAGACTTGCTGGCGCTGGCAGAATGGACACAGAGACAGGTGATTATATTCACTAGCAATGAGCAGAAGCCAAAAATTGATGTTATGCCACTACAGACTCTGGCAGGGACTTGAATCTAGCCCATCATAACCCTGGCACTATTTCAGTGTTATCCCCAGCACTATGATGCGTGCATTTCTGTTTATGATCATCATGTGGAGCAGGCCAGGGTCGACTCAGTGAGCAGTACAAGTGGTTTGTCCCAGGATTCAGCTTCGACACTGCCAGGAACACCTCAAACGTTATACTGCAGCTAGACACCACCAGGATCACCTGGCATACCTCAGCGACAGTCAACTCCAAGGAAGCAAGGTAAATTTAGCACACCTCCAAACAAGAAACTGTTTCGAAAGCGGACAGCGAGACCTGAAACATGGAAGAAAAACATTCGAAAAGCACTGAAGCTGCAGGGGAAAGCTCATGTTTCACAATGTGGAAAAGTGATTTCAGAAAAGAAAGTCCACCCTGTTGATTGCAGCAAATGCCGCTTCGACTGCAAAAACATCACAGAAGAGGAAAGGGAGACCATTTTTGGTATCTTTTATGCACTGCCAACTTACGATAGGCAAAAACAGTTTGTTCAAACATCGATCAACATGATACCCACACATTTATGGGAAAGGATCTGCATCCTCTCCCAAAGAAGCGAAGTGTTGCATGGTCGTTTTACTTCACTGTGAAAGACAAACGAGTAAGGGTTTGCAAGAAGTTTTTCCTGGCGACACTGAATGTCGGAGAGGGCTATGTTCATCATGCTGTGGTGAACAGCGACATGGCCACTTTCACAGGAGATGATGGGCGAGGAAAACATCGTGCTCACAACCGGACACAACGACACTGTGGAGTATGTAAAGGACCGCATTAGATCATTCCCTTGTGTCAAGTCCCACTACACCAGGAAAGATACTATGCGACACTATCTTGATGCATCTCTGTCGGTCATGAAAATGTATCATTTGTACAAGAAAACGTGTGCGGCTGATGGTAAGATTCCAGTGTCCTGTCGAAAGTACAGAGATATTTTCAATTCAAACTTCAATCTGTCTTTTCACAAACCCAAAAAGGATCAATGTGTAACGTGTGTCAATTATACAACAAAGAAGAAACGGGCTCACCAGCGAGGAGGAGGAAAAACAATATCAAAGACACACCGAAATGAAAATTAAGGCAAGGAGAGAAAAAGCGGATGTGTGGAAATCGCCACGTGTCTTTTCAATGTATCTTCAGTCTCTTCCAGTGACTGTTACAGATGTGATCCTGTATTCCGACTGCTGTAGTGGACAAAATCGCAACCAGTATCTGGCTAGAGCCTTCCTCTATGCCCTTGAAACTATCCCACACATTGTCTCTCGCTCTCTGTCACACATAAGTATCTCGAAACAGGACACACACAGATGGAGTGTGATTCAATGCACTCTGCCATCAGTTTCGCGCAAAAGGCCAGTCCAGTGTTTACTCCAAGTGGATATGACATAGTAATCAGAATGGCAAGACGGACAAATCTATACATGGTCATACCTCTACGGTTTACACAGATTTTAGATTTCAAGCACCTAGCATCACAGGTCATCCGGAACACTAAGGTTGACAAAGAAGGCAAGAGGGTCAGGTGGCTCCAAATAAGGGCAGTCCAATTCACAAAAGGCCAGGACGTAATGTACTTCAAATATGACTGATGAAAAGTGATTTCCACCAGTTGTGTCTGTCAACTCCATCTGGCAAAAGAAGACGGCCTCCTTTAGCAGAGATTCTGAAGACTCGCTACGGTGCCAAATTACCTGTTTCTGATGCCAAGAAAAATGATCTACTGTCAATGTGTCGATCAGGTGTGATTCCCGAGGAGCATCATGCATTTTTTGAGAGGTTGCCTAATATAAAATGTCCCGAGGAGCATCATGCATTTTTTGAGAGGTTGCCTAATGCCAACTGTTGCCGGCAAGACTGATCGTCTTGACGAGCTGGACATTGAGGACGATGATGGTGAAGAACCTCGTGCTGGGACCATATGGCGTTGAGGCGCGTCCCCTGGGTGGTGGATAGGGGGTCCCTCGTGAGAGGGGTGCACCGAATGAAATAAGGTGCCGTGAACCAACATGGTCTAAGGGAAGGTGACCCCGACAGAAAATCCCTGGTCCTCCTAGTAAGGGGGTTGGGCGTGGGGGTAGCTTCCCCACCCTGCAAAAAAGGAAATAGCTACAAAAACGCCGACGAAAAGACTAACAGTAATTCCTTTCCTGGAGGAGGAAGGTTCTTCTACCAGAAGACTTATGACGTCCTGTGGTGAAAGCCGGAAGTCTTCGGAAGCCACAGGACCGAGCCGCCTCTCTCTATCCAGGGATACAATCATGGGCACATGGAACGTCAAGACCATGTACCAGAGCGGCAAGGCTGCCCAGATAGCAGCGGAAATGCAAAAGTACAACCTTTCCCTGCTAGGTATCAGTGAAGCCAGATGGAAGATGTTCGAGTGAAAAGAGGTAGGCCGAGAAACTCCTGGCGTCGAGACCTCCAAGCAGACATCAAGAGACTGGGAACCACCTGGAGTAGAATTGAAGGAGAAGCACAGGACAGGAGTCGCTGGAGGTCTCTCGTCGACGGCCTATACCCGGGTAGGGGTGACGGGCGTAAGTAAGTAAGATGGTGAAGAAACAGACTAGACTTTCAGTGGATGGGTGTGTATCTGTGTGAGACTTTTGCTGCGATCAGCAAATTGGACTTTCTTTTTGGAGTCAGTGACAGGTAAACATTTTGTGTAGGGCTGTATGTGAACTGATGTGTGTAGGACTATCTGTGAACGGATGTGACTTTTTCTTGACACTTGTGTTTCTGGACTTTGTTTTCATGGCGAACACTCGGCTGGTGAGTACCTACCATTTTGCCACATTTGCTTCTGTATTTCGTCTTTAACATGTAGTATTCCCGGTATTAACTTCACTGTTGTCAGTTAACCCAAGTGTGCCACGTCTCACATTAATCTCAGTAATTTAGTAATGGGATCCAACAGAGTGAAACCGTATTGTGTGCCAGTGTGTCATGCTATAAAGCAGTAAAGAGGGTTGCTGACTTCTGATCATCAACTTACTGGACAAATGTTGTGCAAAGGTACAGACCAGAACACTGTATGTCAAGTTACGCACTTTTGAGCTGTAACACACGGTTACTGTGTATGTAATTTTGCCGTGCTACATATGCGTATTTCCAAATGCTGACTTGTTGCGCCCTTAAGTTCAGAAATGCCGTTCTATAACTGCGTGCTATATATCCGTATCAAAAGTTAGAGACTTCTAGCAGCCAAGTATTCAAGAATCCTCTTAGACCTCAGCCGTGCTAGATGTCTGTACCTCACGTTACTGATGTCTAGCAGCCAAAATCTGGGGCAAATACAGAATGAAAATGCAGCTAGAACTAAGTATGTCAGTTTATGCAGAAAAATGATTTTAAAATAAAGACCATGTATGTAACTGTATTTTGTGTGCTCGTTTTATGTTTATTAAACATTGTTGATGTCTGCTGCCAAAGCTTAAGACGACTGAATAAAAACTGCCGTTTGTAGAACTGTGTAAACTTTTCGAGTTTTCTCAAAAAGTGTGAAATCTGAGTTACGAAGTTCTAGCAGTCAGCCCTCGATTTATTTCAAGCAGTAGCATATCAGATGAAAAGGGTTAAGCAACACTGACAGTGTTGCACAGTATACAATGGGCTTTAAGTGGATGGATTTACCGTGGCAACCATGGATAATACGAGAAGGGTATTTTGTTTTTGCAATGCTCATGAACTTTGTTTTTGAAATATTTTTCAAACGATGATAAATCTTGAATCTTTATGAAAAAAAAAAGGTAAACTTCTCATCAGCACCTGACTGATTTTTCACAAACACGGTCTTTGAAAACCTGCTGTTTACAGGGATGTCACTGGCCGTCAGACACCGGACATAGTCCGATTGACTTGGCCTAATGTCCGATGAACAGAAAGATCAGCAGGACAAATGTCCGATTGTTTGTTTCAAAAAGAGGACATGTGTCCGATTGTTTTTCCGTTGATCGCGGACACCGCTAGCGACATTTCTTTCCGAGTAGGCTGGCGCTTTGCGGTAGTCGGCTTTACACTGCGCGAGCGAGTGACGTGTAGTGTGTTATTCCCGGCAACGCCCTCTGATTGGCTGACCCTAAAGTTCAGCTATTTTTAGCGAAAGCGAGACTGCGCGAGCGAGGGTCGTGTAGAGTGTGATTCCGTAAACATCGCCTTCTGATTGGCTGCCCCTAAAGTTCAGCTATTTTCAGCTAGGAGGGGTACCACTGTTCAACAGGACTCAGAAAAACCATCCACTTCTGCTGAGTGATCAGCTCATATCAGTTCCACTGAGTCTGAGGGTGTCATTTTGATTTTCAAGTCAGTGTAGCAGCCTACTACATGTAGTGAAGTTTCAGATAAATCTAACAAATGTAGCCTATTGACAAGGCCTTTTTAAAGTATTTTCTGCATTAGTTTTCTACATTTGTTCATCATGTCTATTAGCCACAAAAGTGTGAGAATTTAAATCTTTAACCCATTTGCTACCAGAAACCTGCTGTGGCCCATGCTGGAAGCATGGGCCACAGCAGGTTTCTGGTAGCGAATGGGTTAATGACAACATGAACAAGTAAACAACAAAAAATAGTAACTGGAATGATTTTTTTTTCTTATACAGTTTCTTACAGAAAGCTCATCTCCTTTTGTTATAGCCTTAGGCTTACTAAGTCAGTACATGGTCTAATATTTTTATAATGCTATTCTAGTCAGTACATTTCCTTGCACTGTGAATTCCTTGAAGTGCCAAAATGACAGTTTAGTTTGTGAGTTGTGAGCCTGAGCATGAAGAATTTGCTACCTCTGTTACAAGGCCCTGATATGTTTTTCATGCGAATCTGCGATGACAGTATTATCTGAATGACATAATAACTTGTTCACTTTTCTTTGCCTTTTTACGTTTATGTCCTTTTCGTCAACAGTCAATAAATATCTCACTCAGCCTGTGTTTATGTGGTTTCTGTTTTACTATCAGTTTTGTCACGCGCGAAATGTCCTATTGTTTTGTTCCAATTCAGGACAAATGTCCTATCCCTCTGCCACCCTCCAGGACATTTGTCCTATAGGTGTCCAGCTCCAGTGACATCCCTGTGTTTATCCCAGCTCACATGTATAATTAGGTCAAATTGTGAGCTAAGCAGTTTCAAGTATGAAATCAGCTGAAATTTACCCGCTTTGATCCTCTTGTACGTAAAATTGTAGTACTGTGATGAATGACGTCCATCTCACAAAATGACATATCTGTGTCTCCATGCAGTGAGCATGTGGCAAGAAGAAACTCTTTAAAGGGTCGGGTCCTGAAGGTACCTTCTGTTTAGCCGCAGAACATGTGGTGCTATGCTTTTGCGATGATGGCAAAAATTCAAATGACTCATCCTGACCATGCATGTTTCAATGGGCCCACCGACGGTGTAACTTGTTTTACGTCAGATACATTTCAGAGGGGAACTACCTGGGAAACAAAAACTATTCATTTTCATGAATTTTGTCAGGAATAAGTGCCCGTAAATGCTCTCTCGAAGAAGTGTATCAAAACTTTCTTTCAAAAGAAAGAGGTTCATGATTATTGCAAATGCACTATAGTGCTTGATTAGGACAGGTTGGTGTATGGAGAGAGGTGTCAGGTGGGTGTGTGGGTAGAGGTGGCAGCTTATTGATATGTGTGGCTTTTCATGGGCAGTTCTGTTTCCATGTCTGACCTGATTGCTCCGAAGATTTATGTGTGCTGATGCTTTGGCTTCCGCCTTCAGTCTTGGACACTCGTTCATGTTATGTTCACACCCTAAAGCCTGAAACATCCTGGCTATATTTAATTTGTTCTTGCAGAGTTATTTAGAACGTGTGTTATAATAAATAAATAATAATATGCAGAAGTCTTTACAAAATGTTCAGAAGTTGGTGCCCAATGAAGCTACCTGTAAAGTGTGTTTGTCTCAGTGGAAGGTTCGTCGTACTCTGGCCTTCTCACTCCATGAGCTTGCGGTGATTGTTGGTGATGAAATCACTCACCGTGACCTCCTGCCTGTGTTTGACGGCTTCCTCAAGGACCTGGACGAAGTGCGCATTGGCGTGCTAAAACACCTGGCTGATTTTCTCAAGGTGAGATTGGTGTGAATAAGGTTTTTTGTTGAGTTAATCCTGCAACTGCAAGCCCTGCTATTTACATGAGGTATAGTTTCATGCGTCACTGCAGTCTGAGAATGTGTTACTGTTAGTGTACATTCTGTTGATCAGCTCATAAAGCCCTGGCACTATACGACGTGATGTGGATTGACCGTGATAGTTTAAGGGTGAACTCTGAATAGCTTGGCTCCTAGAGAGGCGCCAAGCTGTTCTGACGCAACAGCGTCGGAACAGCTTGGCGCCTCTCTAGGAGTTGAGCTTCTTCCGATGCCACCCTTGAACTGTCGTGGTTGATCTGTCTCCAGAACTGTGACTTGGACTTCTGAGGATATCTTCAGAGTTTGATATTTTGTCTTTGAGATGAGTTAGTATTAGTCACCCTTAACGTGCATCTCTGCATGCGAGATAGAAGTAGTCTTGGGGTCCTCATGCGCATGAACATTTTTTATTGACGCTGAGGGTGGAAGGCACCATTTGGCAGTGTGGCTGTAAGAATATGTTTATCTCTATTACTAGTGTTGCATTTTAGGGCACCTAAATGTGATTTTGATGCATGTTGAATTTGATATTGCAGTTATTGCGACCTGAAGTGCGTCAGAGATACCTGACTAAGCTGTCCGACTTCATGAAAACAGATAATCATCGAAACTGGCGCTTTCGACAGGAGTTAGCTGAGTAAGTATTCAGTGTCTGCTGAAATTTAAAAAAAAAATACTGAAAAAGGCATGTAACCAAATTTTACTTCTTCAGTCCTGCAGACTAGTTCATTTTTTTCAAACTCGCAGACTAGTTCAGCTTTTTCAAACTCCCAGAAAGCTGAATTTATTTTTTTGGCTCACAATCCTTAGCCGGCTGCTGCATTTGCAAGAGGCATACATTCTTGTGAGCCCCTGCATTCGCAGAAGCTCAGGAGGAATTAAGTCTCTTGCTGGTCATGGATTATGGGACATTGTTCCGTGGATTTGTTTTCAGTCTTTAAAATTTTTAGAACTGTCGCCCATGGTACTGCCTGTAGAGCGTGCGGTAGAGATGTGATGATGGCTAGGTTGGACTCTTGGCCTGTAGTGTTTCACGCATAGAGACCTACTGCTGATAGTCCCCAATGCTGGCATTGTCCAGTAAAAAATATATTAAAGTTCAGAAAATAAATCCATCATGACAGTTTGAGGATGCTGTTCTGGCGCCACTCTTGAACTGTCGCAGTTGATCCATTTCCTGTTGCGATGCACCGGGGATGAATGGTTAATCCACTTCACTCTGAGGCCGCATTTCAGAAAGTTGGAGTGTACGCGCGCAGACTTGCCCCCAGTCGTACGCACATACTCTCGCACAACAGACGCATACACCGCCACTGACTCGGACGAGCGCATTCATGCGGTAAAACAGCCCTGAAAGTCTAAAATTTTGCCCACCAGCCTTTGGCTAGTGACTTGCAAGTTTTACTAGCCAAACTGAAAATGTTACTAGCCAAAACTGAAAATTTTACTACTGAAAATAGCCCCCCAACTCAACAATATAATGTACCACAAGTGTTTGACGCCCAATGTTAGAGAGTGTTTTCTGCCCAGAGGCATTGAAAACAAATATTTGAACAGACAATCATAACCAGGTTAATGTTTATGTCCTGACTTCAGGCTTTTGATAGTGGAGAAATAACTGAAAGTCCCCATGTGAACTGTGGTGGGATTTTTTATTTATTTTTTGTAAGTAGAGCTGGGTTTCTGTTTGCACAACAGGTTAAAGGGTCTGTAGACCCCCAGGTATAAATTTTAGAGGGTATACAGACCCCCAGACTAGCATTATAGAGGGTCCGCAGATTTATTTAAGAAAAACTGCATCATCTGTATGTTCCTTAAAATAAATTATCCACACCCGGGTCTGCCCTGGGGGACTTGGGTGGGATTAACTACATTTTAGTTCCCAGGGTCACCCTGGTCAGCCCCACAGACAGGGTGTGTTTTTTCTGGGGCATGTGTTTCTGTCTACCCTTGGTCCATTCACCTGTATTTCTCTTTTTAAAACTCTCCCAACTGTCTGCACTGCCTGTAGCTCTTGATATTGGATGTGTGTTGCTAAATGGTCTTAGCTTTATTTAGGCCCCATGGCGTAGGTTTATTTAAAGTATTGGACCGGCTGGCGACATACATTCAATATTCTGTTTCTTTTTTTTTTCACAAGCAGTGCAGGCATGTCCTGAGAAAGCCTTGTTGCTGTCGGGACGATAAACAATGTACAATCAATCAATCATTAAAATAAATTATCTCATTTTTCTCTCGAGTCTCCTCTTTAAATGTGTTGTGACAGTGTGTCACCACATCTTTGAAAGTAGACTGATAGCTATGTGTCCTCGGCTGAAAGTAGTCTGACAGTGAACAGCGAACATTGAAAGTAGACTGCCGTACACAAGCAGTTTGAATTTAAATTAGAGAGTTTAAACGGTGAGCAGCATAGTTAATTGGCTGAACATTATTACGAAAAGGATCAAGTCAAATCATGGGTATTGGTGATGAAATTATGAATAGTGATTTTTTTTTAAATTTGTTAAGCTGAAATATTTATTGTCAATTACAATATAGAAGCATTAAAAAAAAAATTATTTACAGGTGATAATGGCGTCTGCAACATCCAAATGGCGATTGAACATGAAAAATGAAAATCCAAAAAAATATGCAGCTTATCTGAAGTCAAGTTTAGGGGGTGGGGATGTATTGTTAAGTAATACAGCATGCTGGTTATGTTTATGACTAATAAATCACTTGTTTTTCATGCAACAAGTATTACATGACAGAAAAACTTCGTAAGAGTTGTTCTTTGAGTGTTTATGCCGATGACTGATATGTTTTATGATCACATGACACCGATTTGTCGACAGGCAATAAACACAGGTATGCATTCACAGACAATAGCTTTACATTCATAATTTATATGCACCATATAATTTGCAAATACCAAACAGTGATGTAAAATGATTTATCTATTTTGCAAAGCCATTTTGTACCAACTGCACATCATTAAGCACACGCATACTGTTTTTATGAAAATTAAGGGTCACATGCTTTGGAAGCCTGAAATATAAACCTAAGGCATGAGCTGACTCAGATTGTTACTGTTTTGCTATGCTAAGGGTTAGTACTTACTGGCAGTCAGTGATTTTTGTCTTAAAATTACATTTGATTTTTTGCCTTTTATCCTCTAAAGTGGGATATGTGACTTGTTAATACCAGAAAACCTGTCTTATCCCATACGCTGGAAAAGACTATACTTAACCACGTACTACCTTCATAACAACTTAGGCATACACACCTCACATTCCTTTAGTTGTCCATCTCGGTAAATAACTGTATACGAAAACCACCGGTTACCTCACTGAACTCCAAACCAACATACTGAACCAAACCAGATAACACTATACAACCAAATTAACTCCTATTAACGCATACTATCTTTAACGCAATAACCATCAATAATACCAATAGAAACATACCTGAATTCTAGGTTTCAGAGTCTTGGAATACGGGCTAAGGTATCTCACACGTCTGTACTGTACCCACTGACAGTATAGCCCGCACTAACGTATTTAGACCTCTGATAGACTGAGCTCTCCCCTAGAACTCACTAAAACTCCCCGTGTCCGCCGTGTCTTACAGATTCCAAGTGGCCCACGTGCCACCACGGACTATCGTCACAAACAAACCGCTGACAACTACTGTACCGTACTAAACCTACTGTGTGAACCCTATGCGTGAGCATAGAGATTCATCACATGGAGGTGTCACACAACAACTGTACCAGTTGCAGGAAAGTGGATCGACCATGACCATAAGTTGAGGGTAGTGCCAGGTAGATCATTTTGGAACCAAGCGAACCTGGCATAACCCTTGAATTATCATGGTTGATTCATCTCGGATATCTCCCGCTATAATGTGTTGGGACTAAATGGGTTAAGTGTGTTTATCATTAGTGTATCTGACCCCTGACAAGTACTTTGTGGGTCGTTTGCAAACAGTTTGTATTTCTTATATTGAAGAAGCAAATATTGTGTGTTGTTGAAAGTTTTGGCCTTGTTGTTACAGACAGCTGGTGTTACTGTGCGAGTTGTTCAGCCCACAGGACATTGTAAGGCACATGGCTCCCCTCGCCATGGCTCTTTGTATGGACAAGGTGGCTGAGGTCAGGATGACCTCATTCGCGCTGGTGAGCTACACAGCTGCTTTTACTCCTTACGCCCTGAGGACGAAATTGTCAAATGTTTGTAGATATCCTCTGAGGTCTATATCACAGTTCTGGAGACAGATCGACCATATTTCAAGGTTGCTGTCAAGCTATTCCGACGCCAAATTTGAAATATGGTCGATCCACATCCTGTCATAGTCTTTCAGGGCATTATGGGTTAACACACTCATCTTTACCGTTTAGCCGCAGCTCAGAAGAAGAGTCTGAGGTTTTGATTTACAAATTTGGAGTTGCTGTCAGAACAATTGCTTACAGTTCAGGAGAAGGCTCAACCATGATAAAGGATGGCGCCAGGATAGCTCGCACTAGGAGGCACCAAGCTCTTATGGCATCACCCTTGACTCGCCTTGGTAGATCTGTATCTTGTTACAGAGCTAGTTGGTGGTTAATTGTTGGTGTTTATACTTAACATGCCTACTGTCCCTCAGTTTGAGGATGTCAGTTGATCTGATCTCGCACAGCAAAAGGCAGAGATGATGCAGTCTTGCGGGCCCCTGCTGCATTTCAAGATTCAACATGTCGCTGGTTTCTGGTGTCTCTTAAACCCTATAAGCCCCAAGGTCCCATTTCTCAAATTTTGGAGGTGTTGCCTAATGACTGTACCAGTTGCAGGAGATGGCTTGACCAAGATAATTCAAGGGTAGTGCCAGATTAGCTTGGCGCCTGCCATCTCCTTCTGTAGGGTTAACCCTTTGGCTCTCAGTTTTTGTCACAGTGATTCCAGCACCTTTTTGTTTGTGTTGTCAGATGAGTGCCATACTGCGCAGTATTAATGATGGGGGTGAGGCGGCGTTGCTGCAGGCCTTCTCCTCTGAGCTGATGGACAAATTCGCCATGAGCAACAAATGGCTCGGCCGTCAGACGTACGTATGCCCTGTGCTATAGTTCTTTTAATTGGTGACCTTGTTTTCAATTAAAGCCTTTTCATTTGTAAATCAGTTGACAACGTGCCTGACATGCACACATTGAAGAGGAAGCAGGTGGCCATGGTAACACTGTGTAACATTCGTTTAATTATTATTCAGTTATAATTCAGTAAGACAAAACTTTTAACAGGCCATTTGTTTTGGATGACAAAAATTCTATTTATGATGGAGCATTGTCAAGGCATGTTCCACACTATAGTATAAGATTGAACCCTTTATGTGTTGGTAGCAGTTTTATTCGTGATGATTCCTATAGGGAATCATTGGGAAAGTAACAAATGACCATCATGTTTTCCAGTTATGCCCAGCTGTGTCAGAGCGTTCTGGACGATGACGCCCTGCCCCCGCCTGTCTTTGCCACTTACCTCATGCCCACCCTCCTCGCCCTGGGCAATGACCCAGTGCCCAACGTGCGCCTGACTCTTGCCAAGGTCATCACTTCCCGCATTGTGCCTCTAGGTAGGTGCTGAACTGTTTGACTCGTCACTGCGTATTGCACGTCTTATCACCCTGTAAGATTTGACTTGTCTCTCGTAACACCAACTATCCTCCAGAGCCGTAGATTCTCACGAGTTCCCACAATGACTTGTGTCCACATGAGATGCATAGATGGAAGTGGTTCATGAGCTGCTGTATTCCTACATTTGTTTCAAATGTCCCCACAATGCATGTTTTGTGTGCAGAATATTTCACATCTGCCAGCAACCCTCAGCATGAGGAGCTGATTTCCACGCTCCAGCGCCTGCAGTCGGACCGCGACCGTGACGTGCGCTACTTCTCCTGCCCGCATGCAGATAGTGAGGCCTCCACCAGTCTTCCACACTCATATGACACCGTTAGTATTTTCACTTATTTACAGTATTGTGACTTGTTTTTCCAGTGCTAGCTGCAGGAGATTAGTTGACTGATAGTATTCTCACAGGGATCAGCTTGGTGTTGTTGCCTAGAAGCACTAAGCTTGCCTAACTCGTTCTGTCCCCAGGGTTGAAATTTTGGAGTTGTCCGCTGAAGACTGCATTACAGCTTAGGAGACAGATCGACCAAGATAGTTCAAGGGTGATGCCAGAATAGCTTGGTGCCCATGGGCACCAAGCTATTCTGGTACCACTCTTGAACTATTTTGGTCAATACATATCTTGTTGTGGTGTGTCGGGGCTGGATGAGCTAAAGGCTCCAAGATGATTCATCACTACCCGTGAACTCTCTCGATGGCTTGTTATCAAAATGACAAAACTACTAAGTAGCTGGTGTTACTTTTATGCTACTGTTAAGCAGTTAACTCGTGTCAGTCTTTTGAAATCTAGTCAGCACTTGGTAACTATCCATATCAAGTTTTTAAAAAATCCCAAACGTTCTGGGTTGTATTGTGTAAACCTAACAGGGCGCATTGTATTCCACAGTGCTGAAACACACATTTGTTATAATTTCCATGTTTGCCACACAGCAACTTTTGTTTTCTTAAAACTCTTACCGATTGCATGACTAATAGTAAGGTAGTCTTAGCTTACCGATTTCAGCCTAAGC
Organism: Semisulcospira habei; assembly: GCA_036245525.1. Lineage (NCBI taxonomy): Eukaryota > Metazoa > Mollusca > Gastropoda > Semisulcospiridae > Semisulcospira > Semisulcospira habei. The sequence continues at coordinate 162,344,785 of BTPG01000002.1, forward strand.
ATCCGTTGTGTACACTACACAACCAGGGAGGCGACTCCAGGGAGTCGTTACCAAGAAACCCTTAGTGGCCTCCCTTCCCTCCCTATCCGGTCACGTGTTAGGGAGTCTCCCGCCAGTCTTTTACACTTAGCTCGCAAGGACGGTTGTGTTCAGCCTTCGTGGATTACCTTCGACTGTGTTTGGTCAGATTACCGGTTGTGCTTTCGTTGGATTACCTACGCAACGCAAGTGTGTTTCTTGTTGGATTACCTCCGCGTATCTGCACGTTCCCGTGCACCCGGCCTCCCGACGGCATCTGCGCTTGGCGTTCCTTGGAGTGGTGTATCAGTTCCGGGCGCTCCCCTTCGGCCTCAACCTCAGCCCTTGGGTTTTCACCAGGATCATCGACGTACCTCACCAGGTTCCGACAGTTGTCCTCGAGCCTGACTTATAACTATCTGGACGATCTACTCCTCCGGAACCAGGTTGCCTCCGCTCTGGAAAAAGGACAGAGACACGCTGCTCACCCTCCCCTCCTCTCCTCCGCCAGCTCAGTTTTCTGGTCAACATGGGCAAGTCGGATCTCGTGCCGTCTCACAGGTTTGTCCACCTCGGCATGGAATACCTGACCGACCTCAACCGAGTACGGCTCCCCGAGGCGTGGATTCAGAAGCTGACAGCACTGGCGCTCCAAGTCTCGCTTGCGGAGGCGGTTCCGGCCAGGGTCTGGCTTCAACGCCTGGGACTCTTCAGCGCGGCGGCGGACCTCCAGGCCAGTCCCATTGCATCTGCTCCTCCACTGGTGCCCGCCCTCTGGCGATCTGGCAGTCCCAGTGTCCCGTTGGTCAACCCTCACCTCGGCGTTGGACGGATCTGTCAGGCATGGGAATTGTCCGCGAAATTCTGCGGGGAAAAGAAATCGTGCGCGAAAAAAAAAAAGACGTTTCCGCAAAAAACCATTGTGGGTAGCAAAAGAAGGAAAGCACCGGTTTTATTCCGCGACAGAACATGATGCTGCAGACTGTGTCCGTGGCCTGCCTGAGTGCGCGCTGCACTGAGAACTTAGGCGGGCAAACCCAAGGTGGCCCGTCCCTCACTGTTTGATTTTTCGGCGCCCAGAAGTAAGCAAGGTCCGCTGTCCCGTCCCCCTCACCACCACCACCACCACTGTTTGATTTTCTGGCGGCCAGAAAAAGCAAGGTCCGCTGCCTCTCCTCCCCCCCCCCCCCCCCCCCCCCCCCCCCCCGTTTGATTTTCCGGCGCCCAGAAGTAAGCAAGGTCCGCTATCTACCCACCCACCCCACCCACCCCCCCCCCCCCCCACCCTCCCTTTTTAATTTTGCGGCGCCCAGAAGTAAACGAGGTCCGTCACCCCCCTTTCCCCCCCCCCCCCCCCCCCCTCCCCCCCACACCGTTTGATTTTTCGGCCCTCGCGGAAAGATCTAGCGTGGTGGAGACCTTTTGTATCAGGTTGAAGGCCCCATTTCAGATGATTTTTGCTTGGGCAATTCCCATGCCTGATCTGTCCTGGCTTGCGTCGGGTGGGGGGGGGGGGGGGGGGGGGGGGGTGTCACCTCGCGTCTACTCTTCATCTGCATGGATGCGAACCTAGCCGGCTGGGGAGAACACCTGCTGCCAGAGTTCGTCACAGCCTCGGGCAGCTGGCCACAAGATCAAGTCGGCAGACACATCAACTGGCTGGAGTTGAAGGCCATGTGGCTTGCCCTCGTCTCCATTACCTAGCCGTCGTGGTTCTCTCCGACAACGCCACGGTAGTCGCCTACATCCAGAACCAAGGTGGGACGCACTCGCCCTCTCTCTGCATGCTCCTGTACCAGATCCTCCTGTGGTGCAGGAATTGCGGCATCGCTCTTCGAGCATGACACATACCTGGACACCTAAATGTCCTCGCAGACTCCCTCTCGTGGCGGGGCCAGCTTCTCCACACGGAGTGGTCTCTCCGCCCGGACATCTTCCGGCTCATCTGCGCCCGCTGGGAGATGCCAATGATCGACCTCTTCGCCACACGGTGGAACAAGCAGCTCCCCCTTTTTGTCTTGCCCATCCCGGATACCCTGGCCTGGGCCGTGGATGCTCTTTCCATCCCTTGGGAGGGCCTGCTGGCGTACGCGTACCTGCTGTCTGTGCTGGTACCCAAAGTCCTCCAAAAGCTCCAGGGCCTCAGCACAGTTCTTCTGTTGGTGGCGCAGTTCAGACTACTGACCTCCTGAACCTGGCCACGGATGCCCCCTTGCACCTCCCCACCCCCCAGCACGATGCTCAAGCAGCCCAGGCAGTCTTTACCACCCGTGCCCGGAGCAGTTGCTCCTTCACACTTGGAGGTTGTGCAGCAGGCCCTCTCTGCAAGAGGCTTCTCGAGTGCAGCGGTGGCGGCTATTGCAGCAGCCCGCAGAGCTTTCGCCCGGAACGTTTACAAGGGTAAATGGAAAGTCCTACAGTCTGGTGCTCCGCCCAGCAGCTCTCCCCCACAGATCTGACTATGCCCCAACCGGCCGAGTTCTTTCTGTGGCTCTTCGTCCAACAGAACCTCGCCCCCATCACCTTCAGGGGGTACTTGGCCATGCTTGCAGACACTTACTGCCTGCCACTTGGGCTTGCCAGACCCAGGGGCAAGGACCTCTCGGACCTGATGGCGCACCTAGACCTTCAGCGGCCAGTCTCGCGCTTGCTGATCCGGCACTGGGACTTGGCATGGGTGCTGACGTGGCTCAACTCAAACCGCTTCAAGCCTCTCCCCTTGGCACGGTTCAGCGACCTAACCAGGAAAACGTGCTTCCTATTGGCACTCGCAACAGCATCCCGGGTGAGCGATTACATGTGCTCTCAATGCGCCCCATCTATCTGCAGTTAAGGGCCGATGCAGCTCCTCACTGACCAGTCCTTCTTGGCCAAGAATCGCCCACCCGCAGCCGCGCCCCAGGTCATAACTATATGCCTCCTCGGACGTACAGACCAGTCCCGGGAATCCTGTCGACAGGACCCGGTCTGAGCACTGCAAATTTACATGCACAGAATGAAGCCATTCAGATGAGGGCATGCCCGCCTTTTCCCCGCCCTTGGCTCCGGGCAGACGTGATATCTCTACTCAGACGATCTCGTCCTGGCTACGCTGGGTCATTCGGTCTGCATACTCAGAACTCTCCCCAGAGAGAGCAACGACGATGCGCATACGGGCACATGAAGTCATTGGCAACAAGCATTGCATTTGACTGCAACTGCGCAGTGTGTGACATTGTGGCAGCCGTGGGCTGGCGGGCTGAATCCATCTTTGCCAGCTTCTACCTGAAGGACCTATCCAGCCAGCGTGACAACCTGGCCCTGGTGGGGGACATCTCGGCGGTGCAGCACTCCCTTCGGGTGCCGCAGGCGCCATAGTTTTGCCTACCTGAAATCGTCGGGAGTCAGCGCATGTGGGGGGGGGGGGGGGGGGGGGGGGGGGCTGGATCAGCTAACGCACGGGGAGTGCAATTTTTCCTTGTGAATTTTCGCTTGGGGGTATTGTATTATGGGCGGCACCCTCCTCCTATTCGCCATTCTTCCCATTAGTCATGCCTTCGGTAAGAGTTTTGAGAAAACATACTTTTCTCTAAAATGTATTTTTTCGAAAAATACTTACCGATGGCATGACTCGGAGATCCCTCCCTCCTGTCCCGCTTGCCGCTCTTGAGCTAAGGCAAAAGACTGGCGGGAGACCCCCGAACACGTGACCGGATAGGAGGGGGGGGGGGGGGGGGGAGGCCACTCAGGGTTTCTTGGTAGTGACTCCCTGGAGTCGCCTCCCTGGTTGTGTAGTGTACACAACAGATGCTTAGGCTGAAATCGGTAAGCTAAGTGTACCTTCCTATTAGTCATGCCATCGGTAAGTATTTTTAAAAAAAATACATTTTAGAGAAAAATACATTTTGCACACAAAAAAACAAAAAATGTAGAGAAGATAATGTTACAAGGCAACAAAAGTATGGATGGATCTTTTTTTAGTGAATATGTAATAATGGTCGTATGTTTATGTTACAGGTGCCAGTCTAGGGAGACGAGGAGCACAGAAAACAATACACCTCAGTGTTTCCTCATGATAACGGTGTTCACTAAGATATTTTGTTCACAAGACATCTAATGCTTTCACAATCATAAACTTGACCCTTTGGCTGTCGTTAGCTTTTTATTGAGTTGATTCCAGTGAACAGATCCCAGCAGGAATCACCTTGACAGAGTGCTGCTGACAGCCAAAGGGTTAATCCAGATAACTGCCTCAGTCTGAGGAATTGAAAGGAGCAGATCGTGGTTGCATGAGAGAGCTTAGTCCTGCGTCGGCCACTAAGCAAGGTGCTCCGCTAAAGCGGAGCTCCTTGCTTGGTGGCTGGAGCCGGAAAAGCTCGCGTGCAGCTGAGCCCAGATCTCTGTCAACAAGAGCTTAAGTTCTCATGAGCCCATACAGCTGCTGTGGCTTGAGAGAATGCAGTTTATATTGTGTGGGACTGCCAAAAGTGTTTGTGGTTTGAGTTTACCCGTTTGGCCCTTGACACTATAATAATAATAAGCGCATTAAATAGGCGCTTTATCCCAACTGAAAATCGGCTCAAAGCGCCGCCGCGAACTGAACCCAACAAGCACGCTCACGTGAATCATGCGCATTCACTCACACACTGTACATAAACACAGAACATTCACGTGGTGCTAAGGGCAAGTTCAAGCGAGCTACTGTGGTTTTTGGAAATTCAAAATCGTTTGTATTTGAAATTTGATTAAGTGGGCTGCAACTGATACCAAAGTCGTGGGGGAGGAAGAGCCGGAGTACCCGGAGAAAGAACCCCCGACGGTCCGTCCGAATTAACGGTGACACTAGAGGAGAAAAATCCGACGCCGGAACCCGTAATCGAACCTCGCACCTTTAGCATTGGTGGCAGACGCCTTAACCACTGCGCCATGGACCGCCCCAACAAGATTTGGATCAACCATGATAGCTAAAGGGTGTTGCCAAAATAGCTTGGTGCCCGGCAGCGCCATGCTGTTCTGGCACCACCCTCGAACTGTTACTGTTGATTTGTTTCCTGAACTATGTAGTCAGCAAAATAGATTACAAAACACTGTTCGTTGTTTGCACGCTTGATTTGTTTGCTGAGTGAATGAATTCTTATTAAACAAAAGTATGGTGAACACTAGTCACAAGTTTGCTTCTAACGTTGATTGCATGAGTGATGTGTTTAAGTTTTGCTGCTATGTATGATTTTGAGTTGTGTATAAGTTATTGCATTTTTTGTTGTACAGAAAAATGTAGAAAATATAAAATGTAGGAGTAGGAGAATATAACCAATAGACATCTTATTTTGCAGCCTCCTTGTAAATGAAATGTGCAGCTTTAAACCACAAAAAAAGAAGAGAAAACTATGCAAATTGCAGGGGTGGACCATTGTTGAAATGTGTGATGGTGTATGATTTCAAACATTGCAGCTTGCAGCTGTAAGGTTTAAAATCGGGGACCAGAACACAAGTCTGGCATGTTGATATTCACAATGTTCATTCAGTGTTTGTACTGTGAACGTGAATTGGTCTCAATGCACAACTTGAAAAGGGCATATAATTAAAATCCCTTGTGCATGCAGCCACCAGCACTGTAAACAGCATCATCACACACTGTAAACAGTCCCGCTGGCTGCATTCACTAGGGGTTTGTTTTTTTAAGTGTTGTGTTGATTATAATCAAAGTACAGCTAAGGTTATTTTTAATCAATGTTTTTTTTTTGTTTTGCTTGCACAGTTTGGTTGTTTATGAAATATATTTTTAAAGATGTCTGTTTTGTTTAATTTTTCATGAATTGGTGTGGACATTTTTGCATGCACATTTGTACACGTAATTTTGTTGGAAATAAGTGAAAATAACTGATACTTCATTCACCATGCCTGCCATGACTTTTTTTGCACACCAGTCACAGGGCGCCAAGCTAAATCTGGCACTTGAATTATGATTGATCCATCTCCAGCTGTAGTGCGTTTGCTAATTGAGTTAAATGAAGAAAAAAAATTGATTTTAAACACATTTTACTGACATTGTACTAACATTTTCAAATATTGACAGGCAGGCTTTATTTCAGTATGAATTGCTCTGACTTGAATGCCCATCATCTGAACGAGGCACACATCAGTGTGCTGGTCTGTCATTTTGGATTTTAGGGAGGACACCAGTCTAGACTTTTATTCACAAGGGGAGTAATGTCGCCCACTCTTTACTTGTGGTGAGTACGTAACCCTCTTTTCACAAGATGTCGAGTACATGTTACCCTCCCTTGTATTTAGCCCTCTTGTGCGTGTGACCAATGCTCTAAACAGTACTGGTGGCTGCATGCACTGGAGGATTTGACCCATTTGCTGTGGGTAGCACTTTTTGTCAAGGTGACTCCTGCGGCATGAATAGTCTTGATAAAAAGCACTAACGACAGGAAAAAGTGAGATGGTAATATTTTGCGTCTAAATGGGCTTCACACAGTGTCTACATGACTGTGTAATAAGTTTGCTCAATATCACTGTTGCTGCTGCTGCACCTATGCCTTCTGTACATTCACATTTGTTACCGGTATTCAAGTCTTTGTTCTACAGTTGGCAAATGAAAAGATAAATCTTGATAATTACCTATCTGTGTCTGTTAGTATCTCGTGCCTTTCATAGGATAAGTACACTGTGGCCATTTTTGTTTTGGAGATCTAAGGCTTCACACATTCTGCCCCAGGACCGAAATCCCCAAATTTTGAAGTTGCCCTCTGAAGGACTGTATTACAATTCGAGACAGATCGAACATGATAGTTTAAGGGTGGTGCCAAAATAGCTTGGCGCCTATGGGCGCCAAGCTATTCTGGCACTACCCTTGAACTATCATGCTTGATCCATGTGTTGCTGTGGTGTCGGGGCTGAATGAGTTGGAACAGATTTTGCAACACAAAAAAAGGCATCACTCCGATGCCTTTTTTAACTGTTGCCACATCCCTCAAATTGATGAAGCTTTTCACACTCTGTTCTTGCAGTCACTGGTTCTGTCCACAGTGGCTGCATGCACAAGGGGGGGGTCTAAATGGTTGAAGAATTCATGGTATATTCCTAGCAGTGTTTTGAAAGATGGCCAGCCATCAACTATGTTATGATTTGCTAGAATATGAAATGCAATAATAATATATCTGGTTATTGTGGATTGAATCGTCACCTGTTGATCATCATGTACAGTTTCCATGCGTTTTTATCTTGCCTGTTGCTGTACAGTTCTGTGCTAATGCTAACTGAAATCTGTACATACCGCTAAAGCATTGACCCTTTGGCTGTCGGCACTTTTTGTCAGAGATTCCTGCAAGTAACGGACAAAATGTGCTATCAACAGCCAACAGGCTAACTTTCATGTACAGTGTTAAATCAAGTTATGTGTGTGCTGGCCTGTATTTTGGCCCTTATGGCCTCCAGTTGTAAGGTCCAAAATCACAGACCAACACATTTGAAGTTTTCAGCTTTGAATCGCTTCGCTACACTACAGACTGTGATACTCAGGATGTGAAATATGCAATGTTATGTTGGTACCACGACAGCTTGTCAGAGAACAATTTACATTGTCAGAGAAAGAAACCCGCTGAAAAAGCAGTGAACAATTTATTTTTGTTGCTTTTTTAGTGCATTCTTTCTCTTACAGAATAATTTGAATGTTTTGGTTTTGTTTGCATTTTTAATTCTTTCTTTCTGCAACTCTGGGGCAAAGTCACATGGCAGCAATAAAGGACAGACACTGATGGCTGATGGCAGAGATGAGGGGCTATATTACAATAATGCTATTGCGCATCTCTAGTAAGTAAAGGGTCATTGGGTTGATGTTGGCTGCTTTTGGCTTGTTCTGAGCTGAGCACCTGTTGACTGCTGCTAATGTGGGCTCAAAGACCCTTTGCGCACTGGATCAGCTCCCCATGTCCTTTGACTTGTAGTGCCTGATATTCTGCAGTACATTTATGGTGTACAATAACGGGTATATTGTCACATTTTAACAACTGACGGTATGACTTTTTGTTTTCTTTGAGGGAAATTGAACACCAGTATATTTCATTCATGAGTGACCAACCTTTTCTGGCCAGACTGCGTCCATCTGGCTTCACTGATACCTAGCAGGGAAAGGTTGTACTTTTGCATTTCCGCTGCTATCTGGGCGGCCTTGCCGCTCTGGTACATGGTCTTGACGTTCCATGTGCCCATGGTTGTGTCCCTGGATAGAGAGAGGCGGCTTGGTCCTGTGGCTTCTGAAGACTTCCGGCTTTCACCACAGGACGTCATAAGTCTTCTGGTAGAAGAACCTTCCTCCTCCAGAAAAGGAATTACTGTTAGTCTTTTCGTCGGCGTTTTTGTAGCTATTTTCTTTTTTGCAGGGTGGGGAAGCTACCCCCACGCCCAACCCCCTTACTAGGGGGACCAGGGGTTTTCTGTCGGGGTCACCTTCCCTTAGACCATGTTGGTTCACGGCACCTTATTTCATTCGGTGCACCCCTCTCACGAGGGACCCCCTATCCACCACCCAGGGGACGCGCCTCAACGCCATATGGTCCCAGCGCGAGGGATGCACCCATTGCTTGAAATAAATTTGACTGATAGTTCAAGGGGAGTACCAGAATAGCTTGGCACCTCAGGCACCAAACTATTCTGGAACCACCCTTGAACTAAAACGGTTGATCTATCTCCAAATCTGTAATGTAGCCTTCATAGGACAAGAAGCAAATGTTACAAACTCAGCCCCAGGATGTAATGGGTTAATTCATGAGTAACCAACCTTCCCCACCGCGTACTGTTCATTGGAAACTGAAGATGTGTTTTTCCTCATCATCTTTCATCAGGCTATTGTGGTTTTTTTTCTCCCTTGCTTTTCCTAGTTCAATGGAGTATCCTTTCTAAGTCCCATGTGTTTCAGTTCAGGAGCAGACAAGTTTGTAAGGTTGAATGTTGCCAACTGGGACTACCACGTAGATCAGTTTGCCTGTAACCTGCAAGTGTGTACATATTCCGTGTATAGTGCAAGAGTTGGCCCCAGCCATTTCCATCAAGCCTAGTTTCTCGTGAGTTCAAGCACGCTGTAGGGGTTCGTGAACGTCTTGCTGGATCATTTGATGTGGATAAGGGGGCAGTTGTGAGCTGAGTGTAGGACTGTATGCATATGTCTGCTTGATTCGGATAAAGGGGGAAGTTGTGAGCTGAGTCTAGGACTGTACATGTATCGCCGCATGATTTTTGTTTGCCTAGTTCATGCAGCCTTCGAACTGTCAACAGTACCATAGTGCACTCTGTCAACAGTAGCAGTGGCTGCACGTAAAAGCAGGTGATCACATGTATTTTTAACAGTTATGCCTTGGTGTTGCGGAAGTTTGGTTGTTGTGTATGAACTTTACTGCGTTAACATCAAGTTGTATATGGGAGCAAAGCGTATGGGACCAAACACCTGTTGACATTTGGAGTCACCTGTGTGATATCATTTGACCATTAACCATGTGATATGTACTGGTTGGACAACTGTTTTGATTCTGTTTGACTGGTGAAGTATTGTTATATGACACAGTTATTACGTTCTGTGCAGGAAGTGGTTTCACCAAGCAGGTTAACTTATTCAAGACACCCCGCATCAATAGCTGTGGAAGTGTCGTATAGCGTTGCCAGCGGCAAAGCTATACGACACTTCCGCAGCTATTGATGCGGGGCGCCTTGAGTGAGTTAATCAGGATTTTCCCCGTTTCTACGTTAGTCTTGGCATGTTTTCTGGGTTTTTGACAAGGTCTATCAACTGTAAATGTGTTTGCTGCTCTACTTTAAGTTCCAAAGTCACAGATGAGCATATACAAAATAACTTTTTTTTTTACTAATCGGAACACTGATACTGAAAGGATTGTTGGTTGTGAGTTGCGAGCACGACTAAATTTTCTTTGTTTACTACTATTTTAGTCCATTTTATTTATCTTGCTGAATACGTTCAAAGAAATGAGTTTGTAGAAGTTAGATCGTGTTGCATGTTAGGTCAAACGCCTGCTGTATTTAAACATACTATTGTTACAACGATGTGTGAGAATGAAATTGACTGGTTGGCAGATTTCAGCCTGGCAGGTTTAGGTTTGCTTTTGTTAGTTACATTTTAACAAAAACAAAAACTTTAGCATTCATCCTCTGGTGCTGAATTACAAGATAACGTCTTGTTGGATCATTAACCCATTTAGTGTTACCCCACCCGGGTCTGCCCTGGGGGACTTGGGTGGGGTTAGGTATTTTTTAGTTCCCAGGGTCACCCTGGTCAGCCCCACAGGGTGGGTTTTTCTCTCTATTCTGGGGCATTTGTTTCTGTCTACCCTTTGTCCATTCACCTGTATTTGCCTTTTTAAAACTCTCCCTACTGTCTGCACTGCCTGTAGCTCTTGATATTGGATGTGTGTTGCTAAATGGTCTTAGCTTTATTTAGGCCCCATGTGTTAGGTTTATTTAATGTATTTGACCGGCTGGCGACATACATTCAATGTTCTGTTTATTTTTTTTCACAAGCAGTGCAGGCACGTCCTGAGAAAGCCTTGTTGCTGTCGGGACGTTAAGCAATGTACAATCAATCAACCATTTAGTGTTGATGTACTACAGCAGGAGGTGCCTCAACCATAATTCAAGGGTAGTGCCAGATTAGTTCGCCTGCAGGTGCCAAGCTAATCTGACACTACCCTTGAATTTTCATGGTTTATCCATCTCCTGCAACTAGTACAGTCCCAAAATTTGGAAAATATGGCCAACCAACATCGGTGGTTGAATGCACAAAAGGGTATATTCATCTTGAATAGTTTCTACATGAGCCGTCATTAGAATCAAATGCCAGCAGAAAGCTAAAATGCCGTCGGCCATGGTCACTCTATATGTAACCTGTAGCTTTACAAGATATGTAATCGGTTTGATGTGTGCAAGGAAGTAACTGCTTTCTTTCATGTAGCGTTCTTATTCTATAATCTTTACAACAAACCTTTAAGTGTAGGCTGTATTCACTTTGTCATTGGAATGCTTGCGAATAGGGGTCCAAAGACCTTGGGCGTTACGAGATTGCATCAAGACTGTTTTGATTATTGCTGAATAAAGTTTTAATTGAAAATCAGACCCTTGTTTGGTCACGACGCATGAATCTGCGGCATACACACCAAAATGTTCAGAATTCACTGGCGTGTTTCTACTTTGAGCTACGACGCCAAAGTGAAGACAGGTTGATGTGTCTTTGCAACAGATCACAACACGCGTAACCCCTTCACTGGACACAGACTGTGTGAACGCCAAAGAGTCCTAAGAATACGATCCAACTGCAAGACAAATCCTCATGAGCCCCGCATGTGTGGGGGTTCATGAGGATCGGTCTTGCAGTCGGATCATAATCACCTTTTCCTGTCGGTGAAGGACTTGAACGTCTGTCTGGACACAAACTTGTCAAGAGTTGGGGGTGTTTGCTGAAGGTTATTTCAAACAATCACATGTAGTATTGATAACAAACAGTAGCGAAGTCTATACTCTTTGTTGATGGGTAAGAAAAAGGAATCTATGGGACATTACTTTGACTACGAATGATAGGAAAAACGTCCCACAACTGGTCATAACTCGGCACAATTTACAAATTCATCACAACTGAAACTGTGCAAAGATGCTGCTTTTGATTGAAGGACACGTGCAACACGCAACGTGGTAAAAAAAACCACCACCAAAACTCCGATTGATCATACTGTTGTACAAAACTGAAGACCATGCATCTAACAATGTGTGTGGACTATTCAGTAAATTAGAGCAGTTTGTTTCTAGCATCGGTGAAGATTAGATAAATTGCTGAACAAGTCAAATCAAATCCGATGGAGCAGAATGTAGTGTGCATAAAATGGCGCTTGGTGCGAATATCCAGCACAAGTAACGCCGTCACTGTGGAACGGATGACCCAACTGCAAGAGGCAAAAGAAACTCGTGAGCCCCCGCATCGTGCAGGGGCTCATGAGGTTCTTTGCTTCTTGTTGACTCTACTCATATCCGTGTTTAGCGGATCTGAAGGGGGGGGGGGAGGGGGGGGGTTCCGGACCACCCCCACCCATTAAAAAAAAAATGTTATAACAAAGTCCCTTTTTGGGGTGTTTGGAAACCCCCCCCCCCCCCCCACACACACACACACACACATACCTCGTTTTATATTTTAGCAAATTGTGAGAGTCTTAACACGCACGCGCTTTTTTGTCTCTGCCCCCACCATCCCGTTTTTGGATATTTTGGCGAATGGTGAGTGTTTTAACACGCATGCGCCTTTTCTCTCTACCTCCCCCCCTTTCCCCCCGAAAGTAAGTTCTAGCGTCGTGGAGGCCTTTAGTATGAGGTTGAAAGCCCCAAACAAAACGTCGGACCCCCCCCCCCCCCCCCCCCCCCCACCGCCCTTCCGGTCGAGCCGGTAACTGATCCGCCCCTGCAGATTGAGGGGATTACTCGTCGGAGCTGAATTTGCCGCGCGGCTTTAAAAGATATAACTTTACGTCCACTCGCGATAAGAGGGTTAACCCTTTGGCTGTGGGTAGGGCTTTTTGTCACGATGATTCCTGCAGGAATCGAAAAGCTCTACCGACAGCCAAAAGGTTAACCCCGCAGCAGAAGACACCCACTGGCATTAGTCCAACCAAAAGCTAGCCCGATCTACCGTGCACCCCCACCCCCTCACCCCCCAGTACTCAATAAGATGTGTTTCAAAGTGTACCTTAGTATGTCCTGAGATGTTTAAGCCATGTTCCCGAAAATCCTTAGGAACACACCAGAGATATATAGCCGATGGCGCAATGTTGTAAAAATACACAAAATTAATTAGAAAGAAATTACTAAAGTTATTCCATTTCATTTTGACCTCTCTTTACCTATTAAGTTTCAATAATGTAAGCATAAAGTGCAATAAAATAAAAATAAAAAGTCGGCATCCTTTACGGTACATTCATGGTAAACGATAGCTTTTTCCCATTTAAAATTGCCGAACTGGGAAATGTGCGTTGTTTTTGATGCCTTCAAAATTTTTGTATACAACGGATAGGTTTTTTTTTTTTGTTTTTTTTTTTAAAGGTTTTATTGGTTAGGATAGAGTACCACAGTTACTCCCAACCTGATTTTATGATGCTGTGATGCATTCAGGGTCCACAGTGGCTAAATGTGCTGCCCTACCCCCATTTTACCAGTACACAAAGGAACGCAAAATAATCATAACAATTGCTTACGTCATACTCCTCTGTTTAAATATTTTGATGCCAGTTTTCTTAACAAAGTATGCATATTGAGCATAAAATTTGTGATCATTTCATTAATTTCAATGTGACCCGTCAATTTAATTGTAATTCTTTTTAGTTAAGGCATGTTTAACAGGGGCTGCCTGCTGGAGCTTCTACCGTCTGCTGTGACATTCAGCAGTCTTGTCAAACTCGGGGAAGGTGTACCTCAGGGAGATGTTGTGTCTGATGCTGTTCTTGGTCTACATTAATCACATCATTACCGCAGTACCAAGGTTCGTCTCGAACATCCTCCATGCCGATGACTTTGCAGTGTGGAGCACAGCAGAACATAAAGAAATAGCATCCTGCAGAATCCATGATGCTGCCAATAGAGTCAGCAGCTAGGCTGAAAGATGGCCACTCAAACTTAGCTAGACCATCTCTTTCAATCAGATGGAAGAGGTCACATTGAAACTGGAGACCTTCCAGTACCAAAGACAGACAGGCCAACTTTATGGGCAACAAATAAATTAATGGATTCACGTGGAGGTCTCACATCGAAGCCATGGAAGCTAGAGTTGCGAAAAAAAAAGTCTCTGATGAAGAAACTGGTGGGGACCATATTGGCGCAAATTACAGCATCCTGGCGCAAGCAAACACCAGCTCGGTCAGACCAGTAGTGCGGTACCAAGATACATCGACAACATGAAACACTGCCTGCAAAACCAAAACCGCCAGGCTTGACAAGATGCAGAACATGGGTCATTCTCATGATGCAGTGACATTCTTAGAGCCATCTGGAGCACCCGAATTTAGGAAATGGAGGACATTGGAGCCACTGGAACGCAGAACAGCACACACGATGAAGAGACTTACTAAACACCGACAGCACCAGTAGCGCGGTACCAAGATACATCAACAACATGAAACACTGCCAGCAAAACCCAAAAAGCCAGGCTTGACAAGATGCAGAATATGGGTCATTTTCTTGATGCATGACATTTTTAGAGCCATCTGGAGCACCCCAATTTAGGAAATGGAGGACATTGGAGCCACCGGAACATAGAACAGCACACACGATGAAGAGACTTACTAAACACCGACAGCATGGGAGACTACAGGAGCAGACCAAGAACCGTCAGAAACGCCTAAGTCTGAACCGCCAACTGAAGGTCCTGCAAAGAGCTAAAACTGACCTCCTGGAACCAAGCCCAAAGATGTGTGAAGAGCTCCCTTCAGATACATGGACATCTCGAAAGAGCCTTCTAGACAACATAAACGATGTTCCAGGACTCTTTGCCAAAGGTCGCGGCACTGCACAAAGCCATCTTGCTGGAGATTATGCACAAGCGCTACCCTCACAGCAGCTGTGGTACCGCACAAGATGCTCTTACCAGCTGGCGGCAGCAGCTCCTCCAACTATCGTACAGATCTGCAGGTGCTCAACACAGCAGCTGACCACTAGCTAGGGTAAAGCAGCAGCGTGATCCACTGGTCTCCTCACCAGGAAGCTTCAGGATAGACTGGATACCTTGTCCACAACTAGTGCAGCAGTGGATTCCAGTGCATTCTCAGTGGAGTAGCTGGGAATGGAGGAGAGGTTGACAGCCTGGTCAAAGCAGGCGCCAGACTACCTCAAGATCATAACCTCCTGTAAAGAAACCAAGACACTACAGCAACAGAGTGAATGGCAACAGCAAAATGGCGGCTGCAGCCTGTGGGCAGACGACACCAACAAGCTAAACAAGGAGAGCCAGGCCACCATCTTTCATCTACGCACTGATCACTCTGGGCTCACCTCGTGATACTGGGTCATGCGGAAACAGCCCTATGCGAAGCACATTCTCCAGACCCGTCCATACAGAGAAGCGGTCCGCTGGCAGTTCTGAATAGAAGACACGCCCCTGTACACCAAACTCTCAGAACCCCGGCGCTGCCGAGCTCTTGACAGCTCACTTATTGGCAGCCAAGAACAATATAAGATTTAAAGACGGCCATCAAGGAATTGAACGTTGCAGAAGAAGAAGGCAAAAAATGGGGGTGGAAGTGGTGATCTCGTGGTGGACGTGTGGAAACTAAGTATTTTGATAACACTGTTTTGGCTGTTAGGAACCATGAAACTTTATCACGCATATTCATATTTACACATTTCTAGAAGAAAATAAATGAAAAGAAAAGGGAGACCTTACTAGACCCGCCTTAAGCTAGGTAAAATATCACCCAGTTAAAAATAGTTACAATTAAATTGATGGGTCACATTGAAATTAATGAACTGATCACAAAATTTTATGCTCAATAAGAAAACTGGCAAGAACAAAAATATTTAAACAGGGGAGTATGACATAAGCAATTTTTATGATCATTTTGCGTACTGGTAAAATGAGGGTAGAGAAGCAGATTCAGCCACTGTGGCCGCTAAATGCATCACAGCATCATAAAGTTGGGAGTAACTGTGGTACTCTATCCTAACAAATAAAACCTATATAAAAAAGACCTATCAGTTGTATACAAAATTTCTGAGGGCATTGGAAACCGTGGCAACGCACGTTTCCCAATTCGGCAATTTTAAATGGGAAAAAGTTATTATTCACCACGAATGTACCGAAAAGGATACCAACTTTTCTTATTTTCTTGCACTTTATGATCCCATTATTGAAACTTAATAGGTAAAGAGAGGTCAAAATGAAATGGAATAACTTTAGTAATTTCTTTCTAATTAATTTTGTGTATATTTACAACATGGGGGTAGGGATACAAAATCAACCACTGTGGCACTCACAGCATCACCTAGTCAAGTTTATAATAATTGTGACATCCTGTTGTAATGATGTAAGCTTGAAAATGGACTGCCAGTGCAATAGAAAATGTCTGAAGGCATCTGACACATTATTTTTGTCTCTCTCTTTTTTTTTTTTTTTTTGTTTGTTTGTTGCGATTTCACGGAAATGGCCGTTTACTGGGTGCACAAATAACTTCACTGTGAGCCAGAGTTTCAATATTTTTTCATTCTTTTTTGTTTGTTTGTGTGTGTGCAGAGGACGCAGAAGGTGTGCCTTAACATAATATTGCCTGATTTGGGTTTCTGGAATGAATGATTTAGAGGAAAATGTTTCTCAACCTCATTAATTTAGCATTTGCGAAGAGCGTGAATAGGGGTACTCTTGCGCGATCGGCTATATATCTCTGGTGTGTTTCTAAGGATTTTCGGGGAACATGGCTTAAACATCTCAGGACATACTACGGTACACTTTGAAACCCATCTTATTTACTGGGGGGAGGGGGGGGGGGGTGCACGGTAGCCAGGACTGGCTTATGGAGTACATAAGATGCAAGTCCTCACGGGCCCACCGGCTGCCGTTTCTGATGAAGACTGATACTGTTTTCTCGCAGTAACTATTACAGGTGTACTGGGACGTGTATTTAATTTTGCACTTTGTAGATCAAGTCGCAACGTTAAAAATATTACAGACCCTCAAACACTCGATGCGTGCTGCGTTAGCATGGGGCATTCAGTTCGCTAATCAACGGCTGAGTGTCACGAACAGCGATGTGAACGTCCTTGTCCTTGGCAGTTTAGCAAGAAAGTTGAAGTCACTTCCTGACAAGCATCACACAGGCACCTCTGGAAGTCTGAGGTTTTGTTGTTGTTGTTGTTGTGTTTTTTGTTGTTGTTGGGGTTTTTTATCACTCGACACGTGCCGCATACGGACGCATGGCTAGTAAAGTGAGCGTGCCGTGTCCAGTATCCCTTTTTTCTGCGCATTTATACTATGTGGCGCTCACTATGAACCCCTTCACTTCCGGCTGAGAGAAAAAGGGAACACGATCCAACTGCAAGAGACATAGATCCTCATGAGCCCCCGCGACTGCGGGGGCTCATGAGGATCTATGCCTCTTTCTGGGATCAATTTGTATCCACGGTTTCTTGGACGTACGTGTTGGCTTTTGGTCGTTCAAAGAACCAAGATTTCAGGAATCAAATATGTACGTACAGCGCACGTACAGTGGCAGTCAAAAGGGGTAAATTAACATTATTTGTCAAGCGGTATGCATCCAGTCATTGCAAGAAACGAAGCCACTTGAACAACTCCTAACCCACCACAAAAACGTTCGTTCAACATTGCATACATAGATAAATATTTTACGATATTTCGAAACAGTTGACGTGGATCTCTTCCTGACGGCACCCCCCCCCCCCCCCCCCCCCCTTTCTTTTTTTTTTTTTTCTTCTTTTTTTTTCAGTAATAAAAGCATCCATTATGAGAGGTAACGTAGACTGAAGCTTGTTGAACAGTCCGGCCTTTTTTTTGAAGTCCGGATGTGCTGGTTCACTCCGTTTCTCGAGTGCTACGAATGGTGCTGTACAGTTGAGCAAAAGAGGACGCCTCTTTGTTCCCAAGGCTGACCTTGAATTTCTAAGTTAGCAAATTTGAACCCGGCCACTAGAAATGTCTTGTCCCTGAACTCGCCACAGACGTACAGGCATCTGCCCGAGATATAGGTATTAAAGTGGTCAGCTAGAGGCATAGATTCTCATGAGCCCCCGCAGAATCTACGCCTCTTGCTCATGAGAACCTAGGCCCTCTTACACACCAGTGGTTTATTGTGCACATCAACGGAGTTGAAGTGAGTAGCCTTGGAAAACAAAACTGCAGCCCGCACTGTCGACGCGATCCTGACTTGCTGCGCGTGCAGGTTCGTACGTCACACTTACTGCGGTAAAAGTGACGTCATCCCGACGACAGGTCAAAGATGCGTCCGTCAAAGGCAGGATCACCAAAGTGGACGTCATCGCCCGACTGACCCTGCTGCTGTCCTTGTGACGTCAACCTAAGAGTGACGTAATAGGGCAGGTCGCTCAACCCGACGAGAATGCTGTCGTTGTGGGCCACGTGGCGGCAACACGTGACCGGACTGTCAAAAGTGTAGGACGCCACCAGCTGACCTGCGCAACGACAAAACTCTTCACATCAGCGACGGCAAATCACACTTCAGCATACACAATGAAAACTAGTAGAGGAAAAGGAGTGGAGCGGCCACGACGAACATGGGTCTCTTATAGATAAAATGAATAATAATAATGTAATAATAATAATAACAACGACAAATAACAATAATAATAACCACAACAACAATAATAATAATATAAAGTACCGGTCGTTACAAAAGCGCTTTTAACTGAATCGGCTCAGAGCGCCGCGACTGAACGCCAGCACGCACGCTCACGTGAAGCACACTGCATCCACTCTGAAGACAAACACAGGACATTCACATGGCGCGAAGGGTCAGCTCAGCATCGGGAATATTGATCGCTTGTATTCAGTTGAAATTTATAAAGTGTCCGGCTGAAGCCGGTACCAAAGTGGACTGGAGCTGGAAGAACCGGAGAACCCGGCCAAGAAAGAATATGACACACGCTCGCCGATAAAACACGGCTGTTGATTAATTAGTTCTTTTTCAGTTCCAAGACGGGCGTCTCAGTGTACCAGCCGCATGAAACTTGTCAGACAATCAACATGACAGCACTGTGAAGAGGCAAATTCTGATCTTCGTGGTCTGCCACGAAGAGACATAAAAGATACGGGCCAAGAAACATATATCCTCGTGACCCCCCGCGACTGCGGGGGGTCACGAGGATATATGTTTCTTGCAGATGGCTGCTCAGTTTTGTTCCAGACGCACCTTGTTGCAGATCCCAGAGCGCCAGAGTCCGTGCGGAGGGAAGCACCCCAGCGTCGACAGAGTAGGTGACGGCCAAAGCCTCGTTCGCAGACAGCTGAAGTTTGTTGTACACGGCTCGCACACCGCTCGCGTGGAAACTGAGCAGAGTCAAACCCGATGCAAACTCGTGTTAAAAATTACAACAGTTTTGTCTCTGTAAGTAACACACTTCAAACAAACTTGTAAACAGTTCAGCTCTCCGTGTTATCTTTATGTTTGACAAAGAAAAAGGTGAAACGGGAAGGTCGACATCATAGACGAGGCAATTTAACCCCTTCGCTGGCAGTAATCACACATTTTGCGTCTGAAACGACTCCACACTTACCGGCGAAGAACACAGATGTAAACGAGACAAAAGTAGCCATACTAAAAAACACAGAACTAACAAGAGACATAACCCCTCGCGAGCCCCCGCGGGGGCTCGCGAGGGGTTATGTCTCTTGTAGATGGGTCGCGTGCGCCTAGCCCGGCAGTAAAGGGGTTAAGCAATAAATAAGAAACTGAAGAAGAAAGAAGAATTATTCTTGTGGAGAAAACAATGCTATCATCCCCCCCCCAAAAAAAAAAAAAAAAAGAAAAAAAAAAAAGAAAGAAATAAAATAAATAAATAAATAAATAAATAAAATAAAAATTAAAAAAAATGATTGATTGTACATTGCTTAACGTCCCGACAGCAACAAGACTTTCTCAGGACGTGCCTGCACTGCTTGTGAAAAAAAAACCTATACAGAATATTGAATGTATGTCGCCATGTATGTTAAATAAACCTACGACATGGGGCCTAAATAAAGCTAACATTTAGCAACACACATCCAATATCAAGAGCTACAGACAGCGCAGACAGTAGGGAGAGTTTAAAAAAGGAAAATACAGGTGAATGGACCAAGGGTAGACAGAAACACATGCCCCAGAATAGAAGGGAAAACCCACCCTGTGGGGCTGACCAGGGTGACCCTGGGAACTAAAAAGTAGTTAACTCCACCCAAGTCCCCCAGGGCAGACCCGGGTAGGGCGGGAAAAAAAATGAAAAGAAAAGAAAAAGCTACCGACTGCCAAAGGACTAATATATACTGAACAACAACAACAACAAAACACGAAGTAGCCCCTTCAAATCACATTTAATCCAACACTGATTTGAAAGTCGATTTCGGACAAACCATACAACGGATGTTATCGACATTTTAGGAATATGAAATCATGGACACCAGCGTAATAAGTGTGGAAGTTCATTCTGTATTTGGAGCAAGTATTGCACAGCACAAAGTCAATATGGCGTGTGACCCCCCATTGGCGTTGATGACGGCTTGGCAGCGTCGACGCATAGAGTGTATCAGGCGGTTGACAGTTGCCCTGGGTATGTTGTTCCAGGCCTGGACAATGGTATTCTCCAGTTCTGCGGCTGTCGTTGGTCTGGGGCGTACAGCGTTGACCTTCCTTTGCTGTTGGTCCTAGAGATGTTCGATGGGATTGAGGTCCGGGCTGAGGGCAGGCCAGGGCATGACTGGTGTTGTGCTGCTGCAAGAAGGGCTGGGTGATACGTGCAGTGTGTGTACGCGCATTATCTTTCTGCAAGATGAAGTTTCTGCGTCCCTGAGAAAATGGCATGACATACGGGTGTAGTACTTGGTCAATATAGCGCTGAGCTGTGATGCCATTTCTGCGACCTGGTACGAGTCCGCGGAAGAACACAGGTCCTGCGATCCCACCCCAAATCATCACGCTTGGCCAGCCCCAGGCATTGTTCTCCAGCACACAGCCATAAGCATAGCCTTTAACCCTTCTCCGCCACACTCTTATGCGCCCATCTGCATGTCTGATGCAGTAGCGGCTCTTATCCGGCCGTGAACAGGACGTTCTGCCACTGTCGCCAGGTCCAGTCGACATGAGCCTGTGACTGTAGGCGTGCACGGCGATGACGGTCAGTAGACGGTCCACGGGCTGGACGGCGGTTGTGCAGATTATACTCCTCTAGCCGTCGTCGCACTGTCTGGCCACTGGTGGGTCCCTGGTGGTTGCCGATAACTTCTCTTGCTGTTTCCTCGGCCGGCTGAAAGCGAGTTCGCACCGGCGTGAGCCCGGAAAATGTGGCGGTCTTGCCGTGAGTTGTCACACCTGCTCGTCCGCTTCGGAGAGCGTCAGCAGAAGACCCGTTGGCATGATAGCCTTGCTGCAGCATGTAAATGGTCGAAATGTGACATCTAAAGGCCACTGCCACAGCTTGTGGATCTTCTCCGGCTTCCAAACGCCCAAGAGCTCGTTCTCGTTGGGGAGCACTAAGTCTTGGCATGGTTGATGTGGCCGGCAAAAGAGACAGAAGGCGCAACACTGCTCGCATTTTTTTTTAAATTGCCTTGCATTGCTGAACACAGTTCATAACCCAACATCACTCTGCAGTGTATTCACGTGCGTGGAAAGCGTACGCCGTGCGTCCTAACCAATGCGGGTGTCTCGTGCACTGGGAGGGTAACACAGTTACAACAGTACGGTGACTGCATGCTTACATGTTGATGCTCGTCCACTGGCTATTAATAAATAGTGTAACTTGTATTTTCGTGGATTTATCATACAAATATAACATACAGTTCGTGTTTCTGTTGTTGATCAGTATATTTCAATATCTGTAGAGTCTGTAATCTGAGAGATCCGAGTTTTCATTCGGCTTCGTCGGGAAAGGTAGACAAACGCGGAAAACTTGTAAAACTGCAATCACCCATCTAGATATTTAAATCAGCAAAAGATGTTGGGTCCCAACCTCGGCGTCGACCCAAACTCAGCCAGAGTGACATAATGCTCAAAATTAGAGTACATTACCTTTTCAGCTTGAATTACTACAAGTTCTCAGAATGGG
The DNA here is from genome assembly GCA_036245525.1 of Semisulcospira habei. Classification (NCBI taxonomy): domain Eukaryota; kingdom Metazoa; phylum Mollusca; class Gastropoda; family Semisulcospiridae; genus Semisulcospira; species Semisulcospira habei. The sequence continues at coordinate 162,366,586 of BTPG01000002.1, forward strand.
TATAATAGATAGATAGATACTCTTTATTGCCATTTGCTTTAAGAACATAGAGCATAGGAATGTGTGTTGGTGTCGTTACAATTACAAACATCACAGTCAACAAATACAAAATTAAAAAAAACTCTATCACACAAATCCAATGCCCTACACACACTGTAAAAACTTTAAAACTAAACAACTAATATCACAAACCAATGCGTACCATTCACACCCACACTCATCTTCCACACACACACAAACACACACGCCTATTAGTCTAGGAAATCGAAATTAACTAAAGGTATATCGTTTAAAATGAAAGCAGAAGATATCTTAGAGTAAATGTCACTAATTTAGTGATCACAGTTGGGTGTCAAACTGGTTAATATATATCATAAGACTAGTTTAATACTGATATACACTGTTCTCTCAACCGTTGGGGGGCGCGCTCTGCAGGGGAAGGAGACTATAACGGTTATATCAGTGATAAGCCATCCTATTGGCATACAATTTCACAACATTGGTGTGACATAATTTATAGTGCTCACAAAAAGTAAGGAACGTCATAATTTCAGCTTGAATTACTAAATATCGGAAAACATCATACATCTTCAAACTGCAGTCACCTTTTTGGTCTGATTAATGTTTAAAGTTGTTGGGACATTTTAATAATTCAAGCTAAAAGTAATACGTCCTTTACTTTTGTGAGCACTATATGTCACACCAATGTTGTGAAATTGTAGGCCAGTGGGATGGCTAATCACTGATATACCCGTGATTATACCGATTCTGAGGTTAATATACCTTACTATTTTGTGAGCAGTATATGCCACTTTGGCCGAGGATGGGTAGACGACGAGGTTGGGACCCAACAAGAGACCTATATTCATACGAGCTCATACAACTGCATTGGCTCATGTAAATCTATGTCTCTTGCTGACCAGTCCAGATGGATTCCAGCGATCGTTCCTGACTATGTCATTCCAGCGTTATTCCACGACAGCTAGCACACGACTGTCTACTGAATTCCATGTCGCCAGGGAGATCGGACAGTGAACTGAACTCACTTGCAGTTGCCGGACACGAGATGAAAGGAGACGAGGGCGCCGTCATCCATTGCCATGACCACGGACTGGGACGTAGAGGCCACGACCAGGCACCTGACGCTGGCCGCCATCTTGAAGCGCCGGTAGAGCTGCCCGCTGACAAGGTCGTACACCACCACGAAGTTGGACCCGCGGTCATCCAGCTCCTGTAGGGGGGGACACGCTTCTGATTATAAGTCTCCGTCAACGTATGTGTTAACCCCTTCCCTGCCATGTTGTTTCTGATCTCATTTGTTCGTTCAGCGACCAAAAGCCTCAAAAAGATACAAATTAGTCTCAGCAAAAGGCATAGATTCTCATGGGCCCCCGCGACTGCAGGGGCCCATGAGGATCTATACCTTTTGCATTTGGACGGTGTTTTTCTTGTCAGTGAAGGGGTTAATATGTTCCGGTTTTCTGTGATTTAGGACCTATGGTATGTCAGTACTGTGCATCACTTGTCTGACGCTGGCAGCGCCAGACGTCAGCATGTATTGAGCTAACAAGAGATCGTGCAGACTGAGCGTCTCTCAGTCAGTCGACCTGGCTTCAATCCGCGAGCGGCATGGATTCTTATGAGCGCCGCTGCTTCCACGGACCCTGTGGCTTGTACTTGAAACAGGCCTAGACTCGGTTGAGCCCCTGAAGCTGCAGGGCCTCATAGAATCCATGCTTCCGGCGGGCAGAGCCCTTTCTTGTGCGCCTCCGTCCTCCACAAATCAACGGGACACGTCTACTCTTAATTAATAGTCAAGTTACTCTTACTTTGCAAGCACACGCGATGTACTGGCCGTCGTGCGTGATACTGGCGATGCTAGTGGTGAACTCGTGCTGGGCCAGGCGCAGGTCGTGCAGCAGCTTGTATTCGTGCAGCCCCCACACGAGGAGGGGGAAGGGCTTCTGCGTCTCGTCACCACACACCAGCACGCGCCCGTCACCACTCACCAGCAGCGAGTCCAGGAACCGGTCCTCGCCCGCCTTGAACGTCGCATAAATGTGGCCTACACACGCACATTAGGAACATTTTAACCCATTCAGCCCCGACGCCCTACAGCAGGAGATGGGTCGACCATGATAATTCAAGGGTAGTGCCAGATTAGCTTGGTGCCTGTCGGTGCCAAGCTAATCTGGCACTGCCCTTGAATTATCATAGTCGATCCATCTCCTGCAACTGGTGCATAGTCATTAGATGACGCCTCCAAAATTTAGGAAAAACGGCCGTCGGGCTGAATGAGTTATGTGCGAGTGTGGTATACATGAAAGCTGACTGAAAATGTCGACCAGAAATCTTAGCCATCTGTTACATAGGACAGTAGGCCAAGATTTTTCTGAACAAGTTGGCCGCACCCTGTACAGTGCAGGGCTAGCGATGTGTCGTCCACCCTGGCCAAGCGGTGTGCAGGCAGTCGGGTGGATATCTTCCAATGACCCTTATTGCAGTAGCTAAATGAGCCGGGATTTTAGTCTGGGCCATTTCATAGTTCATTATCCACGACGACCATAGTCGGAAGCAAGACGCGGCAGAGACTAAGAGCTCAGGCATGTTAAAAGGATGACTGAGGTTGCGGAGGAGGCGCGTGAAACAAGCTGGCTAAGCAAAAGGAAATTAACGCGTCTCTCCTCGCCGAGCGGTATCGTCAGTACTGTTCAAGGGCGTAACTGGAATGCGGGATAAACTATTTCACATTCTGCGTAGGACTACACGTTGACGAGACCCAATGACAACAACGACCCAATTAAAACCTACGTCGACCAGAGGCTCTTTGTCACCCGTGAAGGAGCCACTAATCATACATCCCTCCACCCACCCCCCCACCCCCCCACCACCACCACCACCACCACCACATCACCAACAGAAACCCGCTGTACCTGTGTGCACGTTCATGACGTTGACGGACATGCGGTTGCGGGTGAGCACGATGACGGTCTCGTCGTCCCTGACCTGGAAGTAGGGCATCTTGAGGTTCAGCATGCCCCGCAGCTTGGACACCAGGCGGCCCGTGTTGAGGTCGAAGGTCCTGAGCTCGCGGTTACACAGCACGAGGACGCGGTGCTGGTCCAGAAAGGCCAGGTCGTGAGGCTGGTCGACACCACGCAGAGTGCGGACCGCCTTGTGCTGGCCCGTGTCCCACACGATGATCTCGCCTGTGTACGGGAGGGCAGCGTTTAACCAGTTCAGTGCCGAGATAATCTAGACGCTACACAAGTGCAAGAGGCATAGATCCTCATGTGAGCCCCCGCAGTTGCGGGGGCTCATGAGGATCTATGCCTCTTGCTGACACAACTTTGAATCCATGTTCCTGGGGCATCTAAGTTGTTTTTAGACTTGACTTCAAACAGACTGCATAAACGCAGTCTGCGTCAGCTGGTACTGAACGGGTTCCGCCCGCGGGAATTAGCAATAGCCCGACGTACAAATAGGCGTTCTTCGTTTATCAGAAGTTTGTCCAACCACGCACGAGTTTCACACATATACGGTGTGGACAAAATGGACGGGTCAACACGCAATCGCATGTTTGTGTTCCCATTTAATCTACCGATTGTATCAAATTTGTTCACGGTTTGATTAACTCCCGAGCACGTCTGTGTAGAAGACACCAGCAGAAGGTATCTGTCAAAACTGAACAATGTTTTCAAGGAGAATGAGGTAGCATTTTGCAGTTGTTTCACTCTTGCATGGGATTCTGCGTCCTGTTTTGAGTTGGTCATAACGTTTGGCGTAAGTCTATTACTATTATACATATTATATATTGGACATAAAAAGCTCGGTCAGGCCTGCTGAAAGATGGTCAGTCCAGAATAGTCTGCAGCAGGGGTTGGTGGATAAACCAGGGCCGTGGCTTCTGTAAGGGAGGTTCCTGGTTTCCTTCCCAGTAAGCAAACAGTTTTAGGGCCGACGTCGGCCAGCGTCGGCCCGAAAACTTTTTGCGCATTCGGTGAAGCGTCCGAGTCTATTAAGTGACGTACAGTGAACACTTTGAGCCATGAACTCGAAATCCACCCTCCCCCCCCCCCTCTTCCCCCCCCCCCCCGCCCCCTCCCTCCCCCCCCCCAAAAAAAAAAATATATATTAAAAAAATAAAAAAATAAAATAATAATAATTATAATACTAAATATAAATAAATAAATAAATAAATAAAGATGAAAAAAAATGAAAAAAATCAGGAGACAGATTCACCATAGTAGTTCAAGGACACTGAGCTATTCTGGCACTGCCCTTGAACTATCATTCTTGATTGATATTTCGTTGCAGAGTCTCTGACGTGACATACAGTCAACATGTATGCCATGAACTCCTAATACCCCCCTCCCTCACCACATACAAAAAAATCATGTGACAATCGACCATGGTAGCTCAAGGACATCACGTTAATCTGGCACTACCCTTGATCTACCATGGTCGATTAATATCTGGTTGCAGATTGTCGGCGGTGCTCAAAGGGTTAATGCTGAAAAGTTGTATTCTACCTTCTGAACGCGAGATGCTGACGACGAAGCGACCGTCGGGTGTGGCGGAGAACAGACCGTTGACTGTGCGGTGGGTGGGGTGAATCACAGGCAGGGTGGACTCGACGGTGGAAGAGAAGTGGGGTGGGAGGCTGTGCAGGTACAGGCAAAGGATGGACGGGTGGGTGATCTCTTTCAGCAGCTGACACTTGAAGGTCTGCAGGTCGACAGTCTTGCTATCTCTTCTCTCCGTCTGTTCCTTGCCGCCAACCATGACCTCTTCCAGCAGCAGACTGGAGTAGAGACACGCGTACAAATGTCTTCCGCTAATACTCAGTGAGGTGACCGATCTTGACACCACCGACTGTAACCATGACAACGTGTCCTCCAACTGAGGGACCTTGACCTTCGCTGTATGAAGGTCGTCCAGCAACCGTATGACGGAGGTGGCGTCCAGGGCCCTGGTCATCCAGACGACGTTGTGCAGGTAGCGTCTGACAGCGCTGTGGGCTGCGCTCTGTGTACAGCCATGTAAAAGGTGGTGCAGGAAACACGAGAACTTCCGGCGGTTGCCGTGGCGACCGTAACTATCTGGTTGGGGCATGACGTAGGTGGAGTGATACACTTCCGTCTGTGAAAGAGACTTTGTGATTACATCGTTAATACAGGTACGGCAACATAACAAAAGTCACCTCCAATTCACCCTTCAAATCCACGTTTTTTTCTTTAATAATAAAGTTAAAAATAGCTCGGTGGTAAGTAGCACGAGTGAAATTAATCCTGCGCCAGCCACTAAGCAAGGTGCTCACACCGATATATAGCGGAGTTAGTATTGTGGCGCTGTATTGGAGCACCTTGCTTAGTAGCTAGGCGTACAATCTGTTTCTGAAACTGGCCCGAGGACCGTTTGCATACTGGGACAGACAGACAGACCTCAAGTTTCAAGCCATCCACACTGGACCCCCACAACCCTTTCCTACCTCGCATCAGGGGCCTTTCCCCTGTTCTACCGTACGCTGTTCTCACCTCCTGGTCGGGATCGTTGTACAGTTTGGGTTTGTCCGCCCAGCGCCCCATGAAGTAATCAGCCAGCACCGCGTGCAGTGGGCCCTCCCCTATGGCCACGTGTTCCTTGAGGTATCGCTCCCTGGCCACGCCCGCCACACTCTGCTGCCCCCACAGGTACACGCGCCGCCCGTGCAGGGTGAGCGTCTGCAGACAGGGGGACAGGAGGACCTTGAGGTAGAGCCAAAGGACGAGGGGGGAGCGGCAGAGGGCGGGGGCTGTCTGGGGGTAGACACACACCACGAGGTTGTCATCCATGGACAGCACATCGTCAATCTCGCTGTCACTCAGCCCGCACCTACACAGACAGACAGATTTGTGTTCAGAAGGTTGAGCAACATCGGCAGCCGCACGAACATAGTCAGGAGTGCAGCGGTTGACATTTATGTCATGTCATGCCCTTTGTATTGGGATGGGTTGTTTTAGTTTTTGTATCGAGTGCCTAGGCGGCCTGCCGGCCGCCGAGGCACCCGATAAAAAATTGAAACAACCCATCACAGACAAAACGACGGGCTTGTTCAGATATATGGTCCTGGTAAATAAAAGTGACACAGTTGTAGTGCGGCCGTCCATTATCACTCCGATGCCGTGGACGTTAAATCCCAAACTAACACAGCACAAAGTGCATGAAATGACTCACATCAACCGCTGCAGTCCTGTTTTAACTGTTCTCCACTACACCAACCCGGAGACAGAAATCCAGCTCACCACTCGCCAGGAAAATAAAACAACAACAACAACAACAAACCACTGCGAACTAGGCGTTTACGCTACCTGGCCAACGTGATGTAGGAGAGAACTCGCGCCACACAGTCCTTGCCCACCGTCATCTCGGCCACGCCCAGCACGCGCTCCACCGCCGCCTCCACTGTGGTGGGCAGTTCTTCGTCCCGCACCGCCGAGTCTGACGTCCACTGAGCGGCCAGCGCGGCCAGACACACGGCGAACATGGGGCGGGGACAGCACGCCATGGCGGCCACGGCAGAGTTGTGCTGCTGGCCGGTGAGGCAGCGCTTGAGTGGCTCTAGCTGTCCGGCAAACAGGCTGACGAGTTGAGTCACGTCTGCGGGCGGGATCTCCAACACGCTGTCTGCCGGCAGCTGAACATGAGGTAAAACAGAAAAATTAAAAAATTAAAAAAAACATAAGAAACTTGACGGAGCGAGAAGCGTCCCCTGTTCCATAGGCTGTTAAATCACTTTGAATTTTTTTTCTCAGTTTAACAGTGGATTTTAAGAAGGCATTTGACAGGGTGTTGCATGCAGCCCTTTGGTCCACCATGAAGCTGTACAACATCAATGCCAACCTGATCAAAGTAATAGAAAACCTTTACAACAAGGCCACTAGCGCAGTCTGCTTCAACGGCAAAATAGGCAACTGGTTTAGGACAACAGTCGGAGTCAGACAAGGCTGCTTGCTCTCACCTACTCTTTTCAACATCTTCCTGGAAAGAATCATGAAGGACGCTCTGACAGATCATGAAGAAACTATCAGTATTATAGGCAGAACAAGCAAGAACTTGCGCTTCGCGGACGACATTGATGACCTTGCAGGAACAGAGGAGGAGCTAGCTCAGCTGGTGGTAAATCTGGACATGACAGTACAACCATTGCGTTTGGAATGGAAATCAGCGCAGAGAAGACCAAACAGAGGACCAATAACACCAATGGCATTGGCACCAAATCATGGTTGGAGGCCAAAAACTGGAAACAGTTAAGAAATTCAAATACTTAAGAGCCATTGTGACAGATGAAGGATCAAAACCAGAAATAAAGTCCAGGATTGCGCAGACAACAGCAGCGCTGTCAAGACTGAAGACCATATGGAAAGACAGAAACATCACACTCTGCTCCAAGATCAGACTGATGCGCTCCTTAGTCATCTCAGTGTTCTTATATGCCTGTGAGTCATGGGCCCTCACAGCAGACCTCGAAAGGAGGATACAAGCCACTGAAATGAGATGTTTTCGAAGGCTGCTTGGCATTTCGTACAGAGATCATATCACGAACGAGGAAGTGAGATGCAGAATCAAGCAAGCCATCGGGCCCTATGAAGACCTATTAGCCATTGTGAAAAAAAAAAACGCAAACTGAAGTGGTACGGGCATGTCACGCGATCAGCAGGGATTGCCAAGACAATGCTGCAAGGCACTGTGCAAGGAGGACTAAGGCGAGGAAGACAGAGAAAAAGATGGGAGGACAATATCTCAGAGTGGACAGGACTGAAGCTGAGCGACACACCAAGAATGGCAGAAAACAGAGTGGAATGGAGGGAGCTGCTTGCCAAGTCATCAGTGGTGCCCCAACGGTCGGCAAGACTACGGGATGGATGGATGGGATGGGATGTGAGGAGAGGGGAGGGGAGGGGGAGGGGAGGGGGAGGGGAGGGGGATAGATAGATAGATAGACAGTAAGACAAGACAAGACAAGACAAGACAAGACAAGACAAGATAAGATAAGATAAGATAAGATAGCCCCACGATGGGAAATAGCATATGCCTTCGCCTGTGTAGCCCAAGTGTGGTGCCTGAATAGCTTAACACCTTGCTCCTGTGTAGCCCGAGTGTGGTGATTACATAGCTTAAACATCTTAATTGCATCTATTTAACCCAAGTGCGGTGCATATACAGCAAGCGTAACACCTTGTACCTTTGCAGCCCAAGTGCTGACAAGTGTGTTGTTGCTGGTGACGGTGACGATGCGGAGGCTGTGGGGGAGGCTGAGGGGCGGCCAGTGGTGACTGGCGTGGGTCAACATGGCGGGCTGCACGTCGCTCAGCACGATGGTGACCGGATACTGGGCAGTGCACGCCGCGATACAGGACAACAGGTCAGCACACGTCAGGCTCTATAGACACAACACACAAGAAGATGGCGTCAACTTTCACCTGTCCTCTGCCTATAGGGCTCGGGAAGTTCCCGCATTGCCTAGGAGCCTCGGCTGCCGCGCCACCATCTTGAGAGGTCATGCTAGCCTGGCGACAGACTTCAGATAGTAGCGAAGTAGTTTCAACACGTTTTTCTTCATGTCAGTTTCTTCCTCTTTGGAAACAAAACAAAACAAAAAACCCAACAGATTCTGGTTAGCGGTTTCCTATGGTGATGGCAAGACTTGCTGTTATTGCCTATAGCACGTCAGGACTTTCCTGACATTGTCCTGACATCGACTTCCCGATGAGCGTTTGAGTCGCGTCTACGCCTCTCAAAATGGCCGCCACCACTAGCGCGATGACGTCAGCTTCCCGCCATCGGTCTTTTATTCCTGTCTGCTAAGCATAGGCTACACATCCCTTGGAAATTCCCAACAAAGAAAGAAACACGCTTAGAAAGGGCACGAACAACACAATTTATAACAATTTATTAACCCTTCCGCTGCCAGAGATCACGGATTTCGCGTCAGAAACCACCGCGCACTGATCGACATTCGTGTAAAGCCGGAACACCAATTATTGATGGGACCAGAAATAGCCACAAAGAACACAGGACCAACAAGAGGCATACATCCTCATGAGCCCCCGCGACAGCGGGGGCTCATGAGGATGTATGTCTCTTGCAGCTAGTTAGCGTACGCCTTGCCCCGGCAAGTTAAAGGGTTAATAATAACTTGAATTGCGCTGTCCGTACTGGTCCTTTCTACGGGTGTTTCTTTCTTTGGTTCTCTTCATCCTTGGGCATTCACTTGTCTTTCTCATTAATCACTCTCTCCTCGAGCTTGAGGGGTCTGTGTCTTTTCGTGCCTCTCTTTGTGTCCCCCCACCGGAGTCGGCGTGTATCTTTGTTATTAACGCCTTCACTGCCGACAAAACGCCAACAAGACCCAGCTGCAAGAGACATAGGTCCTCATGGGCCCCCGCAGTCGCGGGGGCTCACGAGAATCTATGTTTCTTGCTGAGGCCAATTTGTATCCATGTTCCTTAGACGGTTGTGGCTGTTGGCCGTTGAATGAGCAAAGATTTCAGACACGAAATACGCGTCCAGTGGCACGGAAGTGGTCGAGGGTACTGCGTACTTTTTTCTCTGATTTCAAGTTATATAGACGTATGCAATATATACTGACAAGCATAAGAAATGCGACATTATCCGGAATCATCGGAAGAACTTTCGTGTTTCCGATGATTCCGATAACGTCGCATTTCTCTTGCTCTTCAGTATGTGAAGCGGACACAAAATGCAGTGTACTGACCTGCAGGTCCTTGAAGCGTGATTCCCCGAACGCTGCAGATACTTGTTCCAGCACACTGAACAGCGCCCCCAGCACAGTCTGCGAGTCCGGCGTGTCTCCCAGGAACCGCAGCGCCACCACCCGACCCCACGCCTCTCTGCTTAGCTCCTGCGCCAAGTGCGCCGCCACCGTGCTGACCCCGCCTCCCGGCGGTCCGTGTATGATGAGGGGCGAGTTCGCGTGTGAAGCCAGGCGGGCCAGGGCGGCGGGGACTACCGGGGAAGGGTCCGGACACCGCTTGCACAGGTCCTGACACCTGTTGGCGTGCAGCAGCAGTTCGTGACACAACGTGGGCGGGACACCTGATGCTAGAAACACGTCTGACAGCGGCTGATCCGCCACAAACTCTTTCACGGCTGCCTTGAGTTGCTGCTCCACTCGCTCACACACGGCCGTCAGATAGTCGCTGCCCCCGCTCTTTCTGAAGTGCGCCGTCTGCAGGGCAAGCCACGTCATCGACCAGCGCAAGACAAAGTCCGGGGACACGTTCTCCTCCAGCGTCTTCCTCAGTCTCTGCAGCTGCCCGTACAGTCGTTCGTCCCTGACATTGTCCCTGAGGTCAATGTACTTGTGGAGGTCAGAGCTGGTGACCTGTTCGTTGTTGGGGTCCGGCGTATCCAGGGGGAGGCCACTCAGCTCTCTGGTGACCACGAGGATGGAGTTGGAGTTTCTGGTGCGGTGTGACAGGGCCTTCCTCACTTCGGTGTGCAACGCTGCAAGCACAGAAACATGTACGTTGTAACACTAACTTGTTGTAAGCCTTTAACCCATTTAACCCCAAGGCCGCATTTTCCCAAATTTTGCAGGTGTCACCAAACGACTATGCACGAGTTGCAGGAGATGGATCGACCATGATAATCCGCGGGTAGTTTATGAAGTCATTTGCCTCTTGCGCGGCAGTAGGGTGGCGTTCAGATTTACCCTGCCGTTACGCGCTTGAAAGTTCATCGCCATCTTTTTTTTAATTATTAATTTCTTGTAGGTATTTACAGATATACACCACAAAGGACCGTAACACACCGATGAATAAAACGTTAACCCTTTCTTTGCAAGTGGATGCACAGCGATGTATTTAAAAACTGTGTTTCAATGTACGTAGTTTCGATGTATTTCAAAGTTCAGCTCCGAATAATCCCATCGATCCAAGAAATACGGATATGAGTAGGGTCAGCAAGAGACAAAGAACCTCATGAGCCCCCGCATCTGCGGGGGCTCATGAGGTTCTTTGTCTCTTGCAGTTGGTCAGAGTTTGCATTTTTCCCCGCCAGTGAAGGGGTTAATGAGACACAATGACAACTCAAAAGTCCATCTCACTGGAGCTGAGGTAGGTGTGGGCCTCGTCCTCCGTCATGATCTGCGCGAGAACGTCGCACAGCCGCTGATGCGTCCGCTGACACTCGGCCGCCGTCCCCACACCCGCGGGGCACGGAGACCCGGAGGACCAGCGCCACGAGGCCGGCACGTGGTTCTCGTCCAGGCTGTAGGCGCTGTACAGCAGCGACCTGCTTTCCTCGTCCGGCAGGCGAGCGGCGATGCCGATAAAGTCGGCGACGGGAATGCTGGCAGGCAGACTCCAGCCCAGCTTGTCGTTGAGAAAGATCTGGGGACAACAGGGTTGGTTTTTCACTAACCTATTTATGCCCTTTGTATCAAATTACATATTCAGTTTGGGAAAAGGATTGGCGAAGCGACTATTAGCATATTTGATCACAAAGAATGTGATATGGATGACGGAGCTTGAACTGACACTAAAGGGCAGTCCGCATGACTTCCAGCTGAAATGAAAGTACCATTACGCATAAATCTTAAGACACACTTCAGCATCATTTGTTTTTGTTATGCCTTGTCGACACATCTACTAAACTTTAACAGCAGTTAGGACACGCAGCAAAAGTACACGCGTAATCGCACTTAATTCATTCTGTGCCGCCGTTAGCGTGTCAATCTATTTGTAGCTGTTGCTCGTACTGAAAGCGTTGTATTTATTGAATGGAGTGGAGTCACTGTCAGATTACTTGATATAAAGACGACGTGTGCTGAACTGGATTGTCCTGTGTCTAAATGAACCGTAACTAGACCTGTGTGCAGCGTTTCGTAGCCATCTGTTACAGAAGTGTATCTTTGATCAGTTACATCTGTTACAGAAGTGTGTCTTTGATCAGTTACATCTGTTACAGAAGTGTATCTTTGATCAGTTACATCTGTTACAGAATTGTGTCTTTGATCAGTTACATCTGTTACAGAAGTGTATCTTTGATCAGTTACATCTGTTACAGAAGTGTGTCTTTGATCAGTTACATCTGTTACAGAAGTGTATCTTTGATCAGTTACATCTGTTACAGAAGTGTGTCTTTGATCAGTTACATCTGTTACAGAAGTGTATCTTTGATCACTTACATCTGTTACAGAAGTGTGTCTTTGATCAGTTACATATGTTACAGAAGTGTATCTTTGATCAGTTACATCTGTTACAGAAGTGTATCTTTGATCAGTTACGGCGGTAGTGGGCCTCTAAGCAGTGGGTTTCTCGGCATTTTTATTTACAAATTGTGTTTCGTTACTTTAAGCTTTTGTTTTTACCCCACACACCTGTTTTATAAATTGCAGTACTCTCATGACCAGAATAATGATACCAATTTAACCCTTTGGCTGTCGATAGCGGTTTTTGTCGCGATGATTCCTGCAGGAATCATGGCAACAACAACCGCTACCGACAGCCACAGGGTTAAAGTATGCCGGTAGCAAGACTCACAATGATATCAGTATTGTAAATAAAAAAAATTAAACGAAACCCAGAAACTGACCAGCCAGAGATCGATATCGTCGTCTATGGCGGCCTGCGTGAGCTGCTGGAGGGCGGCGGGTGGGATGGAGTGGGTGGGGAGGGGCCAGTGGGTGTCCACAATGTCTAGGTGCCATCCGAGCTTCTCAGCGAACACCCGCAGTTTCGGGAACACCGTCTTCCACAGCGCCATCCGCTCGCACATAGAGTCTGGAGGAAAGACGAAAAACAGCAGTGAATACCTGTACAAGTGACAGTAATCGGCCGTTTTCAAACCACACTGGTTGTCGCCCAGACAACCAGTGTGATTTCAGCCGAGACGCGTTTTTTTTTTTCTTTTTCTGCAGCACTCTATGCACAAATATTATTCAGTGGCACTAGATGTAATGGCAAATGAAATGTAGGAGTTAAGGGCCTATTCACCTGTCAGCAAAAACAGTTTCCGCCAGTACTCTCTCTCACACTCACTCACTCACTCACCCACTCACCCACTCACCACCCACCCACCCACTCACTGTCTCTCTCTCCCACCTCCCCCCCCCCCCAAATCCTTTCTTTAACACTATGGATAAATAACACGCAGAAGCACCGGACCAAACAAGGGCTTTACCTTAACCCATTTAGCCCTGAAGCCCAATATCAGGAGATGGCTCGATCATGATAATTCACTAGGGTAGTGCGAGATTAGCTTGGCGCCTGATGGCGCCAAGCTAATCTGGCACTACCCTTGAATTATCATGATCGAGCCAGGCTCGGTGATTAAAAATTAGGGGAAATGCGCCCGTGGGGTTAAACGGGTTAATACCAAAGATTGACTAATTTTGTTGTAAGTGCAATGATGCAATGATACAATCCCTGCCACGGAGAGAGAGGGGAGGGGGAGAGAGAGAGAGAGAGAGAGAGAGAGAGAGAGAGAGAGAGAGAGAGAGAGAGAGAGAGAGAGAGAGAGAGAGAGAGAGAGAGAGAGAGAGAGAGAGAGAGAGAGATTTTCAAAACCCCCTGCGACTGCAGAGGCCAATGAACATGTATGTCTTGCAGATTTTGCACTCGCCTCCAGAGGGTCTATGATGCCTACCTGTATCATCAGCTGCCACGTACAGCCTCACCACACGGGTATTGGGGACCGGCGGGACAGGCAACGCCCCCGTCAGCAGGTTTCGCACTTCCGGCGGCAGTCTCAGCAGCGGCTTTGGGGTGAGCGGGGGCTGCGGCGGGGAAACGGACGCACGGGCCTCTGTCATTTCGGGCACGGGCGAGGCAGACTCGGAATGCTTGCTGCCGGCGGCAGATGGGGAAGGGTGGTTCTCGGAGTCCCCGGATCCCAGGTACATGGCGGCCACAGGCGCGTAACTGTGTGGCTCTTCTGAGGTCTTGTTCGAGGGGGCGGCTGCCGGCCCGTTCTCGGCGCAGCTCTTCTCGCGTGTCGGCGGCCTCACGTCCACAGCCACGTCACTGGATGACGTCATGCTGAAGGCGCGGCTCACGCTGCGGCCTGGCTGACGCTTCTTTTGCCGGCCTGACAAACTGGCGCTCAGGCTACACAAGCCAATAACCACAGAGTTTTTAAAAACCGCGATCCATATCATGTGTGTACTGGTCCGTGATTATGGTCCTTACGAATGTTGAACTGTTGCGCCGTAAGGCCCGAAATCACATTCCAGCACACAGCGGTCTGCATGTTTCACTAATGTGGATGCCTGTCCAAATAATACGTTTTAACACACCTGGATGCTGCATTCTAACGAAAGAAAGAGAGAAAGCAAAATAAGGTAGGAAGGAAGAAGAAGCAACATCAACAAAAGCCTAGCTAATCTGTACATGTAGACTGAATACAGAAATGGAGTCTAATTTAACCCTTTCACTGGGCGCACACCCCAACTGCAAGAGACATAGATCCTCATGAGCCCCCGCAGTGACATCACTTTGTAGCCACGTCACTTGAACCGCGGACTGGGCTCTCTGGTGTTAAAGGGGCACAACTGAACTTTTTGAAGGTTTCAGTTCGCAAAAAAAGCTTTTACTGGGCTTCGACAGTGACCACCCTATTGTCCCACCAAATGCTTTCTTTCGTCCGTTCAAAGCGAAACGAGGCCCACCGGAATCTTGTGACTGGACACCGCCAAAAGATTGCTTCTGATAGGCGATGGTAGTTGACGTCATAACTATTCTATACAACCTTAGGACATCTGCATAATTATAACCAATCAGAGACAAGATGGCGGATGAACCAGCGAAGAAAAGAAAGTATCCGATCGACTCGCGCCGACAATGACAGACTCGGAATTGAAGACTGAGAAGAAAAAGGAACAGAGACAAGATACCCCTAAGTAGAACTGACATCGGACAAGGGAACATGGACATGTGGCAACGTGTCCCTTTCCTGCTGAATCAGTGAGTAATATACGCCGGGTCTTTGTCGATCTTCCTATTGTTCCGCGAGCGCTAGTGATTTTCAGAATTTATGATCTTCAGTAGAATTTATCTCTTACTGATTTCGCAACTTTTGGAACTAGCTCAGCTGGTGGCGGAAAAGCTGGACAGTACAGCCATACAGTACGGGATGGAAATTAGTGCAGAGAAGACCAAACTGATGACCAATAACAGCCATTGGCACTGACATCATGATTGGAAGCCAAAAACTGGAAACAGTTAAGAAATTCAAATACTTAGGAGCCATTGTGACAGATGAGGGATCAAAACCAGAAATACTGTCCAGGATTGCGCAAACAACAACAGCACTGATAGGATTGAAGACCATATGGAAGGACAGAAATATCACTCTGCTCCAAGATCAGACTGATGCGCTCCTTAGTCATCTCAGTGTTTTGTATGCCTGCGAGTCATGGACCCTCACAGCAGACCTTGAAAGGAGGATACAAGGCACTGAAATGAGATGTTTTCGAAGGCTGCTTGGCATTTCATACAGAGATCACGTCACAAACGTGGAAGTGGGAAGCAGAATCAGGCAAGCAATCGGGTCATATAAAGACCTATTAGCGATTGTGAAAAAAACGCAAACTAAAGTGGTATGGGCATGTCACGCGTTCAGCAGGGCTTGCCAAAACAATCCTGCAAGGCACTGTGCAAGGAGGGCGAAGGAGAGGAAGACAGAGGAAAAGATGGGAGGACAATATCTCAAGTGGATAGGACTGAAGCTGCGCGATACGCAAAGAATGGCAGAGAACAGAGAGGAATGGAGGGAGCTGGTTGCCAAGTCATCAGTGGTGCCCCAACGGTCGGCAAGACTACGGGATATAGATAGATAGATAGATTTCGCAAGATTTTAAACCTGTTTTATCATATAGTTACGAGCTAGTTATCACATTTTATGCTGCAAAGACTGATCTGAAAACTACGGTGTGTGACAAAGTTGTACGGCATTGCTGGTCGTAACATGTTTTTGTCAGTATGCCGCGGGCTCGCATTCACTCGATTCGGAGAGGTAGTGTTTCTGCTGCGATGGTGCATTTGTCGTTTCCAATGATGCTTTCAGTTACGTAGACTTCGATGTGTAAGATGTGAAATTGATTGCAGTGCAGAAATTGGGTATAAATACCAATGTTCTGTTTCAGTTCAATGATGGAAGGCGTTGCGTGTTTCCGAGGGGTAAAGGCTCAAAGGTGAAACTAGGCGCCGTGGACGCAGGCTCGCCGGCTTTGCGAGTCAAATAAGCCACGCCCTCGCCGGCTTTGCGGGTCAAATAAGCCACGCCCTGGCACGACTACGCAGCACGATCGTTACTAGTATACTAGTTCGAGCGGAACCCGCATTGTGATTTTGACAGCATAGCGAGTATGGAAGGTTTATTCTACTTTCTCGTAAAAAATTACGTCAAAGGGATGCCGGAAAACATCAGTACACGTGTGTACACCACACCGATGACCTCGTGACCTGCAGTATTGCGATACACTGCCGATATGTGACGTAGGCTCATAAATATGCATATTAATTCAAAACAAGGCCGATGCACACGATAAATCCGCAACTCGGGTACAAAAACAATACACCCTCCAAACGATAAATTTCGACATTTGACATTGTACTTACACCATAATGCTCTAAGATCAAAGGACCCATACACATACTGTCAGCAGTATCTGTTGCAGACCGTTTTCTGACGGTTGAGATGCTTGATCCTGGGGAAAATAACTTTATATGAATAAAGATTTAAGGAACACGATCTACGTCAGTTGTTAGTGAAGGGATTAAAGCAGCCAGTGTGAGGATACTAGGTCAACTTGTTTTTTTTTCTTCTAAGGTCGATCCAACCCCGACGACTTGTACGTGTCGATAATTCCAATACAATACAATACAATACAATACAATACAATACAATACAATACAATACAATACAATAATACTTTATTAATCCCTCATGGGGAAATTCACTGTCTGCCCATACAACCCATGGCATCATCATTCACTCATTAAATTAATTAAACAACCTATAACTCTCAGTTAAAGAGATGAACTGTAACAGACGTACTGTTACCTTTCTAACACTCTTGGCATCAGAGACACTTATGGTTTATGCCCCCTTAGGCTGTGCTTCTGGTGTCAGCATTGTTGCAGCGAACTACTGAATGGGCTAGTACTCAAGAACTAATGTACGTGAGACGCTATTATCAAAACGACTGCCCTTGCCATAATTTGGAAAGTTGTGTTTCACCCGTTCAGCGCCGAGAAAATCTGAACACCACCCAACTGCAAGAGGCATAGATCCTCATGAGCCCCCGCATTTGCGGGGGCTCATGAGGATCTATGCCTCTTGCTGACACACACGTTGAGTCCATGTCCCTGGGACAGCTAGGTTTTTCTGGTGTTGGATTAACGAACACTGCAGAAACACCTTCTGCGTCAGCTGGCACTGAGCCGGTTAAAAGTCACCTACGTTGATTTCATGCCGACTTGCAGCCGACCGGCGCTGGAGGAACACACGGTTCCCATGGTGAATGTCTTGTCACCCGATCACAGTGGGTATGGGTACGTGGGCTGTCCGCTGTTTACACCAACACAGCACCATCTTGCCTGTGGGGGGAAAAAAAAGTGGAAAAATCATGGAAAATCAAGCCGAGAAAACCTTAACACTATCCAACTGCAAGAGGCGTTCGCGGGGGCTTATGAGGATCTATGCCTCTTGCTGACACCAGGTTGTAACTACGTTTCTTGTACGGGTTGGGCTCTTTAGCAGGGGCAGGGTTAACATAATGGTAAAAAAGGGCGATTTCTTCCATGGCACACTTCAACATTACAGGATTTGAATAGATCATGATAGTTTAAAGGGTACTGCCAGAATAATAATAATAATAATAATAATAATAATAATCTATATTTCTAAGGCGCCTATACTTTCGATAGAAAAGCTCTAGGCGCCGTACAAATGACATACTAACATACATACACCCTGCATCCTACAACACACATATATTCCCTAACATACACACTCACGCAACAAGATATACAAAGAAAATAAGCTTAGCAGAGTGAACACACCAACAAGAAATGCTCTCACACACCAAAGATATACGTGTACCATAAACTAATAACGGATACACTAGGCAGCTGTCACTGACAACGAAAAATTATAACGGTGAATGCACGGTAAATGCGTCCTTAAAGATTGCCGGAAACTATTGGCTGATTCAACATATCTGAGGGACTATTCTGGCACCACTCCGTCGTGAACATTCAGGGTCGCTCTGTCTCCTAAATGTCAATGTCTTCAAAAGACAATTCCCAGATTTGGATATGTCGAGTTAGGACCCAAAGGGCTAACACCTTGACCCCCAAGCAAAAGTCACTCAGCCCGACCCAACTGCGAGAGACATAGATCATCATGAGCCCCAGCCGTTGCGGGGGCTCATGAGGATCTATGCCTCGTGCTGACACCCCTTTGTATCTATGTTCCTTGGACGGCTGTGGCTGTTCGACGCTGATTTAACCCATTCAGCCCTGACGCACTACAGCAGGAGATGGGTCGACCATGATAATTCAAGGGCCGTGCCAGATTAGCTTGGCGCCTGTCGGCGCCAAGCTAATCTGGCATTGCCCTTGAATTATCATGGTCGATCCATCTCCTGCAACTTGGTGCATAGTCACCGTCATCCAAAATTTGGGAAACACGGCCGTCGGGCTGAATGAGTTAACAAAGATTTCAGAAACACAGTCTGCGACCAATGGCAGTGAATTTGGGACAATATCCCAAACACCTGCTGGCTGGTTGGTTTTGGTTAGTTCGGGTTTAACGTCCACGGCACCGAAGTGATAATTGGCGGGCGGGTTATGGGGGGACAGGGAAATCTATTGCCTATGGCGTACGACCTGAACACTGATCAACTCAGGCGCACTGCAACTGTGCCACTTTGATTTACCAGGGCCTTTCAACAGACATGCTAGAGAACAAGTCCGTCACCAGTCTTTTCCCCCCTGGATTGCGAGTCCAGCTACCGGGGCCGGGACGGGGATTCGAACCCACGACCCGGCGATTCCCTTCGCTCTCCTGCTCCGACGCTTAACCTCCTGAGCTATTTCGGACTCTACCTGCTGGCTGTCTTCAGCTTTCTCAATGCATGTCTAGTGTGCTTAAATGGCTGTCCTGCCGTATGAAAGGTGCAAATGGTCAGTGACCACAACGCATACACAAACAAAACTCGCATTAACTCATTCTACCCCAGACACACCACAGCAAGATAAGGATCGACCATGATAGTTCAAGGGTGATGCCAGAATAGCTTGGCGCCCATACGACCATGATAGTTCAAGAGCCGTGATGCCAGAATAGCTTGGCGCCTATGGGCGCCAAGCTATTCTGGCATCACCCTTGAACTATCATGGTCGATCTGTGTCCTGCGCTAGAGTGCAGTCTTCAGAAGACGACGGCAAAATTTGGGGATTTCGGTGTTGGGGTAGAATGAGTTAATCAGATTCCTCTCGTATTTCTGGAACCAGTGACACGGCAGAATGAGCTTCACGACATCTGAAGCAAAAAGACCCAATACACCATGGCCAGGAATTAACGTCTTTGCCGCGGGAAGTAAAGGTTTCCTGGCTACGCTAGTGAGGGGTAGTGCCCAGCAAGCGAGGGATCTCGGGCCGATGTCGGCCTGTGGAGCCATTGTGGAACCATTTCGTTGGCTCGCGTTAACTGACCTATCATGTGTGGGCGAAAGACGTAAATCCATTTTACTGAAGAAAAGCGAGATTTTCAATGTATGAATACGATGAATATCTCGTTTTTACAGAACACGGACTTACTGTCTTTTGCCTTCATACGGCAATATGAATAAAGGCTAACCCAACTCAGTTTCAGCGTCAGGTTCAGAGAATGGCAGAGTGAAAAAGAGCTTATCATGCACTACTCTACAGCTTCTGCGGTCGATGGCTCCCTTGCGATTTGGACGTAGTTCGGACCAAAAGAATTCCAATGACTCGGTCTTATTTTACGAAATTAAATTACCTCCCTTGACGGTAGTAAACGTCATCGCGCAATCATTAATACATTATGATTCGTTTGTTGTTTGACAATGTATTGATTGTTCACTTAATGGTAACATTACAAAAATTTACTGCGAATCGATGGCAGAAAACAAACACACACTGAACCGGTCCGGGATTTCTTCATCGGTGGAGTGTTTTATTACTGGAGTTATTTGCGGTCCGCGGTCTTTTTATATTTTGGCGTATTTGCGTTGTTTTTGTCCGCCGATTCAGGCTTGACTAACAATGGAGCAGTGACGCCATCAGTTTTCATAACGTTATCGCCGCGTAGCGTTACGTTATTCTGGTCTGGAGCCCAGGCATTTGAAAGGAGGACGCTTATCAATTCTTTAGCTATCGCCACCCGCAGGAGACACAGAGTCTGATGAGCCCTTGCAGTCGCAGAGGCTCATGACGATCTACATCTCTTGGTGGGAGATCAGTCTGATTAGCGTTGTGGGTTTGAACAATGATTCCGGATGAACTCTGCGTGTGTTATTGCCTGTGGTTATTTGGGTCCTTGAGGCAGACCTCTTTAGGTGGCGGCGTACAAAAGCTTGTTTGCATTAGCCCTTCTGCAAGAGTATAGATTCTCATGAGCCCCTGCGACTGCAGGGGCTCATGAGAATCTATGCCTCTTGCATTAACAAATTTATACTCATGTTTTGTCAGTTGCCGGAAGGCGTTTCAGATCTTCGATGGATTTTCCATTAGTTTCCGAGAACATGAATACAGGTTGCATTTATAATCCTCGTGCAAACCACATCAGTTTACACGGCCCGCATAGATCCTCATGAGCCCCGCGGACTTCGTGGATTATCTGCGCCTTTTCAGTCCATGTCAAATTTATACATGTTGCTGCGCTGACATCGGGAGTATAATAATTATTTACTCGAAACTCTTCACGTCTCCGAGCGGAAGCCGGCAAGAAATTTGTTCATACGGTCAGTACGCAAAAGACTATCGGGCTGAAGTCGGCTGCAGTCCGGCCGCGCACGGCGTACAGCCGACTTGGCCCGATGGTATTTTGTTTACTGGGCATTGTTGTGGCGTGTCTGCTGTGACGCACATATATGGACAGGCATTGCACAAACCCAGAGAAAAAGCGTTTCGCAAGCATAAGGAATAATATGACGACGCAATCATTGACGCACAGTGGGAGGAGAGTGCAGCGTCAGGAAGGCTGGCTGCGATGACGATAATAGTGATCATGTCGCAACAACCATGTTGATTACGCATACCAAAAGTTGAGTGACCTCAGAAACACGCACAAGTACGCGTACACACATTACGTCAGCAGTAGCAGCAGCGACAAAATAATCACACACAAACGCGCCCGCCCGCCCGCACGCGCACGCATACCCCGTCACGCCCGCACGCCCACACACGCCCACACACGCACACACACACACACACACACCCACACACACCCACACACACACCACACACACACACACCACACCACACACACACACACACACAGAGGCAAACTCGATTTGGGGGTCTTGAGTAGGAAATGTAAAATCCACTAAGAAATGGTCGTCAGTCCATGGTAAATAATGAAGACAGATGTAATGATATAGGCCTATTTACGGCATAGCATAGGCTACTGCCCAAAATCTCGTACCGTTTGATCCCATGAATGAGGCATAGAATTTCAGGTAAAACTACTCTATAAATATAACATAAAATTTCATGAACAAGTGAGATCTATCTCAAACTGTAGGTCAACAAAACAGTTACACTCATACAGGTTAGTACATCAACACATTTTGATTTGAGGAACTGTCATTTGTTTCTTGCAGATTAATTTTGTTGTTGTTATTGTTTTTTGCATTAATAGTCTGGAGTTCCAACGTCGGACCTCAGTGAAGTTCACCGGACCTAAATTCCCGTGAAGGCGCGCGCGCGCCCGCGCACGCACGCACACACGCACACACACGCACACGCACACGCACACGCACACGCACACACACATACACACACACACACACACACACAGCCACCGTCCGACTGACCAATGGAACAAACAGAACCCAGTAAGCAAGGCCCTCGGGCCCACGACGGCCGCAGTGGGCCCGCGCACGGCTGTGCGCGGGCACACTGCGGCCGTCATGGGCTCGGCAAAGGCGTTAAGTTTTGCTACTGGGGAAAGACAGATACATACGGCAGACGGACGTTGGACGGCCGGGAAGACACAGGGTATGAACAGCTTCACATGCTGATTTTCACGTGTCCCGTGCATGCCAGTTGATTTCATTGATTACAGTTCAATGCCGTCTACCAAGAGTGCCATTTCTACAGGTATTTCCACTTACTCCGATTTTCTGACCACCAGATTCGGACACCACAGTGAAATATTGATGAAGCTGTTCAGTCGCCATTACTATGCGTACATCAGTTTCTGTTTCTGAAATCGCTGTTCATCCAATACCGTCCAAGAAACACGGAGACAAATTGGTCTTAGCAAGAGGCATAGATCCTCATGAGCACTCGCTGTCGCGGGGGCTTTTGAGGATCTATGTCTCATGCAGATGGATCGTGTTTACTTTTTCTTGGCAATGAAGTGCATGTATGGCAACTCCAATGCATGAGCAAGCTGAGATCCTGTGCAAGGTATTAAGCAATGTGCTCCGCTATAACGGAGCACTTTGCTAAATGGCTTGCACAGGATATAAGCTTGCTCATGCAATTGACCCACTGACTGCTAATAACGATGCTGTTTGGGGGAGAGACGCGTCTTTTCCGCTGAGCGGTAACGTGAGTAGCTGTCAAGTGGTTAATGATGTTATGTGATGGGTTTGGATTCATATTTTCTGAACTTGTCTTTTCCACTCATCACACCGCGGACATCATCCCACCCCCCAAAAAAAAACACCAAAAAAACAACCGACAAGAAACACCATACAAACCAAACAATAATGCGTCTCTCTCTCTCGCTCTCTCTCTCTCTCTCTCTCTCTCTCTCTCTGACACACACGCACACACACCCTGTAACACCCCCCCACCCCCCGATCCTCCCCTGCAACCACCCAAGCACGGCACACACACACACACACACACACACACACACACACACACACACACACACACACACACACATACAAACATGCGCGCATTTCCAGGAGGAATAGATCCTCATGCGCTCCCCATCTAAGCCTCTTGGGGATGTTTGGAGCGCGCGCGCACGCACACACACATCGACGCGCTTTCAGAAGAGCATGCAGGTGACCCGTGTACTTAGTATATCATGTAGCTAGGTAAAGTCAACCTGCTTTCACACAAATTATAGCAAGACTGAAAATGTACCGTGAAGTTCTAGTTTTGTCACCATTTTCTCAAGCCTATGAAGCGAAAGTGAAACTCATATCACGTAAAATATAAAATTACGTAAGAACTAAAACTTACGTCATGACAAATGACGTTTGACAAATAAATGACGCGTATGTCCTGCACCCCTTGTAGAACTCACTGACGCATTGGCAGATCTGCGAGACTTTTTCAATAGGAGATAATTCAACATCAGAATCAGGTCAAAGACAAAAGGTAGAGACCATTGACAGCGAGGACAGCTCTCATATAGAAGAGACTTTGTAGGTTATGGTTCGTCCCATCTTGTTCTATCTGCAAAGCTGCTCATGGCTGATAAAATAAATATCTACCCATAACATCACTTAACCCTTTTAGCGCCTGAAAGTGACACAGACTCTCATGCGGCCCTGCAAGGCCTCATTCGAATCTGTGCCACTTGCTAACCGAGATCAGTAGTTGCTCCTGAAACTGCGAGTGTTACATGTCGGGTTAATGGTGCGGTTTAATCTCCATTAGACTTGAGGTGGATCTCAAAGCGCTGGCTATCGATTGTCGCTGAGCACAGATCGACACGAATTTACGATAGCCCAGAAAGCCGTGGCACCGCGGGCGCACGTGCTGTCCAAACCAGAACTCAATTTGCAAGCAGTTTGGCCCGGTGCTGGCAGCTCCAGGGTCGGCGTACAGGTTATTTATGCTAGCCACTCATTGCCAACCGTAAACATAATCGAGGTATCAGGTTTATAATATTTTGCCAACCATACAGGCCCTACCGAACGGCGGTGTTTTTAGTCTTAGGCGAAAACGCACAGTTGCTGGTATTTGACGCCGGCACTGAAAACGTAACAAAATTAACATTATCCTCTTGCTTGAGAACACAGATCCTCATGAGCCGCTGATGCGAACAGCGTGCTTGAACGTTTAGTGAACGATTAAATCGACAACAAAACGCTTTCTAACCACAATTCAACGATGCCCTTGACACAGTGCGCAAAGTGATTTCTGACGATCAGAAGATTACAACAATTTTGGAGTCACTAAAAAGACCCTACATAGAACATGGATTCAAAGTGATGTCAGCAAGAGGCATAGATCCTCATGAGTCCCCGCAATTGCGGGGGCTCATGGGGATCTATACCTCTTGCAGTTCAGCGGCGTTCAAAATTTCTCGGCACTGAATGGGCTAGCTTTTGCGTTTCGCAAAAAAAGTCGCGTTTCTGTGGCTCGTTAGTATGGTTCGCACGCTTTCCAGCAGCGTACGTATGATACCAGCTTTGGTTTTCGGAGACCTTTTGCTGAAGGCCGGGTATGGGGTGGGAGGGGAGAGGGGCTTCAGTTGACAAAATCTGACAGTCGCATGTTGATCACATGCGCCCGAACCGGCGACAACTTGATTGAGAGCAGTCCTGCCTCACGCATCCAAAACCCTCACTGCCATCCGATACGACACGCTGGAAATAAAGTGCCGTTTTGAGGGCGCCCAGGTATGACCGCTTTGACGGGACTTCCGTCAGCGCCTGAGATCCTGATATCGATTACGTGATTGAAATTTGTTAAGTGGTTTTTAATCTCATCGCTGAAGTGTGTCATAAGCACGAAGCTGTTGATGACTTCATAGCGATACTGTTTTGCGTGTGGCGTTGCCATACAAGGCTGCACCGTGAAGGCAAAAGTTATTGAGTTATTATTGCCCAATGCGCAAAAGGCCATCGGGCCGACGTCGGCCGCCGTTGGCCCGCGCACGGTCGTGTGCGGGCCAACGGCAGCCGACGTCGGCCCGATGGCCTTTGCGCATTGGGTGGGGGTTTAACGCCGAGCAGGCGACTAAAGGCCATCTCTTGGAGGTGTCACAAAAGTGAAGGCAAAAGACACAAAGTCCATTTTTGTGAAAAGCAAGACTTAACTCATTCTACCCCAGACACACCACAGCAAGATATGGATCGACCATGATAGTTCAAGGGTGATGCCAGAAAAGCTTGGCGCCCATGGGCGCCAAGCTATTCTGGCATCACCCTTGAACTATCATGGTCGACCTGTGTCCTGCACTGCACTGCAGTCTTCAGAGGACAACGGCAAAAAGTGGGGATTTCGGTCATGGGGTAGAATGAGTTAACCCGTCCAGTGCCGAGAAAATGCGCACCGCCCAACTGCAAGAGGTATCCTCATGCGGGGGCTCATTGGGATCTATGCCTCTTGCCGACACCACTTTCAATCCACGTTCCTGGAACATGTAGGATCCAGACCAACAGATGACTGCCAAGCGTGTACAATTCAGAGAAGAACCAGGCGGAGAAAGAAACACGCTCAGAAAAGAAGGACGTTTGCCACATTCCCTTCTAACAACATAAGTAGGGACTGATCTCTATACTTGTTTGTTTGTCTATTTTGAAAAAGGATATTTACTGGGACATGCAGGTTTTTCTTTTCTGGTCTTGAATTAACGAAGATTGAGGAAACACTGCGGCAGCTGACGCTGATTGGGTTAAAGTAGAGATGCCGTTGATGTTCCTGAATTAGAAAATCAAACGACTAGAATTTACAGTCTGGTAACAGACTTTCACGTTTCACTTAGTAACCATGAATGTAGCTTTCACGGATCACGAAAACTCTATTTGGGCTTTTACGTTTTATGACGCGGACTTCTTCTTTGACGGATCACGAAGATGAAAAATTGCAATCACTAATCTCTAGAATTGCAATCACGAATCTCTAGAACCGGAAAACCCTCCGCAAATCACGCCTCACGACTATACTGAGGGCATACCGCCAACCCCTTCTGTTTAGTGTTTGTTCTGTTCGTAATGTGACAAGAAGTTGAAGAAAACCTTTTGTGACAATAGCTGTACAATTCAACGCACTGACATACAATTTTCTAAATAAATTGTTTGAGTTTATTATAAGTTTGCTATACTCACAACTAGCTGTAAGGGAATCGGCTTTGTAGTTATGTGTATGATGTTAATATCAAAACCAGTGCAGGGCTATGTACGCTGAAGGAAGAAGTCTCTGTGGAACAGATGCGACAAATGTACAACAAAAATTCAAATATCGATTAATCTAGCTTTTGCTGTCTTTTGCTATCTCACGGAAGACCTCCAATTTCGGAATTGACGGTACGTCAATTCCGGAAGTGGAGGTCTGCCGTGAGAAGGCACAAGACGGTGAGTCTTTTTGTTGTTGTTGTTGTTGTAAAAAGCAAGATTAACAATGTAATACAATTATACTCTCGCCCTTCACAAAAATGTAATTACTTTCTTTTGCCTTCAGATAGCAAGGGGGTGAGACCCATTTGAATAATACATTTTGCAGCGGTCAACCCTAGGCACTACAGGCGTTACTTTTGATCACCACTGTGTCTGTCTGTGACTTTGGACCAAATTACCAACCAGCAACACAACATACTTGATGAATAGAACAAAAGCTGACGCTGAACGGTGCGGGTACTGACGTGCCTTCACACAACGCCACACCATGCAACGCAACAAGAGCACGAACGCCATTCAATGCCGCCGATTCCAGGTTAGTCAACTGAACGCACGTACACGTCTTCTAAAACGCTCAATGTACCGCAGGACTGGAGGCTAACGCTGTGAAATCCTGAAGCTACTGTTATGTGCAACGGAACCCGCCCTTAGGTGTCTTCCGTTAACCCTCTTCACCCCACGGCCGCATTTCCAAACTTTCGGAGGCGTTGACTAACGACTATGTCCCAGTTGTAGGAGATGGATTGATCATGCTAACTCAAGGGTCTATGCCTCTTGGAGATGCGCGCATATGTGTCATTGGTTTGTCAAACGTCATTTCAGCGTCATGACGTATATTTTTGTTTTTACGTAATTTTATATTTAACGTAAAATGAGTTTCGCTTTCGATTCAAGACTTGCTAAATGGTGACAAAACTAGAATTTCACGGTACAATTTCAGTTTTGCTATAATTTGTGTGAAATCAGGTTGACTTTACCTAGCTACATGCTATACTAAGTACACCTGCATGCTCTTCAGAAAGCGCGTCGATGTGTGTGTATGTGTATGTGTGTGCGTGTGCGTGAGTGCATGCGCGCGCTTCAAACATCCTCAAGAGGCATAGAGGTTCATGCGCCCTCCGGGCACATGAGGATCTATGCC
This sequence comes from Semisulcospira habei, assembly GCA_036245525.1. Lineage (NCBI taxonomy): Eukaryota > Metazoa > Mollusca > Gastropoda > Semisulcospiridae > Semisulcospira > Semisulcospira habei. The sequence goes on from BTPG01000002.1 coordinate 162,394,077, forward strand.
TCTTGGAGATGCACGCATATGTGTGTGTGAGAGAGAGAGAGAGAGAGAGAGAGAGAGAGAGAGAGAGAGAGAGAGAGAGAGAGAGAGAGAGAGAGAGAGAGAGAGAGAGAGAGAGAGAGAGAGAGAGAGAATGAAATGAAATGAAATGAAATGAAACTTTATTTCTCAAGGATAAATGATTAGGTACACAGACCTTTTTTCAATCATGTCCTTGCACACGCACTCACACATCAATCTCACGCGCGTGACTAAAACTAATAAAACTGGAAAGGCAAAACGTGAGCATAAAAACAAAACAAAACAAAAAACAACCTAGTTAGCAGTCTCACACACACACACACACACACACACACACACACACACACACACACACACACACACACACACACACACACACACACACACACTAAGAACCTGATTAAACATGAACGTTAAAAACTTAGTTTGAACAGCAACAGCAAACTCAACAATACAACTCAATGCGCCGCTGGAAAAACGCCGACACAACTACACAACCATGGGCTTAATTTTCTTTCAGCTGCCGAAATAAGAGAGAGAGAGAGAGAGAGAGAGAGAGAGAGAGAGAGAGAGAGAGAGAGAGAGAGAGAGAGAGAGAGAGAGAGAGAGAGAGAGAGAGAGAGAGAGAGAGAGAGAGAGAAATTACGTCATATGTCTGCGTGGTGATGGAGTTGCTTCTTTTACGTCACCGGCACTGTCTGACTTCTTCTAGAAGTAAAGTTTTTTTTACTGTTTTAATTATTTTCTGAAAAGAATTAATTTTTACTAAAGAAGTTGAAAGGATACAAAGCTGGCTAACGAACTCGTCCAATGTCTTTCTCCAAACAAGCTATATGCAAAAGTTCAAGTAAATATGACTGCAAAAATTACGGACTCTAATCTGGGTCAACCGACTTCCTATAAACGGTTGTTTATGTTTTCAATGAGACATTCAATTACAATATGCTCGGAGGCTCTCTTAGACACCCACTTAAGAAAGTATTTCGCCAAGTTTCAAGCTTGTGTGTACTATAGGAGATTCTCTTCTTTACATACATATTCACACACATACATACACACGCACATACGGTGCTTCGCGCCAAATCTACGTTTAGCTGCGAGGTTAGCGTAACTAGACATGCCGTAATTTTTATCTTGTTACCTCGCCTTTGAGATCATGGACATGCTATTAAATTCGACCCACCCCGACCCGTCTTAAAAAGTCCCTTCTATAAATAGAAGGGACTTAAAAAGGCAAAACATTTCTTACCTTTGTAAAGATCTGAATCAGAAGTTATAGATCCATTTAGTATCAAAACACAGCAATGTTGTTGAGTGTAGAAAAAGCCTGGACTAGTCTATATCTTGATAATCCAAGATTGCAGCAAGCAGCAGTGAACTGATCATGATATGACACCGCCGCGATTATGGTCCGGCACCACTGCACAAATACAACATTCTGCTCACCCTTACATACTCTCACACTTGGCAATGGTACCACAAGCAAAACAAAGCACTTGAACGAAAGCATGGGTGTGTGTGCTGGTCCGTGATTTTGGAATTTACGGCCTGTGGCCGTAAGGTCCAAAATCACGGACCAGCACAAATTTGTTGAATTTCAGTCACACCTTGCAGACGACACGGAACACGCAACAAGCAGACTACGGGAGCGTTCGCTCCCTCGTGCTAAACGTGCGCGTGCGTGGAGATACGGCCATGCGCACTTCGATCGATGACAATGGTATAGAAGCGAGCGAGAAGTGAGGTATTCGTTTGGTCAAAAATGTATTCGCAGGTACGCAGCTTTGTGCTCTGGTGCCACAGGACGCATTAACTCATTTAGCCCGACGCACGTATTTCCCCAATTTTGGAGGCGTCATCTAACGACTATGCACCTGTTGCAGGAGATGGATCGACCATGATAATTCAAGGGTAGTGCCAGATTAGATTGGCGCCGACAGGCGCCAAGCTAATCTGGCACTCCCCTTGAATTATCCCGGTCGACCCATCTCCCGCTGTAGTGCGTCAGGGCTGAATGGGTTAATTTGTAGTTGCCAGTACCTGCATCTCCATCCTCAGTTTTGAAAAGAATGTACAGCATTGTTTCGTTTTGTTTGGTGACTTGTTACGTACCACTGTTGTCCAGTTTCTCCACTGTCGCATCTGATGCTGTTTTATCTGGAGGCGAAAAGTCAGTGAAGCCGACTGGACTAGACCGACGTGTAAAATACTTTGAATCACTGAAGCCGCATAACTTGCACCGCACTGCCGAGCGAGCACGAGCACACAGTCACACCAAACGAACATCGACCAGGTTGTGAGGCAGACACAACGACACCCGCACCTGCTTTCTGGTGCCCATGGCAACCTATGTAAGTGTCTACCGACGTGACGTCAGAGTGACGTCAATGCTCATTCAGTGTTGGAGGTGTCTTATGATGGCTTCAGATCGTATGGGTATCTATGATAGCGGAACAGGAGAGGCAACAACATAGCGAAGGTCACGCGGTGACCAGTATGCCAAAACTCATAGGGCCCAGCACCTTTTGCTCACTAAATGGAGAAGGGATGAACGAGATAGGCAATGTCAGTTCGAAGAGGCGAGGACTGAGTGGAAATCACAGTGTGCGTAGCCTACGTGTGCCCGTCAGCTCGCTTTTGCAGCCTGGCTAGTGCCGGGTGTGCGCGCACGCGACGAGCGCTCAGTAGTGCTTGTGCGTGCGTGTCAGTGTGTGTGTGTGTGTGTGTGTGTGTGTGTGTGTGTGTTTGTGTGTGTGTGTGTCAGTGTGTGTGTGTGTGTGTGTGTGTGTGTGTGTGTGTGTGTGTGTGTGTGTGTGTGTGTGTGTGTGTGAGGTACACAAGAAATTGTTCAAGACTGGAGTTTAGTAAATGGAAATGGCGTGTCGTACCGCTGCACTCCTCGCAGTTAGTAAAAGAGGTATCGTCGAGCATTGGACTGCGTTTTCCAGTCATGCATCAGCAAGAGCCCCCTAAACAAATGGCCCTCGGGCCGACGTCGGCCTCAGTGGAACCGAAAACGGCCCGACGTCGGCACGAGGGCCATTTGCTTACTGGCAGGTACAGTGCATGATAGGAAGGCCGCATAACAGTAAATCCATGCTTGTGAAAAGCTACATTTTGATTGAAGCATTTCTCACAAAATTGGACTGAGTGTCTTCTGCTGAGTTTCGCATAGATCTTCATTAAAACTCATTGTACCCCAAGACCGAAATCCCCAAATTTTGCCGTTGTCATCTGAAGACTGCTTTGCAGTGCAGGACACAGATCAACCATGATAGTTTAAGGGTGATGCCAGAATAGCTTGGCGCCCATTGGCGCCAAGCTATTCTGGCATCACCCTTGAACTATCATGGTCGAGCCATATCTTGCCGTGGTGTGTCTGGGGTAGAATGAGTTAACCCTCGTAGATATATGTGCGAGCCCATGGAGATCATTGCCGCCGACTGCAGATGGTCGGGAAAACGCAATTACCTCCTGCCGGTCAAATTTCACCTCTTTTTCGCACCGTGACCCATCTGCAAGAGACACAGATCCTCATGAGCCCCTATCATCTGTCTTCACCTCCTGCGAACTAATCAAATGCACTCTACTTCATTTAGTACACATGCAGCTTAGCTTAGAGTTGTGTCTCCGATAACGTGAATGATCGAACTCGCGATCTGGCTGCGGTCAGCGGTTTGTGGAGGATAATCTGGGACGGTAAACACGGCCAAGAATGCTATTGTTCTATTTCTGAGCGGGTCGGCTGATCCACTTGACTCCAGCTGCACCTTGACTGCTGCCCTCAAATGACGCAAAAATCAAACTTTGAATAGAGGTCTTCTGTACATCAGAAGTATAATGACGAGCAAAACTGAGAATGCAACATTTTCGAAACCACGGCATCGGAAACACTACAACAAAAACAGCGCGCCTTTTGACGCAAACTGTGGAGTAACAGCCCGGACAAATTTGCGATATCGCATGTTTATTCCGGCTTTTAATGAACTGTTTGCGTCAACACACACGCAGTTTGATCTACTCATTTCCATATAACATTTATTACTGACGTCGCCACCCAGTCTTGGGACTTAACTTAGACTGACTTCATTTAAGAAGATCAAGCGTGATACCGACTGCTTTGCCTGAGCCTAGAGAGGTCTAGAGAGGCGCCAGACAAACCAGCCACTGCCCCGTTTAGCTATTAGAAATGCGTTTCGTTTGCCTTTTTTGATTGTTGTTGTAATGACATCATCAGGTTGTGTGTACTGGCTTAAGAACAACTCTTGTTTGGTCAGAAAATTTGAACCTCGTTGGATTCGTGGAAATTCTTTCATCAATTATTGTTATCAAATCCATTTGCGACGAGACCATAATTATATCTACATCAACAGTCCTTATTTATACTAAACTAGCATTAACCCCCTTAACTGTTTGGATAAGGCGAACTCTAACCACCTGCAAGAGACATAGCGTCTCTTGTTAGTCCTATGTTCTTGGTGCCAACGTTTGGTCCCATTTTATTTATGTTCTTCACGCGAATGTCGTTTAGTGTGTAGGGATATCAGACGCGAAATCCGCGTCCATTTGCAGTCAAGGAGCTAAAGCTAGCCACGCATTTCGTCAGTTGTGTGAGCCTTACTCGAGCTATCCAGACGCCCGGTCTACGGATTGGTCAGCGTTGGTCCGGCGTTTTCGATCTATACGACTGAAAACAAACAGTGCTGATTGTTCATTCTTCCTTTCTGTTATGATAGACTCATTATAGATGCATTTGCAAAGTGCGCAGAAACAAACGACAGCTGAAATAAATAAAGGTTGAAAATCCAGCTAATAAAGCTAAACAAACTCTTCAGGACATTGTTGTTGTTCTTTTTCTGTATCCTGGACCCCCATACATTGGGAGAGGGTTGAAAAACAATTTTGAGAGTGTAGAGGCACTTTAATAGTCCCTAATGTTGATTTGCTGTCTGTGTTCTTTTGTTGTTGATATTGCTATCTTTGACACGCTGTTGTTGTTGTTGTGCCAGTTGACCTCCTTAACCCTTTCAGTATGCCAGCTGACGCAGACTGTATTTCTCAAATATTCGTTAACACATTCTGCCCCAGGACCGAAATCCCCAAAATTTTGAAGTTGCCCTCTGAAGGACTGCATACAATTCTAGAGACAGATCGAGCATGATAGTTCAAGGTGTGCGAGAATAGCTTGGCGCCTATGGGCGCAAGCTATTCTGGCACCACCCCTGAACTATCATGCTCGATCCATGTCTGGATGTGGTGTGTGTCGGGGTTGAATGACTGAGTTAACTCAACACCAAAAAAAAAAAAAAGCTGTCTCATGAACATTGATTCAAAGTGGTGTCAACAAGAGGCATAGATCATCATGAGCCCCCCGCAAAAGAGTGTGGGGGCTCATGAAGATCTATGCCTCTTGCAGTTAGTTAGTGTTCAACTCTTCTCGGCACTGCCGCGGGTTCAGTATGACTATCACTAATAAACCCCTTGACTGCTGCTGACGGTACCGCGTCGGCTGACCGACGCGATTTGTACCACCGGACGACGGTATCGCTACTGTCTTTTGCTACTGTCTTTAAAACATGCACGCTAGAGAGAGAGAGAGAAAGAGAGAGAGAGAGAGAGAGAGAGAGAGAGAGAGAGAGAGAGAGAGAGAGAGAGAATCGTCAGCGGTAGTCACGGAGTTAAAACCGCACGATGCACTTTGAAATGCAATATTTATATCGATTCCCACCGTGCTTCGTTTCACTCTCTCCCACATCAATCGCTTTCATCTGCAGGAGAAACAGATTGACACGAGCCGCTGAAACCGCACGCGAATCTATCCCTTTTGCACGTGCCATCGGCTGTAGCTGTTCCTCTGATTGACACTGGAATTGGGGTTAAGTGCAGGCCTACAATGGATTGAACAAAGCCTGATTTATTGTGTTTGTGGGTACTTTACAGCCGGTTTGCAAATAACAGGCGGTTTTGCGTTTCACGCCTACAAGGTTATGACGTCATAGGTGGTAATGCGGTCGAGGTTCGATCGGCGTGTTACTGGCCGGGCTGTATTCCACACAACTTCAAAAGATATTTTTTGGCGGTTAGTCGTCGTGGTGAATAAGCGAGTAGTTTGATGTATTCTGAACTGACTGAAAACGAAACGCATTTGTAATATACGTGTACACCGTAATGCTCCTTTTTTGTTGTTTTTGACACGGCTTGGTGCGGCATGCTCAAACACCGTACGGCATGCTAGAACTGCACAGGCCTGCAGATTGCAAAATTTCCGAATGCAAATTTAATTAACCCTTTAGCTGTCGGTAGCGGTTTTTGTCGCGACGATTCCTACAGAAATCATCGCGACAAAAACATGCTACCGACAGCCAAAGCGTTACAACTACGCCCTAATTGTAACAATTCCTGTCCTCTCCCCCCCCCCTCCCCCATTGGAATGCAGAGAATACCTATAGATGTTTGTGATCACAGGGACTATAATTATAACTGCATTTTTAGCATTGCTATGTAAGCCATATAAGCGGAAATATGCTTGAAAAGATACCTGCTACTTCTCGCGGGTCGAACTGAATATGTTTCCGGCACCCCTGGTTCTTGTTAGGTGTACACTGGTGAAGTGTCTAACTCATTCAAGTAGCCCCGCATCGATAGCTGCCGAAGTTTTATATAGCGTTGCCGCCAGTTATTTTCGCGGGGCGCAGTGAATGACTGAGTTTGACAGACTGTATCCGTTGACGACATGAATCGAGTGTTTGTCCTTATTAACTCATTCAGCCCGACGGCCGTATTTCTCAAATTTTGGAGGCGTCATCTAATGACTATGCACGAGTTGCAGGAGATGGATCGACCATGATAATTCAAGGGCAGTGCCAGATTAGCTTGGCGCCGACAGGCTCCAAGCTAATCTGGCACTACCCTTGAATTATCCGCATGGTCGATCCATCTCCTGCTGTAGTGCGTCATACAAAAGAAGGAGCATTACCGTGTACACGTATATTATATATGCGTTATGTTTTCAGTCAATTCAGAATACACCAAACTACTCGCTTATACACGACGACGACTAACCGCAAAAAAATATCTTAGTGAAATTGTGTGGAATACAGCCCGGCCAGATTTGTGCGTTATAACACACTGATCGATCCTCTGACCGAGAAAAAACCAACGAAGGAAGAAGCACGCTTAGAAGAAACAGTTGCAACATTCATTAATATTTCGCGTAAAACCCTTTTTTCTTTTTCTTTCTTTTTTATGTGGGAATCAGTCTCAAACCGGCCCAGCAATTGTCGTATAGGAAGGGTTTTTTTGTGCCTGTTTCCCATTTGTTTGTTTTTATCAATAATTGTTTATCCTTGTGACATCATATTCCCGTTTATTCTTCACATTTTGTCTAGTCAACTTTATTTCAAAAGTCTGATGATGCATGCACAATGCTACAGTGAACATTACGTGGACTAGTAATGGACATAAACGCGATGTTTGCGGCATCTTGATCAGGTACACATGTATACTATATATAGCAATTAAAGGTTATATTGGGATGGACAGAAAACAACGTGGGTTTGCTGCCATGCACTCTCTGCTACTGTCTTTTGCTACTGTCTTTAAAACATGAACGCTAGAGAGAGAGAGAGAGAGAGAGAGAGAGAGAGAGAGAGAGAGAGAGAGAGAGAGAGAGAGAGAGAGAGAGAGAGAGAGAGAGAGAGAGAGAGAGTGAGAGAGAGAGAGAGAGAGAGAGAGAGAGAGAGAGAGAGAGAGAGATGAGAGAGAGAGAGAGAGAGAGAGAGAGAGAGAGAGAGAGAGAGAGAGAGAGAGAGAGAGAGAGAGAATCAATGAATCAATGAAACTTTATTTTACAACGGTTAAGGCATTGACATCGTCATTGACACAGTCATTTTACAAACCTGCCGTTGCTAACAACTACAAGACTATATACACATGCCGACATACATATAAGTAAAACATAATACTTACTAACAATTGACAACACTGTTCACATAGGCAGTAGTTCAAATGATAAATGGGGCAAAAAAGGCTTAATTGCAAATAAATTGGACGAAAGAGAGAGAGAGAGAGAGAGAGAGAGAGAGAGAGAGAGAGAGAGAGAGAGAGATGATCATGTGCGTGCGTTCTCACAGTTATAAATGTGGCATCAAATGGTTTCTTAGCATCAGCTCCTTTTCAAATATCATGCAAATATTGGCGGCGTCGCTGTATCGAAATTTGCTTATACACATCTTTGCTAGGCTAATGAGATGATTTATTAGGTTCTTGTTTTGTTGGTCGACATTTCGTTCGTGGATTCCCAAGAGGGCAATGGTTTCAGTTTTTTTGAGATGCTGTTGCGTTCGCATGTTGATTTCTTTTTCGACCATTTGCCATATTAAGGGTTTGGTTTTGGGGCACGCAAAGAAAAAATGCTCTATAAACTCTGTTTGGTCTAAACGGCATGCGTTCCATTTGTCCGAGTTTGCAATCCCCATCTTTATTAGGAGTATGTTGTGGGGAAGATGTTGTGAAGGATCTTTCAATAAAGAACCCTTAGTCTGCTTTCTCGGGTGGCGTTGATTACAGCCTCCCAGTGATGCTTGTTGATAGATACATGTAACTTTCTGTTCCAAAAGTCACAGTTTACCGCGCATGGTTGTGTTTCTTCCGTGAGCAATCTTCGAAAGTGTTTTGCGGTGAGAGTGTCTACTGTGATGCCATTTAGTGTCATGCGTGAGGGGTTTTGTTCTGGGTAGTCAAAGAGTTTAATTCGCTTGCTTGCAAAGACCTGCTGAATTGCATATCGCATTGCGTTGTATTCTAGTATTCTATGTGGGTCCGGGCCTACCAGCACCTCTAGATCGCCAAATGCGATTAGTTCGAATCTGTCGTTGAGTATATCGTTGAGCTTGTGTAATCCTTTTGCAACCCAATCTTTCATGTACAGACTTTTGCGTTTAAATTGTAGATTGCAGTTATTCCATATTGCGGAGTATTAGCCTCGGGTAAAGTTCTCTTCGGCCTCGTTCTCCTCAAATTTAGCTCTCAAGTTTAACCAGGCACGGAGGACGTTTTTCCAAAAGTTTCCTATGTTTGGGGAGAGTCTATTTAAGTCCGTTGAGTTTGAGGGAATTTGCGGGCAATATGTCCAGGTCGTTAGATAGTTTTGAAAAAAAAAAGTGTACTGGGTATGCCTTCAGCGCTGCTTGTGTCTCCCAGGCTTTTAAGAGTTTGGGGACCCATGTGAGGTACAGAGCTTCTTGGAGTGTTTTCATATCTATCGTTTTGAGACCTCCGAGGTCGGTACCTTACGTTTGACTTTTTCAAATGTTTTTTTTTTAAATATTATTATCTTTCTTTTATCAGATGAAAATAACTAGTTCCCGATTAACTGAGAAATAAGACAGGTTTTAGCTACAACAATTTTACCCGTGGTGGTGGCCTGCAGAGAGGCATTTAGAACAGATGACGGCCGTTTTCTGTTCTTTGTGGAATACGGTAGCGGTAAATTCCCCATTTTAGCAGTGATCTATGTAGATGAACCTACGCCCCGTTTTTCCAATGGGACAGCTTCCCATTCTCATCTCGAGAATGAGCCCTCTCGTCCACGACTCGAGTCTGGACCGAGTTTTCACGGGCAGCTTTTCGATATATTGTAGTATTTGCTCGTTCGAAAAAGAAAGAGGAATATTTCCAATGGTGAGACGTGTGGCTGGGATTTCTCGCTGTCCTTGCGCGTCCATCACGATATACGGGTTTTTGTCACTGGAGTCACAAGCCGACCCCTCAACACTATGCCCTGGGTTAGGAGGGCCACTCGTGCGTCCATGCCGGTGGTCTTTGGCTTTTGTTCTACGTTATTGAAGCCTGTACAGTCTCCTGCCGAGCAGAGTTTAAAAAAAAAACCGTATGTCTTTATCGTGCGCAGCCGGCAGTAAGTTTGATGCGCCTTGATAAACACCGGTCCGCACGTGTTCCGCCGCCATAGCGCCGTAATACTGCTGCTGCCGGCGTTTATCTTTCGTGTCCGATTAAGATGGCACTGGTAGATGGAGTCACGACAGATGATACACAAGGCACCAAGGCACTCAGTTGCACCGTGAACACACTATTTTGTATAGCCGATGCCACACTTTAGATTGTGATTAGTTTTAGCGATTTCGGGGGATGACGAGAATGTAGCATCTATCCGACATCGGATAGCAACCGGAAGTCGCATTTCGCGTTAAACCTTTCAATATAGACATACGAACAAGAACACCATTTTCACCACTGTTTTTTTTTTTTGTTTGTTTTTTTTTTAAGGCCGCTTGTCAGTCCGTCTTAGGGCAGTTTTAACAAACCAGCAACGGTCGAGTCACTGTTTTAACTCATTCTACCCCAGACACACCACAGCAAGAGTAAGGATCGACCATGATAGTTCAAGGGTGATGCCAGGATAGCTTGGCGCCTATGGGCGCCAAGCTATTCTGGGGCATCACCCTTGAACTATCATGGTCGATCTGTGTCCTGCACTGCAATGCAGTCTTCAGAGAACAACGGCAAAATTTGGGGATTTCGGTGTTGGGGTAGAATGAGTTAAGGCTTGTCTTAATAACAGGCTGTCTTAATCACTTCACTGTCGGGGAAAAAAATGAACACGATCCAACACGATCCAAATGCAAGAGACATAGATCGCGCGGAATGCGGAGGCTCTTGAGGATCTATGCCTTTTCCTGGGACCAGTTTGTATCCATGTTTCTTGTACGGTGCTGGCGGGCTTTTGGTCATTTCTTGCCGAATGAACCAAGATTTCAGAAACACAAATGAACGTACAGTGTACACGGTGGCAGGGAAGGGGTTAATAAGGTTCAGCTGATGAAGACAGCCTAATATATATAATGCCAAGCAACAAACACAGAAACAAACAAACAAATAATCAATCACAGACACAAACAAACAAATAATCAAACAAACAAAGTTTCGCCATCATTGTTTCTGGTACACTCTAGAACTGAAAGCTACGTCTTCCAAGACTTATATCGACCACGCTTTGCTTCAGACTCCGGTAATCACTGTTTGTCTTCATGCGGACGAGGACCTGAGTGTAGCCTGAGAGCACTGCCCTGCTTGTAATGGGCTGCGAAATGCAAACACCATTATTTCCCTGTCCTAGATCGATCTGTAAATCGGGATGAACTGTGGTGTCCGCACTGTGCCAGTAGACGATTTCCGCACATCAGAAGTAGGTCCAACATTGTGCGTCTTAGATTTTGACGAAAACAGTGGATTAAAAGCCCGGACAAACATGCGATATCGCATATTTGTCCGGGCTTTTAATCCACTGTTTTCGTTATGAACACATGCAAATATTGACCTGCTGTTTATTTTCGAAGAATGTCAATTTACAGCCGGTTTCTCAGCAGGAATCTATAAAATGAAAACAGCAAACCTCGTTTGAGAAACAGAAATGTATCAACTTACTCTGTAAAGTTACAATATTGATTTCTTTTATTTCACTGGAGACGTGACAAAAAACAACAACAATATCGTGAATCATACAGTTCGTGAAAAACGTGTTCCTGGACCTCAACCGTAGCCTGTAAAGGAGGTGTTGTTTACAAATCATTGCACTACACGTCCATACCAAAAAATGACGTTCGACGATTTGGGCTTAATTCATTTGTATCCGTGCCGCATACAGATACCCTGCGTATAGCCGCGTATCCGTATGCGGCGCGTCTCCAATGAGTTAACCATCTCGACAGTGGCGTAGGAACTGGGGGATGTATCCCCGTGCCCCCCACCCCCTCACACACACACACACACACACACACACACACACACACACACACACACACACACACACACACACACACACACACACACACACACTCGCGGGAAATGTAATATATCCAGCAGTCAGGTCCCCCTCGCCCCCCCCCCCCTCCCCCCACACACACACATACAGAGTTCAATGAAAATTGTCTTCCTACACCACAGTGCACAGGTGAATTTCAAGCACGGGGCACCAGAAAGGGTCTGACTGTAACAAATATTTGCTCCTCCTGTGTTCGATCCCGCGACCTGACGAGAGTTCAACGCTCCACCATATGAGCTACCTAAGTACCCAAACTCTTAACCCATTCAGCCCTGACGCACTACAGCAGGAGATGGGTCGACCATAACAATTCAAGGGTAGTGCCAGATTAGCTTGGCGCCTGTTGGCGCCAAGCTAATCTGGCACTACCCTTGAATTATCATGGTCGATCCATCTCCTGCAACAGGTACATAGTCGTTAGGTGACGCCTCCCAAATTTGGGAAATGCCTGCGTCGGGCTGAATGAGTTAATAATGCACAATTATAAACAAACGACAAAAACAAACAAATAAACGAGTAAACTAAAAAACAAAACAACCCCGAAAAAATTAGAAACAACAAATAAACAAACAAACAAACAAACAAACAAACAAACAACCCTCTAAGCCTGTGACGACCAGTAATGAACTGTGTCTGTGCATAGCACGAGCGAAATGTAACAATTATTGTTGTGTTGTCATGTCAACAATACGGAGCATTATTTATTCACGGAGTTCCTGATATCACTGTAAACTGAGCCATACGTGATGGGTTTTTTTTTTTCTTCGGTAAAATATCAAGGTTCTTTCGTTTTCTGTTCCAGACAAGCTGGTGTGTGGTGGAGCTACGCCTGGTCCTGGAAGCTGAAGAAGAGACACAACAAGAATTTGTGCCTCTCGCAGATGGAAGGACCTGGCTGTGGTTGTTGTACATTTACCCATTTCGCGCCAAGGCTGCATTTACGGCGCCAAGCTAATCAGGCACTACCCTTGAATTATCATGGTCGATCCACCTTCTGCTGTAGTGCCTCGTAGCTAAATAATCATATTTACTTCGGTTCCGACTTTTAGTCCTCTCCAAACTCGTCACTGCAAGCGAACCTCGGGTCGTCGTACGGCAAAATGAGCCCTGGTCAGTTGATGAATAGTACAGGTCATTCTGGTATCTCTTCGCTCGGAAAAGTCCATATGCACTCCACGCTAATTAAGCCGGAACTTGAGTCTCCCCAGATGTGCTGTCGACGGTGTAATAATACTGGCCTTATTTCACGAGAGATCTCTTACGTTTTACCCATGTCTGACGGGCGTGAATATAAGCATGGTTCGAATAGCGGCCTCTATGTGTGTGTGTGTGTGTGTGTGTGTGTGTGTGTGTGTGTGTGTGTGTGTGTGTGTGTGTGTGTGTGTGTGTGTGTGTGTGTGTGTGGGTGGGTGGGTGGGTGAGTGAGGGTGGGTGTGGCTGCAGGGTAGGTAGGTGGGTGCGTGCGTGTGTCTGGTTACTTCTCTGTCTCTGATAAAAATCGAATCCAAGCCAAGAGTTCTACATCATATTCATAAGTTGTCATTTCACGTTTTACTTTAAAATCACTCGTTTCTCATCGGTCATGACCACCGGTTACCGGACAACATAACATTTTCTCTGGCACTACATGGCAAAAAAAACAAAAAACAAAAAACACGTTTTGAGTTAAGTCATCTGACCGCGGCTCTTGCGTCTTTTAAATAATTGCCTGTGATACTTACTTCAGGTGTGAGAGCCGTTTTCAAGGGAATTAACTCATTCGAGACTTGCCGCATACGGAATAGCCGCGTATCGGTATGCGGCGCGTCTCGAATGTGTTAACCGTTGGTACTTATATCATACGTAGCAGTCAGGGGACTTACTACTGATATTTTATGTTCCCTGGTCTTTAGTTGTGACTAAAGGAACTGAGACGTAAGAATAGTGGGCGAGGAGACTAACTGATTAAGGTTTCCTATTACTGTGGTGCAGACTAACTGATTAAGGTTTCCTATTACTGTGGTGCAGACTAACTGATTAAGGTTTCCTATTACTGTGGTGCAGCAAGTCGCGGCCGTTGTGGACGTGGTCAACCACAGGCGCATGATGATCGTTGCGTCATTGCTTCTAACACGGGTAATACAAGGCTACCCGTGTTAGATGCAATTACGCAACGATCATCCCGCGCCTGTGGGGTCAACGGAAAACCTACAGCCTGCAACCCGATACGCACAATATATGCGTACTCTGCGTCAACAGCTCAGATACGATCCATACATCAGTCGTAACCACACAAGGGTAAACCTCGTATGCCTTCTTAACCCTTTGGCTGTCGACCGCGGTTTTCAAGTGTCGAGATGATTCCTGAAGGAATCATCTCGACACTTGAAAACCGCGGTCGACAGCCAATCGCGACAAAAATCGCTACCGATCCAGAACGCCTTTTCAAACGGCCTCAAATGCCTTTGTATAATGCGGAATGGCCTTTCGAAGACGTCAGATGCCGGCCTCGTTTTATGACTTATTCGAGACGTGCCGCCTCCGGATACGCGGCTTATCCGGAGGCGGCACGTCTCGAATAAGTTACCCCGTTGGGAGTCGGTAGCGGCAACGGTTTTTGTCGACCCAAATACCGCTACCGACGCCCAACGGGTTAAAAGCTTCTTATGCATAATTTGTAAAACCATGTAAGTCTATTCCGCTTATAACAAAAGTTTGATATAACAACACATTTTGTAAGGTCCCGACAGCTATCTTTTTATTACTTCGCTTATAACGACAAGAAAAACTGGGTCCCGTGGTGATTTGTTACATCCGGAGTTTGATGTATACACTTTCGAAAACACGTACGCCTTTTTAAAGCGTATACCTTTTGGAACCCGCTTGCGGAACTCATTACCTTAATCGCCGGTTAAACTGTAAACAGAACAAACTATGATAATTCAAACGTTATCAGTTAAATCGGAGTAGGTTGGGTGGTATATATAGTTGTACGGCAAACAAATTCAAACAAACAAACAAACAGTTAGATCCCTATCAGGTGGGGGCAGGGGACTACTCTAACTGTTCGTCTGTTTAAGGGATGTATATGAAGGTCTTGTTCTATACCTGCTGGTATCATACATACACTTTGCTGGAAAGCGTGCGAACCATACTAACGAGCCACAGAAATGCAACATTTTTTGTGAAAAGCAAAAGCTAACCCGACCACATACTAACAGCCTTGTGTAGTGCACCCGTCATGTTTGGAGTTTCTCCTGCCTACTTCCTAAGTTCCGGAGAAAGACATGGGATATAAGCGGGACCTGATGCATCCTTTTAGGATGTAGATGATCGTCTTGTTCTATACCTGCGTATTTCTCTGTGGGCTGGCGATTGGGTGCCTGATAGGCGGGGACAGGGGATCTAACTGTTTGTCTGTCCAGCGCTGAGTAACTGATTCCCCTTGGTGTGTGTACAGTTGTTCCAGCGCTAGCCTCACCTATCTGGTTTGTCCGGAGTAAACAAATTCAAACCCTTGCAGCTGATCAAAACAGATCCAATACAAACTGACGTCACGGTGATGGTTGCCGACGACGATTGTGACAAGCATGATGGCGACCGTAACAACCGTTAGTGTTATAAAAAGTGAGAGGACAAGCAAAACACGATCGGCCATCACTTTCACGCTTGTTGCGCTGTGGAAACGGCTTCTTTGGTTTCACTACGTCATGCATAAACATACGCACGTACATTGAACTCGCGTAAAGAGCGTATATAACGTAAAACGCGATCAGCGTGTTGAACAGTCGATAAAAGTTTAACACCACCCAACTGCAGGAGGTATAGATCCTCATGAGCCCCCGCTCAGTATTGCGGGGGCTCATGAAGATCTATGCCTCTTGCTGACACAGCTCTGTATCCGGGCGATATTCCTTGGACGTACGGAGTTCTTTGACGTCAGTTGAATTAAAGCGATCTGCTCCGCTGCGGAATTTGGTTGATAAAATTCGTTCGCTGACACATCGGATTCTCGATCAGTGTTGTCTTGCCTCTAATCTTAAAAAAAATAAAAAAATAAAAAATATACTGAATAACAAAATCCATTTAAGCAGACACGCCGCAGAAAAATATGGCCATATTATGACATTCAGACTTTATAAATTAAAGGCTCATTACCGCCGTCACTGTTCAAAGATACACTTCTGTAACAGACGGCTACGAAACGCTACATACAGGTCTAGTTATGGTTCATTTAGACACAGGAGAATCCAGTTCAGCACACGTCGTCTTTATATCAAGTGACCTGACAATGACTCCACTCCGTTCTATCATAAATCTGTTACTATAATTATAGTAATAGACTTATGGTTCTATAAGTACAACGCTATCAGTACGAGAAACAGCTAAAAATAAATCAACACGCTAGACTTGAGGCTGACGGTGCTGAGAGACAAGCGGATGGCGGCCATGCAACACCTACAGGCCGCCCGCTCCGGTAGAAATGGTCGCGGCCACCCGCAGACTAGAGTAGTCATTGTGTCTTTGTTTGATATATAATTTCGGGCCCTGCAATACTACATCATGACTGGTGCTTCTTTTTGATGACTTTTGGGAATTGTGCTGTGGCTGTAATTGGATTCTCAGTAGTTTCCCTCCGCCGTCAGTGCAATGCTAGTTTATACACGCTGGCTGATTTTTGTTAGTGCCATTGGCCGGGAATTCCGATCTCAGAAGAACAGCGCGCATTATGCTGTGGCAAAGAACCAACGTGCTTTTCTCCCATTTCAAGCATCTCAGGAGTGGCTCTTCCCACGCCACGCGCAACAACTGAGGAGTAGCGTGAGTGTGCGCAGCGATGGAGTGCCGGCAGGCTTCGGGCCCCACATTCCACAGAGTGACGTGATGACGGACACCTCCCCAACACAGTGACTGTATTTCTTACAACACTGACTTAACAGCGTGTGGATGTGTGTACTGTGCTTTAGAAACAATTTTGGACAGCTTTTACGTTAATATTGTAGTCATTACTATTTATTGCTGAAAAATAAGTAGGTGTGAAATTTTATATTAGTTAAGTTATAAGATTAAGGTGGTGACTGTTTATGCCGGAGCGAATGTCTAATAGCCGGCGCTGTTCTTATAGCGACGGGCCCCCAGGTAGCAACTGTGAAAGTATAATTCGTCTTTTTGTTTTGTTGATGCGTATTTCTCATTTGTGTAACTAGTCTCAGCCAAGCAGAAAGTTTAAAAACATTATATTATGTGTTTAAGAGATACTATGATAGGGCTGTCCTTAGTTTGCTTTGTGTCAGGGAGGTTCAGGTCGGGTTGGGGCCGCTGGCGCCGGCCATGAGACGCCTTGGCGACGGGCATCACCCGTCCCGAGCCACTGTCCATTTCAGTGTTGTGTGTGAACTGTTGTGAACTGTTGTGGGCAGTGGGCAGATGTTCACATCTGCACGGGACATAGACGACCCCGCCCCCACGAGTCCCCTGCTGCCTTGCAGGCTTGGCCGCTTGGCTGCGGAAAGGCTAAGGGAGGAAACCCCTGACATCAAAGCCCCCGTGTCTCCGGGGAAGGCTTTTGAGCCAGAGACTAAGACAAGGACAGTCTGATATAAAACCTACGACCCGAGGACCTCGATGCCACCGTCCCAGCTTGCTAGGCCATGGCAAACGAACCAAGGGTTTAAAGGGTGGGGCCAGTACTGCGCACACTGCACTCCACCAAAAAGCTCCACCGCGCAGGCTTTAGGAAACGCCCACGGACTATGACACTGAACTTTCCAAGTCCTGTAGCGATGGGCAAGGGGCAAAACGGCAGGTGAAAGATGTCACTGGAAGCCGCAGTCTCAAACCTGCATGCAGGCGGTTCAGGATATTGGTCGCCTGATGTTGACCTGGGGATGACAACGTCACTCGGCACACCCTGAACGACCAAGCAGCCTTCTCTAGGGACAGCACTGCTTGCTCCACACGGAGAGGGGCCTAGAAAAGGTGGCCTAACCAAAGCTCATCCCCTCGTAACCCAGTTGGCTAGCCGCGGTCAACGGGCATCTTCCCATGCGGTCAGAAAACAAGAAAAAACAATGGATCCACTCTCATGACGACCACGACCGGACTCAACGTTGCATGCTGGAACATCCGAACCATGCTCGACACAGCAGACAGCGGACGCCCTGAACGTCGCTCCGCCCTCATTGCCCATGAATTGCGGAGGTTAAACATCGACATCGCCGCGCTCAGCGAAGTACGCCTTCCGGAGGAAGGCAGCCTCCAAGAACTTGGCGCTGGCTACACCCTCTACTGGTCAGGCAGGCCTGCATCAGAAAGACGGCTCTCAGGCGTGGGCTTCATGGTGAAGACCCACATTGCGACTAAGTTGGAAAACCTACCAACGGGTCACTCCGACCGCATCATGTCCATGCGCCTCCCACTGAGACACCAGCAATACGTCACCCTTCTCAGTGTGTACTCCCCAACCCTCCTGGCAGAGCCTGCAGAAAAAGACAAGTTCTACTCTGACCTGCGCAGCCTCCTACAGAGCACCCCTGCAGACGACAAAGTCATCATCCTTGGCGACTTCAACGCCAGAGTGGGCCAAGACTCTGAAGCCTGGAAAGGAGTCCTCGGCAAGCATGGCGTTGGGAGCTGCAATGACAATGGTCGCCTACTGTTGGAGCTCTGTGCAGAGCAGCAACTTGTCATCACCAACACTACTTTCCAGCAAAAGGACAGTCGAAAGACCACCTGGATGCATCCTCGCTCCAAGCACTGGCACCTTATCGACTATGTCCTAGTGCGTCAGAGGGACCGCAGTGACGTCCTCCTCACCAGAGTGATGCCCAGCGCAGAGTGCCACACTGACCACCGCCTTGTTCGCTGCAAACTCAGGCTCCGCCTCAAGCTGAAACCCAAGAAAGGGGGCCCCCCCAAGAAAAAGCTTGATGTTGCCAGCCTTCAGCGTGACGACAAGAAAGCTGCCCTTCAGGCCGATTTACAGCGCATGCTCAAAGATACAGTTGATCCAGCAGACTCCTCCCCTGAAACACTCTGGGAACAACTGAAAACTGCTATTGTAAAATCTTCTGTGGAAGTCTTGGGCTTTGCTAGAAAGAGGAACAAAGACTGGTTTGACGAAAACGACGTAGAGATCCAGGAACTTCTAGCAAAAAAAAGAGCCGCCCACCAGGCCCACCTAGCCCAGCCTTCCTGCCCTGTGAAGAAGTCTGCCTTCCGCCTCATCTGCAGCAGTCTCCAGCTCAAGCTTAGAGAGCTCCAGAACGAGTGGTGGTCCAGACTCGCACAGAGGACCCAGCTCTGCGCTGACAACGGTGACTACAGGGGCTTCTACGAAGCACTGAAAGCAGTGTATGGCCCTAGGCACCTGGTACAAAGTCCCCTGCGAAGCGCTGATGGACAGGCACTCCTCACAGATAATACCTCCATCTTGAACCGCTGGTCGGAATACTTTCAGGACCTCTTCGGCGCTGAGCGCACTGTTCAAGAAACAGTCATCCTCCAAATCCCACACCTTCCACTAAAGGTTGAATTGGACGAACCGCCCACCGCCGAAGAGACCCTCACAGCCATCCACCAGCTCAAGAGTGGCAAAGCAGCAGGCATTGACGGAATCCCGCCAGAGATCTGGAAACATGGAGGCCCCGCATTGCACAACAAGCTCCACGACCTCTTTCTCTGCTGCTGGGAAAAAGGAACACTACCAAAGGATCTCCGTGATGCAGTCATCATCACCCTGTACAAGAACAAAGGAGAGAAGTCTGCCTGCTCTAATTATCGTGGAATTACCCTGCTGTCCATTGCCGGGAAAATTCTCGCAAGGTTGCTCCTGAATCGGCTGGTACCTGCCATCGCTGAAGACCACCTCCCAGAGGGCCAGTGTGGCTTCAGAGCCAACAGGAGTACCACCGACATGGTCTTTGTGCTGAGACAACTTCAGGAGAAGTGCCGCGAGCAGAACAAAGGGCTGTACGTAACGTTTGTCGACCTAACAAAAGCGTTTGACACTGTGAGCAGGCAAGGTATGTGGCAGATCCTGGAGCGACTAGGCTGTCCCCCAAAGTTCCTCAACATGATCGTCCAGCTCCACGAGGACCAGCAAGGCCAGGTCAGACTAAACAGTGACCTCTCAGAACCATTCCCCATTCGCAACGGCGTGAAGCAAGGCTGCGTGCTGGCACCGACCCTCTTCACCATCTTCTTCAGCATGATGTTGAAGCAGGCCACAGTGGACCTCGACGATGACGACGCAGTGTACATCAGGTATCGTCTCGATGGCAGCCTGTTCAACCTCAGACGACTGCAGGCCCACACGAAAACCCTAGACCAACTGATTCGTGAGCTGCTCTTTGCTGATGACGCTGCCCTCGTTGCACACACAGAGAGAGCCTTGCAGCGCATTACGTCCTGCTTCGCAGATGCCGCCCAGCTCTTTGGACTTGAGGTCAGTCTGAAAAAGACAGAGGTCCTTCATCAGCCGGCACCCAAGGAAGAGCATCGCCCTCCCCACATCACCATCGGCGAGTCCGAACTGAAGTCTGTACACCAGTTTACCTACCTTGGCTGCATCATCACGTCAGACGCCAAGCTGGACAAGGAGCTGGACAACAGGCTGGCAAAAGCGAACAGTGCTTTCGGGCGACTATTCAAGCGGGTGTGGCACAATCAACAGCTGAAAAAAGGCACCAAGATCAGCGTGTACAGAGCTGTCGTCCTCACCACCCTGCTGTACGGTTCCGAGTCCTGGGCCCTCTACCGCAGCCAACTACGACTCCTCGAACGCTTTCACCAGCGCTGCCTGCGTACCATCCTGGGCATTCACTGGAGTGACTATGTCACCAACGTCGAGGTCCTTGAACAGGCGGAAACTGTGAGCATCGAGGCTTTGCTGCTGCGGACACAGCTTCGCTGGGCGGGGCACGTCTCCAGGATGGAGGATCATCGCCTACCCAAGATCACTCTGTTCGGCGAGCTCGCCACTGGACACCGAGACAGAGGGGCACCAAAGAAGAGATACAAAGACGGTCTCAAGAAGTCACTTAGTGCCTGCCAAATCGACCACCACCAGTGGTCTTCGCTTGCCGCGGACCGTGACACCTGGCGCTCCACCATTCACAAGGCAGCCGTCTCCTTTGAGGACTCTCGCAGAGCTAACCTTAAGGACAAGCGGCTCAGAAGAAAAAACAGAGCTGTCGTAACTCAGAACCCTGACCAGACCTTCCCCTGCAGCCACTGCGGTCGAACCTGCCTGTCCCGGATTGGCCTCCGCAGCCACGAAAATGCCTGCAGACGACGTGGGCAAGCCCTATAGAATCTTCGTTCGCGAAGTCAAGCCAAGAGAGTGAACTGTTGTGTGAGTGTGGGTGATTGCGAGTTGCACCTGAGGTGGCGAAACAAATTTTCCTGTACGTGTCAACATGTATTTGGAACAATAAAGTTGATTCATTCATTCATTCATTCAACTTTGATGTGTCTCCAAATTTACGCGTAATGTAGTCCATAGGGCTAGCCAGGTCTACCGTGCACCCCTCCCCCCCCCCCCCAGTACTCAATAAGATGAGTTTCAAAGTGTACCTTAGTATGTCCTGAGCTGTTTAAGCCATGTTCCCCGAAAATCCTTAGGAACACACCAGAGATATAGCCGATGGCGCAAGGGTACCCCCATTCACGCTATTCACAGATGCTAAACTGAGGTTGAGAAACATATTCCTCTAAATAAATAAGAATTCATTCCAGAAGCCCAAATCAGGCAATATTATGTTAAGGTACACCTTCTGCGTCCTCTGCAAAAAATAGAATGAAAAAATATTGAATCTCTGGCTCACAGTGAAGGTATATGTGCACCCAGTAAACGGCCATTTCAACGAAATCGCAAAAAAGACAAAAATAATGTGTCAGATGCCTTCAGACATTTTCTATAGCACTGGCAGTCCATTTCCAGGCTTACATCATTAAAACAGGATGTTGCAATTATTATAAACTTGACTAGGTGATGCTGTGATCACTTTGAGTGCCACAGTGGTTGATTTTGTATTCCTACCCCCAAGTTGTAAAAATTCACAAAATTAATTACACAAAATTACTAAAGTTATACCATTTCATTTTGACCTCTCTTTACCTATTAAGTTTCAATAATGTGAGCATAAAGTGCAAGAAAATTAGGAAAGTCGGCATCCTTTACGGTACATTCGTGGTGAATCTTTTTCCCATTTAAAATTGCCGAATTGGGAAACGTACGTTGTTTCCGGGGCCCTCAGAAATTTTGTATACAACCGACAGGTCTTTGTTAGGTTTTATTGGTTACGATAGAGTACCACAGTTACTCGCAACCTGATTTTATGATGCTGTGATGCATTTATGGGCCACAGTGGCTGAATCTGCTGCCCTACCCCCATTTTACCAGTACGCAAAGTAACGCAAAATAATCATAAAAATTGCTTACGTCATACTCCTCTGTTTAAATATTTTTTTTTGTTGCCAGTTTTCTTTAAAAAAAAAACGTATGCATATTGAGCATACAAATTTGTGATCATTTCATTAATTTCAATGTGACCCATTGTAGCTGTTTTTAATTGCCTGGTCTTTTAGGTGATATTTACCATAGCGTAAGGCGGGTCTAGTAAGGTCTCCCTTTTACTTTCATTTATTTTCGTCTAGAAATGTGTAAATATAATAAAGTTTCATGGTTCCTAACAGCGAAAACAATGTTAAGAAAGTACAGGGTTTCCACATGTCCACCGCGAGATCACCACTTCCACCTTCTTCTTCTGCAACGTTCAATTTGTTGATGGCTGTCTTTAAATCTTATATTGTTCTGGCTGCCAATAAGTGAGCTGTCAAGAGCTCGGCAGCATGTTTTCAGAGTTTGGTGTACAGGGGCGTGTCTTCTGGTCAGAACTGCCAGCAGACCGCTTTTCTGTGTGGACAGGTTTGGAGAATGTGCTAAGGAGACTGATTTTCTACGCCAAATTCGCATAGGGCTGTTTCCGCATGACCCAGTCTCACGAGGTGAGTCCAGCAGGGTCCTTACGGTCTGTGAACATTTGTGAAAGTTGTTAAAAAATGACAAGGCTTTTTCAGGGCCCTGGAAAGTCTGTCATTTCAGTCCTTTTCCTTAAAGTCTGTGAAAGTTTGTAAAAAATGACAAAGTGCTGGCAAACTTTTGTCTACTTCTTTATTTTCTCTCCCAATTTGTGACTATTTTATTGCGAACGATCATGCTGACGCTTGTTGCAAGTGATCTATATTTAGCTCTGATCATAAAGTGTCTGCATGGCCTTTCTGCCGAACATTCTGAAGGCCGGGTTGTTTGCGCTTCTACCGAGCTCCGCCATTCGCTAAGCGTTCTTTTATTTTGGTATCTCTTCATGCATTAGGCACGAAGGCTTCAAATGAGCTGCTGATACAGAGTGATTTAATTAAAGTGTGTAAACCTTCAGTCTTCAATTTGGGTTTGTGAAACGTTTATGAAAAGTTTGTGAACTTCGTCCCTGCTTTTCTGTACGGACCCAGTCCAGAGTAATCAGTGCGTAGATGAAAGATGGTGGCCTGGCTCTCCCTGTTCACTCACAAACCAGATAGGTGAGGCTAGCGCTGGCAGAATTGTACTCAAACCAAGGGGAATTACAGCGCTGGACAGACAAACAGTTAGATCTCCCTGTTCAGCTTGTTAATGTCGTCTGCCCACGGGCTGCCGAGCCGCCGTTCTGCTGCTGCCAATCACTATGTTGCTATAGTGTCTTGGTTTATTTACAGGAGGTTGTGATCTTGAGGTAGTCTGGCGCCTGCTTTGGCCAGGCTGTCAGCCTCTCCATTCCCAGCTACTCCAGAATGCACTGGAATCCACTGCAGCACTATTTTGTGGACAGGGCATCCAGTCTATCTTGAAGCTTCCTGGTGAGATCAGTGGATCAAGCTGCTGCCTTTCCCTAGCTAGTGCTCTGCTGCTGTGTTGAGCACCTGCAGATCTGTACGATAGTTGGAGCTGCTGCCGCCAGCTGGTAAGGAGAGGGAGGTAGTAGTGCGGTCTGCACAACAGATGTACACGCCACTTCCTTCATTCCGCACGGCGTCTTGTGCGGTACCACAGCTGCTGTGAGGGTAGCGCTTATGCATAATCTCCAACGAGATGGCTTTGTGCAATGCCTCGACCTTTGGCAAAGAGTCCTGGAACATTGTTTATCAGTGTTGTCTAGAAGGTTCTTTCGAGATGTCCAGGTATCTGAAGGGAGCTCTTCACACATCTTTGGGCTTGGTTCCAGGACGTCAGTTTTAGCCCTTTGTAGGACCTTCAGTTGGCGGTTCAGACTTAGGCGTTTCTGACGGTTCTTGGT
Organism: Semisulcospira habei; assembly: GCA_036245525.1. NCBI lineage: Eukaryota > Metazoa > Mollusca > Gastropoda > Semisulcospiridae > Semisulcospira > Semisulcospira habei. Next base: position 162,418,251 of record BTPG01000002.1, read on the forward strand.
CTGCTCCTGTAGTCTCCCATGCTGTCGGTGTTTAGTAAGTCTCTTCATCGTGTGTGCTGTTCTGTGTTCCAGTGGCTCCAATGTCCTCCATTTCCTGAATTGGGGTGCTCCAGATGGCTATAAGAATGTCATTGCATCATGAAAATGACCCATGTTCTGCATCTTGTCAAGCCTGGCTTTTTGGGTTTTGCAGGCAGTGTTTCATGTTGTTGATGTATCTTGGTACCGCGCTACTGGTCTGACCGAGAAGGTGTTTGCTTGCGCCAGGATGCTGTAATTTGTGCCAATGAGTAATGAGGTCCCCACCAGTTTCTTCATTAGAGATTTTTTTTTGTGCAGCTTTAGCTTCCATGGCTTCGATGTGAGGCCTCAAGAGGCATCCAGTAATTTATTTGTTGCCAGTAAAGTTGGCCTGTCTGTCTTTGGTACTGGAAGGTCTCCAGTTTTAAGGTGACCTTCCATCTGACTGAAAGAGATGGTCTAGCTAAGTTTGAGTGGCCTCTTTCAGTCCAGCTGCTAACTCTATTGGCAGCATACTGGATTCTACAGGATGCTATTTCTTTATGTTCTGCTGCGCTCCACACTGCAAAGTCATCCACATGGAGGATGTTTGAGACGAACCTTGGTACTGTTGTACTGATGTCATTAATGTAGACCAAGAACAGCATCAGACACAACATCTCCCTGAGGTACACCTTCCCCGAGTTTGACAAGACTGCTGAATGTGCAGACGGTAGAAGCTTCAGCGGCAGCCCTTGTTAAGCATACCTTAACTAAAATTAAAAAGAAATACAGTTAAATTGATGGGTCACATTGAAATTAATGAAATGATCACAAATGTTTATGCTCAATATGCATATTTTGTTAAGAAAACAGGCAACAAAAATATTTAAACAGAGGAGTATGACATAAGCAATTGTTATGATCATTTTGCGTTCCTCTGCGTACTGGTAAAATGGGGGTAGGGCAGCAGATTTAGCCACTGTGGCCCCTAAATGCACCACATCACCATAAAACCAGGTTGCGACTAACTGTGGTACTCTATCCTAACCAATAAAACCTAAAAATGACCTATCAGTTGTATACAGAATTTCTCAGGGCATCAGAAACAACGTACCTTTCCTAATTCGGCAATTTTAAATGGGAAAAAGTTATCATTCACCACGAACGTACCATAAAGGATGCCGACTTTCCTTATTTTCTTGCACTTTATGCTCACATTATTGAAACGTAATAGGTAAAGAGAGGTCAAAATGAAATGGAATAACTTTAGTAATTTCTTTCTAATTAATTTTGTGTATATTTACAACATGGGGGTAGGGATACAAAATCAACCACTGTGGCACTCACAGCATCACCTAGTCAAGTTTATAATAATTGTGACATCCTGTTGTAATGATGTAAGCTTGAAAATGGACTGCCAGTGCAATAGAAAATGTCTGAAGGCATCTGACACATTATTTTTGTCTCTTTTTTTTTTTTTTTTTTTTTTTGTTGTTGTTGCGATTTCACGGAAATGGCCGTTTACTGGGTACACAAATAACTTCACTGTGAGCCAGAGATTCAATATTTTTTCATTCTTTTTTGTTTGTTTGTGTGTGTGTGTGTGTGCAGAGGACGCAGAAGGTGTGCCTTAACATAATATTGCCTGATTTGGGCTTCGGGGGGGGGGGGGGGGGGGGGGGGGTGCACGGTAGATCTGGCTAGCTTATGGACTATCTGCTCAATTGGGGACTATTAACGCCAAAATACCCCATTCAACGGGTCATCTATATTGCCTTGCCTAAACTAAGGCTTGTCCACCCTTATTGTCACAATCCATGTGGGTAGGCACACGTATCAGAGGTTTTCTACTGCCCTTTAGGAGTAACGGAAGAACTCTCGTACACGCAAAGCCGGAGGAGAGAGCAGACTAGTCTTTCATTTTACCACATACAAACTTTAAAAGTCATTGAAGCTCGCCCTTTTGTCCAACATTATCGTAAGACAAACTAAGAACATTTATAATAAAGATTAACACAATTGCTAACTATTAACCTTTTATTTTGGAGCAGGTCCCTTTAAAGATTGCCCATTAGTCCAGAATTATTGTAAGACATGCTACGCGCATTTATATACATTAAATGACTATAAACCCTTTAATGCCTGCAGGAGGTCTCTTTTACAGCAACAAAGAGAAAACAAAAAATGTGTCTCTACTGGCTGTAAGCAGGTGTTTAAAAACATTCTGAGCACGATTATTATAATCATTGTGAACGAACTGGGTCACGATCGTAGTGGGTGATAACGCAAAATACGAGCTCCCGAGTGTGTATAAGCAGAGGCCATCTTGGTCATAATGATCTCTGTGGGCCCGCGCAGGTGTACAGCCTTGCCGACGTCTGTCCAAAGACCTTGAGCTTGCTGGAAGTAAGCAAAGGACACTCGGGCCGACATCGGCTGCAGTGGGCCCGCGCACAGCGCGGGCCCACTGCAGCCGACGTCGACTCGAAGAACTTTGCTTACCGGATGAAAAGTTGAGCACAGAACATGCACCTTTTGCATGGTGTCTGAGAGACACTCTGATACGGATAACAGCTTTTATGAGCGCTTTGAGTTGTGTCAAACCATGTCTTATACATTTTAATTTTTAACCTTTTGGTCGGCGTACTAACGTTTCCAGGCCGGGAGTTATAGCGCAAACTACTGATTACAAAACTAGATTAGGGAGAGGGGTTGGGAGCCGGAGTGGTGAAATATGCCGGTACGATATCATGAATAGTTTAGGCGGTGTCATAATGCAAATGTTAAAATTTCGTATCGTTATTAGCCTGTTTTCGCCCAAAATTGATGCTGTTTTCTGCCCTGTACTTTCTCCGTAACAAGAGGTATACTGAGTCGCATGACGGTTAAGCGCAGAGAATCACGTATGACAGGAAGAGAAAGAGGCCTGTATGGCAAAAGTACCACTATGTCAATAAAGTACCAGACAGTACCATGTCTAGAAGGGGTATGGACAAACCATGTATTCAACCCCCTCCCCCACCTCCGGGTTCCTACACCGAAGTACAGTGTTCAGGGGCGGAATTGGGGGTAAGGGGGGCTTCAAGGGTTCCGGACCCCCCTACTCCCCCCCCTCCCGACCCAAAATTCTGTAAAATATTATAACAAAGTCCCTTTTTGGGGAGTTTGGAATCCACCCCTCCTCCATCCCCGTTTGATATTTTGGCGAGTTTTGACGCACACGTTCCCCCCCCCCTCCCTTCCCACCTCCCCGTTGTTTGATATTTTTGCGAGTGGTGAGAGTCTTCACACAAACGCAAACCCCTCTCCCGCCCCCTCCCGTTGTTTGATTTTTCGGCCGCTGAAAAAAATGAAATGAAATAAAATGAAACTTTATTTCTACACGGAAGACGCAGTTAGCACATGTGTCATTTTTCACCCTTGCCGTTGCTAAGCCGTTGGAAGACGAGCTAATCTGACTACCCTTGAATTATCATGGGCGAGCCATTTCCTGCTGTAGGGATCGGGGGCTAAAAGGGTTATGGTCCCGAGTTGGAATCCCCCTCCCTCACGGTAACTGATCCGCCCTTGGCGTTGCTTCAGTACAGCAACAAAGCTAATCTGCTTGAAGAGCCTGCCATGCTGCAACCAAAGACCACAAAACTAATCTGCTTGTAGGTCTACCATGCTGCAACTAAACACCACAAAACAGCAAGAAACGTAGATATTCATGGCACCGTTATTGCGAAGACTGAGCAGGATCCGTATCTCTCGTGTGCATTATTACAAGTCTTACTGATTAGCCAGGCCGAAAGGACTTGTGAGTATGTTTGTGAGTGCGTGTTTTTATGTGTGTGTTTGTGCGTGCGTGCGTGTTTGTATGTGTGTGTGTGTGTGTGTGTGTGTGTGTGTGTGTGTGTGTGTGTGTGTGTGTGTGCGTTTGTGTATGTGCCGTGCGTGCGTGCCCATTTGCGTGCTTGCTTGCGTGTGAGTGCCGGTGAGTTCATTCGTTAATGGTATGACGTAGCCCTTTATTATCATTTTACTCGTATATCCTGGGATGCGTGTATAAATTATAGGCTAACAGTTCCTATTCTGCGTTCGTACACGATACATTGTCCCAGAGGTATCACGTTTTATAAGGTAGGTAAAAAGCAGGTGGGAATAGGTATTCTTGCCCTAGCAATCATTACATTGTCTTTATTTTTTTTATATTAACGAATTGTGTGGAGTTCTCCTCTGAGGACTGCATTACAATTCAGGAGACAAGATCGACCATGATAGTTCAAGGATGGTGGCAGAATAGCTTGGCGCCTATAGCTAAATAACTAAATAACTAACTTACTAAATAAAACAAATTAAATAAAAACTTGTTTCATTTATTGGTGCAAAAGTGATGCCGAGATACGAGGCTACACGCGAACAACATCGGCATGCCGAGGCGACATCTGGCGGAGAAAAGACATCTAGCAGTGTCCCTGATGGCGCTGTTCCAGACAGCGAGCCCCCAGTGGTCATCGAGGAAGGAAAAGGGTTAAAGTTGCAGCGAACAGTGGGGTTAATGGGCGCCATCAGTTTCACAGTGGGCACAATGATAGGTCAGCACATCTGGGTGAATTTCGACTCTATTCACGATACTTCAAGGATGGTGCCAGAACAGTTTGCTGCCCTGGGGGCGCCAAACTATTCTTGCACCACCCTTGAACTATTTTGGCCTATCCATATCGCGTTGTTGTATGTCAGGGTTGAGTGGGTTAATTATGCACGTATTTGTCTCGCTCGAAACTAGGATGTACCCAGAATCTCACCCACTATATTTTTGTGTCGATGTGCACTTTGGTGGGACCTGGTGAATGGCATGTTCTTTTGTTGTTTTCAAAACCAGACTAATCAGTCTCATGGATTTTTTAATAATTAATTGCTTTTGGGTGGGGTGGGGTGGGGTGGGGTGGGTGGGTGGGTGGATGGGTGGTGGGTCATAGCACCATAGGCAAGAAGACAGAAATGAATTTTGTTGAAATAATGCAAGAAAAATACGTATCTCCGGACTAGCGATGTATTCCACTTCTGCGGAATATGTTTACTACTTAACTTCTTTTCAGCTACTCCTTCATGTACGCTTTGATTAACCTGACATCACTCATAACATATTCTTTGCCGTACAGGGTCTGGAATCTTCATCACGCCAACGTCAGTGTTACGTCACACGGGGTCGGTGGGCCTGAACCTCGTCATCTGGTCAGTTGGCGGCGTCTTCTCCTTGTTAGGTAGCGTACGATCTTCGCACACACTACCTGCATACTTGTCAAGTTAGGCGCATTGTTGATTTGTTTTCATTAGATGACTAGTCAGGTTTCACCCAGTTAGTCTTTAGAACTACCCTGTCGAACCGGATTTGAAATCGGCGGAATTGCTTCCTATAGACTCGCTATGTGGATACTCGTATTTTCCGCCGAAACGTATCGTCAGTACCCCAGTAGCTAAACGTCTTCGGGCCCACAAAGGCCGCAGTGGGCCCGCGCACAGCCGTGCGCGGGCCCACTGCGGCCGTCGTGGGCCCCGAGGACCTTTGTTTACCGGTACCGTAACAATCAAGGGCCGGGGTAGTGCTAAACGTTTCAGTGATTCTCACAGCCGTAATGT